>BSBN01000435.1:0-1200000 GCA_027924645.1 Cunninghamia lanceolata | reverse complement strand
GGCCTCTGACTCATGTTCCAAAACTGTTCAAGAGAAACTAGTAGACCTGGGTGGCTAGAAAGTGTTCTTTTCAAGCCTGGGTTAGCTTCCTAAAGATGGGGTGGACATAATTTAGTCAGAGGAAGAGATCCGCCTCAAGATCAAAAATCCCTCGTTGGACAAGGCTATGGCCAAGATGGAGAATGTTTTGGTGGGAAAGGTGTTTGGGAGGAGGCCTAATATTGAGATGCTAAGGAAATGGATTGCTAATAAATGGCCCATCAAGGGTAGTCTGGCCATCTCTGTTCTTCTAAAAAGCATTTTCTGCTTCTCCTTTAACAACTTTGAGGACTGCTTGAGGATCTTCACTGGAGGGCCCTGGTTTGTGGGCCAGCAGAGCTTGTCACTCTGTAAATGGCGTCTGAGTCTCAACCCAGAGGCTACTCTAGCTGAGTCTGCTCTAACCTAGATTAGGCTCCTAGGTCTTCCTCTAGAGTTTTGGGATGATGAAATCTTTGCTTCTATTGCTAACTCTTTTGGCCGCTTCCTGTCCCTTGATAGTGTTACCAAGAACAGGAGCAGATATGTTTTTGCCAGAATCTCTGTCAATGTTTAGACCCATAATGTGCTCCCCACCTCTATTGTCTTGGACTCTAAGTTTGGGGTTTGGACTCAAGAGATTCAGAATGAAAACTCTGCTCTGTTCTGCCAAAAGTGTGGGAACATTGGGCATCCCATTAATGCCTACAAGAAACCTATCTCAGCTCCAATGCTAACTTCCAAAGGGAAGGGGATCATCTTGGAGGGTTTAGACTCATAGATTGAGAAGGAGAAACTCAAGTTGGCCCCCATTGCTCAACAAGCTCCTCTCAACCAAGGTTTTGAGGATGGCAGGTCCAAGGAACCCCTATCAGATTCTGAAGTTCCCAACTTTGTGGTCCTTAGCCCCACGGACACGGTCTTTATTAAGTCTAGTGTAGTGGGCTTTCTGGAGACTAAGGATTCTGACTTGAAGGCCTTTCCTTAGGAGGAGGAGCATGGGTCGTTGGAGATTTCCACTGTTGTTTTGTAACCAAGAGAGCTCGTTGTGGCCAAGGTGGAGAAAGTATTCACTATAGGGGAAGGTAGTCTGGCAAGTCCCCCTGCCCTCAACTTAAGATAGTTGATACTGACTCCTCTTTCTTCAGAGAAGATTAGGAAAATGGTTGATGTGGGGAACTCTAGGAGGGGTAGGAAACCTTTGAAGGAGACCAAAAGGAAGGAGACAACCAAGGAACTGGCAGAAGGCAAACAAAAAACATTGGAGCTAATGGGCTCTAGGAGAATGGAGAAATGATAGTCATATCATGGAACATCAAAGGGCTAAACAACCCTTACAAGTAGCTTTTGCTGAAGAACTTCACAAAAGAAATGAGACCTGATATTCTACTTATTCAAGAAACTAAAATGAAGGAGGTAGACTTCAAGAAAATTAGCAACTATATTTGGCCCTTTTCTAGTGCAGAGGCTGTCAATGCTGAAGGGGCTTCAGGTGGTTTGGCTATCATTTGGAAGACTCATTCACTAGAAGGTACCATTATAGGTGCTAGCAAAAACTCAATCTCCACAACAGCTCGTTGTGTTGGAACTTAACCAATGTTTATGCCCCTAACAATATGGCACAGAGAAGGCAACTACGGAAGGATATGAAAATAGTTAAAGATGCTTGGGGGAGTAGTAACTGGATGGTGGCTGGGGACTTCAACTCTCCCCTATACATGTCTAAAAAACTAGGGGGGTATTATGGACTTCACTGAAAGTATAATGGATCTAGACAACTTCCTTCACTTGGCCGAGTTGCTAGATCTTGACTTGGACGGCTTCAATTTCACTTGGTCCCATAGGAGGGAAGGTAGTAGCTTGATCTAGGTTAGACTAGATAGGGTCCTGGTCTCTGTGGGTTGGGACATAATTGAAAGATGCAAGCTTGAGAACCTTTTGAGATTTGATTCTAACCACACCACCCTTATCCTCTCCTGGAATCCTAAATCTTGGAGAGCCAATGCCATGTTTAGATTTGAAGCCATGTGGACTAAACACCTAGATCTTGTTGATCTGGTCTCTAGTTGGTGGAGCAAAAAGGTCGATGGGGGTCAGTGCAAGAAGTTGGGTCCACTTTTTGGCCAAAAAGTGGAAGTGTTTTCCCTGATTTTTAGAATTTGTCACATTTGACCTGAACATTTGAGGCACTTAAAAATTGAATCTTATAAAAAGTGAGTAATATGAAATGTAGTACTCAGAATTTAGTTTCCAAATATGTAATTTATTTTAATACCCAAATGATACAAATTGATTTTCAATAGGCATTTCTAAAAACCACTTTTTAAAAGTCAATTTTTTCAACCATACCATGCACGTGTATGGCCAACATAATTTGACCTAAATAAAAGTATTTTTCTAAACCCTTTTGGAGAAAGATGTGTAGTACAGTGAAGTTTGATGAGGATATTTTTTTATAATTTTTTTCCAAATAATTTTTTTTATTAATTTTTTATTGGCCCTAATTGTTGTTTTCAAAAACCCTCATGTACGGCCAACATAATTTGAACAAAACTAATCATAAAATGAAATTTTTTTTTTCATTGTGTAAAGAATGATGTGTAGATTGATGACATATAATTTTTTTTTCAAAAAACTTTAAAATTAAAAGTTATTAAAAAAATACAAATACCTGTCATTTCAAGTTTTTGGACTAGTTTGCTCATAAATTAAATAATAAATAGAAAAACAAGTCCAAGAAAAAAATTACATATTTGAAAACTAGACACTATCATCTGTAATGGGTTTTAATTTCGTAAAAAAATTTAGAAAAAAATGTCGTCAGTCATATAGGTAAACTCAATCTTTTCTCTTGTTCTGTACTTAGAAAAAAACTTGCAGGTCTAAGGCAAGGGGTTGGCTTACCATGCCTTTCCCAAGCCTAATCTTTTAGGAATGGGTACCCGTTCTAAAACGGGTACCCATTCCTTTTGTATGGGAAAAAAGCGTGCAAGCATTTTTTCAAATTCAAATATCTTTATAGAAACGAGTACCCGTTCCTAAATGGGTACCCATTTAGAATCAAGCACCCATTCCTAAACAGGTACTCGTTTCTAAGTGGGTACCCGTTTAGGCTCGGGCACCCGTTCCTAAACGGGTACCCGTTTCTTTTAAAATGGGTACCCATTTCTATCGGTATATTTTTTTTTCCTGCGACTTCCCCTCTATGTGGACCCAACTTCTTGCACTTACCCATGGATCGAGCATGTACATAGTGGTTCAAAAACTCAAGCAAATCAAGTTTCAACTAAAAGGGTGGAATAGGAACTCTTTCGGGAACATATTCAAGAAGGGAGAAATAAGGATTAGTCTTCTTAAACTACAGGGAGATATGGATAAAGGTTTAATAAATGAGGGGGACAAGGAGAAAGAGAAAATTCTAATGGTTGATCTTCACAATTTGGTGGAGAGTGAAGAAATTTATTGGAAACAGGGATCCAGAGTCCAGTGTCTCAAAGAAGGAGAAATGAACACCAAATTCTTCCACCAATCATCCATGAAACACAGGAAAAGGAATAGAATCAATGAAATCATCCTTGATAATGGAGAAGTGGTCCATAATGAAAACCAGATAAGAATGGAGGGGGTTAGGTACTTTGAAAGCATCTTAAATAAAACAGGTACTTAGCTAGAGGTGGACAACCAAGAGTTCAATGATCTTTTAGATGTTATTCCAAGTACCCTGAATGAGGAGGACAATAATGGTCTGACTAAGGAGGCCATAGCTGAGGAGGTTAAAGCTATTGTTTTCTCTCTTAATCCCTTCAAAGTCCCGGGTCCTAACAGCTTCTCGCCAGCTTTTTACCAAACTTTTTGGGAGATAATAGGGAAGGACATCACGGATGCTACTAAAGAATTTATCAAAAGAGGAATAATATTGAAATAAATCAACAACACCTTCATAGTTCTTATTCCTAAAAGGGAAGGAGCCAACAAAATGACTGAATTCAAAACTATAAGCCTGTGCAATACTCTCTACAAGATCTTTACCAAACTGTTTGTGATGCATATCCAACCCTTGCTTGAGAAAATTATTCACCCTAATCAAAATATATTTGTCCTGAGTAGGTAAATCACTGTCCATGAGAGTCTTCACTCCATGGTGAAAAGCAAGAAGGAAATCATGATATTAAAACTTGATATATCTAAAGCTTACGACATGGTTTCTTGGCAATTCCTGGAGAAAGTCTTGTAGAGATTTGGTTTCAATGATAAAGTCAAGAACATGATGATGCATTGCTACTCCAACCCCACTTACTCCATTCTCATCAATGGATCCCCCAAAGGCCACTTCAGAGCTAATAGAGGGCTAAGGTAGGGTGACCCCCTCTCTCCTTGTTTATAATAATGGCGAATGTTATTGGCAGAGTGATTAACAGGAGCATCAACACTAGAAGCCTCAATGGTTTCATCCCTGCTTCTGGTTTATCTCTGTCTTCTCATCAGCAATTTGTGGATGATACTATCCTTCTCAGAGAAGTCTCTATCAAGGAAGTTGTGGAATGGAAATGTATTCTTAACTCTTTTGTTGTTGGATCTAGCTAGAGGATAAACTTAGATAAAAGTGGAACTTACTTCTTTAATACCAACTTAAGACTTCAAAGCAAGTTAGCATCTATTCTGGGATGCCAAGTCAAGGAGATGCCAGACACCTGCCTTAGGATGCCTCTCATGGCAGGTAAGCTCCCTAAATGCTACAAGAATCTAATGATTAAAAAAATGTAGAGAAAACTTGCAGCTTGGAAGGGTTCTCTCCTAAGCAATGTTGGTAAATTGCTCCTCTTGCATGCTTCACTCCAAAGCACCCCAGTCTACACCCTCTCCCTCTTCAAACTTCCCAAAGTTATTGCTGACAGGATAGAGCAGATTCAAAGGAGGTTTCTATGGAGTGGCACTGAGGAAAAAGATAGGATCTCTTTAGTGTCCTGGGAAGTTGTTTGCTCTCCTAAACATAGAGGAGGCCTTGGGATCAGGAGAATCTCGAGTATCAACAAAGCTTTGCTTGGTCAAGTTGGCTGGAGACTTATGATGGATAGCAATGATTGGACCAGCATAATGAAAGCTAAATATCTAAATAATGGCTTGGGAACCAGCCCTATCACTAGTGACAGTCTACCCCTGGGCTCCTCCATTTGGAATAACATTGTGAAATCTAAAAACCTTCTAAACATTAGGCTTCAGTGGAATGTTGGAAGAGGCACTACTGTTAGATTTTGGGAAGACCTGTGGATTACCACTCCTCCCTTAATGTACCATCCCATATGTCCTACTATAATGAATTACCTCAAGACTAAACTTGGTCATAAAGTCTGCAACTACTGGGAAATCAGAGAAGGGAAAGAAAAGTGGAACCTCAGCACTGATGGGATGGAACAACACATGATCACTCCCATGTTAACTCTACTAGATATCTTAAAGAACCATAATTTACACAAAAAGTTCCTTCCGAATCAGTTGGTCTAGAAGGAAGACAAAATGGGTAAGTACTCAGTGAAGTCTAGGTATACTAATATAAATAAGATAAATTGGGAAGGATTCAACTGGAACCTCATCTGGAGTAATGATGCTATTCCCAAAGTTAAATTATTTAATTGGACTAGCAACCACCAAAGGATTCTAATGATTAACAACCTCAAAAAGTGGGGATTTCAAATGCCTAATAGATGCATTCTCTGTGAGAAGGCTGAAGAGACTATAGACCACCTGCTCTTTCACTATGACTTTGCCTGAAATATAAGACAAGCCTTTTTGAGCCTATTTCAATTCAATGGTCTTGGAACAATGATCTGAACAAAAACCTTGAAGGTTAGAGTACTCCTTTTAAGCATCCTCTTATTAGTCATCTCTGGTGGCAAACCCTGCTCTGCATCAGCTGGGGGGTTTGGGGAGAAAGGAACAACATGATCTTTAGGGAGGAAAGAAAAGATTGGAGGATCACCTCTGAAATTATCAACCAAAGAATTACAGAAAACACTTGGGCTTCTAGGATTAAAGGCCCCAAGCAGAATCCCTCTAAATTAGAAATTAAGATTGCCCATAATTGGGGTCTAATAGGTAAACTATCTCTCCTGGATTTCAGTAAGGAGATCCAAAGGAAGAAAACCAAATGGGACCCCCTGATCTAGGCTGGTCGAAACTAAATTTCGATGGAGTTTTTAAGGGTAACCTAGGTCAAGTGGGAGGGGGAGCTGTGATTCATGATGAAAAGGGAAATGTCAAAGGTATCTATGCTGGGAACCTAGGCTTCCAATCTAACAATTTCAATGAAGCCTATGCGGCTTACAAAGGTATTTGTCTATCCAAGGAACTAGGTATCAAAAAACTAGTCATTGAAGGGGACTCCAAAAATATTTTGGACATGATTAAGGCTAAAGTGACCCCTAGCTAGAATACTAAAGATATTATAAATCTAAGCTTAGTTGAATTAAGATATATGGAAAATGTTAAAGTGCAACACATATTTAGGGAAGGGAACATGAGAATAGATGTCTTAGCAAACAAAGTATGCACCATCAACAATTGCTTAAAGTGGAAGAGGGGAGAGGACATCCCTAATGATATCACCAACTTCATCAATAATGATTAAAAGTTACTATTTTAACGATCAATATGCTTAGATGGAGCGACAAACTAATCACATGTTCCAAAGTAATCACGGCAAGCCCTAATCATTACCAAGATTGCAATGAAATTGCTATAGCATTGGGAATTGTCATTGTCTAGACTATTCACAACATCTTCCTCAGTCTACATTACAGAGTCAAAGCAGAAGCCAACACTAGATTCAGAATGGGAGGCAACTTAAATCATACTGAACTGACGTAGTTTGATAAGCTGAAGGAGAATAGGGAGCTCTAGGAGATTCTACGGAGAGGGGACTTCACCCCTTATATTAAAGCGATGAATGGCTTTGATACCATTCTCTCAAGTGAATTTTCTCGCTCTTAGAAAGTAGGGACAGTTTATGTTAGAGGGTTAACCTGCAGAGTTTCTAAAGAATTAATTGCTAAAGCCATAGGCTTAAAACTGGATGGTACCCGCACTGCAAGGAAAGTTAAAGGAAACTATAAGAATGATATGCAGAAGTTCTTCCAAGATGGAGAGGAGGTTACCAGACTTTAGAATGGTTTCAGCGGGGAAGATTTATTGGGCATCTAGAGTGAAGTAGCGGAGGTCATCATGAGGTACATAACTCTGGAAGGTAGGTTTAAAAGATTTCATGGATATCTTTTTCCCATTCTAAATCATTTTCATCACAGCATTAGAATTAATCTTCCCTACTAGTTATATACCTCTCTTGAGGACTCTGTCCAAAAAGTTTTTCTTGGCGAAAAACTCCTCCCGTTACATCAGATTCTAATTTATACTCTCTTTAAGTTTGAATTGGCTCAAACCCCTACTCTACGGTTTCGCCCTAGGATCTATAACCCTCAACTCATCAAGAACTTCCTTTAGAGTGACAACAAAGAGGAGGGTTCTACTAGCTTTGGTGAGGGTTCCCAGAGGGCTGAGAATTCTCAGGGGGAGAATGCTAAAGTCAAGGTTACTCCTAATAAGGGCTTGCAGGCTAGGAAGCAGATTGGCCAGGGGAAGAGTAAAGTGAAAGAGATAGCTGCTACCCCTCCTTTTGATTCTGTTCAAACCAATACAAATAGTGATTACAACAAGGCTTCCTCCCAGACTGTGACTGTTAAAATGGGGCAAATGGTTCTCTGTAGTATGAGCATTCCCCATAATGCCCAAGCCCCACAGAAGAAAGAGCTAGCTAGGAACCCTACTCCTAAGGGTCATGCTAGGTGACAAGGTGTCATTATACCTCATCATTTAATCTATTTTCAGATGTCAAAATCTAGGGGCTGTGTCCTCAGCTGTCTGCAATTAGGGATTCTAGAGTTACCAGTTTTCCTAGCTAATCTTCATAACTTCTACCAATTTAAAGAAATTAATTTGTCTACTTACTGAATGAATTTAAGGAATGTTGAAAGCAGAATTAAACAAGAAGTTACTTAAAGCAATTAAAAAAATAGTAACATGCATCTATCTATCAAAATCAGTAAATACTTCTCACAGCAAAATCTAAAGTAACAAAATAGTGGTACTAGCCTTCTGCCTTGGTGGTGAGAGTGGGCCCTTGCTCCACACCCTTGGGGCTCAAAGTTACAGTAGGTAATCAGCACAAAAGAAGAAGATCACAACTAAATTCAATCCAATTCCATTCTTTTTGCATTCATGAAAAATATTGATATCATAGAACTGAGATTACTGAGAATCAGAATAAATCAATCATTGTATATTTCTTCTACTGTTTCCATAAGTATATATATGAAAATGAGTGATGACATATCACTTATCTTATCTACCAGTTCTTCTATGAGATGACATCCATCTCTTTATTACACTAGTTGTCTAACTATGGAAAATAATCATGCAATAAAAGTAGACTGAGTGGAATAGAAGTCCACTCAGAATTCTAAGTTTGAGTCTTAATACATTTGGGCAGCGAAGCCCTAAAAATATGGGTATTGAATCAGTTCTATTTGTAACTCAAGCAAAAACTTTATAAAGAAAAACTCTAGCAGTTTAACTAAAGATGACCCTTCACCACTCAGGTGATGATTTGAGTGAAATGAGGGGCATTACGATCACTGCTGAGAGTGCTTAATCGGTAGCTTATGTTAGAAATATGCCCTGCTCTCAGGAGGTGCCAAAGATATCTGTCCCTGTTTGCAGCTCCGAAGATATGACTGTAGCTTCGGAGATGTCTATAGCTCCGGAGATACCATTGTGGCCTTCTTTGTTCAACTCCAGAGAGGTTTTCTCTTTCCTTCAAAACTTCTGGTGTCGTGGTATTCTGGCATTGTCTTTGGAGATCATTGAAGACTATCTTCAGAGATGCACAAAAATGTTGTTCCTGGCATCTACACCTATTGATTCAAAAAGAGAGAAGTTTCTGCATTTTTCCATCAATTCCATGCACTTTAGTCTCTCAATTAGAAATTATGATCTTAAGTAATCTATCTCAATTATTCATTAACTAGAATGGTCTTGCTAGCCTATTCAGGTGCAGACATTAGGAAATATGGAATCAGGAAGGAGAAAAAGAGAGGTAAAAAGATGTATTTCATGGGTGCAACTTGGCACTCATCATCCCCCCATACCTAAGGTTTGGCAGGTCCTCCTACTTCTCACAATCTGGATTTATTCTGGTGAAGTAGCTTGTTAGTTAAGCTATAATCTTGTGCATAGGTGGTCCAAGTTGTGCGGTTGGTATCACCATTGCCTCTATATTGATCAACCTACTTCAACTAGTCCTACAATTTCTCATCTTCTATCTGCTCAGCCCAGATAGGAAGTGGCTCAATTATGAGAGGGGGCCTGAACCATCCACCTATCCATTCCTACTTATGGTTATACATCATTTTGGATATCAACTTTTCTTTTCTCATAAATAATCTTAAGTTCGTAGGGGTGACCACCTCTCTCATTTTCTACTCTGAGGTCAAAACATTCCATCTTTTCTTTGCTATGGCAAGTACTGGGTTTGCTAAATTGTTCATGAAAAGACCAAAATCGATGGAGCATTCTTGTAAACTTTTTACGTATAATGGCAAAAAAAAATTCTTACTCTTAGGGTGATAGATATAGGACCTGAATTGGATCTTAAAAGCATTAGGATTGGGACATTCCTTCCTAATGAAGAGATCTGTCTCCATATCTTTCTTGAGATGATCTTCCATTCGTTCATTCTAGATTTGATGAGTCCTCATTAGGGACATAAATGCTTTAAGCTAACATTCTCCCACAAAATGATTAAGAATGAAGGTTATATCATTAACACAGAAACCATGCAGGTATAATTCACATAGGAAATTCTTGTCCTCATCATTACTCCTTGTATATGATGTCATGAATCCTTCTACTGTCTCTGTATCCTCAACCAGGTCAGATAGGATTAAAGAGAATTTCCTCTGCAGGACTCTTTCTTGTAAGAACATAGAATAGCTAGTACTTGGAGGCCTACAAGATAGAATTTCTGAAGAAAGGGAGTCCATTTCAATGATTTTGCCTTTTAGAGTTTCTATTCTTTTTGTTTTGGCAGTGACTGCCCTTTGTAATTGCAACATAGCCTTGGAAGCCTCATATTCTCCTCACTTCTTCTCCCAATGGAACAGGGATTTAGGAATGTCAATGGGGATTGGACACACATATGCATCTATTTGGATTTCTTGTTCATTGGTTGCCCTTAGTCTAGCCAACTCTTGATAATATTCCTCTTGGTCATCTAGTTTGTTGTTGACCCAAGTTAACTGTCTATCCTAGCTATGTATTTTCTCAATCAATGATGTCATTATTATGAGGCTATTGTCTCTAGCCCTGGTGAGCTCAGAAACACTCTGTGCTACTTCTTTCTCTTTTTCCTCCAACAATTTGATTGCCTCAACTTTTTGGTCCTCCAATTCTGCTTCTTTCTCAATTTTTTGGGCCTCTAATTCTGCTTCTTTCTCCTGGATGATCTTGTTTTTGCTTTGGAGTTCTGTTTGTAGATCTTCAATGACTTGTTTTTTCTCCATTTCTACCTCTATTCTGACCTTCTTGAGGTCAATAATAATCAGATTCTTCCCCCAGAGTAGTCTCTTTAGGTTTTCAATTTCTTCTAACATTTGTTATTCTTTTGAAATTTCAACATCCTCTTGATCAGAGGGATGAGAGAAGGTTTCTGCTTCTGCTTCTGCTTGCTGATCATCAGGGTTTTCCATGGCCATCTACCTTGCACTGTCAATTGTACCCATTTGCCCTGTTTCATCTTTTTTTGTTGACTGCCTATCCTGAGGGTCCTCTTGGGGTTCCTCTGCTTCGACTAGCACTGATGAAGGCCCAACCTTATCCTCATATGTTCTAAAATCCAGGAGTACCTAAGCTAGGAGAGCAGTATCTTTCTCAACCTGTGAGAGTTGTATTTTCCTTTTGCTTCTCTATAGCAAAGGTGGGGTAGGTGCCTGTGGAGTAGGTCTCTCATCCTTAGAATCTGAGGAAATAGTAAGAGTTTGTCTGTGTTCTGTCTCTGGAGCACATGATGGTTCTGAAATTGGACTTGACTCCAAATGAACAGATGGTGCTGGGGAAACTTCTCTTTGTTTTCTTTTCCTGACTAGAGGGGTCTCATCTAAATCATGAGATAGTTCTTTAGCCCAGGTTTTCTCTGCTTTCTGTCCTGACCTCTCCCCTGTTAATTCCTTAGGGAAAGATTCCTTAGTTAGAGTCATCTTTCTCCTAACTCATCAAGTCATATATAGGGTTTGTTTAGGATTAGACTCTATAATTTCTTTGCCTTTCTTCTTATTATCAGGAACAAGGGCTGCAGATGAAGTTGAATCTTGTGAGGACTTCTTTCCTCTTTGAATAGCTATGGAGGAGGCTGAAGGCTCAGTTTCTTCTTCTTGGTGAGTAGGAGAACTCTCACCTCCTGGTTGTGCCATCTCTAGTCCTTTGTCCTGGGAATTCTGTTCAAGAAATTTTTGCCATAATTCCTCCCCATTGGGCTGAGACAGGAAGTAGTTTTTGACTACTAGAAAAATGAGGCCATGATGTTTCATGGGACCCTTATTTTTCTGATATTTTTATGTAGTTGCCCTAAGGTTCTAGGAAATTAGGTTCTATCAAAAGATCTACCTAAAACTTTTGTTGTAATTCTTGGATATAATCAGCAAGTGGAAGATTTGGAGGATCTAAGGGATTATTGTTTTGAGGTGCAACTTCCAAAGTAGGTTCTAGGTTTCTCTCCTCAACAAGATCTTGTGCCACCCCACTGCTTTCCCCTATGGCTTGTTGTTGGGGTGTCGTCTTTATATATCTTCCTTTTAAATCTCTAGCTCTAACCATACAGATCTATCCTAAAAACTATTTTAACTAAGTTTCCCTAATTAACACAATACACCCCTGGTAACGGAACCAAAAATGACAAGGTGTCATTGTACCTCATCATTTAATCTATTTTCAAATGTCAAAATCCAGGGGTTGTGTCCTCGGCTATCTGCGATTAGGGATTCTACAGTTACTAGTTTTCCTAGCTAATCTTCATAACTTCTACCAATTTAAAGAAATTAATTTGTCTACTTACTAAATGAATTTAAGGAATGTTGAAAGTAGAATTAAATAGGAAGTTACTTAAAGCAATTAAAAAAAATAGTAACATGCATCTATCTATCAAAATCAGTAAATACTTCTCACAGTAAAATCTAAAGTAACAAAATAGTGGTACTAGCATTCTACCTTGGTGGTGAGAGTGAGCCCTTGCTCCACACCCTTGGGGCTGAAGGCTATAGTAGGGAATCAGCACAAAAGAAGAAGATCAAAACTAAATTCAATCCAATTCCATTCACTTTGCATTCATGAAAAATATTGATATCACAGAACTGAGATTACTGAGAATCAGAATAAATCAATCATTGTATATTTCTTATGTTGTTTCTATAAGTATATAAATGAAAATGAGTGATGACATATCACTTATCTTATCTACCAGTTCTTCTATGAGATGACATCCATCTCTTTATTACACTAGCTATCTAACTATGGAAAATAATCGTGCAATAAAAGTAGACTGAGTGGAACAAAAGTCCACTCAGAATTCTAAGTTTGAGTCTTAATACATTTGGGCAGCGAGGCCTTGAAGATATGGGTATTGAATCAGTTCTATCTGTAACTCATGCAAAAACTTTATAAAGATAAAAACTCCAGCAGTTTAACTAAAGATGACCCTTCACCACTCAGGTGATGATTTGAGTGAAATGAGGGGTATTACGATCACTGCTGAGAGTGCCTGATTGGCAGCTTATGCTAGAAATATGCCCTTCTCTTAGGAGGTGCCAGAGATATCTGTCCCTGTTTGGAGCTCCAGAGATATGACTGTAGCTCCGGAGATGTCTGTAGCTCAGGAGATACCATTGTGGCCTTCTTTGTTCAGCTCCAGAGAGGCTTTCTCTTTCCTTTAAAACTTCTGGTGTCATGGTATTCTGGTATTGTCTCTAGAGATCATTGAAGACTATCTTTGGAGATGCACAAAATTGGTGTTCCTAGCATCTACACCTATTGATTCAAAAAGAGAGAAGTTTATGCATTTTTCCATCAATTCCATGCACATTAGTCTCTCAATCATAAATTATGATCTTAAGTAATCTATCTCAATTATTCATTAACTAGAATGGTCTTGCTAGCCTATTTAGGTGTAGACATTAGGAAAGATGGAATCAGGAAGGAGAAAAAGAGAGATAAAAAGATGTATTTAATGGGTGCAACTTGGCACTCATCACTAGGACTTCTAGGAATAAGGGAGCGAACAAAGCACAGAGGTGCTCCAAAGAGGATGACAGTTCAGATGAGGAAGTGTTTATTCTAGATTTTGACACCGACGAGGACACTGAAAATGACATGGAGATGGAGGAAGAGAACTCCAGCAAAGAAAGTGGGGAAAACATGGAACAAAAGGATAAGGGAAAAATTCTCAAGGGCACCAAAAGGCCCAACCAGACCACTCCAGGGGACCCCCTAGTAAGAAGACCAAGACTAATGAAGATCACACTGAGGAGAAGCAGGATTCTGAGTGTAATCTATGCACCAGACTTACTGATAAAGTTACCATTCTTTATCAAGCTATGAAACTTTAGAACCAGGTGCTGAAGTGGTAGCTTGCCCAACTACACCATGCAAGAAAGAAAATATAGCAGCTTGAGTCTATCACCTAGCTGGAAGTTGAGGATTGGCTGAATGAGGCTAATGATGATCTATGGGGCCAAGTGGAGAAGATGGCCACCAGATTTGAAAAATGGGAATGCATGGAGGAAGAGATAGGTCAAATCAAGATTACTTAGGTAAACTTGGATAGGAAAGCGTCTGACCTTGTGGACTATAGCAGGGAAATGATAAGAATTTGGCCACCACTCTGTATGTGTTGAAGGAGGAGTTAGAGAGAAGAAAGCTTGTATCTGAGCAGGTGGAGGGAAAAGAGAACAAAAAATCAAGTAATAGGGGACTACGGTGCAACTAGAAGATAACAAAAGCAAGGAGACAATGGAGGTCACTCAGAAGTAGGGGAGTAAGTTGGATTCGAAGGGCAAGAAAAATATTTAAGAATGGCCAGAGCAGGAAGCTAATGAGACCAACTTCTTAGAGAAACTAGAGTTCCTGAACAAAGAATGGCATGCCATAAGCTATCTTAAGACTATGGCCAGAAAGTAGCTGGCCGTCCGCTGGTCCTATCTATTTTGGCTGGCCTTTTGGCTAGCCCATCCTTCTTTTTGATGTTTCTGTTCTTCTTTGGTTTTACATCTTGTGAAACTCTTTTGTTTCCTACGAGGCCTCTGTATATGGGTTTGGGCCCTTTCCTAGTTACTTTAATCAAAACTAATCCTTGTCAATTATAAACACATTAGTTCAATTGACGACATAACCATAAGGAGAATCTTATGTTTACTAAACATATTTAGGTTATTCTTTAGATATTTATCTTTTCTACCCATCATATAGAATAACATTAAATCTCTTGTTATATGTAGGTGAAAGAATATCATATCTCACTACAATAATAACCTTTAGTCTCATTTAGACTATATAGTTTTAATAAACTTATCTCTCTTACATAAAATAAGTAGCATGGATTCCCATCTTCTTATAGTAACTATAACTAAATTACATAGCCCTGACATTATTATCATAGTTTGATATCAATGACAAAAGAAGAGTTTAAAGAGAATAATATGATAGGTCTCAAATTGACAGTTCCCTTCTTTTCACTGCTCTAGATATAAAAGATTCAATACCTGTGCACTTCATCCTCGTGGAAAATATAATCATATCCTTTCTATGAGCATTAATATTACTAGGGTCGTATCTTGATAATCCATTGATGACTAATATCATACTAAAGAATCATGAATACAATAAAAGATACATAGGGCTCATCCGGTGTCTTGGTTGAGTTACACTAGGTATAAGCATCATAGTTATAATCATAGAAGAAAGATAGCATTGGTATCTTGTCTACCAATGACATGCACTACTTCAGCCTACTACAGTCTATACTCTTCAGCTTGAAGAAGTATACCACTCTTCAACCTGACTGATAAAGAACACATCTTACCGGTCTGAATGATAAATAATTGACACACTACCATTACAAATACAGTCAACTTTGGCCATTACAAAACACAGTTGACTTCGGCCATTACAAAACACAATCAGCCTCGGCTATTACAAAATATAGTCAACTTCGGCCATTACAAAACATAGTTTGTTATATATATTCATATACAGAGGACACTTAGTAATGTGTTGAAGTTTCCCTTATGTGGTTTATCTTCAACAGAAGAAAGGTATGAAGTGAGCTTTACATATACACAGATATAAATGGTAAGATGTCAGCCTCGAATATATCAATTATTTGCTATATATATAAAGATTATCAGCCTTGACTTCACAACCTTAAAAGACATATTATAAATCAAAACATACACTGAGTATAGTTTATAGTAAGGCAAAGTATGACTCTATACTAATGCAAGCATTGGCTATTGATATAATCTCAGGTATTCTTCAGAAACAATTTTAGAACTTATACAATAGACTAGAATTCAAGAGATGAACATGTTTGTTATTGTTCCTAAGCTCCTTTCTTTTTTGTCTGAATTGCTCTATTTCATATTTCAAGAACTCCCTATTCTCTTCGCAGGGTTTCTCCTTCTTTCCTCTTTGCTCTATTAGTAAACTTCAGAGCTCAAAACCCTGTGAAACCATTTCTTGGTCCCCTGCAATGGGCTTTATAAAACCTTTTAAATTGTCACTCTCTCCACCTGTGGAGTCTAAGGCAGATTACTTTCCTACTCTCATGTGTTGCTCACATGCAGACATAGTGGAGGAGTGGGTTGTACTAACCACTCATACTCCTCCTAATCCACATCTAACATGGAGGATGGAGTTGAGGCTCACGTAAACACATGATGCTTTTACATTATATCCACGTTACTAAAAGGAACTTCTTTTGATAAAACAAAAACAAAATGGGTTTAATAAATAAATTATATCATTAGCCATATAGACATCAACATAATATCATTAGATGAATGAAAACATATGTCAATTTAATACAATGAAAGACATGAGAATGGGGTCGAGAATCTCCCCCTCTCAAATTGTTAATGATGAAAAAAAAATAGACTATCATAAATGAAATCCCAATCAGGATTTACTTAAAAAGGAAGTAGTTTATTTTCACTACTAATATAAACTATATTTTTAGATCAGGGAAAATTAGGGGAAAGCATTGAATCATTGATAGCAACCACAAAACTATCTAAATTCAAGCCATAAAACCCTAATCTAATAATGAAGCACAAGATGACAAAAGAATTCAAATGATAAAAGACATAATATCTAAATTCCTATGCCAAGATTGGTTATCCTCCATTGCTCTTCTCAATTTTGCTTTGTTTGCTCTCAGATTTGTAGTATGCAAGATATATGATAAGCTCAATGAGGATGCATGATAGCAAGATCTGAAGATGAATGATAGAAAAATATTAAAGATTGTGGTTAACCTTGAAATGGAGATGAAGGCTTGCTTTTATAGAGGACTGGATTTGAATGAAGGGTGAGGATTGAATGATGATGTATGATGATCAATGGATGAGATTAAATGGACCATGATCCAAGAAGTTGTTGAGAAATAGGGCTTGGATAAATTAAATGATTGTAATAAATCATTTAATATTGTATAGAGGACATTGTAAATTATTAAATAATTGAAAACCCATTATTTAATAATAGAAAAGGAGGTGATAAATTATTAAATAATGAAAAACCATTATTTAATAATGTATGGAAGATATATAATGACCAATTAAATAATTAAAAATAATTATCTAATTATAGAAGAGAAGAGGGAAAATGAAGATGAATAAATAGATAAATAAGAATTTATTTAATTATAGATTAGAAAGGGATAATTATTTAAGAGGAATAAAGAAAAAGTGATTTAATTAAATAATTCAAAATTATTTAATTAATAGAAGAATATGACATTAGGAAATAATTAAATAATTAAAAATTATTTAACTATTTGAGAGGAGATGGAAATTAGTGTGAAAATGTTACTCACAGACTCAAGAATATTTTGCCCCTCTTTGATACAATGTGAATCTAAACATTGTGTCAAAGAATAATTAGAAAAATTCAGCTCAGGACTTGCCCCAGTGTGCCCTAGATAAAGTGGGATAGCATGATGCCCCCTCGGGAAATTTGTCAACTTTTTGAAAATTTCCAAAAAAAATTGGTAAATTTATCGATAGGTCAATGTGACAGGTGCAAATGCATTAGCGATGAAAAACAAGGCTTATAGGCGAAAGTTGATGTAGCTAATTATGAAGATAGGGGGGCCTCTCTAGACACCTAAATTTGTCCATGTCTTGCAACACCTTGTCTAGCACATTATTAGAGACATCATAAGATATTTTGTCCTAATCCCATCCTAATCACTTAATCAATTAATTAAATAAATCCCATTTATTTAATTAATCTCCCTTTCACATGTCCCAAATAATTCAAATAAAATATTTGAATTATTCCCTCACCTCTCATCACATTCAAACACATGTCACATGTCATATGCACAACTAATTTAAATAATTCATTATTTAAATTAGGTCCACCTTACACTTGTCACATGACTATAACTCCTCATGGAGTGGGAAACCCTATTCGATCCTAGTTGTCCACATCATTCAAATCAACTTTCAATCACAACCATCAATTCAAATCACTCATTTCCTATAAATCAACCCTCAACCAAGCCATTTGAATGAATGAGCTTTCAAGTATCCTTATGCTATTGAAATGATATTAGAGTCTCTCATCATTCATCCTCATGCCATTGTTATGCTACTAAAATAGTGAGCACCCAAGATTCATCCTTCGAAATCATGCATTCCTATGCAAGATTGAGAAGAGCAATGTAGATAAACCAAGCTTAGTGTGGAGATATAGTTTGCAATTGCTTTGTAACTTTAATTTCTATACTATCTTGTACTTCATTGTGCTTGTTAGGGCTTGATGATTTGTTTTTTATGATCTTAGCCCTGATTTTTACCCTTGCTACACCCTCTTAGGTCAAAAAGGTTATAAATAATCCCTAGGGGAAAGAAAATAGATCATTTGTGCACTTTGACTTTAGAATTCTAGAGGTCTAAGTTGAGATTATATCACAGAGGAGTTGTAGAGATGGCACACATTACAGTTGCTTTGCACAGAGGATACCGAGTTAGGACCCATGGATGGCCAGTAGGCTCAGGCGGGGCGCTATGTACTCGATCTTTGCTTTGTATTTTTTTCAATTTTTTTGCCAGATTTAGGGCTCAAAGAAGGGAAAACAAATGCAGTGTAGTTTTCTACACTACATGTGGCATCATGTTCACTGCATGTGTGGGCTTGTGCACCGCATCTGTGATTCTGCGACGCATTTGCAAAATAGAGCTACAAGTATAGTCTTAGGCATCACATGTGTCTTAGGTTACATGCAAGTGTTAGGGGCACCGCAATTGCTAGCCAAGGCAACATATGTGTATTCCTATGACACAATTGTGACATGGTGCAATGCATGTGCAATAGTACAATGCATATGATGGATTGTGCATTGCATCTGACTGATGGCCAAAATAGCTTAGAATGTGGTAAAATCTCTGATAGGCAAAAGGTCCAATAGGTTGGTTTAGGTGTTCTGACTGACATGATGTGCATTATGTGAGCATAGGTTAGATTACCACCGATTTATACCTGAGAGATCTGACCGTCCTACTTCAGATTACGAGGTCATTTGAGCATGGAGGAGAGGAATACACTGCATGCATTAGGACTGTACAAGTGACATTCATGCCCATAGTTCAGTCTAACAGAGGATTACTAACAACACTTACAGAGAGATGGCATTCGTAGATGAGCTCATTTCACCTACAGACCGGAGAGGCTACTATGACTCTAGAGGATGTTTGGAGGATATTGAGGCTTCCTATTCATGGAGAGTGAGTGATTTATGACCCAGAGCGGGGCTTAGCAGCTATTTGACGATGCTTTGAGATGAACAACCTAGTGTAGCTTGGTGTAGAGGATTATGAGATATGATGGGATACTCTAGAAGACAGATATGATAGATTCATTGTAGTGGTTTGTACAGTAATTGGTGGTGTCGTGATTCCTGATCAATAAGGACATGGGTTGCCTATAGGATGGGGTGAGATGCTTGAGGGAATGATGGAGCATGCCACAGTATATGTGTGGGGGCCATGCTTAGTTTCTATGCTATACTTTCAGTTGCATGATGTAGCTTATAGAGATGCTCAGTCTATTAGTTGTGGGACGATGCTACTTATGGTGTGGGCATGGTATAGCCATCTTCAGACCACTAGTGGATAGGGATCTAGCCATAGAATTGCCCTATGTATATATCTATGGAGGGGCAGTGACACAAAATTGGGTTGGGGATGTTGGATACTGGAGACATGGGATTGTTCATTTAGATGGTTTTACTTGGAGACCATACAGAGATTGTAGAGCCTAGGGAGAGGATGTCAAGCACCTTCCTTATTGTCATCATATGAGATATTTGATCTAACAGACGGTACAAATGCAACATATTATTGAGAGGCACCTTCTAGAGTGAGTCCTCTAGCAGTGTAGGGAGAGACAGGATGTACCAGTGGGTATAGCAGAGTTTGCATGATTGGCTAGAGAAGTTTCTCATTGGGGGCCGATGATCAGTGTACAAGTTGTGTTGCATGAGATAGAAGGATTGCAACCTATTCAGTGGGGAGTGGTATTAGATATAGCAAATGCATGCACTACACCTGAGTATAACACTTGGTGGGCATAGCATAGGCCTATGCCGTTCTTAGATCCAGATTCACCTGACCCTGTGGAGAGGCTCAGGAGAGGTCCTCATGGGAGATTTTAAGGGAGAGGGTGAGGGAGAGATGGAGGACATGGTGGAGGATGAGGAGATGGTGATGATGGAGATGATGGTGGAGGAGGACGAGGGGATGGAGGGAGGGGTGATAGAGGTAGAGGTGATGGAGGCAGGGGTGGCAGAGGCAGAGGTGTGTTGAGATTAACCCCTATCTAAGAGGAGGGTGATATTGGAGTTAGATAGATGTAAGTGGATATGGAGGAGGTTAGGGTGGAGGTGATGGAGGATGCAGAGGGAGATGAGGCAATGGGGGAGGTTAGAGTGGAGGAGAAGGATGATGAGATGGATGTGGAGGAGAGAGCTTGAGAGGAGGCTATTGATGAGGGTCTACAGGATATCTCAATCAAGGAGGGCATTTTGGATGGCCTAGGGGATGAGACAAAGGATAGGGGACATGATTCACATGCTCAGATTCAAGCACTATAGGCATAGGTGCAAACATTATAGACACAGGAAGATCAGATGTCAGTGCTATATGGCTAGATATCCTAGCTTAGAGCAAAGTGAGACCTACCTATTATTCGGGCACAGTGAGCCAACCATTGGTCTATTGATTTTATGGCTACTATCAATGGTCCCATGATAGATCTAGCATAGAAAGTATATCAGGCTAGCAGGGAGGGCTAGTATTGCAAAGATTTATATGAGTGTTGTACCAATGACGTAGAGGGCACCTAGCTTTTAGAGTCAGAGCCAGAGTAGGAGATCTCAGAGCAGTGGTGGGGTATCACAGCATAGGAGGATAGCTCCATATGATAGATCATTAGGATTAGGGCATAGGGCATCCCCTTCAAAATAGGCACCCTCAGGAGATAGAGGCAATACAAGCTAGGCCTGCTTGTAGACTTATGTATATATATATTTCATCAAGCCTGTGAGCTTCATTTTTGACAATCATCTAATATTGTACTATGACACTTTTTTGATATATATATATGAGATACATCATTTCTAGTGGCGACTATATGATGTGTTATGTTCTATATGCATGTTATGTGGATAGATTTATGTGACGTGTTTTTATGATATGCATTCTATGGTTATGCAATGCTTTCTATATGATATGCAATATGGATTCATGATATATGGTATATGCTTATAGATGTTATGATGTATGGATGGATGCACATGACCTATGGATATTAATTACATTGCAGGATGGTACTATATGTTCATGTCATTCTTATATGATGCTTATGCAGATGATGATTCTATATGATGTGATGCTATCTATGTTTTTGTATTTTCTTATGCAATGTGGATGACCTAACATGTATATGGTGATGCCTATATGATGACTAATGCATTTATTTTTGTGTGTCATAGTACACCATCAAGATGACTGTAGTGATGGAAGGAAGAAATGTTAATGCGAAAGCAATGGTGTTAGTAAGAAATGAAGAATGATTGGGTGAATGAAATGAAATAGGATCTTACTTGATAGATTTTGAGCTTTAATTTCATTGCACAATTATCATTGTAGAGATTTTATTATGGAAATGGATAATGAACACCATGGCATGATATAGACCAAGGAGCAAAATGCGATCCCTTGCGAAACAAGCACATGAGAGATAAGGAATGCCATGACGCAGACTAGTAACCATAGAACCTTGTTGGACTATGTGAGGAAGTAACCATGAAGCATGTTATTCCTAGTACAAGAAAGCATTAGATGACCATTCACTTGCATAGGATATTTTGATTATGCCAAATGGAATCCCAATAACACACAAGGAACTTAGTTGCCCTAGTCATATTGCCAAGACAAACCGTAAATAGAAATTAAAGAGAAAAAAGGTCATGATCCATCATCGCTCCTCTCATCACTTGTAGACTTCCTCAAGGCACATAAGAACATGACCAAAGATCAATAAGATAAAAAGAAAAGACAAACTAGACCAATAGAGTCAAAAGCCATTTAGATCTTCTTTCAAAATAATGAGTTTTTTTTAAAGGACTATAGGATAGTGCCTAGTTTCAAGGGAGGAAGCATGTTGTATAAGATGTTGAGTCTAGTTTCGAAGATGCAACCACTTGTATAAGGCAAATGGTAGGATTGTGTCTAGTTTTAGGAATGAGACATCTTGTATAAGATATCTGGTCTAGTTTCAATGGTACAACAACCTGTATAAGACTGATGATATGATTGATGTGTGATGATAGTGTCTAGTTTCAGGAAATGAAACATGCCATATAAGACATCAAGTCTAGTTTTGACAATGTGACATTATGTATAAGACAATTGATAGCTGATAAAGGTAACTGATAGTGATGAACAATCATGACTGGGCAATCAATCGGTTATGATTAAAGACTTGATGGATAGTTTGCATGTTGTCTCAAGACTTTTTGAACTCAATTCTCTACAAAAGATAATCAATTTATATCTGATCAAGGTGTCAACCTTAGCAAGGGACAACTTATTATGGGATATGAACAATGGTAGACTCAACCCAATGGACCTAAGGGACTGACCTAATGTCTCAGGAGATCATCGATGATGGCCTTGCCCATGTAAAGTACAAAGACAACGTAGTTCGACAAGGTGGACTGACATTGACACGGACTCAATGACTGACACTATTTTTTGAAATTTTTTATGTTTTTTCAAAAAAAATTTGGATTTATTTTTTGGGAATATTGTGACTTATCTGGATTTTTGGAATGTTTTGAATGGTGTCCCCTAATACCATGTCTAGGATCCCATATGAAAACCTAAGTCAAGGATTTGCCCCCAGTCAGGTATAGGACCAAATTATTATGAAGGAAAATGGATGGGGTAAGGTTTATTATGGATGGATACGAAAAATGAGACACAAAATGCCAACTATTCTCAAGCCATGAGATAGACAACAAAGCCTTATTATGGATTGGATAGGAAAGTGGAATTTTACTGTGGATGAGGGTGTGTGGATTATGAAGGGCAAAAGTGAAAGATAGCACAAAATGATGGTAGATGATAGAGAAAAGACTAACTACACATGGTGCATGTTTGCTAGGTTTTCACCGCGGTACTTATCCAAAGTGCCACTAAAGTGGTTTTCACTATTGGATGGGTTATTTCTCTTTACTATTTTTTCTTGTGTTTTTTTATTTTTTGAGGATTCTCTGAGGATCAAGTATAGTACTTGAGAAGGTGCATGCTATTGATGGGCTCTAGTAGTGGTTCACCTTTAAGAGTAGCAAGTTGATAAGTGCCAAATCCATATACTGCAGTTATGATGTAAGGACCCAACCAATTAGGCTCAAACTTTCTAGGTTTCTCTCAGTCCAACTGATTCTTCAAACTTTCTTTTAAAACCAAGTCCCCAATGTTAAAATGTCAAACCCAGACTTTCTTGTTATAATTGTGACAGAGACAGTTTTGATAGGCTTGTAGATGGACCAATGCATTTTTCTGCCTCTCATCCATCAATTCTAGCTCATGCAATCTGGATACGCGATACTCTTCATCATCAATGAACTACTGCATAGACACTCTCAGGGAGGGTAACTCAACCTCGATGGGAAGAATAGCTTCAAAACCAAAGACAAGAGAATATGGAGTGGCTCCAATAGGGGTATGAATGTTGGTTCAATAAGCCCATAATTTTGGATTAAGTTGGATGTGCCAGTCACGGCCAGCATCATTGATGGTCTTCTTTAGGATTTTAATAATGGTATTGTTAGATACCTAAGCTTGACCGTTGCCCTGGGGGTAATATGGAGTGGCGAAATGGTGGTGGATATGGAATTTCTTTCACAGTTCATGGACATCCTAATTTTTGAATGAATGACCATTATCTGTGATGATGGATTGGGGGACACCATACCAGCATATTGTGTAATTAAGGATGAACTTGGATATTTTCTTGCCAGTAATATAGGTCATGGGAATGTCTTCAATCCATTTTGTGAAGTATTTAGTTGTAGTGATAATGAACTTATGGCCAATGGCGGAAGTAGGATGAATCTTTCCCACAAGGTTGAGTCCCCATTGAGAGAAAGGCCATGGTGAGGTAAATGGATGAAGTTTTTGAGCAAGCAGATGTACAAGATTTCCATGTATCTAGCATTGTCAGCATTTTTTAACAAAATTATATGCATCATGCTCCATAGTAGGCCAATAGTATCTAGTTCGCATGATCTTCTTAGCCAAGGTAGGACCACTAGAGTGAGTTCCACATATACCATCATGTACTTCATGCAAAGTCATTTGCACTTCATTAGAATCAAGACATCTAAGGAGGGTACTATCTAGGCTTCGACAATAAAGGGTATCATCGATGATGAAATATCTAGAGGCTTGACAGATTATTTTTTTTTGTTGATTGGAAGACAAGTTAGGGGGATTGATTTGGTCATGCAGGTAGTTGTAAACATCTCTATACCAAGGGGAGTCAGGACCAACAATTTCGTACACAATCTCAGATTCAGGAATATCAAAAGCAGGGATCAAAAGTTGTTCCACCAAGAACTCATACTAAGGTACATTGTTAGGTATATCTAAGAGATATCCTATGGTGGCCATTACATTAGATGCTTTATTATGAATCCTTGGAATTTGACTAAAGATGATGACATCAAAATATAGCTTGAAACTATCAACCATCTATTTGTACGGTGTGAGCTTTTCATCTTTGTATCATAATCATCATTGACCTGATAAATTACCAATTGTGACTCATCATAGACTTGAAGATTTATGATTTTCCTTTTAATAGCCATGTGAATTCCTATGAGCAATGCTTCACATTCAACTATGTTGTTGGTGCAGGGGAATGTTATTTTGAATGACTTAGATATTGTGTCTCCTTGAGGTGTGACAAAGAGAATTTTAGCCCTTGAACCATGATTTGTATAGGATCCATCAAAATAAAGTTGCCATGTGTTTGAAGTTTCTACCATGAAGATTGATTCATCAGGAAAATTAAAAACCAATGGATGATCTGTTATTATTGGAGCATTTGCAAGTTGATCAGCTATCACTTGTCCTTTCATTGCCTTTTGATCAACATATTCTATATCAAACTCGCTCAAGATCATGACCTATTTTGCTAGTCGACCTATTAGAGCTGCTTTGTTGAGTAAATATTTCAATGGATCTATCTTTGCTACTGTTATTGCAGAAAATGTCCCCTTGGGGGATTTTCCCTCCTAAGGTTTAGCTCCTGGGTCTTGTTTATGCATTTAGAGCATTTTTCATGTTAATTTGACATCCCAATGAGAAAACCCTAAAGTTTCATGGCAAATGGGACCTAGGGGGTGCACTTGACATAAGTCCTGCTTGAAATAAGGGGGAGGACTTGGGTTCTTGTGCCCTCGTCCTACCCTATTTTAGGTCAGGACCAATTTTGAAGTGTCAGTTTATGACCGTTATTTAGGTCCTATGCCGACACGGTAAGTTTCAATTACAAAATTCTTGGCAGGAATGTTTGTAGTTGCATATATAAGTATGATTAGTGATTCATTTGTAAACTAGATGGACATTAGATGGCAATTGTGAACTTTATGCATTCTTGTGATTAAGAGCATTCAAAATATTCATTATGTTGTAGATTAGAGCATTGTTATTGTGTTTGTATTTGCAGATTTGGCATCCATCTCCTCATGGCATGTAGAGCATCTTCCTTCCATGAGATCTTCACTACAAAGTGATATCAATTATGTTTTCAATCATTTATCATTTGGATTTTACCTCTATCCCATAGGGATATGCACTCTTTATCTAGCAACGATGTTCGGAAGACTTGAATGTCTCTCCAGGGCTTGACTGAGGCAAGCCTCTAAACACCACAACTCCCAACCCATTTTTCCATGATTGTAGGTTATAGGTTGAAAGAGCATAAAAAGTGGAGTTGTAGGAGAGTAGTGTAAACTATTGGAATTGTAGATCAGAGAAGAAAATAGGGACCTAGACTCGGGTGCCCACTCATTAGTCCTCCAAATCCCACAATAGAAGAATCTCTAGAACAACAAGAACAAGTCACAGATAATATTCCCAGATCCCGATAGAAATGGTGGCACTAGACTAGAGTACCCGCTCATTAATTCCTGACTTTTCCATTTTTTGAACTTCAAATTTTGGTACACATTTGAATCTCATTTGGTATCTCTGTGTGCGAGCATTTTCTGAGATTTGTCTATTTGCTTTCGATTTTGCATAATTAAGGTTTTGAGCATAAGTGGACTTAATTGAACAACTAAATCACACAATTCCAATTTTCCCCTATATTCTAAGTGACTGAAGGTCTGTAGTAGACTTCCTACTTGGCTAAATTCCTTGAATTTTTAGAGGTGAAAGGAGGATTCATACAAACTAGCAAAATCAACCCTAAACACAAACAAATCCTCCTCGTCATTTTTCACCTTAAACATTTTGGTGAACCTATGTTTCTAATTAATTTTGCACCTTTCTGAGTGTTTTGCTTCATATTTACATTCATTTGTATCATTGTTCATCTTATTGCATTTGAAAAATTACAAAAAATTTGAAAAATTACAAAAAAAATTGAAAAAATTAGCATTTTTAGCTTGCATTTTCATATAATTTGAATTAATTGGCATTGAATTTCAATAAATTTCTATCATTACCATCCTATCTGATTTAAAATACAGAAATTTTTTATTTATCATTCATTTAGATTGTATTTTCATGCTTAAATTGATAAAAATTGCTTGAAATTGTGCATTTTTCCATATAACCTAGTTTTGCATTAGCTACGGTTTGTAGTCAAAATCTTGTTTTAGATTTTACTACCTTTTTAAAAAAATCATTAGGATTTATTTCTAACTATAGTGTTGCATCATAGTGGCTTTCTTGCAAAATTCCATTCCTAGGGTTTGAAAACCTTGATTTTTCACTAGATTTTGGCCTTATCTTCTCTCTAGATTTGCACCATAGGCATTTTGTAAAGGATTTTTCTACAATAATTGGTTTTTATTAGGGTTATTATCTGCTGCACCTCCTAAAATTCTTTACAACACCTTTTAATTGGCCTCTTACAGTGGAAATTTGGTGAAAAATTATATATTTTATCTATATTTTCCCTAGGGTTTGACCTGGAGTTGCACTATAAGTGTGTTGTGATAATTTTTTTAGAATTAGGTGGCTATTATTACTATTATAATTTTCTTCCCATCATCATTTTCCTCACAACACCTTTTGTCATACTCTTTTGCATTGAAATTTGCTGAAAAATTGCATATTTTAGCTATATTTGCCCTAGGGTTTGAACTAGATTTGCACTCCAAGCGTGTTGTGAAAGATTTTATGGCTTTAGGTGACTGATATTACTACTATAATATGTTGAACCATCTAAAATTTGTTACAACACCCCCTTTGTTGGGTCTTTGCATTGAACATTTGTGAAAAATTGCATATTTTAGTGTATTTTCACTAGGTTTTGACTTGTCATCACTCTAGATTTGCATCAAAAGTGTGTTGTGAAGGATATTATTACTTTATTGGACTGATATCAGACATATTACTTTCTAGACTTCATAAATTTCCTTACAACACCTTTTCTTTCACTTATTTCCATTGAAAAAAGTTTTAAAAAATTAAGCATTTTGGTTCTTAAACATATCCTACTCCTAGGGTTTGTTCTATTAGTTTGTACATTCTATGTTGCATGCTCTTGGATGAGCCTTATGACCTGCTTCCTTAATACAAATATCCCTTTAAGAAGAAGTAGAAGACTCATGGGATCTAGTGCCCTTGAAGAAAATGATATTCATATCTCTGAAAATCCATTGAATACCTTCTTTACAAAAGGAGAGACACAAATTTTACAAGATATTATACCTCATACAACCACTATGGAAGATCAATTATTTCATGATGTTGATGACACTATTGAGGTGTTCGTACATGTACCTGATGAGAAAATAAACAAACTTGATAAAGAATTAGCTGATTTTCAAGCATTTGTTGAAACTAAAAGGATAGCGAAAGTTGTACCTGTGATTCACCACGTAAGAGAATTGATAAAGGAAGGACAAGATGGAATTGATGTTATTCGAGGTTTAACACATATTGTACATAATTATGTCATGACGGCAACTAAATGTGTGAATGGTATTAAGAACATGTCATCACCGTCTCATACGCAAGTATCAGCACCTATACCGACCACTAGAGTGTCTACATTTACATCAACAATTTTAACTAATGCAAATGCTTGTAGTAATGCTACCATTGGTATTGGAGTATCTAATTGAACTAATTCACAAAATTACAAATCCGTGGTATTTAATTATCAGAACTTGGTTTCTAAGGGGACCTCTTCTCTGAATACTTATTCTCAACCACCTCTCCATTCCACCTATTCTCAGCCACCCACTTCATATAATTATTCACAACCACCTTCCACCTATCACTATGTCCAACCACCATTGACCTATTCATAGCCTCCGGTTATCACAACTCAGGCTCAATTGCCTCCTCACTTTGGTTCCAATTCCTCATAGCAAACTACATCTCCCAATGATGCCCTCTTAAACCAACTTTTGCAAGGCATGACTTCTTTACAACAAAAAGTGATAAACTTGACAAATTCTTCACAACCTAATATACCAACTTATCATGCCCATAATCCCCTATCCTATGCAATATTGAGAACTCCTATGCCTGGGAGGTTTGAGACTCCTCTCTTTGAAAAATATGGTGGAAAAGGTGATCCTAATACTCATGTGGCAGCATTCATAGCTATGTGTAGTGATTTCTACTTTGAAGAGGATTTGTTAGCAAAACTTTTCCTTCGATCTCTCAAAGATACTTCTTTGGAATGGTTTTTCTCTTTACCTCTAAATTCAATACACTCCTTTTCATAGTTGGTTGATCAATTTTTACAACATTTTCAAGCAAATATTGGACCTCAAGTTTTTTTGATTAATTTAGTTCATTGCAAGCAAGGTCCGAAAGAGAAGTTAACTGAGTTTATTAGTCGGTATCAATCTCCTTATGCACAAATCAAATATCAGATGAAGGATGAGGATGTTCAGAAGGTATTTATTACAAATCTACAACCTAACATCTGTGATAAGATTCTCTTAATGAAGTATAACTCCTTTCAACATTTATGCACCACCCTTCATGATTATCAACTTGCGTCTAGTCAATATGAAAACCAAAACTCATCGGCTCAAGTTGGTCAATCCATGGGGGGACCATCGTAAAACAAATTTAAGAGGAATAGTAATAGGAGTTTCATCAAAATTAAAGGACTGAATTTGAATAACTTTTCTCAAGTGTCTACTATCACTAATCCAAAGAAGGCATTGTATCAGCAAAGAAAGTTTACTCTGATATCTGAGTCTTACCATTCTATCATGAATCAAGCTGTGAGTAATAATCTTATGAAGCTTCCCCCGATTAAGCCTTTGGATCCTAACAAACCTCAAGGATCTTACTTCGATGCTAATGCCTTTTGTCATTATCATCAGATAAAAGGACATGATACTGAATGATGTATGCATCTTAAACATGAAATACAAGACCTCATTGACTCGAATGTGATACAAATATCGAGTGTGAATGACAATGGAAATAAGTCAGGTTCTCCACCGAATCAGAATTTACAAATCTTTACTAATCCTTTCCCTAAGCATATTGATAACAATATGATGGAACAGGGTTTAGTGGAAGTAGATGATGAGGATTATTTGGAATATGATAACATCGTGGGCATAATAGAAGTGGATAAGGGAAAGTGGGATAACCCACCTCGTCCA
The DNA here is from genome assembly GCA_027924645.1 of Cunninghamia lanceolata. Taxonomy (NCBI): domain Eukaryota; kingdom Viridiplantae; phylum Streptophyta; class Pinopsida; order Cupressales; family Cupressaceae; genus Cunninghamia; species Cunninghamia lanceolata. The sequence continues at coordinate 1,170,221 of BSBN01000435.1, read as the reverse complement.
CATAGAAAAGGAATTTATGCTGAGGTTCCTCCTCTGTTATCCTTACAAGGATCGGGAGATAACTAAAATGCATCAGAAAAACAAATGGAACAACCGATACAAACAACTATAACAAAGCAAAAGAGTGAGATAGTACAAGATGATTCTTTTCACTATGGTATACAAAATCAACAACGAAAGTTGGCTGAAAATAGGAAAAGAATAAGATGATTATCATCAGTAGGAAATAATAGTGGCTCTCCTCCTCACAGGCAACAAAATGTCTCACTTACACAAGAATCTAAGAAACAAGCATTACATGGATTTTCTGACAACAAACAAGAGTCTCACAAGAACCACTCAACCTTCACACAAAAATTGATCGAATACCTCTCCATGAGGTTCGCAAGTTCTAAAATTTAGTACGATAGTACTACTAGGTAAATATTTCTAACCCTTTATCTCTCATGATGTGTTTCCCTCGTGATGTGTTATGTGTTGTTTAGGCCTCCTCAGATGACCCTTGATTCTCTTGTAAGGTCGAGGATACTAGGAGACCACCTCTGTTGTGACCCTTCTTCTATTTGTATCATCATTCTTCTATATTGTTTCTCCTCTATTTTCACTATTGTGTGTTGTGTCTTATGGACATAGCGTTGCAGTTGGTGACTTGGGGACACCCTCCTACGTGACTGCCTCTAATGCACTTGTTTCTCCTATCTTGATTTATTATTTCCCTTCCTCTAGTGATCCTATCTAGTGGGTGGATGACGAAAAATATTTTATACTGATGCGGACCTAGTGTCCCTTTAGCAAGAAATCAAAAATTGGACTTAGTTCCTACATGACGATGGGGTTGTTATATATTATTTGATGCTTGGCTAGTAGAAACACTCTATGTGATCTTGATGGTGTCTTATCACACTTACAAAACATAACAATATTGTTGCTCCATGCACTTTGTCTATCTTGAATCTTGCATTATGCATCATTGTTTATCATGATTACGTGGACACTAACACTTTTCTTGCAGGGATGTGTTTGTGGGAACATTTGGCGATCGTAAAGTACATGTCACCTCCGGGGGGCATGGGCTTTGCGAGAGCTCATGTTCCCTTGTGTGTTTTCTTCCTACCTTAACGTGCTTGATATCAGTACCTAATATCAACCACCTTAAGGTGGGGGCATATATAAGGTAAGCTGTATGTTCTAGATGTTAGCAGTGTGCTTGTTCTTAGGTGCAATCTTAAAGACTAGTGGTGATGAGTCCCTCCTGCACTTTGAGATTTGTTTGAAATCAACTTGCAATCATTTAAGCCCTCTGCAAAAGTGGGATATCGCATCCTTTTTTATCTTAAGCCCTCTATGGAGGAAGGGATGGTGTATTTCTCGTGGAGAGTGCACATCCTGTCATTTTCAAAAAGTCCTTTGTGGAGGTGGGGAGTGGTTCTGTGACTAACTCAACCCTTTAGCATGTCTTCGGTGATTGTTGTGGTGAATCCCAATCGTCGATGTGTGCCTGTAATGTGTCTAAGATGGTGATGAACCTAGAAATAGGAACACTCCATCTCTTGTCTGTCGTCTTTTTTCCATGTCTTCCAAGTGTGTGTGTATTGCATGTCTATTCCCAAGCATAGTCTTAAGACCAGTGGCAATGAATTCCTCCTATGCTTTGGGATTTGTATGGCATGTTTGATTTGTATAGCGTGCTTGACTTGTTTGGAGTGTCTGTTGCCCCATATGTAGTCTTAAAGACCGATGGCGATGAGTCCCTCCTACATTATGGGTGGTGTGTTTACTTTCCTTGCACTTGCATCTGCATTTCATATATATGAAAAGAAAAAGAAAAAGAAAGCATCACTATCTTCACTATATTCACTGTCTTCACTATGTTTTGTATGTCTTCAATGCTATTGTCTCCATGTTTTGTGTGACTATAACTATCTTCTCCATGTTTTGTGGCCTGTTATTGTCTTCTCTATGATTGGTGTGTCTTCTCTGTGCTTGGCATGTTTGTTGTGTTTGTTGACCTTACTTTAATGCATGTATTGGCCTTGTGTTTATAAATACATTAAAGTGGGGGCTAAATGTTATGTCATAAAATGTCTCCTTGGGGGCTTTTCCCTCCTAAGGTTTAGCTCCTGGGTCTTGTTTATGCATTTAGAGCATTTTTCATGTTAATTTGACATTTCGATGAGAAAACCTTGAAGTTTCATGGCAAATGGGACCTAGGGGGTGCACTTGACATAAGTCCTACCTAAAATAGGGGGAGGACTTGGGTGCCCATGCCCTAGTCCTGTCCTATTTTAGGTCAGGACCAATTTTGAAGTGTTAGTTTATGACCATTATTTAGGTCCTATGCCGACACGGTAAGTTTTAATTACAAAATTCTTGGCAGGAATGTTTGTAGTTGCATATTTAAGCATGATTAGTGATTCATTTGTAAACTAGATGGACATTAGATGGCAATTGTGAACTTTATACATTCTTGTTATTAAAAGCATTCAAAATATTCATTGTGTTGTAGAGCAAAGCATTGTTATTGTGTTTGTATTTACAGATTTGGCATCCATCTCCTCATGGCATGAATAGCATCTTCCTTCCATGAGATCTTCACCAAAAGGTGATATCAATTGTGTTTTCAATCATTTATAATTTGGATTTTACCTCTATCCCATAGGGATACACAATCTTTATCTAACAATGATGTTTGGAAGAATTGAATGTCTCTCTAGGGCTTGACTAAGGCAAGCCTCTAAATACCACAACCCCCAACCCATTTTTCTGTGATTGCAGGTTATAGGTTACAGGAGCAGAAAAAGTGGAGTTGCAAGAGAGCAATACAGACTATCGGAGTTGTAGATCAGAGAAGAAAATAGGGACCTGCACTCGGGTGCCCACTCATTAGTCCTTCAGATCCCACAACAGAAGAATCTCTAGAACAACAAGAACAGGTTGTAGACAAGATTCCCAGATCCCAACAGAAATGGTGGCACTGGATTATGGCACCCACTCATTAGTCCCCAACTTTTCTCTTTTTCAAACTTCAAAATCTGGTGTGCATTTGATTGTCATTTGGTATCTCTATGTGTGAGCATTTTTTGTGATTTGTTTGTTTGCTTCCGAATTTGCATAATTAGAGTTTTGAGCATAAGTAGACTTAATTGAACAACTAAATCACACAATTCCAATTTTCCCCTTTATTCTAAGTGATCAAAGGCTTGTAGTAGACTTCCTACTCAGCTCAAGTCCTTGAATGTTTAGAGGTGAAAGAAGGATTCGTACAAACTAGAAAAATCAACCCTAAACACAAACAAATCCTCTTCTTCATTTTTCCTACTAAATAGCTACAAGCTTTGTTTGATGATTTAACATATAGTGTCAAAGCTTCTGAGTGGCGAAGACCACCACAAGGCATGCTCATTCAATAGGACTATAGTTAATTTCATAACCCACAAGTGTTCGACTAATGTAATATATAGCTCTTTCTTTTCCTTCTTCATCATTCTATGCCAAGAGGACTACCAATGCTGATGAGGTTGCTGATACATACAATATTAATGGTTTACCATCAATAGGTAGCATGATAACTAGAGGGGACAATAGGTAATCCTTTCAATTTGTTGAAACACTTCCTGACAACGATATGACCATATGAATGGAAGTTTTGTGAAGCAAATGTTGAAATGGATGACATTTATCAACCAACTATGCTATGAACCTTTGAATTGATTATAACTTTCCTTGGAGAGTGTGTAACTGCTTGATATTTACTAGTGATGGAATATCCATAATAGCTTTCACTTTTGCGGGATCAACTTCAATACCTTAATGAGACATAATGTACCCTAATAGTTTACCTGAAGTTACTCCAAAAACACACTTCTTTGGATTTAAACTGACCTTGTATTCTTCCAGTCTTGTGAAAACCTTGTCTAATACATCTAGATGACTATCTCTTGAAACAGATTTAGTTAACAAGTCATCAACATAATCTTCCATGAGTGTATGCATGTAATCATAGAAAATTGTAGTCATAGCCCTTTAATATGTTTCTCCAATGTTTTTAAGGTCAAAGGGCATGACATTCCAACAATAGGTACCACAGGGGCAAGTGAAATCCATCTTATGTTGATCTTCAACAGCAATTCTGATTTGGTTATATCCCAAGAAGTTGTCCATGAGTGATAGCATTTCATATCTCACTGTCGGGTCTACTATGATATCAATATTAGGCAACGAGAAGTCATCCTTAGGACAAGCTTTGTTTAAGTCTCTGAAGTCTTCACAAAGAAATATATTACGCATAGTCTATAGGTCAAATAAAATCAACATTTAACAACTTCTTTAGCTCTACCTTCACTAGAAGTGCAATTTGAGGGTGCATCTTTCTCAGCTTTTGTTTAACCTGTTTTGTATTTGGAAATAATGGCAAATGATGCAAAACTAACTTAGGATCTAACCCAAGCGTATCATCATATGACCAAGCAAAGTTGATTTGTCTTGAGGAAAAGAAAGCCATAAATTTTGGTTTTTCAATTTATGTCAAGGATGCTGCAAAGTGAACAATTAATCTAGGACTATCTTCGGTGCCAATGTTTACTTCCATTGAACTCTACTAGCAATGGTGATCTCTCTTGAGTTGTAGGGAGCACATCCAACCCTCCATCCTTAGGTTCCTCAGGGAGGTTTTCACCCTCTAATACATCCTTTCTTTTTACTTTTTCATGGTCTAAAGGCGCCTTTCAATTTTCACCTAGAGACCTATCTTTTTTTATTTTATTATTTTTACTTTTGCAATAGGAGAGCAGAGTAGACTCCCCAAAGTAAGTTGTGCTATCGAGATCTATGATGAATCCAACTTTATGATACCCACCAGGTATTCCTTCTCAAAGTCCCATAAACTCGATGATTGCTTCATCATTTTCAAATGTGTCTAAGCTTGGCAGTCCTTGTTGGTCCCAATCTATCTATTGCAAGTAAACTAGGGGTAGATCATCATCAGTATTTGTATAACTCAAAGATAAGGCAGATATGGTAAATACTGAAGTGTCGTTAGGGTCCCAAAAGAAATTAATCTAGGCAAATCCATTAGTTTGTTTAGTTTCAGGGGGTTTGGTCACGGTATTTTCCTTAGATGTCTCAACGTCTTTAGAAGCATTAGCGTCTTCATCCTATAGTAACTTAGTATGAGGAGCACACACTTTTAATGGTGTATATCCTAACCCTTTATTCTTTGGTAGCCTACTTGATTGTATAGGTTTTGTCCTTCTATTCTTGTGTGGATGAAGTCCACTATGTCCATCATAACCTTTTTTCTTCATGAATTCAAAACCTTTTCCATATTGTTCAACTGCTAATTGCACAGGTTCAATTTCTTCTTCTTCCTTATAGATCCATATAGAAATACCCTCATCCATGGCTTCTTTTCTTAATTCGCCCCACTTGGTAAAAGTGGTGGGGGTGGCACAAATAGTGACTTTAGGCTCCTTCTTGATAGGATGTGGATTTCCATGAGACTTTGGTGATGCAGGTAGCTTCCCAATGCAATAGGAAGTCTCCATGTTATATTCCCCACACCCTATGTTGTGGATCTGGACCTTAGGTTTAGAAGAGGGAATGAATGTAGTGAAAGATTTGGATAACATGGAAGGATCAATGTAATGGGATGAAGTAGAAGGTGAAACACCTCTGATAATAGGCACTTGATGTTCAAGGGTTCCTTTTAGGTGGCTACAATATTGAAAGGGATCAGGATCACTGGCTATTGTGATTTCGATGCCATTATAGGGAAATTTAAGGCATTGATGGTATGTGGACAGAATAGCCTTCATGGCATGAATCCATGGACAAATGAGGATGAGGTTATATGGGAGGTCTAGATCCAAGACTTGGAATATAGTATCTAGAATAGCGGGTCCAACTCTTACCTAAAGTGTAATCACACCCTTGGAGGAATGCTCTACATCATCATAAGCCTTTATAACAATTTTCTTGGATGCATCTACACAAGCCTCAGAGAATCCCCCTGTTGTGACCAATTTTAGGTACACATGTTTAGACCTGCTCCACCATCTACCAAAACTTGTCTAATCTTATGTTTATTAATGAATACCTCAAGGTGTAAGGGGTCATTATGATTAGGTCTCTATGGAGGAAGGTCATGTTTGGTGAACGTGACATGATGGGTGGTAGCTAAGTATCCTACCATGGCTTGAAATTGATTGACATTAAGGTCTATGGGAACAGATGCTTCTTGCAAGGCTTTATCCAAGATGGCTTTGTGTTCAGTGGATATGCGAAGCAATTCAAGGATAGATATCTACATGAGAGTCTTCCCTAAATGATCTAAGAGATTATATTGAGCTTTCAGCTGGGGATTGGAAGGAGCACTTTACAAGGTGAGCTTGGATCTTCAGATGGTAACAACACATTTTGGATGGGTTTTTATAGTAATCATGGAGACATTGTTGTCAAATGCTTAGATATTATTAATGGTATACTCATAGGAAACATGGTTATAATTTGATTTGTCATTTGTTTTTGTCCTTGAACTAGAGTCTTTTCCTAACCCATGATCTTGTAAGGGATTCTTGAAGATGGTATGATCATTGTTTGAGGACGTTTGTGGACCATCAAATACTATATCACCTTATTTGATGAGGTCTTGAATTGTGTTCTTTAATTTGTTACAATTTGATGTCTTATGTCCTTTCATTCAATGGTATTCACAAAATTCATTATCGTTCCACAAAGCTGGTTTGAAAGTTGGGTCATACTGTCTGATTTCTGGAAGTTGGATGATGTTTAATTGCAATAGTTTTTTTCAAAATTGTTTCAATAGGTTCCTCTAAGGGGGTATAGTTTTGTCTTGGATGATTATTTGGATGACCTTGTCATTGACTATTTTGAACCGCATTAGTTGTTTGTTGATGAGTAGGCAGTGGATTATTTGATATAGTTGGTCTTTTGAGAGTAAGGGTAGGGTTATCTTTGTTTATCACTTTTGCATCAACTACCCCATCATTTGTGACATTTTTGTTTCTAGACCAAAATTTTCTCTTGTCATAGAAAGTGTTTTGGTTACTTTGGTTCTTATTGAAATTTTTGACCAATCCTTTTTGCAACAAGTGCTTTCTCAATGGCTACTCCTTTCTCAACAACATCTGCAAAGGTGGTACAACAATGAATTTGAAGTTGGTGCATCAATTCAGTTTTAGATTTTCAACAAAAATAGGGACCAACTGGTTCTCTGGTATGTGACATGGGCACTTACTAGCCATGCTCCTCCATCTCTAGAAGAAAGAGAAACAATTCACCGTCATCTTGTTTTGTGTGACACAATGTTGCAACAGTCATGTCTGTCTCAATATTATAAGAGAAATGCATATGAATTTGTCAACTAATGCATTCCATGTCCTTATCCTAGGAGGTAGATGCGCAAAGCACTCAAGTGCTTGTCCCATGAGACTTTGTGGGAACAACCTCATTAGATATGTATGATCAAATACAAGTTCTAGGCAAGTGGTATGAAACTCTCACACATGTTCTATTGGACTCCCCTTTCCTTTATATTTGTTAAAGTTTGGCATGTTATAATTTTGAGGAAAGGGAGGCATATATATACTCTAGGATCAAAAGGATACGGACATAAGTCTTCCATGGAGTAAGTCTTCTTTGTCCCAAATATTTGCATGTTAGAAACTTTTTGTTGCAATGTGTGCATTTGATGTGGTAAAACTTCCATAGGGGACAATGATGTGTCTACGACATTTGCAAGTGCATTGTGGTATTGATGACCCATTTTTGAAGTGGATGTGTTTTGAAATTGAATACTTGAAGCGAAAGGGCTGGTGTTTGTGTTAAATGAGTTAAAGTAATTGTGTGATGAAGATGGGTTTTGTTTTTGGATGTTTGGTATGAATGTGGTATTTGGATTGGTGTTTGGTAGAGGTAAATTTTTGTTGGTATGTTGAGAATGAAATGAGGATGGGATGTTTGTATTGGATTGATATTGAATCGGGTTTAAATTTGCTTGCTAAAAAATGAAGATTTGGATTGATTTGTTGAATGGGATTTGAATTGGTGTTTTGTTGAAATGGATTGATGTTTTGATGAGATGCATTAGTGTTTTAATGAGATGGATCAATGTTTTGATTAGGTACATTAATGTTTTGATGAGATGGATCGATGTTTTGATTAGATCCAAAGTTCATATATGTGTTTGGTATAGCATTGATCCTTTGGGATTGTGTTTTTGGAGTAACTACATGTATCCTTCATGGAATTTTTGATGCATTTGAATTCATTGTGTTTTAACCCATGGGTATGGTATTAGTTGATGGTGCAGTAGTTTGAGATGAAAATGGACTTGCAAACGAGAAATTTAATGGTTGAGACATAGGATTTGTGTTGTTTGCTCCAAATGGTGGAATGGGAAGTATATTGATGGTCATTGTGTTATGTGTAGTTTGTCCCAATGGTAAGCTAGTGTGCTCTTGTCATGAACTGGTGTGACTTGATGCAGATGTTGTATATTCTTGGTTTTATGTCACATTGTTTGAAGATGATCCCACAAGCATGTTGATGTCAACACCAGGAGGGAGTTTGGTTCTATTTTGAAGAATTCACATAAGATATGTTTGTGGATCCGCAGCTATTATTTCATCCAAAATACACAACATCTTAGGATCTTGGGCAGCCTCCTCAATTTCTTCTTGGGTTACTCCTTGCTCTACATCATGTAGGGTGAGGTTTTCAAAAGGATTTGCTACGTGAAATTCTGACTCAGGTGGTTCATTTGAGGATGGTCCAAAATTCATGGTGCTAGTGGATTAAATTTGGGGTCATTCAAGTAATCCACTTCTTTTCATTTGCTTTGTGACCTTGTTTGGACCATAAAGACTTATGGGTTTTGGGATGAATGCAAACTAAAGATGATAATTCAAGATGGCTATTATACTATGCTATATTTTTGGGGGGGATTGTTTTGAATATAAGGATGCCAAATGACAATGCAACTATAGTATATTTTGGTTTTTTTGGATATAAAGATGCCAAATGATAATGCAACTATGGTTAAAGTGTGGGATGCAAAGTGACAATGAATCTATGACTATGACTATGCTTGGAGTTTTTTGGATATGCAAATTAAGAATTTGAAAAGGATGCTAAGCCAAACTATGATGGACCAAGGTAGCTAATCAGAATGTCAAGGCCTCAAAAGAACACGTGCTAAGATCATGATGATTGGATAAAGTAAACCTAAACTAGACACATGAGTTTAAGGCTCAACTTGATGATGATTGGATAAAGTGAACCTAAACTAGACACATGAGTTTGAGGCTCAACTTGATGATGATTGTAGATAGTTAATTACAAGGTCTAGATGATCTAAGTATGTGACAATGGTGTGATCGAGTATGGTAAGCTTCCCAATTTCAAGTCTCAAAGATGACTATGACTATGAATGACCTAGGATGACAAAGGCTAACTAGAAAATGCAAGCTAAACTAAGCAAATGCAATGGAAGGACTAGATAAACTGAACAAGTTTCAGGTTTGAATGTAAGGTCACTGTCTAGATTAGATCAGAAGTGTGGATACTCAAGAATTTCCCCAAAATTTTGATTTTGACATATGCAGTGCTACAGGCTATAGTTGCGATGTTATAAGCTACAGCTGCATTGCAGGAATTGACAATTGTAGCTCAGAAGGTAATAGTTGTAGTTTTATGTCTAAAAAATGTAGTTCTGATTGTGACAGTTACAGTTTAGGATCTGACAGATGCAATTTTGTATGTGACCGTTGCAGTTCAATGTCTGACAGATGCAGTGTATTGTGCTTTGTAGCCTAGAATCAAAGATTTCTAAATGATTTTTTGTTTTGGGCAGTTTGCACAGGTGATTAGAACACATCAAACACTTGAAATATAGATTTTTGCCTATTTTAACTCTTTGACTCTTGGAAAATGAGGTATTTCGCAAGTTTTCTTCCACAAAACTCACTAGGCATTAGTTCACAAACAATTAAAACAAGCACAACCTAGCTAGTAGTAAAGGGTTGTCTACTATAGTGGGCTTACCACACCTTTCGGTGTTTTTAAATATGAGAAAAAGGAGTGGGTAACTAGAGTATGCCAAGGTCCTGGACCACCTTGAAACCTCTCACCTTGAAAGGATGAGTCCAAACAAGGAATCGTGTCACCTAAACCAAGAACCATATGTGGTAAGTAACTTCAGGGTACCATTCACATTCCTTGCACCACCATAGTATATGGCCAAAAGGTCTTAGGCTTCTAAAAGCAATGGTTTGTAGTGGAGGAACTCCTAATAACACCATGACAATAGTAGCGATGGGAGACTGAAATCTCTAACCCGCGTGTGGAATCACCCAAGACTGCAAAGGCCCACCCCTATAGCACAAGTGGATTGATCTCACCTTTTAGTTTTTGCCCCTTTATATAGCTCGCTGGAAATATGTGCATGTGGTCAAACCTTGGGGTGAACTCCCAGGTAGGCCACCTACTAAAATAAAAAGGGAAAGCTTGTGTATTGCTCTTTTTCATCACCTGGGAATCGCACATAGTGCAAGGGGAGAGGATACTCAAGACAACACGGTGCCACTATTTCTCATCACCCATGAATCACTTGTAGCACAAGGGGAGAGGATACTTTAGACAAACACGCTTTCGGTAACTGACTCACATGCGTGCAAGTGCACAAGACATAGAAGACACTTGTTCTTTTTAAGCACCAATTCCAAATGTTACTAAATTAAAAATCACAAACACACAAGGGAACCCTACAAGAAATTGGATTAGTAGTTTGATTCAAATATATTCTCCCAATGATTGCTACATATCTAGAAATTAGATATCAGTAACAAGAAATCTCTACCATGGTGAATGCAAAAAGTAGAAAAAATGAAAATCACATATTTATACCCTTTTTTTCTTGATAGTCAAATGTGGTGCAAAACAAATCAAATGCAATGCAGGATCTAACAAATGCATTGTGGGATCTCTTAGATGCATCATAGAATCTAACAAATGCATCACAAAATCAAACAATTATGTCTTAGAATCAAATGATTGTGGCTTTACAGGTAATGAATGCGACTCTACAACCTAGATCTCAAAAACACATCAAATCTAACAAAAAGTATCCCATACAAAAACCCTAATGATGTAATTCCACTCTAAAAATGTTAGAGAAATATCCAAAGCCCTGTAAAATGATCATAAAAATAACAAGATCCCTACAAAGAAGATCAAAAATAATAATGATTGAAAGACTATGAATTTTGTCAAATAACAATCAGATGAGATGGTCTACGGAATGGATGCGGCACTCTGCACAACAAATGTGTCACTCTGTGTAACAAATGTGTCATAGAAAGTGGTGTATGTGGCATTTCAAGGAACGGATGTGGCTCTCTATGAATCAAATGCATGGCACTGTCTAAAATCACAAAATTCGCACAAAAATTGGTTAGTTCACATCAGGTTCACTAGATGTAGATTAGGAAAAATTAGGGGAAAGCACTGAATCATTGATAGAAACCACAAAACTATCTAAATTCAAGCCATAAAACCCTAATCTAACAATGAAGCACAAGATGACAATAGAAATCAAATGATATAAGCCATAATATCTAAATTCCTATGCCAAGATTGATTCTCCTCCATTGCTCTTCTCAATTTTGCTTTGTTTGCTCTTAGATTTGTAGTATGCAAGATATATGATAAGCTCAATGAGGATGCATGATAGAAAGATCTCAAGATGAATGATAGAAAAATATTGAAGATTGTGGTTAACCTTGAAATGGAGATGAAGGCTTGCTTTTATAGAGGACTGGATTTGAATGAAGGGTGAGGATTGAATGATGATGTATGATGATCAATGGATGAGATTAAATGGACCATGATCCAAGAAGTTAGTTGAGAAATAGGGCTTGGATAAATTAAATGACTGTAAGAAATCATTTAATAATGTATAGAGGACATTGTAAATTATTAAATAATTGAAAAACCATTATTTAATAATAGAAAAGGAGATGATAAATTATTAAATAATGAAAAACCATTATTTAATAATGTATAGAAGATAGATAATGACCAATTAAATAGTTAAAAATAATTATCTAATTATAGAAGAGAAGAGGGAAAATGGAGATGAATAATTAAATAAATAAGAATTTATTTAATTATAGATTAGAAAGGGATAATTATTTAAGAGGAATAAAGAAAAAGTGAATTAATTCAATAATTCAAAATTATTTAATTAATAGAAGAATATGACATTAGGAAATAATTAAATAATTAAAAATTATTTAACTATGTGAGAGGAGATGGAAATTAGTGTGAAAATGTTACTTGCAGACTCAGAACATTTTTTAGTAGGATAATGACAATCGACCATTTTTTAGTGTAAACATCAAATCATTCATCCATGCAAGTTTATTCACTAATTATATAAAAGTAAAAAGTAAAGTATAGTCAAAGTTTGGGGTGTGACAAATTATATAGTATGGAGTGATGTTGATCCTAGAATCTAATGAGATAGAAAGGGGCTTGATGAGGGACAAATTCATGGATGTGGAAACTTAGATAATGGAGTGGGGTTCTAAATTAGGGGTAGTTACTAATTGGGGTACTCGTAGCTCAATTATAGTTGCTATAAAAGAAACCCTTGTAAGGAAAGTTTTAGGCCATATGGAACTTGCTTCTCCTTACAACCCTAGAGATGATTGTTTGTGTTGTTGTTGGCGTTTCCTCTGGGTTTAGATTCTAAGGATGGTTTCTTGCATTTCTAAGGACCAAAAAAAAAAGTCAAATTACACTTGAGCCTCAACCTCTTGGATTGTGATTAGAATGAGTTGTTCCAAATTTTCTAAATAGAATAGAATATGTGACCAAAGGGGTATAGATTCAATTATTGGTTGCATAATATAAGGGATGAGACATCCATTCAAAATGAACTAGGTCATAGTAAACTCTAAGGTAAACTTGTTCTATTGTACGTAGTTGTTCTTTCCAAGACTAGCACTTGGTGTGAAGCCTACGCCATGATGTGTTTATTAGAGGCATATTTTTATTGAAGTTCCTTAGATAATTCTTCATCAATTATTATTGGTTTATGTTTATGCCCCTACCTTGATTGTGCCTCATACATAGTTAGTATGTGTGATGTCGTGTGCCCAAATCACATAGGTGTATCTAGTGCATTGATGTGTAGAGTTGAGATCCATTATGCTTCTTTTTATTTGGACTACTAATCAAAGAGGTGATTGATCTCTTCATCCATCACATGTTCATAGATAAGAGTCATTACTATTTTAGTTTGCACTGGTAGCACCACCATGCTTGAATATTTGTATTAGACCATGTCACTATTTCCTTACCTCAATATTCTTGGTGTGAAGCTTATGATCAAATTTATGGCCCAAGTTGTAGTCATCTTTGATCTTGTAGAAGTGGAAGTGGTAATCCTCTAAAAGAGGATTCTCTTTTATTTGTTGGGTCACAAGAATGATTGCTATCTTGTTTTCACATCTAGTCTTAGTTGCTAAGACTAGTCTTTTAAATTGGAGCATCTTCCATAAGGTTGTGGAGAGATTTGATATCTAGTTGGCTTTAGTTCAAGGAAAACTCTTTCCCACCTTGATATTGGAATTTTCCTATGAATCATTTCTCTACAAATCACCATTTGATTATGAGGAGAGATTGGAGAGCAAGTCCTAGAAGAAATAACTATATAATTACATTTCAACACAAGTGAAAGAAGTAAATTGATATTAGACTCCTATAAATCATAACCTTCTTAATGTTGGTTCCAAACTCATGGTGTAGGATGTCTTTCTATCACATAAGATCTATTGTAACTATGCATGTAGTGCAACAAATAGGTAATCAAGTGATGGTCCAAGAGAATCCCTAGACTCAAATATCCATGTGGTTGGTGAAATAGAACTTGTCTATCCTAGGAGGGACAAATGCATCCTTGTATCTACATGGGAGTCTCTCTCTCTCTCTCCCTCTCTATCTCTCTTCCCATCCCTCTACCTCTCAATCTCTCTCCCTATGTCTCTAGACATATCTTCATCTCTTTCCCTATCTCTATCTCTCCCCATATCCCTATCTCTTAATATATTCTTCTCTACCTCTCTCTATATGTCATACCCCAAATTTTGACTATACTTTACTTTTTACTTTTATGTAATTAGTGAATAAACTTGCATGGATGGATGATTTGATGTTTAGATAAATATGAGGAAAAATCAATGAATTCATGAGTTATGATTAAATGCATAGAATTTAAAAAGGTGATTATATGTTAGTGAGATTATCTATTTATGATGTTTAAGGATTTACTAATGATACACTTATCACAATTTGGTGACTGTGAGTTGTAACCAAGGAACAGGTTACCAACCTCCAAGAAAGGGAGGGAGAGCATCATCCAAGAGAAGTGGATAGACATTGGAAAGGATAGGTTATTACCACCTAAGTTATGTGACTTTTTAAACCTAGTGAGATTGGTAAGTCACTTTGACCTAATTAGTCTAAGTTTGGCTTTGATTCGACAGACGTCTATTAGTCAACAATTTCCTTTAGCCATAGGTTTATTTGAAAAAGCATGTTTAGATAGTTTGTGATTGGCGACAAATTATGGTCGATTATCATTATCCTACTTATGAGATATGAATAGAGTTTATATTAGTAGTGAAAATAAACTACTTCTGTTTTAAGTAAATCCCAATTGGGATTTCATTATGATAATCTATTTTCTTTTTTGTCATTAACAATTTGAGAGGGGGAGATTCTCGACCCCATTCTCATGTCTTACTTTGTATTAAATCGACATATGTTTTTGTTCATCTAACAATATTATGTTGATGTATATATAGCTAATGATATCATTGATTTATTAAACCCATTTTGTTTTTGCTTTATCAAAAGAAGTTCCTTTTAGTAATGTGGATGATGGAAAATAATGTAAAACCATAATGTGTTTACGTGAGCCTCAATTCCATCCTCCATGTTAGATTGGATTAGGAGGAGTATGAGAGTGGTTAGTATGACCCACTCCTCCACTATGTCTACATACAAACAATGCATGAAAGTAGGCAAGTAAACTACCTTAGATTCCATGGGTGGAGAGAGTGACAATTTAAGGGGTTTTATAAAGCCTATTATGAGGGACTGGGAAATGGTTTCACAAGCTTTTGAGCTCTGAAGTTTACTAACAAAGAAGAGAAGAAAGAAGGAGAAACCCTCTGAAGAGAATGGGGAGTTATTGAACAAGTAGAGTGTCAAATACTGTACATTTTGTATCAGTCGCAGCGAGTCTACGAGTTTATTTTTGTTTTTGTGTATGTTTCAAAGTGTTCGCTGTGCGGGTTTCTAAGTTTTGTGCAGAAGCCGCCAAGTGTCGAGCCTCAGTTAAAGCCGCGGTATTTGTTTCAAGTATTAACTTTTGTGCGGAGCGCGCCACGTAGTAAATTGTTTTATATGTTATAAGTTTTGCTTTGCTACGGAGGTCACCACGTGTCATAAGCGGAGGCATCCCCTTAAGTTTCAAGTTTTGTGTGGAGCGAGCCGTGTGTCCCTTCTAAGTAACGTGTAGGTTGCCGCGTGTTTTCTTCCGCATCATGTTGTTGCTAGTAATAAAGGATGGTGGGCCACAGTGATTATAAGTTTCAAGAGTACAGAGAATGCCACGTGGTGGAAGCAGAGGTAAAGTTGTTTTGTTTATGCCCCTTCTCTGATGAATTACTTAAAGTTTCTAAGTGATGCGGAACCCACCAAGTGTCAGCTTCCGCAAGAGTTTCAAAAGGTTTCTAATGTTTCAAGCAGTGATGCGGGTGCCACCACCTATTAGTTATTATGTGCGTGAAAGATGCCACCTATCCTAGTTTTCTCCCTTTGAAAGATAGTGAGTGCTAAGGCTGTGGGTCCCATTACTAATATGTAAGTTTCTAAAAGTGATGCGGGTTGTGACAGTTGTCAACAACAGATTTTACCTGAGCATAAAGATAGTTTTGAGGGCTTTGCGGAGGAGGACATGTAGATGTTTCTAAATGCTACGGAGCATGACAAGTGTCATTTTCCTATTTATTCCTAAGAGACAAAGGAGTTTCTCGTTTTACTACAGACACTGCCATCTGTCACAATATGCCTCAAGTTTCAAGTACGTGGGTCTCGCCATGTGTCTGTCTCTTAATGAAGGAGGTGTGCCACATATATTTTGTTCCAGCCAATGAGCTTGCAGGAAGGAAAGATTGTTGTAGATTTGAAGGATTGTAATTACTGGAGACTTCTAGTTATCTTCAATTTTATTGGGCCATTGGGATTTGATTGTTACAGACAATCTAGGATCAGATCTTTGATTACAAATATGTAATATTTGTAATAGATCGACATTGATAGATGGAGATACAAACATTTTTTCATAGAGATACACAGAGATAGATTTTTTTTAGAAGTTTGTCAAAGAATCTAACAGATAAGTTGGAGACCTTGTTGTGGCCAGTTGATATCATTTTGCATTTATTTTGTTGTTCTTGATTAGAAAGTTAATGTACCTGTGCATGTATCTATGCCTTCTATATTGCTAGAAAATTAATGAGAAGAACTCAGTTATGTGCCTTGGTTGATATTATCTATGTCATTGAAAAGTGTCTAATTGTGAGCCTTTGATTATATTCATTGGATCTTTTTATGTTAATCATGCAATATCTGCTCTTTAATATAACTAAATCTTGAGGATAGTTTCACTATGCTTAATTTGAAGGAAATACTTTTACTCAGGTGCATTGCCATAGTTAGATTTGCTTAAATTATATCTGTAATCCTGTTAATTTCTATCCTTTTCCTCAAACCCTTTTAAAATAGAGAAGAACCAGCTTCTTTAAAATCTAGAGGTTGTTTCAAGTAGCAAGTTCCACATTCTTGAAACTTCCCATGTTGGTGTTGGAACCTACGCAATTTTATACATCAACAGTTTTTGGCACACCCGGTGGGACCTTTCTTGAAGTTTCTGTCAAGACCGTATGAGCCAGAGAGCCACAAGGAGCCAGAGCTATGGACCTACAACAAGAGCTTAGTCTGCTACTAATCCAGGCATTCTTTTACCACCACTAGTTGCTACTCCAAGGAGAAGAGTGAATCAATTTGCAGCAGCACAAAGAGCAAACATGGGAGCACCTGTAGCCCCAAGGAACTATGCAAATTAGAACACTGGTAGTCCTCTAATTCTCCCAGTACCACCAACAACTTGGGATGATATTCTAGCCAATGCTCTGAAGGCTTTACCTAAGTTTAGTGGGGAAGATTTTAAGACACCTGAAGAGCATCTACAGGATGTATCTGATGTATGTGCAGTACATGTTATCACTCAACAGAATGTGGCCATAAGATTGTTAGCAGCCTCTTTCAAAGGGAAGGCTCTGGATTGGTATAGATCTCTCACTCCAAACACAATATCTACATGGGATCAGCTTGGGGACTCTTTCTTTGCAAGATTTAAAGAAAAGGGTAATAAATCTTCCTTGCTACAACAATTGATTACTATCAAAAGAGCACCACATGAGGCCATGACTGATTTCAACTCAAGATTTCAAAAAACTTGGGATAGAATTCTTACTACAGCAAGACCATTACTAGGTATGGCTATTGTGTTTTACCTTAAAGCTTTAAACTCAGATGTATCAGTGATGATTCAGTCTCTTGGAGGTCAGACATTACCAGAAGCATATGAGTTGGTAGTCAAGGCTGAAAATAACTTGATAGATGCTGGAAAATTGCCCCCAAGGCCTCCTATGCCCATGTTCCCAGAAATTACCTTACCTTTGCCATAAGAAACTCCTAATCTTACAGCTCCACTTATGTCTATGTATTCCTTTCCTCAACAACTTGCTAAAGCAACTACTTCCGCTCAACCATCTAAAATGGATGATGTCAAGAACATTTTAAGGACCTTCTCAAATGAGATAATTAATCTAAAGAGACAAAAAAAACCCTATCCAAAGCCCCCTTATCAAAGTTACCAAGGAAATAGACCTCCCTTTCAGCCAAATCAATATCAAGGTCCTCAAAGGCAAGCTAATCCTCAACCTTCAAACCAATTGGTTATAGTCCCTACACCTTTACAAATTGTTCCTCCTAATCCCAATAGGGAAATCGTTCCAAGGAAAAATAATTTTGCAGATGGCACAAATGCTTGGAGCTTTCCCTACAACAATGCCCATATGCCCAGAGACTATCCCAAAGGAAATTTACAGTAAAAGCTAGCAGAACATAGAGGGTTAGAAGGACAATTTCAACTTCTAACACTCCGCCATATTAGTCTCCTGGAGTTCAAAACACAGTCACGGTGGCCCAGATGCAAGGAATGTCCATACAACAAGAAGAGGAAATAGCTCCTGAGCATGCTCTATTTTCATGGATTGAAGAGGAAGATTCAATGTTTCTGAATAAGGCATCTACTTCAAAGAAACCATTGGTGTAGTCAGACTATTATACCAGATCAAAGAGGAGAATGATGGAGCAGCGTGAAGTCACTAATACTTAGATCATGGGATCTCCTCCATTTCAAAATCATCATAACACAGTCTCTAGACAAGAAATGCCTCAGCCTGTGTAGAATCAAGTAGCCTTAGGATAGGTTCTAGAAAAGACAAGGTATTCTTATTATTCAAAGACCCAAGCATTAGGACCTGTGAATGTGGTGGACCAGCTGAAAAGAACTCCAGCACATGTATCAATTTAGGATATGTTAGCTATTCCTGAGTAGAAGACACTATTACAGGAGGCTCTGCAAGGCCAAGAAACCCCTAAACACATTGGTACTAAAGAAGAAGCTATTGATAAAGGGAAGCTTCAGCTCAAAAATATTGTACTCTGCAGACAAAAGCTCTATTGAACAATGCACCTAAGGTAGGTAAATCTAAACTAGATCCCTTTTATTTGACTCTAATAGTTGGGAAGAAACTACTGCATAATGCACTGAGACTCTAGGGCCAGTACTACAATAATGCCAAAGAAGATAGCGGATGCTTTAAAAATAAAATATGAGACACTTACAAGAGGGGTCATGCAATTGGATGGGAAATCTGTTCAAACAATAGGAAAAATCAAACAACTTCCACTACAACTGTATACTTGCCCCAATCTAATTGTCAACTAGGATGTGTTAGTCATAGATATTCTCCCTGTATTTGGTGTATATCAAAAAATTTGGATTTATAAATGGAAATGATCAAACAATTGAAATGCATAACCTAAACCCAAATAATTCAATACCTCGAAGATGCAAGATGAGCTTGATTGATCAATTTGTTGTGTTGGTTGCTTGATTCTGCAGCATAACATTAAGATGAAGATACTAGAATGAATGATAGATGAAGGATGCAAAGGCTCTAATGATATTTCAACAGCATGTGGATACTTGAGGATCAATGCATTATAGAAAATCTGGCAGAATAAGGGTACTTGAGGCTCAATGCATGCTAATGGCTTGTGAGGGGTTTGATTTATAGGAAAGGCTTGGCTCAAATGGATGGCTGAGATTAAAAAGCTAATTGATTGATGTGGATGGTTAGGATTGATTTGGTTATCCCACTCTTCAAGGGAGTTGTAGTCATTTGACAAGTGTCAAGGAGAATAGGGCTCATGTGTGCTTGTGTACATAAAAAGTACTACATGTGAAAGATATTAAATAAAAGGCTGTAGTACCACTTATCTTTTTTAAAATGAAAGAGGCACACATGTCGGCTAAATGATAAGATAAATTAATTAAATAAATAAGATTTATTTAATTAATTGGAAAGTCAGCTTATAATGAGAACTTAATTCGAATAAAATATTTGAATTAGTTGGGATATGAGTTGGGATGTTAATTAAATAAATAAAATTTATTTAATTAATTGGATAGTGGGATTAGGATATGATGTGGAAATTAATTAAATAAATAAAATTTATTTAATTAATTGGCTAATGGAATAAGTGGGGTTAAGAGTGGGATTTAGGACAAAATGCTACATGATGTCTAAGTGATGTATTTAACAAGGTGTTGCTAGACATGAACAAATTTGGGACAAATTTGGTTTGGGTGTCTACATTTGGTTTATGCTTATCCAGAGATTTCATAGCCAAAATAGGAGGTTACATGTCACTAGATTGGTCACACCTCATCCTAAGAACCAAATATGCGACAAAGATGAAAATATTGTTTGAGCCATTATCAAAAGACCATATCACAAATGAACCAACCCTAAAATTAGAAGCATCCCATGTTATGAATAATAAAGAGGAGAGAATCTTTGTTGAAGAGTTGGGTGACTAAACTGAACATGGCCAACAGGAAGAAGAGAATAACCAGTTATTGACTATGATGTAGAGTGATCCCTATGGAAATTATGACTCTACAGGTCTAGGCACTTATGTCATATTTGAAGAAGTCCAAGAAATCCCTAATGTTTTAAGGAAAGAAGCGTCACAGATTCAAGAATCTGAAGGAAACTCAGAAATCTGGACCCTAAATTTTGATGGAGCTAGGAGTAAAAATGGTGCTGGAGCAGGAGTTTACCTTACTACCCCAGATGGTGAGAAAATTCTAAGAGCCATTCGCTTTCAGTTTGCATGTACCAATAATGATGTTGAATATGAATCTTTGGTGCATGGACTCATGTTGGCAAAGAAAAAGGGAATAAAGAATCTGATAGTAAGAGGAGATTTAGAACTGGTGGTAAAACAAATCAGAGAAAAGGCAATAGCCAAAAATGTAAGAATGAGATCCTATAGGCACAGAATTTGGGACCTGATAGATGGTTTTGAGGCTTTCAATATTGAGCTAGTTCAAAGAGCCCAAAATTTTGAGGTGGATAGAATGGCACAGATTGGTTCATAGTTTGACCTAGTAAAAGATCTATTAATCAACAATGAGTCAGTCAAAGTTATAGTGAGACCAACTATTCCAGATAACGACCAAAATTGGCAAGTTTTTATAATGATTTCCAAGTACTCTCATTCTTACAACAATCATTCAAGTTCGGTGATCAATTACATCCCAAAATTGAAGAAGCTTATGGTGACCAAATTATCCAGCTGAAGTCAAATAAACTCCCTAAAGGACTGATTACTTTAGAAAACTTGTTTGACCCAGAAGATGTAAGCCTAGAGAAGAGGAGGTTTCAGGAAAATAAGGAAGATTATTCTGAGATCCAAGTTAGTGAAGGAAGAAGATTGAAAATTAGAAATTCTACAACCCAGCAAGAAAGGGAAAGGTTGATTGATTTGTGTGAAAAATATGATAGGGTGATTTCTTGGACCTATGAAGACATGTATGGATATAATAGAGATATCATCCAACACACCATAGAACTTACTGAAAGATCTAAGCCAGTCAGACAGAAGCAAAGGCCAGTGAATCCTAGAATTGAACCTTTAATGGTGGATGAGCTGCAAAAGCTCCTAGAATCAAAGATTATTTTTCTAATTAAGAACTCAACCTGGGTATCAAACCTAGTGCCAGTAAGAAAGAAAAATAGTGACATAAGACTCTGTGTAGATTTCAGGGATATGAATAGAGCATCCTTGAAAGATCATTATCCCCTGCCCTCTATGGAATAGATTTTACAGACTGTGGTTGGGTCAGAAAGATTTCCATTGCTGGATGGTTTCTCAAGATATAACCAGATTTGGTTAGTAGATGAAGATCAACATAAGACAACATTCACTACAAAGTGGGGAACATTTGCATATGCTAAAATACCTTTTGGTCTTTCAAATGCTGGAGCTACCTTTCAGGGAGCAATGGATTTAGCATTTGGAGAACTTATAAATAAAATTTTTCTGATCTATCTTGATGACCTCACTATTTTTTCTAAAAATGCTATAGATCATTTTGACCATTTAGAAGCTGTTTTTAAGAAATGTCAAGAGTTTGGAATATCTCTGAATCCCAAGAAATGTATCTTTGCAGTACCTCAAGGTAAACTTTTAGGGCATATAGTGTCAAAGGAAGGGGTCTGTATTGATCCAGAAAGAGTCATTGCCATAATGAACCTATCTCTGCTAGTTAATAAGAAAGCAATTCAATCCTTTCTAGGGAAAATCAACTTTGTTAGCCGATTCATATCTAATTTTACAGGTCTAATTAGACCAATGACATTGTTGCTTAAAAAGGATCTAGTTTTCAAATGGACTGCAGAAGGA
The DNA here is from genome assembly GCA_027924645.1 of Cunninghamia lanceolata. Taxonomy (NCBI): domain Eukaryota; kingdom Viridiplantae; phylum Streptophyta; class Pinopsida; order Cupressales; family Cupressaceae; genus Cunninghamia; species Cunninghamia lanceolata. The sequence goes on along the minus strand of BSBN01000435.1, from coordinate 1,148,024 downwards.
AGACAGGCTTTTGAGGAAGTCAAGAAAGCTATTTCAACAGCCCCAGTACTTAGAAACCCAGACTTTTCTAAATCTTTCATAATGTATGTGTATGGGGGAGAATTTAGTGTTGCTGTTGTTTTAACTCAGAAAGATGATCAACAAGAAGGAGAACACCCAATAGCCTTTTTCTCTAGAACTCTGAGGGAATATGAGGCTAGATATAATTTTGTGGAGAAGCAGGCATATGCCATGGTCAAAGCCCTTAAAAAATTCAGACATATGGTAACAGGAAGCAAGATCCTGATATTAGTGGCTCATCCTAGTGTAAGAGAATATATCATGGAGGGTGAGATCACTGAGAAAAGGGCCAATTGGATCACAAAAATTTTGGAGTATGATGTGGAAGTGAGACCCACCAAGTTAGTCAGAGGCAAAGGATTGTGCCAATATATGACTCAAGACATGGAGAGAATAATGACTAAAGAAACAGAAAGTGAAAATGTATTTAAAATCTAAGTGGTTGATCAAGACTCCTAGGTAAAAAATAGAATACAATTTATGAAGCATGGGATTTTCCCAAATGAGCTCTCCCATGATAAGAGAAGATACTCTAGGTAGCAAGGGGCCCATTTTGTACTAGTTGACCATATTCTATTTAGAAGAAATGTTGATGGTATACTTTTAATATGTATAGAAAAGCATGAAGCTCAAAGAATACTACATGAATTACACCATGGAGCCTCAGGTGGACACTTTTTAACAAGAACCACTGCAATCAAAGTGACTCAAGCAGGATATTTCTGGCCCACTCTATTTATAGATTGCTATCAGCTAGTTAAAGAATGCCAGGCTTGTCAGTTTTACACAGGCAAAAGGAGAAATGCAGCAATGCCTCTAAGCCCCATAGTTGTGGATGAACCTTTTGCTCAATGGGGTCTATATTTTATTGGTATGATAAATCCAATGTCAAGTATAGGAACAAATGGATCCTCACAGCAACAGATTACTTTACCAAGTGGAGTGAAGTAGTACCACTCAAAGAAACAATAGAAAAGACTATACTAGAGTTCCTAGAAGGCATAACTGTTCATTTTGGTCCTCCTCATACCATTATATCAGATAATGCTAAAGCATTTTTGGGAACCAAACTATCTAAGTTTGCATTAAGGAATTGGATTTATTTGAAGACTCCTTCAAATTATTGCCCTCAGGGTAATGGTCTAGCAGAGTCCACTAACAAGAACCTGATCAGACTCATTAAGAGGATAGGGACCAATTATCACAGAGAGTGGCATAAACTACTTAACACAGCATTGTGGGCTGACAGAATCACACCAAAGTAAATAACTAAAATATCTCCCTATGAATTAGTTTATGGTAAACCAACAGTAATACCACTAAGTGTAGAGATCCCTGCTTTGCAATTGTTGAAACAGATAGAGATTGAAGAAAATGGCCCCATGCAAGTCAGACTGGCTGAGCTATTGGAAGTGCAAGAGAAAAGAGAAAAGGCACATGAGTCACTGATGAAACATCAGAAAATGGTTAAAGATTGTTTTGATAAGAAGACTTCAAATCCCATTTTTGAGGTTGGCTCATTGGTGTTGAAATAGGATGAGAGAGCTGCTAAGCTAGGTCAACACAACAAATTTGAATCATTGTGGACAGGTCCTTACAAAATTTGTTCCTGCAAGCAACAAAATTCATTTGAACTAGAGACCATGGATGGGGAACCTTAAGAGATTCTTGTAAATATTAAGTAGGGACTCTTATGTACCATAGTTAGTTAGTTTCTTTCATTTTCTTGCTTTCCTATTTTCCCACTTTTCTTTACAATAAGTGTTCAATGAACACATGTCAGCTATGCAAAGCCCCTTCTATTTTTGGTCTCGCATTTATTAAGGTTGTTCACCAATTCCCAAATCCCTTGGAAGTACACACTTTTCAAAAGAAATAGGCCACCTCCATAGTGTATCTGACACTCTATCCCATGCAGATTTCAAATAGATACACTAATTGTTTCTTGGCGTTAATGTCATTTATAAGATATGATGTGTCATTAATTACCTCCATAAAGCCCCAATGAATTAGTATTAAATCTTAACTGTAGCTCTCATTTGTTTCTACCTCTCTGCTTTGAATCATTATTGCCTCCAATTTCTGACCCTAGCAAGCTCCTTTTAGCTAAGTGTCACTCTTATTATACAGTTTCATTCTTTCCTGTGTCAAGGTTTCCCAAATTCTCCCCACAGATACAGATATGTCTGAAGCACAGTCTCCTCAGGAGGGGCTTGGAATTTACGAGTCAATCGACAAGCTTTTGAGCAGCAAATCATACTCCTCAGCATCCGCACAACCAAAGAGAGCCTATCCAAGAATAAGGGTCCCTGAGGTAGGGTATTCTATCGACCCAGCAAAGGTGAAAGATTATGCAAATGACATTTTTGACATGACCCTTCAAAAGACTACCAAGACTCTCTGTGAGGGGGCACAACAAAGGTGTATTCAAAAAGCAAATAATGGGCAGTCTGAAACTTTTGGTATGAGAATATGGACCTTGCGGTTGGCACAATTCCTGGTTCTAAGTGTACACCTATGTCCCAAGCTAAGTGAATTATGTGCAGAGCTATTTCATGCACCATCGAATACCATACAACAAGGCCCTTTCATTGTGCATATTACGCCCAAGGCCATAAGGGACATGCTAGTGCTGTAACATGATAGAACAGCCACATTTCCAACTATTGCTAAAATCCAAAACACATCAGGTTCCTTAATTTAGAGATGCAATTGGGAAATGAGAACACCCAGATGCCCACACTGCCCACTGGGAGGGCACAATTCAATCAAAGTGTTCAAGAGGCACTATCAATGATAGCCTTCATTTTTGGGATGAAAGAGGACAACACAGTCCATGACTGGAAAATACCTATCGTTTTTAGATTAAAGACTGTAGACAAATCACAAGAGTACCAGCTGGATTTCTCAAAGAAAATTGCTCACTCCATGGTTGATCAGCTTGTAAATTTCAAGTCTAAACGCATTTTCAAGTATTCTGCTTTTCTATTCTATCTAATGTTGTATCAGAACCATAGTCTTTTTGTACCGTATATGCATTTAAACATGTATAACACAAATTTTGGTCAAAACAAAACTAGCCATGTGTCTGCATGGACACGTGTTATCTGAGGCATCCAACCCTTATGAATTTTGGGAACTTTTTGTGGCCCCTACTTTTTGCCAATTAAGCCCCAAGCCTATAAAGCATAGATTAACACAAGGTATAAGGGGATTTATGGCCAACTTCCTAATTCCCTATGATTATTTCTATGGGGTACACAATACCATCATCAGAGTCCATGGTTTCAATGAGGAGCCCATGCTATTACCTAAAATATTGAACCCTAGGGCCATATTCTTAGAAGTAACCAGACAAGCGTCTATGGTTGATAATGAATTTGGCCACAAGAAAAAGAAAAAAATGGTGTATGACATCCCATGGGTCAGGAAAAATATGGCACTAGAGGTTAGAGATGTAGAGCACCTTTTGCTAAGAAAGCTAGTTGCCCTTGGTTTCTTCATCATTGAAGATAAATGGAAGTATGACCCAGACAGTTTTTTGGACTCCTGGATTAGGAATAACAAAGTCTGTACTAAAATGGTACATGAGGGTCAGCCATTTTGGGAAGATAGGAGAAATCCAAAAGAGGACAATCCAGACCTATATGTTGAACTAGCCGATTTGCCTTATGAAGGGCCTAGGCCATGGGAAAATTTTTATATTAAAGAAAAAGTTTGACCCTAAGATAAAGATGACTACTGGTTTGAGGAAATCATTGAAGGCCCAAGATTGGAAACCAAAGAAAATTGAAGCCTATTGGAAGTATAGGCAAGAAATTTTAGAATTAACACATTCTTTTAGAAATATTGACACTGATGAAAAATGGGAGTCTCTAGCCCTGACACAAGTAAAATCTAGAGGAAGGAAGAGGAGTTAGAAGAGAAAGCAAAGTCACCTCACATTATGCAAGAGACAGGATAGGCCTCATCTGTTGCTCTTGCATCCCCATGGCGCCAATCCCTCAGCACCTTAGAGAAACAAAAGGGTGTAGTGTCATCATCAACCTTAGGAACTCAAACAGCTTTGACATCTGGGAGTTCCAGGGTTGTTCCTTTGCAACCACTAGTAGTGGTAAATGTGGAGGAGAAAGAAACAGAGAAAGAAATGGAGAAGGAAACAGAGGAAACAGTTGGAAGGCCAAGGAAACATAGGAAATTGAACCTGCAAGCAGAAGAGGGGGAAGAAACAGAATCCCTGCTATAGCAACTGCCAGTCACATCTTCTGTTACTCAAGTAAGTTTTTCTTCTCCTTTTTCTCCTATGTCTCTTTCTTATACTATAGGAATGGCAAGCCTAATTAGCCAGACATTTGAAAACCCTACCACTTCTGTTGTGCCTACATCAACCTTTTCATCCCTTGCTCCAATTGCCAATTCATAGGCAATGTCTTTGTATGCCATTTCATTACCACTCTTTTCTCCATCTGTGCCAAAAAGAGCCCCTCCTCAAGTTTCTCCTAGCCAACAACTATTGGCTATTCCCTATGGCCTACCTCAAGGTCATCCCTTTGCTGGAGGATACATTGCTTCACCTCCTACATTCCAAGCCCAAGCAGACACAGTAAAAAGAGCTAGAGAGGCAAGAATGGACTTCTGCAAATGATCTTTGATGGGCTTGAGGAAATTTGTTGCAGAGCCCCTCTTTTCTTCTTCTTAAATGCAGAATGAACAATTGTTTAATAAGAAGAACCCTTATATTACTCCGCAAACCCTAATAAGAAGTTGCAATAAATGCTCGACCTAAGTCATTCCAGTTTGCCTTATTCGGATGACTTGAAGAACCGAATCAATCTTGATCTAAACATCTTGCGGATCTTCCAAATCTTAATCATAGTTTATTTACATGTTTCTTTTATGAACCCTTTAATCCACAAATCTCCTTGTACCAGTTCTGAAATTGCACACACAACCCTTCACATCTAAATCCATCTTGTATATATATCCGGACAAGTGATTTCAACACTTTTCTAGTCAGCATCCAAAATAGTCAATATTAGCTCAAACTCTAGTCTGTCGGCTGAATCCTTGCATACCAAGTAATGCAGATCAAGAATATGTTTGTAGAAGTCTTTAATCATGTCATCCAATTATGAATGATACCTCAAGAAACTTAGTCATTAGCAATATCTCTTCCAGATTTGGGTCTGACACTCTACCGGTACAGTTCTTCCTCTATCCACTCTGTCAAACAGGAACCCAATACTCAAGTGTTCATATCTCTTCACCCTTCCATCACTAGAGGCTAAATCCTTTGAATCTATTAGTCAAGGTACTCCTCTTGAATTCACCAAATCTGTACTTCACTAAAATACTTCCTCTTAGAGATCCAGACCTGACTGTCGGACCTTGCTGATTGCTCTGTTCTTGCTTACCGGATCATAACACTTCTTCAATCTGACTTCCAGTAGAGACTCATCATGTCTTACAGATGTGTGGGATAACCTTTGTTGCCATCAATGACAACATTCATGAATCCATATAGTGTCTCTTGCCAACAATCTCCCCCTTTGGCATTGATGGCAACACTTAGTGAAAGATGACTAAGTGTCACACTATACTCCCCCTTGGTTGATGCTCTATCTCTATGTACATTTTCCAGAGCTCCCCCTTAGCTGGATTCCTTATTTTTCATTGCTCATCAGTCCCCCTTTAACATCAATGGCAAAGGGTGGGGTCCACACACCAAAATTTAAAGAAAAAAAATTAATCTATACTTAGTCGTATAAGTATATCATCCGATTGTACTCTACATATACTTTAGTATGTCTGCAAAAGTGTTTTTCAATTGTAAAACTTTGGTTTCCCAACTTAGCTTCATCCTGTCCAAAATTGATATGTGACCACTCAACAGGAATGCAAAAGCTTCTTCCTTCTTCAGATCTGTTGGATCATTTGTCTTGGCAGTGGTTTGAGCATCACTTAGGGCCTCATGCATGGCCTCCAACTTAGGAATGATTATTCTTCTAAGCTCATTTAACCTACTAAATCTATTTTTCTTTTCTTTCTCTAGCTTCCTAATTTCATCCAAGACTATAATAGTCTGACATTCTTGATTTACTATGGATGAGGTAAGTGGATCAAAATTTTGAGAAAGTTTTGTTAGTTTGATCTCCTGTTCTTTTATTTTCTTCTCAATCTCCATTGTTGCTTTGGACCATGATAGACAAAATTTATATATTTCCCCGCCATCTTTAAGAGCATTTTCTAAGCTCTTTATCCCTATAGCCATATTTCTTCTATCATTTGATATTAGACTTAGTACTTCAGAGAATCTTTTATCCAAAAACTCTTTCCAGACCTTTTCCTCAGCTAATTTCTCTAAGGACTCAAAATGAGTGCTAACTAAACTAACAAGAGACTTAAGATTACCTGATGCGGAAGCCGATGAATCCTTTAGAAAGGATGGCATGATCTTTTCAAGCACATTGGATGCAGCTTCTATTAGCTCATAGTCTTCCATGTGAGACTTCAGGAGTTTTTCTTTTGCCTTTGCATTAGCAAATGAAGCTATCTTCATTGTTTGTACCAGGGAAAGAGAATCAAAATCAAATGGTCCTAGTAGAAGTTCCGGTTCATCAATATCCATTGTCTCTTTGTTTAAGAATTCTTTGACAATTTCTGCAGTGTCTCTTGCCAGAGATAGAGTTTTCTTTTCTTCTGCAGTCTTAGATCTGTCATCTTCTTTTCCCTTCACTTATTTTTCTTTCTCCTCTATTCTTTCTTCTCCTTTGGGTCCGGAGTCAGTAGGTGAAACTGGAGGAGTAATGTTTGTTTGTTCATGGGCCACCTCTTCTAGAGCAGAGGATTCCAAGCCCTTATCTTCACAAGTGTCCATTACTTCTTCTGTCATTGCCTCAGTAGATCCTTCTTCAACACTTGTGGCCGAGGGATCAGCACCTAAGTCCTCTATAATAGGAAGATTGAATCTTTTGAAAGCATTCAGGAGGATCTCTTTTGTTTTCTTGGCCACTTTATCAGTTTCTCCAAGCATGAGCTGATTCATTCTAGCTTTGCTCTGGAACTCATCCTTGCAATCTTTGAAGATCATATTCATTTGTTTCTGAGTGATTGAAGGATAGAGCTGAATAGCTATCTACTCCTGAATTTCTAGATCATTGGCTTGGGGGTTGTTCTTCCTTATTTCAAGTTCCTTTTCTAAGCTTTTGGGGATCAGAGATATAATTTTAATGAATGCTTTGTTGTAGATGTTTAGATACCTAACTGTGGCATCTTGCAACATCTTCTAATCAGCTTCACCATAATCATCATAGACTTCAACCATTGGCTAAAGATTTCCATCCATAGTAACTGATTTGTTGATGTCATCAATGTGGAGAGTGGGTTTTTCAACAAATTTCTCTGCCTTTTCTTCTTCGCCTTGACCGATAGAGGATTTACCAGATGTTTTCTTCTTTTTCTTCATTTTCTTGACTTCTTCATCAGATTCAGTTTCTTCTTCATCCTTTTGACTAACATAAGATCTTGTGGCTTTTGTCTTAGTTCTCTTTTCTCCTTTGCCGGATGATTTTGCTTTCGGTTTTGATGCCCTTGAGCTTTTAGCAGTGGTAGGTGCAGATTTCTTTGATGATCTAGTCTGGGTGAAAGATTCTACCGGACCACTTCTTTCCTCTTCTGCTTCTTTTTCTTTTTCTGTTCGGGGGCATCAACTGCCTCTTTTGAGATTCCATGCCTCTTGGCAACTTCTTCAACTTCCCTTCTCACTTTCCCCTTGATTTCAGGTTGTCGAAGTTCTACGTGGATCTTTACACTCAATTCTTCAAAGGTTCCAAACCTTTATGCCTTGGGATCCTTTGGTTGACTCAACATGTGCTGAACATGCAGCTCCACGATGTTCTCATCCACCTCATACCCCATTGGCATGATCCATACTGTTCTTGGTTCCACTGCCTCCATTAGACATTGATCAGTCTCTACCATAAAGCATACTGTGTCTTTGTATTTCTCAACTAGAGATTGGGGAATTCCCTCTCTAGCTTGCATCATGTTTTGAAAGTTTTTGAAGAAACCCGAGAGAGCTGTGTTTTGTACTTTGTCATCACCAAGTCCATGCAAATAATCACTAATTTGTATGGCAACCATTCTGTCATTCCGCCATACCCATCCATTGGATCTGGGTAGCTCATTCATAAAGTAGAAAAATAGACAGAGTATTAGGCCACCAAATTTGAAGGAATTCTTCTTGTCCTTCTTTATCTTCTGCAGGTTCTCCAAGAGTTGGTTTAGAAGGAGCTCACAAAGGTCATAGTCTGAATTTTTTCTCAACATTTCATAGGCAGTGTAGATAGCAGTTCTAGGTACTGAATTCTCCCTGCTAGAATGATATATCTTGTAGCCAATGATCATGGATGCCAACTTGACATCTAGATCAATGATGTCATCTACTGTCATTGCTCTTTTGTCAAACCTAGATCTGGTAGCCTCACTTACAATCTGATTCTTGATAGACTTGAGAATAGGTATCCCACCAGATGAGTGTAAACTGGTAACTACTCTAATGGCATCTTTTGTGATCTTGAATGGTCGATTCAACCACATGAAGTTGTCATGTATTCTGCTCAAGACATACCGAACCCATTCATCCTCAGCAAAGCAAGGGAAATGTATATATTGTACAAAGTGCTTCTCTCAGAGGGCCTTGTATTGGGGTTTGAGCTCAAATGAATCATCTATTAGTTGTTTGTGGTAGATATCTCTCAATTTGAATTCTTTGATTTCTTCAATGTTTGCGTGAATGTAACCCCTAATATCTTTTGTATGCAAGACACCATGCGAAACATTGGAAAATGCTCCTAGAGGATCTACTTCCAAGGATTTGTAGGGATGTTTCTTGAATTTGGGGCGAGGCCTCTCAGTGATCTTCACAATATTCAGAGTACACATCTTTTAAAAAGATTTGCAGAGAGATATTTAAGAACGGAAAATACCTTTTACACCTTTAGGTTTCATGGAGTGAGCCGGATCAATTTTTGGATGAATTGACTTCTGTAAATGATCTTTGATGGGCTTGAGGAAATTTGTTACAGAGCTCCTTTTTTCTTCTTCTTAAATGCAAAATGAGCAATTGTTTAATAAGAAGAACCCTTATATTACTCCGCAAACCCTAATAACAAGTTGCAATAAATGCTCGACCTAAGTCATTCCAGTTTGCCTTATTCGGATGACATGAAGAACCAGATCAATCTTGATCTAAACATCTTGCGGATCTTCCAAATCTTAACCATAGTTTATTTAGATGTTTCTTTTATGAACCCTTTAATCCGCAACTCTCCTTGTGCTAGTTCTAGCACCAATTGACTGGCTAGGGGAAAATGGTTTTCTTTGTGTCTCCCCCTGAGCCAGAGCTCACTTTTTAATTTTCAGAAGGAATATCAGCACCAGAGTCTAGTGCGGATCCATCCCCTACATTCTCTATACTTTTCTTCACCCAAATCTTGTTTATTTCACTTTGAATTTCATCCACATTCACTTTTTGTTTTCCCTTGTCTTGATTCTGATTATGATGTATCGGACCTCTTTTGTCCTGATTCTTGCTTCTACAGAATTTGGCAATATGACCAGATCTATTGCAAATTTGGCAAACAACATTTCTTTGCATATTTGATTGATATCCTCTTGATCTGCATTGATTAGCCATATGACCCATTCTATTGCATGCAAAGTATCTACCATTGAATGAATTGTTCATTTGCATATTACTCCATTCATGAGATTTGTGACCATACCTTTTGTAGTTGAAACACTATCCAGAGAAGGATGTATTAGTCTGATTCATTCTCTTTCTGCACTAATTAGCTTTATGACCAAAGTTATTGTAGTTGTGGCAGTATCCATTGAAGGATGGATATCTTTGAGCATTAGGCTACCTTACCGAAAGTCTTCTAGGCCTGTTCCTTGGATTTTCTGATCCAAAATTCTTCTGACCGGATCCGGAGCTTTCACCTTTTTCATATCCCAGGCCACACTTGTCATCTACCCTCTTTTGGCTTTCAAGGAGAACTTCAAGTTGAGCAGAGCTTATCTTGAATTTCTCTTTGTATTCATTTGTTGTTTGAAGATCCCTTTTAAGAGAGATAATTTGATCCTCAAGTTTTTCTTCATTATCTTTAGCATCTTCAAGATCAGATTCAAGATGTCTAATTATTCTATCCATCTTGTGGCAGTCTTCTGATTTTTTCTTGAGAGATTGTCTTAGATCATCTTCAGATTTTCTTCTTTCTTCAATTTCTTGGGTAAACTTCATAACTCCTTATTCCATTTCATGTCTTATCATGATGATTTCTTTTGATAACTTTTCACATAACTTGGTTTTCTCTTTCAGATCTTCATTTGTATCATTTGCTTCACCTTGACTTGCCAATTGCTGAAGTAGCTCCTTTCTCTTTTTTATAGAGAGACTCAGTTTCTCTTTTAGTTCTTTTATGAAATCATCAGCCTGTTTGAGTCATTCCTTTAATTCATTGACTTCAAAATTTGACTACTCAAGATCATTAAAGACAGACTTAAGTTGCTCCCTCATACCATACACATCCATTTGAATTCCCAGATCTTCCTCAAGCTGTTAGGCTTTGTTGGGAGGAACTTAGCTCTGATACCAATTGTTGATAACTGAGAGGGGGGTGAATCAGTTATCCTAATATTTCAACTTTCTATGCTTTCTTAACAGTTAATGCAACATCAAATTAAATAAGCAAGCATAATCATGAAATAAAAATAACACCAATACACATGACACAATGATTTTGACATGGAAATCCTGTTAAGGGAAAAAACCACGAGGTGATTAACCCAAGATATTATTTTCTGTTAGAAGAATAGATAGAACAAAATGGCACTTGCCAATTAGGGCTCACTGCCCGAGCACACTGCTCACAAGAGGTTCACTTCCTACAAAAGACTTATTGTCTACGAAAACTTGAACTGATGAAAGGCATCCACATATGCTGAAGTTCAGTTTCGGTTAAGCTCAATAGACTGATCTGCTGCACTTCATTCTCACTCTCCTTAAGTGCTGCTGTCCTCTTACATTCCAAACCTATTTTCTCCCTTTTATACTATTCTTCTGCTTTTATTCACACTTCTGAAATTGCACACACACCCCATCACATCTAAATCCATCTTTTATATATATATATATATATATATATATCTGCACAAGTGATTTTAACACTTTTCTAGTTGGCATCTGGAATAGTCAATATTATCTCAAACTCTGGTCTATCGGCTGAATCGTTGTATACCAAGTAATGCAGATCAAGAATATGTTTTTAGAAGTCTTTAATCATGTTGGCCAATCATGAATGATACCTCAATAAACTTAGTCATTAGCAATATCTCTTCTGGATTTGGGTCTGACACTCTACCGGTACAGTTCTTCCTCTGTCCACTCTGTCAAACAGGAACCCAATACTCAAGTGCTCATATCTCTTTACCTTTCCATCACCGGAGGCTAAATCCTTGGAATCTATTAGTCAAGGTACTCCTCTTGACTTCACCAAATCTGCACTTCACTAAAATACTTCCTCTGAGAGATCCAGACCTAACTGTCGGACCTTGCTGACTGCTCTATTCTTGCTTACCGGATCATAACACTTCTTCAATCTGACTTCCAGTAGAGACTCATCATGTCTTACAGATGTGTGGGATAACCTTTGTTGCCATCAATGACAACATTCATGAATCCATATAGTGTCTCTTGCCAACAATCTCCCCCTTTGGCATTGATGGCAACACTTAATGAAAAATGACTGTCACACTATACTCCCCCTTGGCTGATGCTCTGTCTCTATGTACATTTTCTGGAGCTCTCCCTTAGCTAGATTCCTCATTTTTCACTGCTCATCAGTCCCCCTTTGACATCAATGGCAAAGGGTGGGGTCCGCACACCAAAATTTAAAAAAAAAAAATCTATACTTAATCGTATAAGTATATCATCTGATTGTACTCTACATATACTTTAATATGTCTGCAAAAGTGTTTTTCAATTGTAAAACTTTGGTTGCCCAACTCAGCTTCATCTTGTCTAAAATTGATATGTGACCACTCAACAAGAATGTAAAAGCTTCTGCCTTCTTCAGATCTATCAGATCATTTGTCTTGGCAATGGTTTGAGCATCACTTAGGGCCTCATGCATGGCCTCCAACTTAGGAATGATTATACTTCTAAGCTTGTTTAACCTACTAATTCTATTTTTCTTTTCTTTCTCTAGCTTCTGAATTTCATCCAAGACTGTAATAGTCTGACATTCTTGATTTACTACGGATGAGGTAAGTGGATCAAAATTTTTAGAAAGTTTTGTTAGTTTGATCTCCTATTCTTTTATTTTCTTCTCAATCTCCATTGTTGCTTTGGACCATGATAGACAAAATTTATATATTTCCCCGCCATCTTTAAGAGCATTTTCTAAGCTCTTTATCCCTATATCCATATTTCTTCTATCATTTGATATTAGACTTAGTACTTCAGAGAATCTTTTATCCAAAAACTCTTTCCGGACCTTTTCCTCAGCTAACTTCTCTAAGGACTCAAAATGAGTGCTGACTAAACTAACAAGAGACTTAAGATTACTTGACGAGGAAGCTAATGAATCCTTCAGAAAGGATGGCATGATCTTTTCAAGCACATCGGATGTAGCTTCTATTAGCTCACAATCTTCCATGTGAGACTTCAGGAGTTTTTCTTTTGCCTTTGCATTAGCACATGAAGCTATCTTCATTGTTTGCACCGAGGAAAGAGAATCAAAATCAAATGGTTCTATTAGAAGTTCTGATTCATCAATCTCCATTGTCTCTTTGTTTAAGAATTCTTTGACAATTTCTGTAGTCTCTTGCTAGAGACAGAGTTTTCTTTTCTTCTGCAGTCTTAGATCTGTCTTCTTCTTTTCCCTTCACTTACTTTTTTTTCTTCTCTATTCTTTCTTCTCCTTTGGGTCCCGAGTTAGCAGGTGAAACCAGAGGAGTAATGTTTGTTTTTTCATGGGCCACCTCTTCTGGAGCAGAGGATTCCAAGCCCTTACCTTCACTAGTGTCCATTACTTCTTCTATCATTGCCTCAGTAGATCCTTCTTCAACACTTGTGGCCAAGGATCAGCACCTAAGTCCTCTATAATAGGAAGATTGAATCTTTTGAAAGCATTCAGGATGATCTCTTTTATTTCGTTGGCCACTTTATCAGTTTCTCCAAGCATGAGCTGATTCATTCTAGCTTTGCTTCAAAACTCATCCTTGCAATCTTTGAAGATCATATTCATTTGTTTCTGAGTGATTGAAGGATAGAGTTGAATAGCTATCTGCTCCCAAATTTCTAGATCTTTGGCTTGGGCATTGTTCTTCCTTATTTCAAGTTCCTTTTCTAAGATTTTGGGGATTAGATTCAATGAATGCTTTGTTGTAGATGTTTAGATACCTGACTGTGGCATCTTGCAACATCTTCTAATTAGCTTCACCATAATCATCATAGACTTCAACCATTGGCTAAAGATTTCCATCCACAGTAACTGATTTGATGATGTCATCAATGTGGAGAGTGGGTTTTTCAACAAATTCCTCTGCCTTTTCTTCTTCGCCTTGACCGATAGAGGATTTACCGGATGTTTTCTTCTTTTTCTTCATTTTCTTGACTTCTTCATCAGATTCAGTTTCTTCTTCATCCTTTCGACTAACATAAGATCTTGTGGCTTTTGTCTTAGTTCTCTTTTCTTCTTTGCCAGATGATTTTGCTTCCGGTTTCGATGCCCTTTAGCTTTTAGCAGTGGTAGGTGCAGATTTCTTTGATGATCTGGTCTGGGTGGAAGATTCTACTAGACCACTTCTTTCCTCTTCTACTTCATTTTCTTTTTCTGTTCCTTTTGTCTTTTCTCTTTGGGCATCAAGTGCCTCTTTTGAGATTCCATGCCTCTTGGCAACTTCTTCAACTTCCCTTCTTACTTTCCTCTTGATTTCAGGCTGTCGAAGTTCTACATGGATCTTTACACTCAATTCTTCAAAGGTTCCAAACCTTTCTGCCTTGGGATCCTTTGGTTGACTCAACATGTGTTGAACATACAGCGCCACGATGTTCTCATCCACCTCATACCCCATTGGCATGATCCATAATGTTCTTGATTCCACTACCTCCATTAGACATTGATCAGTCTCTACCATAAAGCATATTGTGTCTGTATTTTTCAACTAGAGATTGGGGAATTCTCTCTCTAGCTTGCATCATGTTCTGAAAGTTTTTGAAGAAACCCCAGAGAGCTGTGTTTTGTGCTTTGACATCACCAAGTCCATGCAAATAATCCTTGATTTGTATGGAAACCGGTCTGTCATTCTGCCATACCCATCCACTTGATCCGGGTAGCTCATTCATAAAGTAGAAGAATAGATAGAGTATTAGGCCACCAAATTTGAAGGAATTCTTCTTGTCCTTCTTTATCTTTTGCGGGCTCTCCAAGAGTTGGTTTAGAAAGAGCTCACAAAGGTCATAGTCTGCATTTTTTCTCAACATTTCATAGGCAGTGTAGATAGCAGTTCCAGGTACTGAATTCTCCCTACTAGAATGATATATCTTGTAGCCAATGATCATGGATGCAAACTTGACATCTGGATCAGTGATGTCATCTACTGTCATTGCTCTTTTGTCAAACCTAGATCTAGTAGCCTCACTTACAGTCTGATTCTTGACAGACTTGAGAATAGGTATCCCACCAGATGAGTGTAAACCGGTAACTGCCCTAAAGGCATCTTTTGTGATCTTGAATGGTCCATTCAACCACATAAAGTTGTCATGTATTATGCTCAAGACATACCAGACCCATTCATCCTCAGCAAAGCAAGCGAAATGTATATAATGTGCAAAGTGCTTCCCCCAGAGGGCCTTGTATTAGGGTTTGAGCTCAAATGAATCATCTATTAGTTGTTTGTGGTAGATATCTCTCAATTTGAATTCTTTGATTTCTTCAATGTTTGCGTGAATGTAAACCCTAATATCTTCTGTATGTAAGACACCATGCGGAACACTGGAAAATGCTCCTAGGGGATCTACTTCCAAGGATTTGTAGGGATGTTTCTTGAATTTGGGGCGAGGCCTATGAGTGATCTTCACAATATTTGGAGTAGACATCTTTTAAAAATATTTGCAGAGAGATATTTAAGAACGAAAAATACCTTTTGTGCCTTTAGGTTTCACGGAGTGAGCTGGATCAATTTCTGGATGAATTGACTTCTGTAAATGATCTTTGATGGGCTTGAGGAAATTTGTTGCAGAGCTCCTCTTTTCTTCTTCTTAAATGTAGAATGAGCAATTGTTTAATAAGAAGAACCCTTATATTACTCCACAAACCCTAATAACAAGTTGCAATAAATGCTCGACCTAAGTCATTCCAGTTTGCCTTATTCGGATGACTTGAAGAACCAAATCAATCTTGATCTAAACAACTTCTGGATCTTCCAAATCTTAACCATAGTTTATTTAGATGTTTCTTTTATGAACCCTTTAATCCGCAACACTCCTTGTGCCAGTTCTAGCACCAATTGAATGGCTGGGGGAAAATGGTTTTCTTTGTGTCTCCCCCTGAGCCAGAGCTCACTTTTTAATTTTCGGAAAGAATATCAGCACCAGAGTCTAGTGCGGATCCATCCCCCACATTCTCTGTACTTTTCTTCACCCAAATCTTGTTCATTTCACTTTGAACTTCATCCGCATTCACTTTTTGTTTTCCCTTGTCTTGATTCTGATTATGATGTACCGGACCTCTTTTGTCCTGATTCTTACTTCTACAGAATTTGGCAATATGACCGGATCTATTGCAAATTTGGCAAACAACATTTCTTTACATATTTGATTGATATCCTCTTGATCTGCATTGATTAGCCATATGACCCATTCTATTGCATGCAAAGCATCTACCATTGAATGAATTGTTCATTTGCATATTACTGCATTCATGAGATTTGTGACCATACCTTTTGCAGTTGAAACACTGTCTGGAGAAGGATGTATTAGTCTGATTCATTCTCTTTCTAGACCGATTAGCTTTATGACCAAAGTTATTGCAGTTGTGGCAGTATCTATTGAAGGATGGATATCTTTGAGCGTTAGGCTACCTTACCAGAAGTCTTCTAGGCCTGTTCCTTGGATTTTCTGATCCAAAATTCTTCTGACCAAATCCGAAGCTTTCACCTTTTTATATCCCAAGCCACACTTGTCATCTACCCTCTTTTGGCTTTCAAGGAGAACTTCAAGTTGAGCAGAACTTATCTTGAATTTCTCTTTATATTCATTTGCTGTTTAAAGATCCCTTTTAAGAGAGACAATTTGATCCTCAAGTTTTTCTTCGTTATCTTTAGCATCTTCAAGATCAGATTCAAGATGTCTGATTATTCTATCCATCTTGTGGCAGTCTTCTGATTTTTCCTTGAGAGATTGTCTTAGATCATCTTCATATTTTCTTCTTTCTTCAATTTCTTGGGTAAACTTCATAACTCCTGATTCCGATGACTTCTTTTTATAATTTTTCACATAACTTGGTTTTCTCTTTCAGATCTTCATTTGTATCATTTGTTTCACCTTGACTTGCCAATTGCTAAAGTAGCTCCTTTCTCTTTTTCATAGAGAGACTCAGTTTCTCTTTTAGTTCTTTTATGAAATCATCAACCTGTTTGAGTCTTTCCTTTAATTCATTGACTTCAAAATTTGACTGCTCAAGATCATCAAGGGCAGACTTAAGTTGCTCCCTCATACCATACACATCCATTTGAATTCCCAGATCTTCTTCAAGCTGTTAGGCTCTGTTGGGAGGAACTTAGCTCTGATACCAATTATTGATAACTGAGAGGGGGGGTGAATCAGTTATCCTAATATTTTAACTTTCTGTGCTTTCTTAACAGTTAATGCAACATCAGATTAAATAAGCAAGCATAATCATGAAATGGAAATAACACCAATACACATGACACAATGATTTTGACGTGGAAACCCTGTTAAGGGAAAAAACCATGGCATGATTAACCCAAGATATTATTCTCTGTTAGAAGAATAGATAGAACAAAATGGCACTTACCAATTAGGGCTCACTACCCGAGCACACTGCTCACAAGAGGCTCACTGCCTACAAAAGACTTATTATCTACAAAAACTTGAACTGATGAAAGGCATCCACATATGCTGAAGTTCAGTTCTGGTTAAGCTCAATAGACTGATCTGCTGCACTTCATTCTCACTCTCCCTAAGTGCTACTATCCTCTTACATTCTAAACCTGTTTTCTCCCTTTTATACTATTCTTCTGCTTTTATTCACACTTCTGAAATTGCACACACACCCCTTCACATCTAAATCCATCTTGTATATATATCCACACAAGTGATTTCAACACTTTTCTAGTTGGCATCCGAAATAGTCAATATTATCTCAAACTCTGGTCTGTCGGCTGAATCCTTGCATACCAAGTAATGTGGATCAAGAATATGTTTGTAGAAGTCTTTAATCATGTCATCCAATCATGAATGATACCTCAAGAAACTTAGTCATTAGCAATATCTCTTCCGGATTTGGGTCTGACACTCTACCGGTACAATTCTTCCTCTGTCCACTCTGTCAAACAGGAACCCAATACTCAAGTGCTCATATCTCTTCACCCTTCCATCATCGGAGGCTAAATCCTTGGAATCTATTAGTCAAGGTACTCCTCTTGACTTCACCAAATCCACACTTCACTAAAATACTTCCTCTGAGAGATTTGGACCTGACTATCGAACCTTGCTGACTGCTCTATTCTTGCTTACCAGATCATAACACTTCTTCAATCTGACTTCCGATAGAGACTCATCATGTCTTACGGATGTGTGGGATAACCTTTGTTGCCATCAATGACAACATTCATGAATCCATATAGTATCTCTTGCCAACAATCTCCCCCTTTGGCATTGATGGCAACACTTAGTGAAAAATGACTGTCACATTATACTCCCCCTTGGCTGATGCTCTGTCTCTATGTACATTTTTCAGAGCTCCCCCTTAGCTGGATTCCTCATTTTTTACTGCTCATCAGTCCCCCTTTGACATCAATGGCAAAGGATGGGGTCCGCACACCAAAATTTTAAAAAAAAATTAATCTATACTTAGTCGTATAAGTATATCATCTGATTGTACTCTACATATTCTTTAGTATGTCTGCAAAAGTGTTTTTCAATTGTACAACTTCGGTTGCCCAACTCAGCTTCATCCTATCCAAAATTGATATGTGACCACTCAACAAGAATGCAAAAGCTTCTGCCTTCTTCAGATCTGTCGAATAATTTGTCTTGGCAGTGGTTTGAGCATCACTTAGGGCTTCATGCATGGCCTCCAACGTAGGAATGATTATTCTTCTAAGCTCATTTAACCTGTTGATTCTGTTTTTCTTTTCTTTCTCTAGCTTCTTAATTTCATCCAAGACTGTAATAGTCTGACATTCTTGATATACTATGGATGAGGTAAGTGGATCAAAATTTTGAGAAAGTTTTATTAGTTTGATCTCCTGTTCTTTTATTTTCTTCTCAATCTCCATTGTTGCTTTAGACCATGATAGACAAAATTTATATATTTCCCTGCCATCTTTAAGAGCATTTTTTAAGCTCCTTATCCCAATATCCATATTTCTTCTATTATTTGATATTAGACTTAGTACTTCAAAGAATCTTTTATCCAAAAACTCTTTCCGGACCTTTTCCTCAGCTAATTTCTCTAAGGACTCAAAATGAGTGCTGACTGAACTAACAAGAGACATAAGATTACCTGATGAGGAAGTTGATGAATCCTTCAAAAAGGATGGTATGATCTTTTCAAGCACATTGGATGTAGCTTCTATTAGCTCACAGTCTTCCATGTGAGACTTCAGGAGTTTTTCTTTTGCCTTTACATTAGCAAACAAAGCTATCTTCATTGTTTGTACCGAGGAAAGAGAATCAAAATCAAATGGTCCTAGTAGAAGTTTCGGTTCATCAATCTCCATTGTCTCTTTGTATAAGAATTCTTTGACAATTTTTGCAGTGTCTCTTGCCAAAGATAGAGTTTTCTTTTCTTCTGCAGTCTTAGATCTGTCATCTTCTTTTCCCTTCACTTATTTTTCACTTATTTTTCTTTCTCCTCTATTCTTTCTTCTCCTTTGGGTCCGGAGTCAGTAGGTGAAACCAGAGGAGTAATGTTTGTTTGTTCATGGGCCACCTCTTATGGAGTAGAGGATTCCAAGCCCTTAACTTCACCGATGTCCATTACTTCTTCTGTCATTGCCTCAGTAGATCCTTCTTCAACACTTGTGGCTGAGAGATCAGCACCTAAGTCGTCTATACTAGGAAGATTCAATCTTTTGAAAGCATTTCAGAGGATCTCTTTTGTTTCATTGGCCACTTTATCAGTTTCTCCAAGCATAAGTTGATTCATTTTAGCTTTGCTCCGGAACTCATCCTTGCAATCTTTAAAGATCATATTCATTTGTTTCTGAGTGATTGAAGGATAGAGCTGAATAGCTATCTGCTCACGAATTTCTAGATCTTTGGCTTGGGTATTGTTCTTCCTTATTTCAAGTTCCTTTTCTAAGCTTTTGGGGATCAGAGATATAATTTCAATGAATGCTTTGTTGTAGATGTTTAGATACCTGACTGTGGCATCTTGCAACATCTTCTGATCAGCGTCACCATAATCATCATAGACTTCAACCATTGGCTGAAGATTTCCATCCACAGTAACTGATTTGATGATGTCATCAATGTGGAGAGTGGGTTTTTCAACAAATTCCTTCGCCTTTTCTTCTTCTCCTTGACTGGTAGAGGATTTACCAAATATTTTCTTCTTTTTCTTCATTTTCTTGACTTCTTCATCAGATTCAGTTTCTTCTTCATCCTTTTGACTAACATAAGATCTTGTGGCTTTTGTCTTAGTTCTCTTTTCTCCTTTGCTGGATGATTTTGCTTTCGGTTTTGATGCCCTTGAGATTTTAGCAGTGGCAGGTGTAGATTTCTTTGATGATCTAATATGGGTGGAAGATTCTACTGGACCACTTCTTTCATCTTCTGCTTCTTTTCCTTTTTCTGTTCCTTTTTGTCTTTTCTCTATGGGCATCAAGTGCCTCTTTTGAGATTCCATGCCTCTTGGCAACTTCTTCAACTTCCCTTCTTACTTTCCTCTTGATTTTAGGTTGTCAAAGTTCTACATGGATCTTTACACTCAATTCTTCAAAGGTTCCAAACCTTTCTGCCTTGGGATCCTTCGATTGACTCAACATGTGTTGAACATGCAGCTCCACGATGTTCTCATCCACCTCATACCCCATTGGCATGATCCATACTGTTCTTGGTTCCATTGCCTCCATTAGACATTGATCAATCTCTACCATAAAGCATACTGTGTCTTTGTATTTCTCAACTAGAGATTGGGGAATTCTCTCTCTAGCTTGCATCATGTTCTGAAAGTTTTTGAAGAAACCCCAAAGAGCTGTATTTTGTGCATTGTCATCACCAAGTCCATGCAAATAATCCCTAATTCATATGGCAACCAATCTGTCATTCTACCATACCCATCCGCTGGATCTGGTTAGCTCATTCATAATGTAGAAGAATAGACAGAGTATTAGGCCACCAAATTTGAAGGAATTCTTCTTGTCCTTCTTTATCTTCTGTAGGTTCTCCAGGAGTTGGTTTAGAAGGAGCTCACAAAGGTCATAGTCTACATTTTTTCTCAACATTTCATAGGCAGTGTAGATAGCAGTTCCAGGTAATGAATTCTCCCTGCTAGAATGATATATCTTATAGCCGATGGTCATGGATGCAAACTTGACATCTTGATCAGTGATGTCATCTACTGTCATTGCTCTTTTGTCAAACCTAGATCCGGTAGCCTCACTTATAGTTTGATTCTTGACAAACTTGAGAATAGGTATCCCACCGGATGAGTGTAAACTGGTAACTACTCTAATGGCATCTTTTGTGATCTTGAATGGTCCATGCAACCACATGAAGTTGTCATGTATTATGCTCAAGACATACCGGACCCATTCATCCTCAGCAAAGCAAGGGAAATGTATATACTGTGCAAAGTGCTTCTCCCGAAGGGCCTTGTATTGGGGTTTGAGCTCAAATGAATCATCTATTAGTTCTTTGTGGTAGATATCTCTCAAATTGAATTCTCTGATTTCTTCAATGTTTGCGTGAATGTAAACCCTAATATCTTCTGTATGCAAGACACCATGCGGAACATTGGAAAATGCTCCTAGGGGATCTACTTCCAAGGATTTGTAGGGATGTTTCTTGAATTTGGGGCGAGGCCTATGAGTGATCTTCACAATATTCAGAGTAGACATCTTTTAAAAAGATTTGCAGAGAGATATTTAAGAATGGAAAATACCTTTTGCGCCTTTAGGTTTCACAGAGTGAGCCGGATCGATTTCTGGATGAATTGACTTATGTAAATGGTCTTTGATGGGCTTTAGGAAATTTGTTGCAGAGATCCTCTTTTCTTCTTCTTAAATGCAGAATGAGAAATTATTTAATAAGAAGAACCCTTATATTACTCCACAAACCCTAATAACAAGTTGCAATAAATGCTCGACCTAAGTTATTCTGGTTTGCCTTATTCGGATGACTTGAAGAACCAGATCAATCTTGATCTAAACATCTTGCGGATCTTCCAAATCTTAACCATAGTTTATTTAGATGTTTCTTTTATGAACCCTTTAATCCGCAACTCTCCTTGTACCAGTTCCAGCACCAATTGACTGGCTGGGGGAAAATGGTTTTCTTTGTGTCTCCCCCTGAGCCAGAGCTCACTTTTTAATTTCTGGAAGGAATATCAACACCAGAGTCTAGTGCGGATCCATCCCCTACATTCTCTATACTTTTCTTCACCCAAATCTTGTTCATTTCACTTTGAACTTCATCTGCATTCACTTTTTGTTTTCCCTTGTCTTGATTCTAATTATGATGTACCGGACCTCTTTTGTCATGATTCTTGCTTCTACAGAATTTGGCAATATGACCGGATCTATTGCAAATTTGGCAAACAACATTTCTTTGCATATTTGATTGATATCCTCTTGATCTACATTGATTATCCATATGACCCATTCTATTGTATGCAAAGCATCTACCATTGAATGAATTGTTCATTTGCATATTACTGCATTCATGAGATTTGTGACCATACCTTTTGCAGTTGAAACATTGTCCGGAGAAGGACGTATTAGTCTAATTCATTCTCTTTCTACACTGATTAGCTTTATGACCAAAGTTATTGGAGTTGTGGCAGTATCCATTGAAGGATGGATATCTTTGAGCATTAGGCTGCCTTATCGAAAGTCTTCTAAGCCTGTTCCTTGGATTTTCTGATCCAAAATTCTTCTGACCGGATCCGGAGCTTTCACCTTTTTCATATCCCAGGCCACACTTGTCATCTACCCTCTTTTGGCTTTCAAGGAGAACTTCAAGTTGAGCAGAGCTTATCTTGAATTTCTCTTTGTATTCATTTGTTGTTTGAAGATCCCTTTTAAGAGAGATAATTTGATCCTCAAGTTTTTCTTCATTATCTTTAGCATCTTCAAGATCATATTCAAGATGTCTCATTATTCTATCCATCTTGTGGTAGTCTTCTAATTTTTTCTTGAGAGATTGTCTTAGATCATCTTCAGATTTTCTTCTTTCTTCAATTTCTTGGGTAAACTTCATAACTCCTAATTCCATTTCATGTCTTATCACGATGATTTGTTTTGATAACTTTTCACATAACTTGGTTTTCTCTTTCAGATCTTCATTTGTATCATTTGCTTCACCTTGACTTGCCAATTGCTGAAGTAGCTCCTTTCTCTTTTTCATAGAGAGACTCAGTTTCTCTTTTAGTTCTTTTATGAAATCATCAGCCTGTTTGAGTCTTTCCTTTAATTCATTGACTTCAAAATTTGACTGCTCAAGATCATCAAGGGTAGACTTAAGTTGCTCCCTCATACCATACACATCCATTTGAATTTCTAGATCTTCCTCAAGCTGTTAGGCTCTGTTGGGAGGAACTTAGCTCTGATACCAATTGTTGATAACTGAGAGGGGGTGGGGGTGAATCAATTATCCTAATATTTCAACTTTTTGTGCTTTCTTAACAGTTAATGCAATATCAAATTAAATAAGCAAGCATAATCATGAAATAGAAATAACATCAATACACATGACACAATGATTTTGACGTGGAAACCCTGTTAAGGGAAAAAACCACGGGGTGATTAACCCAAGATATTATTCTCTTTTAGAAGAATAGATAGAACAAAATGGCACTTGCCAATTAGGGCTCACCACCCGAGCACACTGCTCACAAGAGGCTCACTGCCTACAAAAGACTTATTGTCTACAAAAACTTGAACTGATGAAAGGCATCCACATATGCTGAAGTTCAGTTATGGTTAAGCTCAATAGACTAATCTGCTACACTTCATTCTCACTCTCCTTAAGTACTGCTGTCTTCTTACATTCTGAACCTATTTTCTACCTTTTATACTATTCTTCTACTTTTATTTGCACTTCCGAAATTGTACACACACCCCTTCACATCTAAATCCATCTTTTATATATATTCGCACAAGTGATTTCAACACTTTTCTAGTCGGCATCCGGAATAGTCAATATTATCTCAAACTCTGGTCTGTCAGCTGAATCCTTGCATACCAAGTAATGCGGATCAAGAATATGTTTGTAGAAATCTTTAATCATGTCGGCCAATCATGAATGATGCCTCATTAAACTTAGTCATTAGCAATATCTCTTCCGGATTTGGGTCTGACACTCTGCTAGTACAGTTCTTCCTCTGTCCACTCTGTCAAACAGGAACCTAATACTCAAGTGCTCATATCTCTTCACCCTTCCATCATCGGAGGCTAAATCCTTGGAATCTATTAGTCAAGGTACTCCTCTTGACTTCACCAAATCCACACTTCACGAAAATACTTCTTCTGAGAGATCCGGACCTGACTGTCGGACCTTGCTAACTACTCTGTTCTTGCTTACTGGATCATAACACTTCTTCAATCTGACTTCTGGTAGAGACTCATCATATCTTATGGATGTGTGGGATAACCTTTGTTGCCATCAATGACAACATTCATGAATCCATATAGTGTCTCTTGCCAACAGTAATTCAGGCACAACTCCTAGCAGAGCAACAAAAAATAAAATAACTAACAATTGAGTTAGCTAAAAGGCCACAGAATGCCAGAGTTTTGAATTTGGTAAAAAAGCTTTATGTTTCAGTATGGGAAAGAATCTCTGAGGAGATTATTCAGCTAAGACCATCTTTAACATTTTTGTTAAATGCTCAGCATCTGTGTGAGAAGGTTGAAACCTTAGTACAGGCCACTTTGTCTACTATTTCATTGAGGGTTTTTGTTTCTCAGCTTTTATTGAAGAAATTATATGATAGAACAGATGAGACTCTATCAGCAGTAGGTATTAATGACAGAATGGTCACTTCTAAAAAGGTCAATGAGGTTTTGAGTTGTAACTCTATAGCTACAAATTGCCAAGAACTCCTGAATACAGTAAAAGAAGGAGTGAAGGACATGAAGAAACATATAGAGGATCTGGTGTGACTGGGGCTTCCTTCACCCTTTCCAAATAATAAGATAGTGCTAATGATTGATGATATTAAGGCCCTGCTCTTGACTAGGCAAAACAATTAGATAGTTTTCTAGGGTTTGGGTGATTCTTCATTAGTCAAGGAAGTGGAAGCTGTGTTGATGCCTATGGCTCAACTAGAGTTTCAATTAAAGGCAGTGGTCCAGATTTTGCAAACATTTTCCCATAAAGATATAATTAATCTTGATTTTACCTTTCAAGATTTACAGAGTAGATAGGGACTCTCCGATTCATAATGGTCTATTTATCAGACGACATTGCAGAATCTATGACTCTATGTTATGTTTCAATATATATATTTTTGCCAAGTTTTGAGTTCTTTTCAAGCATGCTCAGAAGTCCTCTTGGTTGCCAAGAACTGTAGAGTATCAAATACTCTACATTTTGTATCAATCGCAGCGAGTCCACAGGTTTTTTTTATTTCTATGCATGTTTCAAAGTGTTCGTTCTGTGGGTTTCTAAGTTTGTGCGGAAGCCACCAAGTGTCGAGCCTCAGTTAAAGCCGCAGTATTTGTTTCAAGTATTAAATTTTGTGTGGAGCTCGCCACATAGTAAATTGTTTCATATTTTATAAGTTTGCCTTTGCTACAGAGGTCACCACGTGTCATAAACGGAGGCATCCCCTTAAGTTTCAAGTTTTGTGCAGAGCGCGTCATGTGTCCCTTTTAAGTAACGTAGCGTCTGCCACATGTTTTCTTCCGCATCATGTTATTGCTAGTAATAAAGGATGGTGGGCCACAGTGATTATAAGTTTCAAGAGTGCAGAGAATGCCACGTGGTGGAAGCAAAGGTAAATTTATTTTGTTTATGCCCCTTCTTCGGCGAATTACTTAAAGTTTCTAAGTGATGCGAAACCCACCAAGTGTCAGCTTTTGCGGGGGTTTCAAAAGGTTTCTAATGTTTCAAGTAGTGATGTGGCTGCTGCCACTTGTTAGTTATTATGCACGCAGAAGATGCCACCTATCCCATATTTCTCCCTTTGAAAGCTAGCGAGCGCTAAGGCTATGGGTCCCATTATTAATATGTGATTTTCTAAAAATGATGTGGGTTGTAACAGTTGTCAATAGAAGAGTTTACCCAAGCATAAAGACACAGTTTTGAGGGCTTTGTGGAGGACACGTAGATGTTTCTGAATGCTGTAGAGCGCGACAAGTGTCATTTTCCTGTTTATTCCTGAGAGACAGGAGTTTCTCATTTTACCGTGGACGCTGCCATCTGTCACAGTATGCCTCAAGTTTCAAGTATGCGAGTCTCGCCATGTGTCTATCCCTTAATGAAGGAGGTGTGCCACATATATTTTGTTCCAACCAATGAGCTTGCAGGAAGGAAAGACTTGCAGATTTGAAGGATCGTAACTGCCGGAGACTTCCAGTTATCTTCAATTCTGTTGGGCCATTGGGATTTGATTGTTATAGACAATCTAGGGTCAAATCTTTGATTATAAATATGTAATATTTGTAATAGATCGACATTGATAGATGGAGATACAGACATTTTTTCATAGAGATACACAGAGATAGATTTTTTTTAGAAATTTGTCAAAGAATCTAACAAAGAAGTTGGAGACCTTGTTGTGGCCAGATGATATCATTTTGCCTTTATTTTGTTGTTCTTGATTAGAAAGTTAATGTACCTGTGCATGTATTTGTGCCTTCTATATTGCTAGAAAATTAATGAGAACTTAGTTCTGTGCCTTGGTTGATATTATCTGTGTCATTGCAAAGTGTCTAATTGTGAGCCTTTGATTATATTCATTGCATCTATTTATGTTAATCATGTAGTATCTGCTCTTTAATATAACTGAATCTTGAGGATATTTTCACTGTGCTTAATTTGAAGGAAATACTTTTACTCAGGTGCATCACCATAGTTAGATTTGCTTAAATTGTATCTGCAATCCTGTTAATTTCTATCCTTTTCCTCAAACCCTTTTAAAATAGAGAAGAGCTAGCTTCTGTAAAATCTGGAGGTTGTTTCAAGTAGCAAGTTCCACATTCTTGAAACTTCCCATGTTGGTGTTGGAACCTACGCAATTTTATACATCAACACAACAAAATAGAGCAATTTGGGCACAAAAGAAAGGAGCCTGGGGATAATAACAAACAGGTTCATCTCTTGAATTCTAGTTTATTGTATAAGTTTTGAATTGTTTCTGAAGAATGCTTGAGTTTATATCAATTGCCAATCCTTGCATTAGTATAGATTCATACTTTTCCTTACTATAAAATATACTCAATGTATGTTTTTGATTTATAATTTGTGTCTTTTAAGGCCATGAAGACAAGGCCTATAATCTTTATATATAGCAAAGAATTGATATATTCGAGGCTAACACCTTACCATTTATATATGTGTATACATAAGGCTTACTTCATACCTTTCTTCTATTGAAGATAAACCACATAAGGGAAGCTTTGACACGTTACTAAGTGTCCTAGGCATATATATATATAACCGACTATGTTTTGTAATGGTCGAAGCTGACTATGTTTTGTAATGGTCAAAGCTGACTGTATTTGTAATGGTCATGTGTCCATTCTTTATCATTCAGGCTAGTAAGATGTGTTCTTTATCAGTCAAGCCAAAGAGTGGTATATTTCTTCAAGCTAAAGTAGTGCATGTCATTGGTAGACACAATACCAATGTTGTATTTCTTCTATGATTATAACTGTGATGCTTATACCTAGTGTAACTCAACCAAGGCACCAGATGAGCCCTATGTATCTTTATTGCATTCATGATTATTTAGTATGATATTAGTCATCATTAGATTATCAAGATATGACCCTAGTAATATATATGCTCATAGAAAGGATACAATTATATCTTACACGAGGATGAAGTACATAGGTGTTGAATCTTTTATATCCAGAGAAGTGAAAAGAAGGAAACTGTTAGTTTGAGACCTATCATATTATTCTCTTTAAACTCTTCTTTTGTCACTGATATCAAACTATGATAATGATGTCAAGGCTATGTAATTTAGTTATAGTTACTATAAGAAGATGGGAACCCATGCTACTTATTTTATGTAAGAAAGATAAGTTTATTAAAACTATATAGTCTAAATGAGACTAAAGGTTATTGTTGTAGTGAGATATGATATTCTTTCACCTACAGATAATGAGAGATTTAATTTTATTCTGTATGATGGGTAGAAAGGATAAATCTCTAAAGATTAACCCAAATATGTTTAGTAAACATAAGATTCTCCTTATGGTTATGTTGTTGACTAACTAATGTGTTTATAATCGAAAAGGATTAGTTGAGAATCCTAGATCAAGACAAATACCTAAGAGGAGTTAAGAAGCTTTCAACTAAGTTATATGCTAACATCGATATTAGACATCAAACCCAAAAATATTAAATTGTCGAAACAAATGGTAGAGTGACAGGATGTCATAGATCCAATGTGCAAGACTACAATGGGAGGCTTTCTTGAAAGGCTAAGATATCATTTTAAAACCCAATTTTGGTATTGTATTCTAGAATTCAAGAATAAATTCTAAGTTAGGTGAACTATGGGTGAAACTTAGTCAAGTCACCCTATGACTAGTATTAGTCAAACTAAACTCACTATAGGATTAGATAGTTTCCAAGTCGAGTTAGAGGTGTGTGAACTCACGACTATGTTCATTGCAAACATCTATTTATATTAAATATTTGGCCAAAGTAATATATCTATCTCTACATGCATTAGTCAGGTCATAGTGTCTAGATGGTGTGACCAATCATAATGATCGTACTTAGCTAGAAGAGTCCAGAGTTGTATGGTCAATTGAGTTATGTAGGACACAACACTAGAACTTAGATGGCAAAACCTATCAATTTCTTATTTATATACTCTTCGTGAAGGGTAGGACCACTTCCAAGAAGGAAGGTGTGTGGAGGATTGCTAGTCTATGGCTAGAGATAAAGCACTCGGGTGATGCTCTCCCTCCCAAGTAGAAGACAAGCTGAGACTTGAGTTAAATATGTCAAGATTCCAGATGTAGTATTCTTTATGTATTGATGTAAAATTATTTATATTGCCAAGAGCAGAATATTGTAATTGAAAAGTGAAATATTTCACTATGATTCTAACTTTGGAATAAGTTGTAATTTCAAGAATGAAATATTCTAAAATGATATGCTTTGCTTATGATTATGCAAATGTTATATGTATTTTTTAAAAAAATCTCATGTTTACCATGCTTATTTACTTTTCTAGTAAATCATATATGTAATCTTGCATGTTATTAGAAGGCATGTTACATATGGCATCAGAGTAACCAAGTTTAATACATGGACCTATGAGCTCATTGCATAAAAAATTTCTTCAAACATTAACAGTTGCTAATGTTTGAATGTTCGTTTGCTAGAATGGTAAGAACAAGACAAACCCCAAGGAAGAAGGTAATAGGAAATGAATGTTACCTAAAGGCTAGCAAGAAGGATCAAGCCTTAAAAGTGAAAATCCTAGACAATGTTAGTTACATTGAAGGTGCATGGTTAGTTGACTTTGAGACCTTTGTTGACACTGTTAAGTGTGTCAAGTAGGAGAAGGAGAAGAAGGAGAAAGTAGTTAAGACCATTGTTCCTATCTCTAAGGGTGAACTAGTCACACCTTCGAGTAGTCAGGAAGTTATGGATGAATACATGCGAGTACATCCACCTTCCAAGTCTAGTTTGGTAGTCTTTAAGGATGAAGATGAACCTAAGGAGATTCCCCTTTTTGACAGTGACCTGAAGTCGTGAGATGACAAAATTTGTAATAGATAAGGATACTATGTAATCCATAGATAATATAATGCAATTTTGGAATTTTTACCAAAATCTCTCTTTTGTTTAAAGATTGTATAAATGAGAATTGATTTATGTTTATGAATGAATTCAATTATTTTGGAAAAATTAATTGAATGCTTAACATGAAAACTTTTGGAGAAGTAGAATTCCAGCATGGTTCAAACCAGAACTAATCTTTGGAGTAGTTAGGAGGTAGGACAACCTTCTAGCAACTCTGATGCAAAATTGAACCAGATTCTTGAAATACTCAATGAAACAAGAGTGAGGATTGGTGACCTAGAGAAAGAAGTCAAAGGTTAGAGTAGACCTAAGCAAGAAGCACCTCATTAAGGTAAGGATGAAAACTGTCATGAACGTACCACCCAGAGTGAGCATAGGGAAAATATTTTAGAGTCAAGACCAGATAAGGAAAAGAGGAACCATTTGGCTCTTGAATTGTCCAAGGACATGAAGAAAGTCACACCCCCTAAATTTGATGGAACTGTGAGTAGAGATGCTGTGGAGGCATGGCTCACCAAAATGGAAAAATATTTTAAAATCAAGAACTATTCAGAAATAACCAAGGTGGTATGGGGAGCATATCATTTGTCTAGAGAAGCATCCACTTGGTGGATGAATAAAAAGATGGAACTGGGATTGAGTTCACTAAGTCTAACATGGGATAAGTTTGTACAACACTTTAGGCAAAGATGGTTGCCGCAACTATATTTTGATCAAAAACTCATAGATTTCTAGAACTTGAGACAAAGTGACTCAACCGTAAATGAGTATTGGGAGAAGTTTAATCGTCTCATTAAGTATGTTCCTCAATACTAGCAGGATGAAAGGTTCCATATATGAAAGTTCATCGTGGGGTTAAATTCTGAAATAGGAGGTGGGGTAGATGTTCACGGTCCCACTACCATGGACCAAGTCTATGAAAAAGACATTAAGCAAGAACAGAAGCTAAATTACATGTCTAATTATCAGGAAAAGAACTGCAAAAAGTTCATTTGGTCACAATCTTCCCAAACATTCAAGAAAAAGAGTGACAAGTAGAACTTCAAAAAGAAGGGTTATAAGGGATTCTAAAATAATCAGAATGAGTCCAGGGATGACAAGAAAAATGGCAACAACCCCAAGAAGGATGGAGACAAATTAGGAAAGCATTATGATAGGAGAGGACCTCCTAGAGGGTGTTTTTCATGTGGAGGTAACCAATATGCTAATCAGTGTCCTAAAAAGATACAAGGAATGCAACCACAAGGAAATCCCTTGCCATCACAGCAAGTAGTTTTCCAACAAAGAATCCATACAGCACTGGATAATTGACAGGCAAAGTATCAGATTACTGTAGTTGAAACTACAGGTATTTTGTTTGGTGTTCTAATTTTAGTTTTAATAGATACAGGTGCAACTGAATGCTTTATTTCACCAAAAGCATTTAATAAGATATCTATAAGAGTTGGTTATATGGAAAAATCATGGTCAGTAGAGTATGCTAACCAAACAAGAGCTCAGGTAGAGCAGTGTTTGTTCGAAGCTAAGGTTGAACTCTCGAGCTTTTCAATGGATGTAAACCTATATGTAGCCCCCTTAGGATCATATTATATCATTCTAGGAATAAATTGGTTATGGAGGCATAGAGCTAAGGTAGACTATTTTTCTAAAATAATAGAATGCCTAAATGATCTTGGAAACAAAGTTTTTTTGCAAGGCACTTCTAGAGAAGTCAAGTTAAGGCAAATATCTGCCTTACAGTTAAAGAGAGCCAAGTGAAAAGGGTGTCAACTCTTCACAGTCAAAATAGAGAAAATGGATGATTACAGAGAGTCCATCTTTTAAGATGACTTAATGTATTATGAATCTCAAAAACTCCAAGTAATGGAAGAGGAGGAATCTATAGATCACGAAAGATCAGATATAGAGAAATACCCTTTCTTACGAGGATCTGAGGATGTATTTCTAGATGAATTACCTAGATTACCTCCTAAGAGAGCTTTTGACTTTTCCATAGATATTATTCTAGGACCAGAACCCATATCCAAAGATCCTTATCAAATGACAACAACAAAATTGATGGAGCTAAAGGCTCAGTTGCAGGAATTGTTAGCTAAAGGATTGATAAGGTCTACTGTTTCACCTTAGGGAGTACCAGTGATCTTTGTTAAAAAGAAGGATGGCACACTATGTTTGTGTATAGAATATCATGTATGCTTAATAAAGCAATAATAAAGAATAAGTATCTGTTACCACGTATTGATGATGTTTTCAATCAAATGCGTGGGGCAGCTATGTTCTCAAAGATTGATCTATGATCTGGATACCATCAATTAAGGTTGACAGATGAAGATATCCATAAAATAGCCTTTAGAACTAGATATGGACATTTTGAATTCATAGTTCTAGCTTTTGGATTGACGAATGCACCTGTAACATTCATGAATTTAATGAATAGCATATTCAGAGATTGTCTGGATAAGTTTGTTCTTGTGTTTCTAGATGCCATTCTCATTTATTCTAAGAATGAGGGGAACATCCCCAGTATTTGTAGATCATTTTGTAGCATCTGAGAGAGCATAAACTCTATGGTAATCTTTCAAGGTGTACTTTCTTTCAAAAGGAAGTATAGTACCTAGGTCATATAATCTTAGAAAAGGGAATTGCAATAGATCCAGTGAAGAGCAAAGCCATTCTAGAGTGGCATGCACCAAAAATGTTCATGAAGTCCATAGTTTCATGGGTTTAGCAGGATATTATAGAAATTTTGTGGCTAACTTTTCAAGGATTACCTACCCCAATACTTCTCTACAAAGAAAAGGTAAAATATTTCATTGGTCAAAAAGGTGCAATGAGGTATTTGACCAACTGAAAAAGAAACTAACTACAACACCAATTCTAAAAGTACATAATCTAGAGGGTCATTTTTTAGTCATCATCGATGCCTCAGGAGAAGGATTAGGTGGTTTACTTATGCAAGAAGGGTGAGTTATCATTTATGAGTCTAGAAAACTAAAGGCCTATGAGCATAATTATGCTCCGCATGATCTCAAGTTAGCAGTAGTGGTTCATGCACTACAAATGTGGAGGCATTATTTGCTTGGGAAACATTTTGAGTTAAGGACATACCATAGAGGTCTAAAATATTTATTTACCCAACCACATCTTAATGCTTGTTAGAGAAGATGGTTAGAGCTGATATCTAATTATGATTTTGAGATCAATTACATTCAGGGTAAGAAAACTAAGTAGTAGATGCCTTAAGTTAGAGGAGACATATCTCCTCTATGATCTCTATTCACTCTAATTTCAAGAATCAAGTGTTGCAAAAGTCTAAGGGAGATGAATACTATGAGTAGGTTAAGCAAGCTCTCTCAAACAACCCTCAAGATTCAAGGTATGACGGATTCCACTTTGAACCAAATGGACTACTAAGATTTAGAGGAAGGATGTACATTCCAAACTCTGAGGAGTTAAGGAATATCATGTGGAAAGAAGTTCATTCTACACCTTATTCAAGACATCCTAGAGTGACAAAACTGATAGCTGATGTAAAACCATTATATTTCTAGAAAGGAATGAAGAGGGATGATGCAAGGTTTGTAGCAAGATGTTTAGAATGCTAGAGGGTGAAAGCAGAACATCATCATCTAGCAGGACTCCTATACCCTCATGAGATTTTGGAATAGAAATTGGTAGATCATCAGTATGTGTTGTCATTGATGCCAACTCAATATGTGTCAACCTAAGGTCATGTTTGTGTAAGTTTTTGTATAAAATTTGAAGAGGCTAAGATAGGTTAATGTAGGTGATGGACAATGGAATATTTGAGATAGATGGTTTGACATGGGGTCAGCATGTTTGACATAGTAGAAGATTTGAAAGAGATGGCTTGACACAGTTGAAGACATGGGGTCAGCATGTTCAAGGCAAGTCTATCTGGAGGACCTAGCAGATGGAGAGAAGTTGTCTAAGTATGAGGAAGAATAGTGATCAGTATGATGTCTAAGTATGATGAAGAGGTGAGTACACTTGTTTCAATATGCTTCCAGTATCCCTACATTGACATCTCACCAGTGTGGTGTACCACACTTAGAGATAGGTTGCATAAGTTTTGCTAAGGCATTCACAATGTATACACTAAGACAAAGCCATGGTGTTTTGGACTGCATCCTTCCGCAAAGAAATATTTAGTCTTACAGTTCAGAAGATATGTTGGTCAAGATGTGAAAGTGTTATATCCAATATTTTAAGTCATTAAACCTTCTACAGTAAAAGTTATAAGTGACAGAGTTCTGGCCTGCACTCTGGCAAAATAAAGTAATGATGAAGGCTTATTGGAATGCTCCACATTCCTCCAGAGTGATTGATATGGTTGTGCAGATTTGGGGATATATTCAGAGTGGTATATGGGTATATATATATGTGTTTTAGATGTTTTGGTAAGCCACAACACAATATCCTAAGTGTTGATGGATCACAGTCAGTCAGGGATGCTCTATTTTCAGCAGCTCATTATATTTCTCCTCTTGCAGTAGCATATAATGATCAGATACTTTAGGATAAGGTTGTAAGGATACTATTGACCAAATATATTGTTCACATCTTGGTTTGCATATTGTTTTTGGTCTCTCCCTAGTGGTGTAAAGATGAACAGTTGGTAGTGTTAATATTGCTTGGGCAAATAGTATGGTTTCCTTCATTTGTGGTTGATCCTAATTAACTAATTTTTCCTTGAAGGATGTACTGAGATGTATTTGACCTTGTTATGCCATGTGTAGTGATCCATAACTCATTTTGTCTTCATAATGTATTTGTTTAAGCCGACCCATACAGTATCACATGTTTCATCTTAAGGACATCTTGGTGCCAACCTGATTAAAGTTTTGAGTTGTTGCGGAGGGTATTTATATAAGAACAAAGTCATTTGTGAGGAGGCAAAGAATATATTGAGGAGTGTAGTAAGCATGAAGTGTGTGAAGTTAGAGTGATGGAGTAATTGTGCAAAGTAAGCGGCTGCAACATCAGCATATGACAGATGCCTTCTTTACAGCAATTCATGTTCATGTTTCTATTGTAATTTTCATGTATCCTACTATCAGACAATAAGTCTCTTCAGTAGGTCTTTGTATCTTTCCCTAAGGTGGTAGCCTTAGTCTGCAAGTCCAATAGGGAGTAGTAGCTTCCCTGGGTTGTACCCCTAAAACAAAGTTGTAATTTTTATAAGCAGTGAGCTTCATATATTGTGAGTTAATCCTCACCATGATTTTTCCCTCATTAGGTTTTCCAAGTAGAATCTTGGTGTCCTTGTGTGTTGCATGGTCTTCTTTCTATTCTTCTTTTTTAGTTAATATGATTTGATGTTTAAAGCTATAAATGGAATTGATTTAAAGTTTAAAATAGATTGATTCACCCCCCCTCTTAGTCTCTGGGTGTGTTCAACAATTGGTATCAGAGCTAAGTGCCTTTGAGAAGCCTAATAGCTGAGGTAGATCCTACACATGAACACATGGAATATGAAACAATGTATAATGGTATATTTTCTCCAGGACTGGATCTATAGTCAATGAAACCTGAAGGTTGGGACTTAAATCCAGATGATTGTGAAGTAGACTTTGAAGGATAATTTTGATTAGCTCTTGAAGATCTAGATGAAGCAAGAGAACTAAATCTCAAATATGAGGTCATGCTTGAAAAATCAAAGGAGACAATTGTCAAATTAAAGACACAAGATGGAGAATAAAAAGAAGAAATTAGCAAACTAAAAGTGCAAATAGGAGGACACAAAGGATGGGAAATTAAACTCAAGGAGGTAGAAGATGTGATCTCCAATTTGAAAGTTGAAGTTGAAGAAGGCAAGAGGATTGAAGATTGCTGAAATACCAATCTCAATGAAAAAGCAGCTAAATGTTCAAAACTTGAGGAAGAAGTTGTCACTCTGAGAAAAAAAACTGGAAAGAAAAAGAACAAATTGAAAAGGGTTTAAAACTAAAAGGAGATTTTGGAATTCTTGATGAGTTGATTAACTCACAAAAGCCATCAAAAGAAAAATCTGGTCTTGGTTTTGAAAAAAGGGAAAACTCCTATAACTAGTACATTTGCAAACTTATATGATAACTTCAAAGTAGAAGGTAAGTCTGAAACAAAGGAGGAAAAAGCTTGCACTGAAGATCCTAAGAAGAATGCCTCCAAAGATGCAAAAGAAGATGGATTCATTCCTATTCAGAGACAAAGAAGATTCAGAGGTCCTCCACCTGTAAGATAGCATGTCCCTACCATGTTCTATCAATCTTTTCAAGGTCATTATTTTTCTTGCAATAATTTTGGGCATAAGGCTGTTGATTGTAGACCTGGGCAAAGAAGAAATGATTACATGAGTAGAAGACCATTTGTGCCTCAAAGATATGGTGTTGTTTCATTTCATGGTCAGTGTTGTACTTACAAAAAGGTTGGTCATAAGGATAATGAATATAGAAATAAAGTGATGAGGAATAGTTTCATGAACAAGAATAATGCTATGACTTCTCAATTCTTCTATGGTTACTGTTATACATGCAACAAGTTTGGTCATATGGCTGCTAATTGTAGATCTAATGTGAGAAGAGGTAATCATGCTCAGTAATCTAGGATCATCTAATACAATTGCAATAAATCAAGACACATTGCAAGGTTCTGCAAGGGAAATAATGTAAGATCTTATGCTCCTCAAATAAAGATTGACATTGATCAACAAAAGAAGGAAATGAACAAGATATGGAAGAAGGAAGAAAGTGAAGTAAAGGAATGATTTGTACCTCTGCCTAGTGTATATGGATCTTCTGGTAACTAAAAGGAAGCATTGGCTTAGGGGGAGTTACAATTGAAAATCCCTTCAAACCCCTATAAAGAATAAGATGCTAAAATCTTCAGCATAATGGTTAATGATGACATGGATATGTTTGGCCAGTGATATTATGACATTTGCTCAAAATTTTGGAGCAAATATACTCTTTGTGGAAGTTTGTTGAAGGGTCATAGATCTCTCTATTATCTCAAGGCAGTAAGAAGCTATGTGTTAAATGCATTTAATGCAGAGAAAATAGGGTAGATGTGAAGCTTATTTATTCCCCACTTTATCAAAATTGATCTCATTTGAATGATATCAAGTGTGTGCAAGATCTAAGGAAGAGAAGAAGGTTTTAAGCAAAGCTTGCATGCAAACCCTAATGGAAACATTCACAAGTATTCCTCAATTTTTCTTGTAAAATCCTAGCTTTGAGAAAGAGTCATCATGGTAACACCTATGGTTATTGATATTATGGAAAGGCTGAGGCCAAAATTCAAGAAACATTCATATAAATTCATTGAGACCGATAAGGATGGATGGTTTTCCCATGTTGCTATCAATGTGCTACATACAGAGGATGTATGCATTTATATTCATTTGCAACTAGATGAGTACAATCATCTAAAGTTGGAATAGTCCAAGAATGATCATCTATTGGGTGATGATTTTTAGCTCAAACTAGATATGCAAATGTTGAGGCAAAACGGCTAGATGTATGAAAGGGTTTCCCCAACTTTTTCTATGAAGATGAATGGGTCAGAATTGCTTTAAGCTGGATTCATGAATATTTCTTTTGCCTTGATCAACCCTACATGAACACAAAGGAAGCCATCAAAGTTGTGACTAGATTGAGTTCCTCTGAACCTACACCTACACTAAAAGAAGTGAATAATGAAGAGGTCATGAAGTTTACAAGAGTGAAATTTGACAAAAGAACCCTAACTGTGGATGACATCATTGACCTAGGGGTTTGGTATGCCATGATGGGCATTGCATATAAGGTCTATTACACAAATATGGAGGGATCTACTACTACCACTGCCATCTACACTACCCATCAGATGGTGAAGGAAGGAAAGGACTATGACCTTTGTGAGCTCATGCGGCAACAATTGATGGAAAATCTAAAGAGAACCAAGGAGACTTGCTACAAATTCTGGTATGGCTCTTTGATCATTTGTCTTATGTTCTATTTCCTAAAGGAATTTCTTGGTATGAAGAATGTGGTCTAGAGAAGGGATATCCATGTTGCTCATCAGATTAGGGAACACATGCATAGGATTCCAGATACCAAACAATGTGACACAATGTTTTGGGGATTTTTCAAACTTTCCAAAATGATATGCAAAAGAGGGATAGAATGTTGGAATTAGGATAGACAACTGAGAGGGGGGTGAATTAGTTGTCCCACAAAATTACCCTTTTCTTCCTTTTAATCTTCTTTCAAAACTTATAGGCAAATTAATGATGTAAACATTAAAGCATGCAACAATAATATATGAGCAAAAACACAATTAACACACTTGACACCAAGATTTTTAATGTGGAAACCCAGTTAAGGGAAAACTATGGTGGGGGTTAACCCACAAGATTTGTACCCTATTAAAAGTACTTAAAAATGGGAAGGCACTTGCCTTTAGGCGCACTTCCCAAAGCTCACTGGTCAAAAGAGCCTCACTGCCTACAAAAATTTATTTTAATATAGAAAGAATTAACTGAGAAATAGCATCTTCTTCATGCTTGGTTCAGTCTCATTGAATGCTCACAAAACTTCTGCTCTTCTCCCAAATACTTCTTCACTATCACTTCATCCTTTACTATTCTTGTTCCTCTACTCCTCTTCTCTACTCTACCTTTGATCCTTTCTTTTTATTTGATTATTTCACACAAGGATAATTTCCCACAACTCAACTACACACCTTTATATGCTTCATCAACCTTGGAATAAACATCAAGGTCGGCACTACAAGCATCTGACTTAATGCAAATCACTAAGTTGTCGGCTAAACATAACTTAGACTCAAATCTTCCTTGATCAACATGCCACACTCCATAGAATTGCTCTTAGATCATCCGCAACACAATTTGAATCATCTGGTTGGCCAAGATTGGGAAGAAAGAAGAAATCTTCAATAACAAGATCAATATTCAATGTAGACCTCCAACATAGCAATGACACAATCCAGAGACCTCCACAAGCACTTTAAATTCAACAAAGACATCCGTACTCCTCCAAATCATCAGAATCACTTGCATCTTCTTCCGAAACCTCAAGAACACTATCTTCCATGACTATCACACTAGAAAGATTGCTTGCGAACCTCCAACCCACAAACCAATTGAGTTAATAATACACATTGACTTCCCAAACATGCCTCTAGAACCGCAGATCATGATATTTCAATGCAGAGCAATCCAGATTAATTTATTGTCACTCTGTCTCTTCTAAACACAACAAAACCTGGTTCTACTTAGATGGCTATAGTTTCTTCAAATCTTCATGCAGGCCTCTCAAAACTTAACTAGAGCTACTTCAGACAATCCACTACATAGCCATATGATCTATATACATTGATCATCACTAATTTTCTCAATATCCTCAACATTTCAATCTTCTAAACAGACAACAAAATAGGATACAGTTGACACCAATGGCAACAAGCATATGTTGACATCAATGACAACACTAATTAGGCGCATATTTGCAACAATCTCCCCCTTTGTTATTGATAGAAACATATGATGTGAAAAACTAATTCTACCATCAAGTCAGGAACTTCTCTCCCTTTCTCTTATCACTTCTACAACTACTTTCTTCACTGCTTCCCCTTTCATCAGCAACTAGTTTTTCACATGACTTCTCTCCTCCTTTGACATCAATGGCAAAGGACACATATTTGCAATCTTTTCTTCCCCTTTTTCTTTCATACTAATCTCAAAATTTGCATACTGACTACTCCCCTTGAGTAGTATCTCCTTAACATCAATCTGGATCACAAGATATGATTGTGAATTCCACCAAACTAATGCACGCTAGTGCATCTTAGTTCTGATTAGGAGGGGTAATAACCCCTAACTTCTCTCTGAGATACTCAAAAGTATCCTTGGGTAGAGGCTTGGTGAAAATATCCACAATCTAATCCTTTGAAGAAACAAACTCCAATTTGATTTCATTCTCATTAACCTTCTCTCTCAAAAAGTGAAACTTGATTGATATGTGCTTTGTTTTTTAATGCAACAATAGAATCTTTGAGATACTTATTGCACTTGAATTATCACAGAAGATTGTTGCAGGCTCCTTAAACACAATTCTGATGTCCTTCAACATTTGCTTCATCCACAAAACTTGAGTGCAATTGTTTGCTGCTGCTATATACTCTACCTCTGCTATAGATAGGGATATTGCCTCCTACTTTTTGCTCAACCAAGAAACCAATCTACTTCCCAAGAAGAATGCACCACCACTAGTATTTTTTCTATCATCCACATCTCCTACCCAATCAACATTTGT
Organism: Cunninghamia lanceolata; assembly: GCA_027924645.1. Classification (NCBI taxonomy): domain Eukaryota; kingdom Viridiplantae; phylum Streptophyta; class Pinopsida; order Cupressales; family Cupressaceae; genus Cunninghamia; species Cunninghamia lanceolata. The sequence goes on along the minus strand of BSBN01000435.1, from coordinate 1,108,178 downwards.
ATATGCATGAAGAGTGAAGTCATTATCCTTTGGATACCATAAGCCATAATCAAGTGTTCCTTTGAGATATCTAAAAATTATCTTGACTGCTACAACATGGTATTCTCTAGGATCAGCTTGAAATCTAGCAACAAGTCCAACTGCATTCATGATATCAGGACTAGTCTGAGTCAGATAGAGCAATCCTCCAATCATTGATCTGTACCTTTTCTAATTTTCCTTAGGGGAGTCATCATCTTTACTCAGCTTACATCCGATTACCATGGGTGTACCAACTGGCTTTGAATCTTCCATTCCAAACTTTTTCAACAATTCTCTCACGTACTTAGATTGAGATATGAAGATACCTTTATTTGACTGAATGATTTGCGGACCTCAAAAGAAATTCATTTCACCAAACATGGACATCTCAAATTCACTCTGCATTTGATCAGCAAATATTTTACACATACTCTCATTTCCACCAAAAATGATATCATCAACAAATACCTCAACAATTAGAATGTGCTCATGATCAATCTTGAAGTAGAGATTATTGTCAGCAATGCATTTGCTATATCCTAGCTTTAGCATATACTTATCTAATCTTGCATACCAGGCTCTTGGGGCTTGTTTAAGTCCATACAATGCTTTCCTCAATCTACAGACCATATCTCTTTGATCAGACAATTGAAATCCTTCTGGGTGCTCAATGTAGACTTCTTCCTCCAACTCTCAATTCAGGAATGTTGACTTGACATCCATCTGATAGACCTTGAAATCTTTATAAGTAGCAAATGTAAGAAATAATCTAACTGCCTCTATTCTTGCCACCAGAGCAAAAGTTTCTTCAAACTCAATTCCTTCCACTTGAGAGTATCCTTTGCATACCAAGCTTGCTTTGTTTCTTACAACTTCACCATCTTCATTTAGTTTATTTTGGAAGACCCATTTAGTTCCAATCACATTTTTGTCTTCAGGTCTAGGGACAAGATCCCAAGTGTGATTATTTTCAATTTGCATTAGTTCTTCTTCCATGGCTTTTACCCAATTTTCATCATTGCAAGTTTCACTTACTAAATTTGGTTTAATCTTTGAAATCAAATAAATCTCCCCTTGATCTTCAACAATTATTTTCCTAGTTCGAACACCTTTATTTCTATCTCCTATGATCTTATCTTCAAAATGATTCAGTCTTACATACATAGGAGTTTTGGGATTTATTTGAACCTCTATTTCTTGAGCTTGTTCTTCAACATTTGCACTATCTTCTTGAGTCACTGGATTTGTCAGATCAATCTGAATCTGAGTCTGGGTTTAAACTTGTTTTCCTTGATTTTGACTTTCATCTTGATCTGATTGATATCTGCGAGACCTAGAATGTCCTTCTTTGCTCTCATCAACTCTAACATTTGTACTTTCAATAATCTTTTTCAATCTTTTGTTAAAGCACCGATATGCTTTATTTTGAGTAGAGTAGCCCATAAATATCCCTTCATCACTTCTTTCTTCAAACTTTCCTAGATCTTCATCTCTTTTGATATAGTATTTACTACCAATAACTCTGAAGTATCTCACAGTAGGAGGATGACCAAACCATAGTTCATAAGGGGTCTTACCAGAATTACCTTTGATCTGCACCCAGTTGAGAGTGTAGACAGCAGTACTCACAACTTCTCTCCAATAAACTTGTGGAACATTTTCTTTCATCATCATGGTCTTGGAACCTTTTTGAATGGTCCAGTTCTTTCTTTCCATGACTCCATTTTGCTGAGGAGTCCTAGGGGCAAATAATTGTCTTTTTATTCCATGCTTTTCACAGAACGTATCAAACTCACTAGAGGTAAACTCTCCACCTCTGTCAAATCTTAGACACTTTATTTTTTCACCAATCTCATTTTCCACCATAACCTTGAACATCTTGAACTTGTCAAGAGCTTCTGATTTTTCTTTCCAGAAGGTTACCCACATCATCTGGGAGTAATCATCAATCAGCAACATAAAATATATGTCTCCTTGCACACTCCTAATTCTAGCAGGGCCACATAGATCAGTATGCACAAGTTCCAGCCATCCACTTGAAAATTATTCTTTACTCTTGAATGAAATTTTATTCTGTTTACCCAATTGACATTCTCTACACATGCTATTAGCAAGTTTCACAAGTTCTGGAAGATCTCTCACAGCCTGATTTTGGAAGATCTCTCACAGCCTGAGTAGAACTTATCTTGACAATGTTATCAAAATTCACATGACACATTCTCCTATGCCATAACCAACTCTGATCAATCTAAGCAATCAAACAACTTTTGCCAAAACTACTTAAATGAAAGATGTTACCTCTAGTTTGAGTACCATATGCAATTTTAGTTCCGAAGCTTTCCAAGATTCTACATTTTCCATCCTTGAATCAGAGATCATAACCCTTATCAACCAACTGTCCAACACTAAGAAGATTGTGCTTCAATCCTTCCACATTTAGAACATCATTAGTGTTATTCTTACCATCAAAAGAGATGGATCCTCTGCCATGGATTCTACCAACTGAGTTGTCTCCAAATTTCACAATTCCACCTTCATATTTTTCAAAGCTTACAAACTTACTTTTATCACTAGTCATATGATGAGAACATCCACTGTCAATTACCCATTCATCTTTTTCTACAACCTGAGAAGCCAAGGCACTTTCCACATTTGCATAGCTAGTAGATTCAGTAGGCATCGAATCTTCTTCTTTGATAGCAATGAATACCCAATCATTTTCAGTGGAACCTCTATGATCAGATTCATCATTTGTGACTCTTTCACCAGCTTCTTGGACATAGTAGCATTTCTTCTAAACTCTAGGTCTATTATGGTTTGGCCTTGAACCCCTCTCCAGACACCTTGAGGCAAAATGACCAATCTTATTACAAGAAAAACATTTGAATGGCAACTTTCCTTCATACTTACCGGATCCTCTTGGCAATCTTTTGGAAAAAAGGGCTTTAAGTTCATCGAACCTAATTTCATCACCTTCAAGATCCTTCCTTGTCCTGTTGAATCTGTTAGATCTTCTTGAAGAGCTTTCACCCGGATCATATTTTTGTTTTCCATGAATACTGGCCTTAAATGCAGACTTAGACTTAGGAAGAGAATCACCAAACTCACTCATTTCAAATGTTGAAAGCTTACCAACCAACTGATCCCTTGTAACAGTTTTCACAGTTCTAATTTCTTCAATGGTAGAGACTTTATGCTTGTATGCCGGAGGTAAGGATCTGAGCACTTTGGCAACAATCTCTGATTCATCCAATACCCCTCTAGCACACTTTATACCGCTCACAAGTTCATTCACTTTTAGCATGTAGGATGTAATATTTTCATCTTCACTCATCCTTAAGCTTTCATATCTACCCTTCAGGCTTTATAGCTTGGCACATTTGACATGATCATCACCTTCATGTAGGGTTTCCAACTTCTCCTAGATTTCATGTGTGGTTTTCAATTCTAGTAAATTTGTCATTTATGTATTAGACAGAGCACTCAACAAGGCTTCTATGGCTTGAATGTTGTTCTCAGCATCCTTGATTTCATCTAGAGTTATAGGACCTTTTTCTGGAATCTTATACTCATTCTTAGTTATCAACCAGTAGGCATCACCCATACATTGCAAATGACACTACATGTGCATCTTACACAGAGTGTAATTTGTTCCATCAAATCTCATACTGTCTTTCTTATAAGTCAACATTCTAGATATCCTCAAGCAGTCAAGCTTCTTTCAGAGGAACTTGGCTCTAATACCAATTGTTGGAATTAGGCTAGACAACTAAGAGGGGGGATGAATCAGTTGTCCCACAAAATTAACCTTTTCTTCCTTTTAATCTTCTTTTAGAACTTATAAGCATATTAATGATGTAAACATTAAAGTATGCAACAATAATGTATGAGCAGAAACACAATTAACACACTTGACACCAAGATTTTTAACGTGGAAACCCAGTTAAGGGAAAACCACGATGGGGGTTAACCCACAAGATTCGTACCCTATTAAAAGTACTTAAAAATGGGAAGGCACTTGCCTTCAGGCACACTACCCAAAGCTCACTACTCAAAAGAGGCTCACTGCCTATAGAAATTTATGTTTAATACAGAAAGAATTAACTGAGAAATAACATCTTCTTCATGCCTAGTTTAGTCTCATTGAATGCTCACAAAACTTCTACTCTTCTCCCAAATACTTCTTCACTATCACTTCATCCTTTACTGTTCTTGTTCCTCTACTCCTCTTCACTGCTCTACCTCTAATCCTTTCTTTTTATTTGATTATTTCACACAAGGATAATTTCCCACAACTCAACTACACACCTTTATATGCTTCATCAACCTTGGAACACCATCAAGGTTAGCACTACAAGCATCTAAATTAATCCAAATCACTAAGTTATCAGCCAAACATAACTTGGACTCAAATCTTCCTTGATCAACATGTCGCACTCCATAGAATTGCTCTTAGATTATCTGCAACACACTTTGAATCATCCCGTTGGCCAAGATTGGGAAGAACAACAACACTAAGGAAGAAATCTTCAATAACAAGCTCAATCTTCAATGCAAACCTCCAACATAGTAGTCACACAATCCAGAGACCTCCATAAGCACTTTAAATTCACAAAGGCATCTGCACTCCTCCAAATCATCATAATCACTTGCATCTTCTTTCAGAACCTCAAGACCAATGTCTGCCATGACTGTCACACTAGAAATATTTCTTGCGAACCTCCAAACCAAAAACTAGTTGAGTTAATAATACACATTGACTTCCCAAACATGCCTCTAGAACTGTAGATCATGATATTTTAATGCAGAGCAATTCGGACTAGTTTACTATCACTTTGTCTCTTTTGAACACAACAAAACCCGGTTCTACTTAGATGGCTATAATTTCTTCAAATCTTCATGCAAACCTCTCAAAATTTAACTGGAGCTACTTTAGACAATCCTCTACATAGCCATATGGTCTACATACATTTATCTTCATTAATTTTCTCAATATCCTCAACATTTTAGTCTTCTAAAAAGACAACAAAATAGGATATAGTTGACACCAATGGCAACAAGGATATGTTGACATCAATGACAACACTTATTAGGCACATATTTACAACATAGAATACCACAGAAAATTGTGGAGAAATATAAGAATGATATCACATTTATAGTGGACAAGGACAATTGCTACATCGAGGTAGTTAAACCAAGAACTGTATGAATAACTACATTGCCCTATGAGGTCTTTGGACCTGAATGGATTAGATATGCTAAGATCTTGCTCAGCAAACCTAAGGATCCCTCAACAGAGAGGTTTGGTACTTATGATGAAATAACCAACAAGAGAAACAAGAAGGAGGTAGAAGAAAAGGTGGAGAAGATAAAAACAAAATTGGAAAAGATGTTTGATAATCCCAAGGGTCATGTGGAAGAAACACAAACCACCTCTGCCACACCTACTCCTAGAAGGAAAAGTAGGTCTGCATCTACCACTACCACTTCTCCTAAACCATCCAGACTAGCTCAAACATCTCCTAGCAGTGGAAGATTTGCTACTAAAGCACTAGTGTAAACTAAGGCTGGAGAGAAGAAGAAACCAAGGCCTAAGGTATAGGCAAATAGGGGAAAGGTAAATCCAATGAACGTAGAAGATGATGAAGAGGATGAAGAAAAAGAAAAGGAATCTTTTGTATTAAAGAAAATAACTAAACAAGGAGAAGAGGAAGGAACATCCAAAGGAAAAGGTAAAGAAAAGATAGAAAATAAAGAAGGATCCTTCGGAAGCATCTGAACATGTGCCTCTACATCTTGAGGCTACTATTAATACAATTGCAGAGCATGGTGCACTAAAAGGAGTTGTCGATCTTTATGATGAAATGCCTCCTGTTGACAAATCCACAATTGATAAATCCATAGTTATGTATATGATGGGCTTCAATATAGCTTTGAATGAAATCATTGATCAGCTTCCAACAAGTCTTGCAGAGACAATCAGCAATAAGAGGAATGAAGATGTGGTGGAAGAAACCAAAATAAGGAAACAAGCATTAGAGAAAATTGGCTCATCTATCTCTCATGAAGAAAGGGCTAAATTAGCCCAAAGATAGGCTCAAGAATTTAGAACCAAACATAGAATAAATATTCTAATAGGGAAGAAAAAAATAAGAGATAGAAAGAATGGAGAGAGAGACTGAAGAAAAGACTGCTAAAATCCTTGAAGAAATGAAGAGGAGTGAGATGACTACTAAGGAACAAGTTCCTCTTGATGCACCCGATGTGTCTACCTAAGACATAGACTTATCAGCTTCTGAGGACAAGGTGACATGTAGAGGTGAAACGGAGAAAATTGATAAGCAAAATGAGGAGACTGCTCCTCTAGAGAATACAAATGCACAAAATATAGGAGACTAAAGTGAAGTAAATGTACCCCCTCTAGAGAATACTAATCATGGTGGAGAACATAACATCCCCCCTCCAAAGAACTTAGGAAATGATGAACAGAGGAAAGAAGATAATCCTGATGCAACAGAGAAGAAGCAAGATGCTTCTATGCAAGTAGGTCAAGATTCTTCATCATCATATTCTTTTTCAAGGACCTACTAGGGCTATAGATGTAATTTCAACCTATGGTGATACCCCAGCTCCTATGGATTCCTACTCATGAGGGACAAGTTGACTTGTCCAATATCTCTCCTCTTCATAAATTATAGCTTGGTGATATTTTGCATTCTTCTACAAGGAAGGAGTTTCTGCGGGATCATTTGAAGAAGACTGAACTAGTTGATGATGCAGTGAAGATCATTCAAGAGAGTCTGCTTGAGAAATATTGATTCTTCCTTACCTCCAAAACAAAGATTGAAGCTCTTAATGGATTCTTTCAAAGATCATTCTACTCATGTATTGAGAAAAAGGCAGAGCAAGAGGCCTTGAGAAAAATAAATGAAAAAAGAATGATTGATGCATCAAACTAGTGTGCCAATGCACACAATGAATTGCAAGAAAATTTGAATGAAGCCACTACATTATACATGTTCGTCTTGAAATGGCCAAATTCCACCAAGAATATCAAAACTTAGATTGACTCCATTGAGTCACAGATCACTAAATTGGCAGAGATATATGACCTGTCAAAAGACAAGGATGGATCAACTAGGGCACAAATAGAAAATCTTCATTTGTAGATGTCACAGCTTCAGGAGCAAAGAGAATAAATAAAGAAATAGTTTGGTCAGCTAAGGGAAGTAGTCAATTTGAGACTTGCTTCATTATCTAGGTTGCTAGTTGAAGTGGAAAAGGTTGATCTAAAAATGAAGACTCCAAGTAGTGTGGATGAGGCTAAGCATTTGTGCATACAATTTCAATGTTAGAATCACATTCTTTCCTCGACAAAAGCAAACTAGGTATCTACTCTTGTCCAACTCAAGGTAATCTAAAAAAACATTCTACCTTCTAAGTGATTTGCAAGAGTATTGTAGATAAGACAATTTTTGCTTTGTATAAACTTGTGGAGGCTTGTAGTGTAATTTTTTATGAAAATACTATGTACATAGCATCATTTTTTGGGGCATCTCTATCTCAGGGGGAGTGTTTTTTTTGTAAAAATCATACAGTAAGGGGGAGTACATAAAATTTTGGGTTGTTATAAGTAGAAGATATTATGTCATTTGTCCTTGATGTCAAAGGGGGAGAATGAACTGATGATTGTCTTATTAGTTGGGAGAGAAGACTTGTAGATAAATGAATGTTGCCATCAATGACAAAGGGGGAGATTGTTGGCAATATGTGTTGTCATTGATGTCAACTCAATATGAGTCAACCTAAGGTCATGTTTGTATAAGTTTTTGTATAGAAGTTCAATAGGATGAGATAGGTTAATGTAGCTGATGGACAGTGGAATATTTGAGAGAGATGGTTTGACACAGGGTCAGCATGTTTGATACAGTAGAAGATTTTAAAAAGATGGTTTGACATAGTTGAAGACATGGGATCAGCATGTTCAAGGCAAGTCTATCCAGAAGACCTAGCAGATGGAGAGAGGTTGTCTAAGTATGAGTAAGAATAGTGATCAGTATGATGTCTAATTATGATGTGGAGGTGAGTACACTTGTTTCAATATGTTTCTAGTATCCCTACATTGATATCTCACCAGTGTGGTGTACTGTACTTGGAGATAGGTTGCAGAAGTTTTGCTAAGGCATTCATAGTGTATACTATAAGACAAAGCCATGGTGTTTTTGTCTACATCCTTGCACAAAGAAAGGTTTAGTCTTGCAATTTAGAAGATACATTGGTCAAGGTGTGAAGGTGTTATATCCAAGATTTCAAGTCATTAAACCTTTTGTAGTAAAAGTTATAAGTGACAGAGTTCTGGCCTACAATCTGGTAGAATAAAGTAATGATGAAGACTTATTGGAATGCTCTACATTCCTCTGGAGTAATAGATATGGCTGTGTGGATTTGGAAATATGTTTAGAGTGGTATATGGGTGCATCCATATGTGTTTCAGATGTTTTGGTAAATTGCAACGTAATATCCTAAGTGTCGATGGATCACAGTCAGTCAGGGATGCTCTGTTTTTAGCAGCTCAATATATTTCTCCTCTTGTGGTAGCATATAATGATCAAATACTTTAGGAGAAGGTTTTAAGGATACTATTGATAAAATATATTGTTCACATCTTGTTCTGTGTGATGTTTTTGGTCTCTCCCTAGTGGTGTAAATATGAACAATTAGTAGTGTTAATGTTGCTTGGGCAGACAGTATGGTTTCCTCCATTTGCGGTTGATCCTGATTGATGAGTGCCAAGTTGTACCCGTGAAATACATCATTTTACCTCTCTTTTTCTCCTTCCTGATCCCATCTTTCTTAATGTCTACACCCGAATAAGCTAGTAAGATCGTTCCAAATAATGATTAATTGAGATAAATTAATTAAGATCATAATTTCTGATTGAGGGACTAATGTGCATGGAATTGATGGAAAAATGTAGAAACTTCTCTCTTTTTGAAACAACAGGTGTAGATGCTCAGAACAGCAATTTTATGCATCTTCGAAGGTAGTCTTCAATGATCTCCAGAGACAATACTAGAGTACCATAACACCAAAAGTTTTGAAGTAAAGAGAAAAGCCTCTCCGGAGCTGGGCGGGAGTCTGGAGCATCTCCAGAGCTGAACAAAAAGGTCACAATGGTATCTCCAGAGCTACACACATATCTCCAGAGCTACAAACAGGGATAGATAACTCTGGTGCCTCCTGAGAGCAAGGCATATTTCTAGCATAAGCTACCAATCAAGCACTCTCAATAGTGATCATAAAACCCCTCATTTCACTCAAATCATCACCTGAGTGGTGAAGGGTCATTTTAGTTAACTACTGGAGTTTTTATCTTTTTAAAGTTTTTGCATGAGTTACGGATAGAACTAATTCAATATCCATATTTTAAGGGCCTCACTGCCCAAATGTATTAAGACTCAAACTTAGAATTCTAAGTGGACTTTTGTTCCACTTAGTCTGCTTTTATTGCATGATTATTTTTCCATAGTTAGACAGCTAGTGTAATAAAGAGATGGATGTCATCTTATAGAAGAAATGATAGATAAGATAAGTGATATGTCATCACTCATTTTATATAGACTGATAGAAACAATAGAAAAGATATACAATGATTTGATTTTATTCTGATTCTCGGTAATCTTAGTTTTTCTCTGATATCAATATTTTTCATGAATGTAAAGTGAATGGATTTGGACCTGATTTAGTTGTGATCTTCTTCTTTTGTACTGATTCTCTACTGTAGCCTTCAGCCCCAAGGGTGTGAAGTAAGGGCCCACTCTCACCACCAAGGCAAAAGGCTAGTACCACTATTTTGTTACTTCAAATTTTGCTGTGAAAAGTATTTACTAATTTTGATAGATAGATGCATGTTACTATTTTTAAGATTGCTTTAAGTAACTTCCTATTTTAATTCTATTTTCAACATTCCTTAAATTCATTTAGTAAGTAGACAGATTAATTTCTTCAAATTGGTAGAAGTTATTAAGATTAGCTAAGAAAATTGGTAACTATAGAATCCCTAATTGCAGACAGTCATGGACACAGCCCTAGATTTTGACATCTGAAATATGATTAAATGATGAGGTACAATGACACCTTGTCATTTTTGGCACCGTTGCCAAGGATGTATTGTGTTAATTAGGGAAACTTAGTTAAAATAGTTTTTAGGATAGATCTGTATGGTTAGAGCTAGAGATCCAAAAGGAAGATATATAAAACAAACACCCCATCAACAAGTCATAGGGGAAAGTAGTGGGGTGGCACAAGATCTTGTTGAAGAGAGAAACCTAGAACCTACTTTGGAAGCTGCACATCAAATCAATAATCCCTTAGATCCTCCAAATCTTCCACTTGTCGATTATATCTAGGAATTACAAAAAAAGTTTTAGGCAGATCCTTTGATAGAACCTAATTTCCTAAAACCTCGGGGAGAAGAACCAGTACTAAACATGGACAATGATAATCATGAAGAAGAGGAAAATCAGGCTCCAAGAACCTTCTCATATCCTATTGTTTTGTCTGCTGGAGACAATGCTCCTATGAAGAATATCTCACTAGTACACTTGCCAAATTTTAGAGGACTTTCTTCTGAGGATCCAGATCAATTTTTGTTTGAATTCAAAGTAGTCTACCAAACTTATGATTATGGATTAGATAACCAAAAACTTAAACTGTTCCCTTCAACCCTAAAAGATTCTGCAGTGAGATGGTTTATGGGTTTACCCCAAAATTCTATCCATTCTTGGGATCAGATGGAAATAGAATTTTTGGGAAAGTATCAAGATTACTGCAGATCTAGTAATAAAAATGAAGAATTGTTTAAAATTAGGCAGGGGGAGGAAGAGACCTTAGAGGACTATGTGGATAGGTTTAATTTTGCCTTGAGAAGATATGGCAACCCAGTAGATCACTCCTTGGCCAAAACCCTGTTTGTAAAAGGGTTGGATAAAGAATTAAAATAGGCACTAGATCTAATGGGAAAAGGAAATATCAACAAAATGGATATACCTGCTATAGAAGAACTCTGCAGGAACTATTCTAGAACCCAAAATGGAGTGAGGTCATCCAAAACTTTGAAGGGGAAAAATGAAATAGGATAATTAATGGAAGAGATTGCAAATCTAAAAATAGATATTCTAGTCCAGTTAAATACCACATTGGATGGAATTCAAGCAAAAACTAGAACTAACCAAAACAAAACAACTAAACCACTCTCCATCTATTGTTCTAGGTGTAGAAACAAGCATCTATTGAGAAAATACCCTTTGGACAAATCAGAGATTTTCCAGATCTGTGATAGGGAACATCCTACCAGTCAATGTAGTCAACTTCCAGCGTTGAAAAGATTGAGTAAGAAGAATTCTATAATGGAAGAAGAATTGAACTATGTGGGACAAAAACAAGCTGGGAATTTCCCTTATAATCAGTATCCAAACCAACCTTCTTACAGGGGTCCTTCTAATTGGGGAAATAATTAGTGGAATCCAACTTGGCATGGGCCTCAAAATAATCCTCCTTAGAGACAGCAAGATTGGCCAAGTGAACATTGGCAAAACCAAAATTGGCAAAATCAGCCTTGGGAAAATCAACAGTGGCCGCCACAGTTTGGATCACAAAACATGCAACCTTAATGGGGTTCTCAATAGGGATATAATCAACAATACCAGGGACAACCTAGACATTTCCAACCTCAATAACAAGCTTTACTAACTAGACCCTCCAACACAAAAGGTCAATCACAAAATGAACTAGTTAGCCAACCACCTTTACTAGCTCATCCTATACCAAACCCACGGAATAAATAGGGAGCAACTGTTTACATGATAGAGAAAGAAAATATGGCTGGTATTAACACTATATATTCAAATAATCTCCAGCTGCGTTCTGGGAAAGTATTCCCAAGACCATCTCCTCCAACTATAGTTGAAGTAACCAATGATGAGGAACCTAAAAATTCATCCGCTCAACTCCTGGAGGAGATTACTAATGAAAAAGTGCTAAAAGAATCATCCTTGGAGAACTCTGGATTTGCCCCTACAAGATTGACTCTAGAGAACATTCCTAAACATAATTCTTACAACAGCTCTGGAGATGCTCTGGACATGGAAAAACTAGCACCATACCCAGAACGGCATAAACACTATGTTCCCTAGAAAAAAATCTTACAAAAACAAGTCCAAACCAACCTGGAATTAGAACTTTTACAATAAATCAAGAAACTAAACATCAAGATTCCTCTTCTCCAAGCAATTAGAGATGTACTAGAACTAAATCAGTTCATTAAATAGTATTGTATCAAAACACAGGGTAGGAAGAAAAACTTTCCTTCCACAATACAGGTGGAAGGAAAAGTAGTAGATCTATTGATGGGAGAAATTCTCCTCCCAAAATATGGAGACCCTGAAAATCCTGTCATAACTATTTTCATCTCAGGGGTAGAAATTTTGAATGTTCTGGTTGATTTAGGAGCAGCAATTAATGTGATGACAGTTCACACAATGAACAAGTTAGCTCTATCATCTATCTAATCCACAACTACAATTCTTCAACTTGCTGACTAGTCAGTAGCTATTCCAAAAGGAGTAATCACTAATGTACCAGTTGTGATAGATTCATGAGAATTTCCAGTGGACTTCCTGATATTAGAACCTAGAAACCAGAGAAATGCTTATCCACTGATTTTAGGAAGACCATGGCTGGCTACAGCAGCAGCATCTATTGATTGTCAAACTGGGGATATGGTCATTTCTAATGGGATAGATTTGAAGAAAATATCTCTGTATCCTCCAGCTAAACCATCAACACAATATTCAGGAAGAGTATGGGTGGATAAACCAGAGAACAATGACAATAGTGCCTAAATAGCTATGGTAACCATCAGGGAATATCTGGGAGAGTTAGAAGAAGAAATATACTATGATACAACAGAAGACGTCACTCACATCCTAATCAATAAGGATGTGATGGAGCTCACCCAAGATTCTAGGAGAGAACTTCTTACTTCTTCTCATTGTACCCTTGCAAACATCATTCCTTGTGGGGAAACCTTGACTTAGCCACTTTCCACATATTGTTTCCACATTCTTGTCCTCTCAATACCATGAATCCAATGTACAGATTAACTACATCTATGGATCAAATCACAAAACAAGTCATGATTTTACTAGGGAAAACACTTAATATCAATACTCAATTAACAGCAAATCAGGAAGAAAAACTTATCCAACTTCTGATTTTCCATTCAACAAATTTTGCTTGGGAATACCAAGATATGAAAGGCATACCCCCTGAGATCTATACCCATCATATATACACTGAGGATATTAAACCTATTAGACAGCCCCAGAGAAGATTGAATCCTTCTTTAAAGGACATTGTCAAAACTAAAATAGAAAAATTACTTCAAGTAGGGTTTATATATCCAATCTCAGACAGTCAATGGGTCTCACCCCTTGTCATAGTGCCTAAAAAGAATGGGAAATGGAGGGTGTGTATTGATTATAGAGAACTAAACAAGGCCACAAAAAAAGACTACTTTCCCTTACCATTCATTGACCAAGTACTGGACAACCTTACTTGGAGAAAGTATTTTTCTTTTCTAGATGGATTCAGTGGGTATAATCAAATTCAAGTAGCACTTGAAGATTAAGACAAAACCACATTCACCTACTCTTGGGGAACTTTTTCTTACAAAGTTCTTCCCTTTGGACTATGCAATGCCCCAGCTACATTTCAGAGACTTGTTTTAGCTATTTTCGCTGAACTAGCTAATGAATGCATGGAGGTCTATATGGATGACTTTACTGTGTATGGGGATAATTTTGAAGAAGCTCTCACAAACCTTGAGAAAGTACTGAAATAGTATGAGAAAAATCAATTATCCCTTAGCCATGAAAAGTGCTTTATGATGGTGGAGGAAGGAATTGTTTTAGGACACCACATTTTAGCAAGGGGAACAAAGTGGATCAAAACAAGATAGAAGTGATCACACAGTTGCCTTCACCCAAAAGTTAGAAAGATGTTAGAAGTTTTATGGGTCATGCAAGCTACTATAGGAGATTCGTAGAAAATTTCAGCAGGATAGCTACCCCCCTGTTTACCCTGCTCGACAAAGATACAGAATTTCTATGGATAGAAGAATGGCAATCAGCATTTGAAACCTTGAAAGAGAAGCTTATTGTCACACCAATTTTGAGAGGACCTAATTGGACTTTGCCATTTCACATACAGACTGATGCTTCAAATGAGTCCATTGGGGCAGTTTTAGGATAAAAGGAGGAAGGAGAAAGTATGCATGCCATTTATTACAACAGCAAAAACCTTACCTCTGTAGAAAGAAATTACACCACAACTGAAAAAGAATTCTTGGAAGTCATCTATGCTATAAATAAATTCAGGCATTATATCACTGGATATAAAATATTTGTACACACTAATCATGCAGCCATCAAGTACCTAATGAATAAACCAGTAGTGGTTGCAAGGATCATCAGGTGGTTATTGCTATTGCAGGAATTTGATATTACCATAGTTGATAATCTAGGAAAGTTTAATTTGGTTGCTGATTTTTTGTCAAGATTGCATACAGGAGGAGAAAACCAACCAGTGGAGGACAAGTTTCCAAATGAACATCTTTTTGCTATCTCCTCTACTGCACCTTGGTTTGCTAACATAGCTAATCTTTTAGGTACAGGCCTGTATCCATCCCATTTTATGTCAAAACAAAAAAAATGTTTAGTTAAAGAAAGTTTATCTTACAAATGGTTGAATGGTTTACTATTTAAATGTGGTCCTGATTTCATTCTACACAGTTGCTTAAAAGCTGATGAGATTTTTGATGTGTTGAGAGCATGTCATGATGAACCATTTGGTGGCCATTACTCCTTCCACTAGACAGTCCACAAGATCCTCGGAGCTGGTTACTACTGGCCCCCTCTTCATAAAGATACAAAGAAGTATGTGCAGTACTATGACCAGTACCAAAGGATGGGACAGCCAACCTTTACGCAAGAGATGCTACTGCATCCTCAAGTCATGATGGAACCATTTGAGCAGTGGGGTTTAGACTTTGTGGGACCAATTTCGCTACCATCATTAGGCAAGGAGTACATTCTAGTATGCATAGACTATGTTACTAAATGGGCTGAGGTTCAAGCATTACAATTTGCAAGAGAAGAAAAAGTTGCTGATTTCCTTTATAATAAGATTTTCTTAAGGTTTGGAGCCCCAAGATCAATAGTTTCAAACAGAGGACCTCAGTTTACTTCACAGGTAATCAAAGCATTCATAGATTTATATCAAGTCAAGCATAGAAAATCTTCACCTTACCATCCTCAAGGGAATGGGTAGGTAGAGGTAACTAATAGGGAACTTGAAAATATTCTGACAAGGACAGTAGCAATGAATAGAAAAGATTGGGCTAGCAGATTACCTAAAGCAGTTTGGGCTTATAATACCACTTGGAAATCTACAACAAAGTTCTCACCATATGAATTGGTTTATGGTAAAAAGCCTATTTTGTCTATAGAATTTGAACTCTAGACACTTAAAACTGTATTGGATATTGGTCTACCATTGTCTATAACTCAATAGAATATAATTCTTCAGCTCAATGAGTTGGATGAAATTTAGACAGAGGCCATTCAGCAAATAGAATTGGTTCAGTATCAGAGGAAGCAATGGCATGACCAACACATCAAAAGGAGGGCATTTTAGCAAGGTGATTGGGTTCTTCTTTATGATTCTAAATTCAAAGAGTTCAAGGGGAAATTATAAACTCATTGGATGGGTCCTTATCAAATAAAGGAAGTTTTTGAAAATGGAACAGTATTATTGGAACCTATTGATGGAAGCACAGACACATTCTTAGTAAATGGTCATCGAATCAGACTCTATAAAAGTCCATCTACTAAAGAGGAGTTTCTTAATGATTTGTGTTTTGATACAGGGGATATCTCCTCTGTCACAGTGTTAGACTGAAAAAAAAAAGGAAGGTTGAAAACCAGCAAATATCGGCCTTCTAAAAAAAAACAAGGTTGAAAACCAATAAATGGCGGCCTTCTGAAAAAAAAAAGAGAGAGATGGAAAACCAGTAAATGGTTGTCTTTCTCAACCAAGGGAGTTGAAAACCAGCAAATGTCGGTTCCCTTCTTCAAGACAGTTGAAAACAATAGAGCTATGGAGGTAATCAGGTGTTGGAGTTAGTCAAATGTACCTCTGACGCTTCCTAAACTAGGAGCACCTCTGGCGCTTCCCAAACTAGGAGCACCTCTGGCGCTTCATCAATAAAGAGTCAATTTCAATAATAGGGGAGGGGACCCACCTCTCCAGGCAATAAAGTGGACACATCACATGATGAGGT
Source organism: Cunninghamia lanceolata (assembly GCA_027924645.1). NCBI lineage: Eukaryota > Viridiplantae > Streptophyta > Pinopsida > Cupressales > Cupressaceae > Cunninghamia > Cunninghamia lanceolata. The sequence goes on along the minus strand of BSBN01000435.1, from coordinate 1,091,752 downwards.
CATCATGACTGATCCTCTACTTTATCACAAGAATAAAATAAAATCAGCACGTATTTCATTTGCAAGGGTATTCACAAAGACGGTGCTAACGTCACCCAAGGAACGTGGATTCTTGAACCACTCAGCAAAATGATTGTAGGTCATGTACCAATGGAGTAGTGGCGTCATCTCAAGCCACCAAAAGTTGCTCATGTGCCGCAACGCATGCAGTCTCATAAATTGACGTAGCATCTTTGCCGAGTACATCGCACCTCATCATTAAAATGATCTAGGTAATTCTATCTTAAATTAAGCATTAATAGCAATGGTCTTGTCTTGCTATTTTTGGGTGTCATCATGATGACATGTCCTTCTGCCATTATTTCTTTTTCTAAATTCACGCATGCTGCCATTTGTACTGTGCTTCCACCTTACCTCTGGAGTGTCCTATCACTCTATTGCATTTATGACTGCCTAGGTACTCTAACTAATCTACAAATCTTCCATATGCCTAAGCTGAGAGACATCCTAATCCTCATCCGAACCTCCAAAATACCTTGAAGAATAGAGCAAATTGAACAATCCTCTGGAGCCTACGGAGTTAAGAAGGGACAAACTTTAGATAGGAGAGTGAGGAATTAAGCACAGAAGGTGGAACCAATTTAGCAATGGGAGTAAAGAAGAAATTTGAACCAGATAGTGTTGTGGGTCTTCTACAAGATGAAGTTGCAGCAAACATTCTAAGAACTGTAGGATGGCTGGACCTTTTAGAAAAATTTGAAGGGTTTCAGGAAGATGTCGTGGATGAATTCCTCAGAAATCTAAGGGACAATCAAATAACTATCAGAGGAGTCTGAATCAATCTCTCCTCAGCCACTATCAGTCTCATTTCTGGGCTTCCTGAACAAGGTGAGAGGTTTTATCACTTAAAAACCTTATACACTAATTTAATTAAGAATTTCTCTGTTCAAGGTGAACCTGCAATACAACTACATTCAAATAAAAATGAAGTAAAAGGAATTCTTAGGTCCACACTTCCAAACCCTTGGCAATCTATTGCCACCTGACTGATGAAATATTTTACTTGTGATGGTCAATTCTCTCTAGTTTTAGGACCAATCATGAAAATGCTGATTTTTCTAAGGCATGGGAATGGACACCCTGAGTTTAACATAAACATTCCCAATTTCCTGTATTCTACCATCAGGGCAACTGCAGAAAAATATCAACAAAATAAGGGTCCCATGAAACATCATGGCCTCATTTTTATAGTAGTTAAACACCACTTCCTGTCTCATGCCAATGGGGAAGAATTATGGCAAAACATTCTTGAACAGAATTCCCAGGACAGAGAACTAGAGATGGCACAACCAGGAGGTGAGGGTTCCCCTACTCACCAAGAGGAAGAAACTAAGCCTTCAACCTCCTCCATAGTTGTTCAGAGAGGAAAGAAGTCCTCACATGAGGCAACTTCATCTACAGCCCCTGTTCCTGATAAAAAGAAGAAAGGCAAAGAAATTACAGATTTTGCTCCTAAACAAACCCCATACATGACTTGATTAGTTCGAAGAAAGATGACTCTAACTGAGGAATATTTCCCTAAGGAATTAACAAGGGAGAGGTCAAGACAGAAAATAGAGAAAACCTGGGCTAAAGAAACATCTCATGATTCAAATGAGATCCCTCTAGTCAGGAAGAGAAAACAAAGAGAAGTTTCCCTAGAATCATCTGTTCATCTGGGGTCAAGCCCAATTTTAGAACCATCATGTGCTCTGAAGATAGAACATAGACAAACTCTTACTATTTCCTTAGATTCTGAGGATGAGAGACCTGCTCCGGAAGCACCTGCCCCACCTCTGCTACAGAGAAGCAAAAGGAAAAGATAACTCTCACAAGCTGATGAAGATACTGCTCTCCTAGATGAGGTACTCCTGGGTTTTAGAACATATGAGGATAAGGCTGGGCCTTCATTGGTACCAGCAGAAGTAGAGGAACCCCAAGCGGACCCTCAGGATAGGAAATTTGTAGAAAAAGATGAAACAGGGCAAATAGGTACATTTGACAGTACAGAGTAGATGGCCATGGAAAACCCTGATGATCAGCAAACAGCAACAGAAGTAGAAGCAGAAACTTTCCCTCACCCCTCTGATCAAGAGGATGTTGAAATTTCAAAAGAATAGCAAATGATAGAAGAAATTGAAAACCTAAAGAGACTACTTTGGGGGAAGAATTAGATTATTACTAACCTCAAGAAGGTCAAAATGGAGGTAGAAATGGAGCAAAAACAAGTCATTGAAAATCTACAAATAGAGCTCCAGAGCAAAAGCTAGATCATCCAGGAGAAAGAAGTAGAATTGGAGGGCCAGAAAACTGAAGCAGTCAAACTATTGGAAGAAAAAGAGAAAGAGGCAGCATAGTGTGTTTCTGAGCTCACCATGGCTAGAGACAATGGCCTCATCATAATGGCAGCATTAATTGAGAAAATGCATAGCCAAGATAGACAATTGACTTGGGCCAACAACAGACTAGATGATCAAGAGGAATATATTCAAGAGTTGGCTGGCCCAAGAGCAACCAATGAGAAGGAAATACAGACAGATTCATATGTGGGTCCAATCCCCATTGACATTCCTAAGGCCCTGTTCCATTGGGAGAAGAAATGTAGAGAATATGAGGCTTCCAAGCCTATGCTACAATTACAAAGGGTGGTCATTGCCAAAACAAAAAGAATAGAAACTTTGGAAGGAAAAATCATTGAAATGGCCTCCCTTTCTTCAAAAATTCTATCCTGTAGGCCTCCAAGTGCCAGCTATTCTATGTTCTTACAAGAAAGAGTCCTACAGAGGAAATTCTCTTTAGTCCTATCTGACCTGATTGAGGATACAGAGACAGTAGAAGGATTCATGATAGCATACACAAGGAGTAATGATGAGGACAAGAATTTCCTATGTGAATTATACCTGCATGGTTTCTGTGTTAATGATATAACCTTCATTCTTAATCATTTTGTGGGGGAATGCCATCTTAAAGCATTTATGTCCCTAATGAGAAATCATCAGATATAGAATGAACGAATGGAAGATCATCTCAAGAAAGATATAGAAATAGATCTCTTCATCAAGAAGGAATGTCCCAATCCCAATGCTTTTAAGACCCAATTCAGGTCCTATATCTATCACCCTAAGAGTAAAAACAAAATTTTGCCATTATACCTAAAAAGTTTGCAAGAGTGCTCCATCGATTTTGGTTTTTTCATGAATAGTTTAGCAAATCCAGTACTTGCCATAGCAAAGAAAAGATGGAATGTTTTGACCTCGCAGCAGAAAATGAGAGGTGGTCACCCCTAGAAACTTAAGATTATTTATGAGAAAAGCAAAGTTAATATCCAAAATGATGGATAAGTATAAGAAAGAATGGATAGGTGGATGGTTCAGGCCCCCTCTCATAATTGAACCACTCCCTGTCTAGGTTAAACAGTTGGAAGATGAGAAATTGCAAGACTGGTTGAAGCAGGTTGATTAATACAGAGGCAATGGTAATACCAACTGCACAACTTGGTCTACCTATGCACAGGATTATAGCTTGACTGACAAGCTACTTCACTAGAATAAATCCAGATCGTAAGAAGCAGGACCTGCTAAACCTTAGGTATGGGGGGATGATGAGTGCCAAGTTGCACCCATGAAATACATCTTTTTACCTCTCTTTTTCTCCTTCCTGATCCCATCTTTCTTAATGTCTGCACCCGAATAAGCTAGCAAGATCGTTCTAGATAATGATTAATTGAGATAAATTAATTAAGATCATAATTTTTGATTGAGGGACTAATGTGCATGGAATTGATGGAAAAATGTAGAAACTTCTCTCTTTTTGAATCAATGATGTAGACGCTCGGAATGACAATTTTGTGCATCTCCAGAGGTAGTCTTCCATGATCTCCGGAGACAATACCAGAGTACCATGACACCAAAAGTTTTGAAGTAAAGAAAAAAATCTCTCCGGAGCTGGGCAAGAGCCTGGAGCATCTATGGAGCTAAACAAAAAGGTCACAATGGTATCGCCAGAGCTACAGACATATCTTCAGAGCTACAAACATATCTCCAGAGCTGCAGACAGGGACAAATATCTCCAGCGCCTCCTGAGAGCAAGGCATATTTCCAGCATAAGTTGTCAATCAGGCACTCTCAACAGTGATCATAAAACCCCTCATTTCACTCCAATCATCACCTGAGTGGTGAAGGGTCATCTTTAGTTAACTGCTGGAGTTTTTATCCTTTTAAAGTTTTTGCATGAATTATGGATAGAACTGATTCAATATCCATATTTTTAGGGCCTCGCTTCCAAAATGTATTAAGACTCAAACTTAGAATTCTGAGTGGACTTCTGTTCCACTCAGTCTACTTTTATTGCATGATTATTTTTCCAGAGTTAGACAGCTAGTGTAATAAAGAGATGGATGTCATCTCATAGAAGAACTGGTAGATAAGATAAGTGATACGTCATCACTCAATTTATATAGACTGATAGAAACAACAGAAAAGATATACAATGATTTGATTTTATTCTGATTCTCGGTAATCTCAGTTTTTCTCTAATATCAATATTTTTCATGAATGCAAAGTGAATGGATTTGGACCTAATTTAGTTGTGATCTTCTTCTTTTTTTTTTGTTCTCTACTGTAGCCTTCATCCCCAAGGGTGTGGAGCAAGGGCCCACTCTCACCACCAAGGCAGAAGGCTAGTACCACTGTTTTGTTACTTTAGATTTTGCTATGAAAAGTATTTACTGATTTTGATAGATAGATGCATGTTACTATTTTTAAGATTGCTTTAAGTAACTTGTTGTTTTAATTCTATTTTCAACATTCCTTAAATTCATTTAGTAAGTAGACAGATTAATTTCTTCAAATTGGTAGAAGTTTTTAAGATTAGCTTGGAAAACTGGTAACTGTAGAATCCCTAATCCATGGACACAGCCTTGAATTTTGACATCTGAAATATGATTAAATGATGAGGTACAACAACACCTTGTCACTGATTAACTAATTTTGCCTTGAAGGATGTGCTGAGATGTATTTGACCCTATTGTGCCATGTGTAGTGATCTACAACTCATTTTCTCCTCATAATGTATTTGTTTAAGCTGACATATATAGTATCACATGTTTCATCTTAAGGACATTTTGGTGTCGACCTGATTAAAGTTTTGTGTTGTTGCAGAGGCTATTTATAGAAGAACAAAGTCATTAGTGAGGAGGCAAAGAATATATTGAGGAGTGTAGTAAACATGAAGTATGCAAAGTCAAAGTGATAGAGTAATCATGCGAAGTAAGGGATTGCAACATTAGCATATCACAAATGTCTTCTTTACAGCAGTTCATGTTCATGTTTCTATTGTAATTTTCATGTATCCCACTATCAGACAGTGAGTCTCTTTAGCAGGTCCTTGTATCTTGCCCTAAGGTGGTAGCCTTACTCTCCAAGTCTAATAGGGAGTAGTATCTTCCTTGGGTTGTAGCCCTAAAACAAAGTTGTAATTTTTATAAGCAATGAGATTCATATATTGTGAGTTAATCCTCATCATGGTTTTTTTTTCATTGGGTTTTCCACGTAAAAATCTCAATTTCCTTGTGTGGTACATGCTCTCCTTTCTATTCTTCTTTTTCTGGTTAATATGATTTGATGTTTAAAGTTGTAAATGGAATTGATTTAAAGTTTAAAAATAGACTGATTCACCCCCTCTCAGTCTCCAAGTGTGTTCAACAAATGGCTACATTTGAATCATTGTATGGAAGAAAGTGTCAAACTCCTATTAGCTGGGATAAGCTAGAAGATAGGATTAGACTTGGTCTAGCAAAGCTATCAGAAATGGAAGAACAGATTAAGCTGATCAAGACAAGATTAGTGGAGGCAAATGATAGGCAGAAAAGCTATGTTGATGCTAAGCACATACAAAGACATTTTTCAGTGGGAGAAAAAGTTCTATTAAGAGTTAAACCTCAAAAGAGTTTAACTATGTTTAGAAAATCATCCAAACTAGCTCCTAGATATGTGTGTCCCTTTGAAGTTCTCAAGGAAGTCAACCCAGTAGCCTATAGGATTGCTCTACCACCTGCTCTTGCTAGGATGCATAATGTTTTCCATGTTTCATGTTTGAAAAGGTATATTGCAAGAAATAATCACATTCTTGATTGGAATACTTTATAGGTGAAGGACCCAAGGTGGTCATGATAGAGCCTATCAAAGTGCTTGAAGTACGTAATATCCACTTGTATAACAAAGAAGTTACTCAGTGCAAGGTCCAATGGGACCAATATGCAGAAGATAATGCCACTTGGGAAAATTATCATTATTTTTACCAAAAATTTCCTCATTTATTTTAAACTTTGCAAGTTGAACAAAAATCTTATCATGTTATAATTTTTGGACACATTAGATCTGTCATGCCCACATTTCCCATGCAGTCACAACATGCATCACACGTGTCATGTCCACATTTGTCATGTGGTCATGACACGAAATATCAAAAAATTTCCCACACTTCACTAGAAACCCCCTCGTACACGTAAGCGTGCTCGGTGGCGTACGCTTAAGGCTTAAACAATATAGTTATCAATGGGAAAATATGCATTCCTAAACACAAGAAGGCCAACAAGGGGGTCATTGCGACACGGTTAATGTCACTACAAGGGTTACACTTACTAAACTACTAAACCCTACATTTCAAAAAATTCTGGCAGCATAACGCCTCACAGGCGTGAGTGGGGTTTATTGCACTAACACCAATCTTGATCACGAGGTTTCCTGATAGGGTCAACAAATTTCTTACAACTCCCTAATTATAATGAAATTATAGTTGATCACATTAATGGAACATTTTTCAACAAAGTCCGATCATCTCTTCTTCACATTTTCTGAAATTTAATATTAATTTCTCCTCCTACTAATTTTATCATTTTCAACAAGCCCTGTTCATTTGTTCTCCTTCCCGTTTCTCTGAAATTTAATTTAATCTGCTCTCTTTCACGTTCTCTATCATTTAGAGTTATCTCTACATCCTTTACATTATTCCTAATTTCTTGGTAGATCAGTTCTTTATCAATCAGAGTTATCACTGCATCCTTTACATTATTCCTAATTTCTTGGTAGATCAGATCACTTAATCAGGACTTACTAACTTCGCAAGATGAAGTCCACTAGGTTTCTGTTGTGGGTTTAATTCAACATTTGAATTAATTTAGATAATTAATTTGCCCCCAATCGGGATTAACAGAAAGTTAAATCTTAATTAGTCCTCAGCCTCTTTCGGAAATGCCATGCATTTTCTCCTCTTTGTTTTCACTTTTATCTTTCTTTCTCTCTCTTGCTCATTTTTCTTTATTGGACGTTTACTCAAATTGCAGGTTGGATTAAAATAGCCACATATGAAATGCATATGATGGCTTAATTTTATTTATAAAGATATACATATCTATATAAATGCAAATAAGCATATATATATATATAGATATATATATATATATATGCTCATTTGCATTTATCTCTCTAGGTTTTCTTTTATTAAAAAGATGTAGGTATATTTTTTTTCTTTTCGTTTTCTTGGTATTTCATTTGTGAAAATTATTTAACCCCGTAATACAATTTTCCTATAGTTAGAATTAATATATATATTCATTCATATTAATTAATTGTTATGTATATATATTTTTGTCAAAATTGAGTCCCTATTATATTTTTCTTTTTAAAATAAATTGGCTTCCCTTCTCAAAAAATTATTAATAAATAAAATATATATTATTTAAATGAATTACAATATTAAAATTTCTTTATATACAATTGAATAATGTTATATTCCCATATTTCTTTTGTAGCCTCATTGAAAAAGCCCTAATTTTTTTGCGTTGCTTGTGGGCAAGTCTCAAGGAGGTGGCGGCGGACTGGTGGCTGACCGCAGGTGGAGGTCGAGGGTAGAGGGAGACCGCACAGAGGTGCTGAGGGCAGACACGGGTGGAGGGAGGGTGGAGGTATGATGGTAGGGGGGTGTTATGCGAGGGAGAGGGGAATGGAAGGCGCAGTCTACGCAGAGAGCGGCGGAGTATAGGCCAGAGGGGGCCGTGGGCTACGAATTGTTGGGAGTGTGGGGAGGGGGGGCAAAGCCCCCACCCACACTCCACTCAGTGGAGTGTGGGGAGGGGGGTTGCCCCCACCCACACTCCACTCAGTGGGGTGTGGGTGGGGGCTTCATCCCCCTCCCCACACTCCACTCAGTGGGGTGTGGGTGGGGGCTTCACCCCCCTCCCCACACCCTTGTAAAACAAACGGTGGGGAGGGTTCGAACCCCCCCCCACCTCTATTTTTTTTTTTCCTTTAATCTCTGTAACAATAAAAAATAATCATTTTACATTTATTATACATAGGATTTATTTTTATTTGTATTTTTCTTTAATGTAAATTTCAATTATATATATATTTTCTAATTTCATAGTTTATTATCTATGGAATACCCACAGACAGAATTTTAATTTTCACAGTATATTAATTATTAAATATACACAGTTTGCATAATATAAAAAAAAAGTTTAACTCCTATATATATATTCATAAAATGATTTCACAAGTGTTATAAACAAAATACAAAAAAATAATTTCTCTACTTTAATCTTTGTAAATATATTCATAAAAAAGAAACACTTAAATGTAATAATATACATTTTGTTTTTGCTCAAAAAAAAAAAACTTTATCCTTCCTTCTAATTATTCATAGATTTTCTAATTTAAACAAATTTGTAAAAATAGGTATCATATCTATATATATATTTTTTTAAAGGGAAGAATAATACAAAATAATTTAGATAGCCCAAACCTATCACAATTACTAATTTTCTCTTTTACTACACTATGGTATGCAATTTTCACTTTTCACACAAAATATAAATCACAACTTCATAACTAACTAAATTTTCAATTTAAAAAGACATACAATGCAAATAGATTATAACAAACTTTCTTCATTTCATACTTATTGAATAATACACAAATGAACTAAAATTTCTAACCTTCATTTCATAAATGGTAAAATTTACTTTAACAACTAAAACTATCAATACAATGAAGGGGATTTTCTCACAACTCAAGAAGACAAATTTTACAACAAGAGAGAGAGAGAGAGAGAGAAGTTCTCCTCTTTGAAAACCAACAAGAATGAAATTCCTTAATAAGACCAAGCTCTCCTCAAGAGCCTTAAGAGTAAAGGAAAATAAAATATTTTCCCAAAACAAGAAAACTCCTCAATCTTCACATTAAGCTTCTTGAAACATGCATAACACACAAGGGAAAGAAACACCACACATCCTGCTCTCCTCCCTACCATAGACCTACAAGAGGGTCACCCAGAGCCAGGGAGATCATCCACACACCTAGGGAATCCAAATCCACTTCACAACAAGGCAAAACAACATCCCAAAACACAAATACACTCATGGATATTTACAACACACAACCCACCCAAGTGAGTTTAAAAAGGGGTGGGAGAGTGGACACACTCAACTCTAGAGTGCCACCCTTTAGAATATTTCAACACAAATTTCCTCATGGCCTCAAGCTAAACATATTAACAAAATTTCCAAGGAGTTCATATTTTGGCTCTCAAGCCATGTGACAAATTTACTCAAAAATTACATAAAATGTCCTCGAGGCTTTCAACATCCCAAAACAAGGCAATGACCTCGAGGAGGATCACTCCTCCCCTACCCCACACTTGATGAGCATTTTCTCCCAAATGGGAGAGGCTCTTTCAACACCCTACTAAACATTCCCCACAATAATAAGATATAACACAAGCAAAATACATCTCACACATTCATCATGCAACAAATTGAAAATACAAGGGGAAGGCCTTAGCCTTGAAAACCAACCTTTAAAGCCCTAATAATGGAATAAGTTGATGTAGAGCTCCTATAAAGTCCCCTCCAACCTAAGCCACCAAACTCCCTCTATCCTTTCTCCCAAAAAAATAATTTTCAATAATCAAAATTATCAAAAATTCAACAACCTTTCTCCCTATCCCATGTGGGATTAAAATAACCCAATCCATGAGTTTAGAGGAATGTGGAGATGACACTTGTCACCTCATCACTCTTCCTCCCCACTACTATTGTGTCCCAAGGGATGGGTGTTGACACGTGTCACTCACCCATCCCCAAAGTCTTCCTCACCCCTTACCACATGTCCTCTCTCCAACACATGGGAGAGAAAAGGGGAGTTAAAGAGGGGAAGGGTCACACATCTCTCCCTCTCCTTTCCTCACATGAAGGACCACACAACTCCATGGGGACTCTCACCAATTGTGAGAGAGACTTGAAGTCAAGTCCTCCACAATTGGTGGATCTTGGACTCATCTCTAGCTTTGGGAATTGAAAAGGGATGGGCTTGAGTGTTGGTACCACTCATCCTATCCCTCCCATGCCTCCAAATTCGTCACTTAACTTCAGTGTGAAGTTAAGGTGATCATACGGAGGTTAACCAAGGGTTACCCAAGTCAAAAGGGACCCTAGACCCATGGGGTATAACCCAGGGTCAATTTTAACCTAGTTAGGACACCCGGGGTCAAGTTAAAACATAAGAAAATGGTCTCCAAAAATTAAAATTTAAAAATGAAATTCAAAGACAATTCTTACAACACAAATCATAATTCAAATTAAAAGAGGGTAGACCTAACCCATTCAACCTCATGCAAATTAACATTACAACATTTCATCAAACACAGAGTTGATCTTGGTTCCTCGTGGAACTAGATCAGCTTCACGAGGGATTACAACATAAAGTGCAGGATGATCTCCAGTATCTATGGTTTGTTAGCAAAACCTACGCACTCAATTGCAAAGTTAATTCCACATATAAATATCATAGCCAAAGCAATTTAAAACATGCATTCCCATAAAATACCACAAGTTCTCTTAAGCATAAAGCAAATCACATTACAATTTTCTATCTAACATCACCCAATTAGTTTTCCTGTAACGTAAACATCTATCTAACATCACCCAATTAGTTTTCCTATAATATAAACATCTATTTACATCACCCAATTAGTTTTCCTATAAAATAAACATCTATCTAACATCACCCAATTTGTTTTATCTTAATACAAGCATCTATCTATCATCACCCAATTAGTTTTCCTTTAACATAATAAGGTCTAAAAGTTTGGGAATCTGGGATCAACAGTCCCACAAATATAAAAGTATCAGCAACAGTAAGGTAAATAGTCACATGAACGGAAATGAAAAATGTAGGCCTCACAAGATCATTAAGGATGATGAATCTTATGAGGGGAGATATGTCACACCCCAAATTTTGACTATACTTTACTTTTTACTTTTATGTAATTAGTGAATAAACTTGCATGGATGAATGATTTGATGTTTAGACAAATATTAGGAAAAATCAATGAATTCATGAGTTATGATTAAATGCATAGAATTTAAAACTGTGATTATATGTTAGTGATATTATCTTTTTACGATGTTTAAGGATTTACTAATGATACACTGATCACAATTTGGTGACTATGAGTTGTAACCAGGGAACAGGTTACCAACTGCTAAGAAAGGGAGGGAGAGCATCATCCGAGAGAAGTGGATAGACATTGGAAAGGATAGATTATTGTCACCTAAGTTATGTGCCTTTTAAACCTATTGAACCAACAATGAGATTGATAAGTCACTTTGACCTAACTAGTCTAACTTTGGTTTTGATTCAATAGACGTCAATTAGTCGATAGTTTCCTTTAGGCATAGGTTTTGTCAAAAATCATGTTTGGATAGTCTGTGACTGGCGACAGATTATGGTTGATTGTCATTATCCTACTTATGAGATATGAATATAGTTTTTATTAGTAATGAAAGTAAACTACTTCCATTTTAAGTAAATCTTGATTAGGATTTCATTATGATAATCTATTTTCTTTTTTGTCATTAACAATTTGAGAGGGGGAGATTCTCGACCCCATTCTCATGTCTTTCTTTGTATTAAATTGACATATGTTTTCACTTGTCTAACAATATTATGTTGATGTATATATGTCTAATGATATGATTTATTTATTAAACCTATTTTGTTTTTATTTTATCAAAAGAAGTTCCTTTTAGTAACGTGGATGATGGAAAATAATGTAAAACCATCATGTATTTATGTGAGCCTCAACTCCATCCTCCATGTTAGATGTGGATTAGGAGGATTATGAGAGTGGTCAGTGTGTATATGGAAAATCGATCTATCTAAACTAAATAAAACCAAAGAACCCAATAACATAAAGAAAACGAATTTAAATAAAAGCTATGACGAATAATCAATGCAATAAAGACTTTTACCGAAATCTGTGTTGTTTCCTTTGGATTGAATGTAGAATTGCTCAATGAAATTGCAAAGCCATAGCTGCAACAAGCAAGTGTAGTGCTCAAGAGATCAATGTCAAAAGATCGTTATAGTGCTCAATCAACGCGTAGTGTATGCTCGAAGCTCTGTTAAGTGTGCCTGAAAATACAATCGAAGAGAGAGAGCTAATGAAGGAGATGAGGGGGGTTTATATAGATTTCAAGGCAAATCGATCAACGGTCCAGATAATTCAGAAGAATCAACGGAGGAGATAAGTTGAGGAATGTGCAACGAATGAGAAGAAGACATGTGTCTTGCTTGCTTTTGCATGAGAGGAGTTATCAAGAATAGAAGAATAAGTTAACTGAAGAGATAAATCAATTAAAAGAATAAAACAATTGGTTAAGTGATTTAAAACAAGAAGAAGGGATTTGCATGAGAAAAGAAGATATTTTGCTTTATTAAATATAGAAATATTTAATTGATGAGCAAGAAAGCTTGAGTTATTTTAGAGATAACTCAAATTAGAAGAAAAAGCAATTTAAATAAATAATTGATATATTTAAATTTAGAGAAGATATTTTGGAAGAAACAATTAAATAATTAGAATCATTTAATTTAGAAGATTTTAAAGCAAATTAAATAAATAAATTTATTTAATTGTTGTGCATGATTTTGGAAGAATGATTTTGATTTAATTAAATAATTTAAGAATTATTTAATTTTAGATAAGAGGGAGTTTGTTGAATTGATTAAATAATTGGATTTATTTAATTAATGTAGACTTAATTTTTGGAAAGAGGATAATGATCAAATTAAATAATTATAATTGTTTAATTGTGGAAGAATATAGAGGAATTTAATTTAATTAAAAGAGGATTTATTTAATTAATGTCGAAAGTATGTGATTTAGAAGAATTTGGTGAAATTAATTAAATAATTAGATTATTTAATTAACGTTGAAATGCAGGTGATGAGACAGATTATGAAATGCCAGTGATGCAGCGACACGGTCATTTTAGGGTGTCTACATTTTGCCCCTCTTTGATGCAATGCGGCATGTAGCGTTGCGTCAAAGAAAATCGATTGTTGAAGATGTGATACAATGTTTGATGCCCCAGTGTAGGTAGTTGCCCCAGTGTATGCCCCCTTGAGCGGAAAGACAGGGAGGCGACAGAGGAAAGGTGTGGACGCTCGACTAGAAAGGTGCGCGACCAGTAGGAAGAAAAAGCAGAAATAGGGGGGGGAAGAAAAACTGAAGGGTGGGGGCACTATAAATAGGTCCCATGGGGACCACAATCCTCATTTGCACCCATTGAGATTCTAACTTTAGAGAGAAGAGTTGCTAAACTTAGGTGAGAGAGAGTTGAGCAGACAGCGCGGAGAGATGCCGATTCCAGTGCACAGACATCGGGCGGAGCTGGTGCGGACCTACGGGAGGCCAGCAGGAGCTCCGGCAGTGGTAAGTGATCGAAAACCCCCTTTTAATTTATCGAGTAGGGGTAGATTAGGGCTAGGTTTGGGGGGGGGTCAGCATTTTAGCCAAAAGCGCTATAGGATTGTGCAGCGCGGGTGGTAGCCGGCTGGCGCGCTTTTGGCGCGCCGCAGCGCGTTTGGTCAGCGGCTGCAGCGCGACTGGCAAAAATAAGTCGCATCTGGTTAAATATGTTAGCGCCGCAGCGCATGTGGGAAATACCGCAGCGCTTCTGGTACGGGGGTGCAGCGCACCTAGCAAGGTAGGTTAGCGCGGGTGGCGGGTATGTGGAGAAAGCGCGTCGCTTCTGGTAAAACAGAGCGGCGCAGTTGGCATAGTGTGTTAGCGCGCTTGAAAAACAAGGCGCACATGGGAGGAAAAAATCAAAGCGCAGCTGGATAAGTAGTGAAGCGCGTTTGGCTAGGAGAAACAGCGCGGTTGCATAAACAAAGCGCTTCTGGCTAGATAGAAGAAAAAGTTAGGGTTTAGTAAAATGGGGGGCCTAGAGGAGAGACGCCTAGCCTAGCCGACAGGAGGGAAAAGGGATGGCAGGGGTGGGGTATAGCATAGCCAATGGGTAGATAGGTTTTGAGGGATTTGGTTATGAAACTGACAAGTGATATGTTTATGGATGCAGAGGATTCTACCACCGTTGATGTCGCGGGAGCGACACCACGCGATCGCGCACGAGGTTGTACAGCTGACCTGGGAGGAAGATGCATTTTTAGAGCATGCAGGGCTATGGCATGTGGCACACTTGACACACATTAGGGTGAATCTCACCCTAGTGATAGCAGTCGTGGAGAGGTATCACAGCGAGACCTCGTCATTTCACTTCCCGACAGGGGAGGCTACAGTGACACTGGAGGATGTATATCGCATCCTGCGGATCTGGATTGATGGAGAGATAGTGGACTTTGACCCGGCACGGGGCGAGGCAGGCTTGGAGGAGGTCTTCTGCACAGACGACCTATGGATAGACGATGGGGAGATCAGATGGGCAGACGTCCCGAGACTCTGTGACAGGATCCGTTGGATAGTGGCATCATTGATCGGCGGCTTCCTGTGCCCAGATAGGAGATCCAGAGTTTTATCAGTTGGTTGGGGGACAGTGTTATCCGGGATGTTTACACATGGCCGACAGTATGCGTGGGGACCCTGTGTCCTAGGACAGTTATACCACGATATGCATTACTGTGTATACAGGAGAGGCAGGAGCCTCTCAGCAGGGGTGACCTTGTTACAGGTGTGGGCGTGGGAGCACATTCCAGTTATCCGGCCCATGGCACAGTGCCACCGAGACCGAGGGGAGCCGTATGCGTTTTTGTATGATGGAGTGATGACACACAGGAGGATGGGATCTGTCAGCTACTGGTGGCGACAGATCGACGAGATGGACATATTTATCTGGAGGCCGTGGCTACTATGCGAGGAGTGGTCGGATGAGCATGAGCAGCTCATGTACTGCAGACAGGCTCGCTATCTGTTCGGTAGACGGACAGATATGATAGAGAGATATCTTTCGGAGCGGGTACTGAGACAGTTTGGACTACCACAGGGGCTACCAGTGGGGGAGGCCACACATGCCAGGACGCGGCGAGAGACAGGAGACTGGGACCCAGTGATCCCGGTGGCGACAGCATTAGCAGAGGTGCGGGGACTTATCCCCGTGAGATGGGATTGGGACTCTGGGCTGGCAGACCCAGGGACGCTGCCAGACTATGACCAGTACTGGCAGACTCACAGGCTGATGCGATTGACTACACCAGGTGTAGTAGGGGCAGTGGGAGAGGTGTTAGTACTTGGCGGAGAGGCCAGGAGGAGGCGGCAGGCCAGGGCAGCCGGACAGCAGGCAGGTGGACAGCAGGCAGGCGGCCAGCAGGAGGATGTTGAGATGGCAGAGGCATTGGGCCCAGTCGTAGAGACTGATCTGCAGAGGGCCGAGCGACTGCTGCAGGAGGAGATAGCCTGGAGGACTCGACTAGAGCTCCGGATGGTTAGACTGAGGAGAGACAGGGATACAGCGCGGGCAGAGGCGAGACAGGCAGAGGCCACAGCCCAGGCATAGACACAGGCAGTCACAGCCGCACAGACAGCCCTGGCACAGGTACAGGCACAGTTACAGGCACAGGTGCAGGCCTACAGACAGTTACAGGCCCAGGTGCATGCATAGGCACAGGCACAGATGCAGCCACCGGCCGCACCAGCAGCCGACACCGAGGCAGTAGCACAGGCCAGACGAGAGAGAGATGCCGAGGTACAGCTACGGCTGACAGCAGAGGCTACACTCTTTAGAGTGAGGCGGGAGAGAGAGGAGGCACGCCGTGCACTGGGTGTAGACCAGAGGACGCTATACAGTGAGCTCGTCCGAGTGCAGGGTGAGCTGGTATCAGCTGGCCGGGAGGCAGAGTACTACAGGGGGCTGTATGTGGGTGCGGTGCCAGCAGCTCAGCAGGCACCGAGCTACAGAGACAGGAGTAGATCTGGGGCATCCGGATCGCGGAGGACAGGGCAGTCAGCGTCCTCGGTCAAAGGGCCACTTTTGCCGCCAGGGGGAGGAGGAGGACCATCAGGGGGACCTCCACCGAGCACAGGGGGAGGCCAGGGGCCACAGCAGGAGGGTAGCTCTACGCACTAGGGCATACTCATGTACATTGTATCATATTGTATTATTTTGGACAGATGCCTGCGTGCATTCTGATGTATATTTTGAGGGCTTTTGATAGCCTTGATGTACCATATTGATGTATATTTGGATGTATACACATTTTGTATTATTGATGTAGACACAGACACTTTGTATTATGATGACCATTACATGATATATATATATGATGATCTGTTCGATTCACTGCTGTTCATGCTTTTGTGTATGCATTATCTGATGTCATGGATGTGATGATATGTATGTAGGATTATGGATTCATGTGATGACATATGTTGCTTATATGATGCTTATAGATGTATGATGATAGAGATGTATGATGATATAGATGTGATGACTAGTGATATCTGACATGTGGGTTTTGCAGATATGCACCAAAGAAGAGAACAAGAGGAGATGGAGGACGCAGACTGTTGATCGATTACTGCAATGAAAATGATATAAAGGGTGTGGGAATGGATGAATGAGCTTGTTGCAATGGCTTCACATTTGTATATAAAGAGCAATCCTTAGTTTGATATAGCAGGTGGATAGTTCGCCACCAAGGTATAAAAGACCAAGGTGCAGTAATATCCGAGTGCGTGGACGTTGACTCTGCAAGCAAGCGGTTTGAACTTAGATCCCTTAGACAGCATATAACCTTGTTGGGACATGTGAATAAGACATAGTCGTGAACATAAAATAAACTTCAATACATGTAAATGCAAGAAGAATATTAATATGTAAGGTGCTAGGTCGTAACACACACAAGATAGATATGATGCTAAGAAAGATACTAAAGATCATTCCTCAAACACGGCACACAGAAAGCAATGACTATGCCCCCAGTCCGTACTGCATCGCAACATACCAAGATTATAGATAAATCAAGGTAGTCTTGAATAGGTATTGGAAAAGGAACAAAAGATAAACCATAACACAAATTGACTGACTTACAAAGTAAACATACAGCCAACATATTCTCTTGCCAAAGAGGTTGCTCAGGATAGATTGGATAGGAAGGATGACAGCCTTACCGTAGGAACTCTGTGTCCGTTAAAGGGGGCTATCTACCTAAAAAGACAATGTCTCGCTGCAGGAAATGCCACATGTCACAGGAGACGCGTGTGTTGGTCTCGACAATGGAACACTTCGTAGAAGACAAGCTTGTTGATCTAGGGCTTGGTTAAGTGGTACTTAGCTGATGTTGGCAATCGGTATGCAGGACAGTAGATGACTCTAGAAGAAAGCCTCTTTGCTTCAAGTTTGTTAAGGACTTTTGCTTTGAAAGGATGCGCTAGCTTGCTACTTGAGTTAGTCAAGTCAAGGCGAATGGAGTTTGACAAACGGAAGACTAGAAGGATGGAATGCAAATAGATTGGGATGGGTGGAGAATGATGGATCGTGTGTGCCTGAGTACTGGATACATCCTTCGTATTCCAGACAGCCTACATACCCTGTGTCCACGGGATCAAGGCACACTTACGATGGAAGATGAACGTGATAAATATGTAGTTCTGGATAGAGTGATGAATGGGTCAAGGTGAAAGGGGGAGATCTTATGTACCTGAGTACTGGAAACGTCCTCCGTATTCCAGACTGCCTACATACCCATATCCATGGGATCAAGGTACCTTAAGATTGAGAAGAGATGATATGTAGTTCTGGTTAGTGTGATGATGTGGGAAAAGAGCGGAGAAGAGGTGATCTTATGTACCTGAGTACTGGAAACGTGCTTCGTATTCCAGACTGCCTACATACCCATATCCATGGGATCAAGGTACCTTAAGATTGAAAAGAGATGATATGTAGTTCTGGGGGAGGTGATGATGTAGAACAAGTGTTGAGAAGATAACAGCCTTATCGTAGGAGCGAAGTGTCCGTTAAAGGGTGTTACCTGTGGAAATGAGACAAGATTGAAGTATGCGCTGCGAACCGCGAACAAGGAACCAATCCTAGACTAAAGCTAAGGAAAGAGTTGCCCCCATTCTAGTAGAGGAAACTGTAGGGGTGACCACCGAAGAAGACACAGAAAGACTTGACCTAGGACAAGACAGTGTTAACTGTAGACACAGATCCAGACGTGGGATGACGATGAGGGACACTGACAAATTTCTAAGCTATACTAGGTAGGGAGATGGAAATGCAAACAAAGTCAATGGTTTTATTATGGATGGATGGATGAAGCAGGTTGCGAACTGGACAAGGTGTGGACAGGACTCGATAGACGATGGATGCTGACTCTACGCATAGTGCCTGTTTGCCAGGTTTTCACTATGGTACTTATCCAAGGCGCCTGTTTGCCAGGTTTTCACCAGAGGATGAATGTTTTTTTTGTATTTTTGTATTTTTGGATTTTTTTGATTTTTTTATTTTTTGATTTTTTGATTTTTTTTGTGATTTTTTGTGGGAATACTCTGAGGATCAGGCATAGAACTTCTTGAGATGGATACTGTTAAGTGGCTCATCTAGAGGAATGCCGTCAGGCGTAGCTAAAGTATAAGCTCCCGATCCATATGCTGTTGTCACAATGAAGGGACCTAACCAGTTAGGCTCAAACTTGCCCTTCTTCTCTCGATCTGCTTGATTTCTCTGATTCTCCTTAAGTACAAGATCACCAACTTGAAACCGTCTTTCTTTGATCTTTTTGTTGTAATTACACTGGAGGCGGTTTTGATAGACATGGAGATGATTAAGTGCAGCAAGGCACCTCTCATCTAGTATTTCAAGCTCAGCTAATCTGGAAGTGCGATACTCATCTTCGCCGATCAGGTCCTGCATGGATACTCTGAGGGATGGGATCTCGACCTCTATAGGTAGGATGGCTTCAGAGCCAAAGACCAAGGCATATGGTGTGGCACCCGTTGGTGTTCTGATACTAGTGCGGTAGGGCCATAAGGCGGGATTGAGTTGCAAGTGCCAATCACGACCAGCTTCATTGACTGTTTTCTTGAGGATTTTGAGAATGGTTTTATTGGAAGCCTCAGCTTGGCCGTTACTCTGCGGATAGTAGGGAGTTGAAAAGCGATGTTGGATATTGTATTGTATGCATAAGGCATGGACATCTTGGTTCTTGAATGGTCTCCCATTATCAGTGACAATAGCTTGGGGAATACCATACCGGCATATGAGGTAGTTTAGGATAAACTTGGCTATTTGCTTACCGGTGATATAGGTCATAGGAATGGCTTCCACCCACTTCGTGAAATACTCAGTGGCAGTAATGATAAACTTGTGGCCATTTGAGGAGGAAGGGTGGATTTGTCCTACGAGGTCGAGACCCCATTGAGAAAAAGGCCATGGAGTTGTCACAGGTTGTAACTCATGAGCGGGTGCGTGAATCAGATCTCCATGCTGCTGACATTGTAGACATTTCTTAGCAAACTGTGCGGCATCTTGCTCTATTATAGGCCAATAATAATCTGTTCTGAGTATCTTCTTAGTAAGATTAGGACCGGTAGAATGTGCGCCACAGACACCTTCGTGTATGTCTCGTAAGGTAGCTTCGGCTTCTTCCGCGTTAAGACATCGTAAGAGGATACCATTGAGACTCCGGCGATATAGTGTATCACCCAGAATGATGTAACGAGAGGATCGACGGATAAAGGTTTTGCGTTGAGTGGATGATAGGTCGGGAGGAAAGGTTTTGTTCTTGAGGTATTCATAGATATCGTCGTACCATGGGGAATTGGGACCAACAAGTTCGCAGATGATTTCAGTAACAGGAACATCGACGGCTGGTATCAACAATTGCTCGATCAAGAATTCACACTTCTGTGTATTTGCAGGCATGTCAATCAGTGACCCTACAGAAGCCATAGAATCCGCAGCTTTATTATGTTCTCTTGGAATTTGCTCAAATGTGATGCTAGAAAAATGTGGTTTGTAGGCATCCACTAGTTGTTTGTAGGGGACCAACTTTTCATCCTTTGTTTGGTATTCATCTGTGACTTGGCGAATGACTAGCTGTGAGTCTCCATATACTTGTAATTCCGTGATGTCCCATTGAACTGCTGTATTGAGACCTATGAGGAGTGCTTCATATTCAGCTATGTTGTTGGTGCAAGGGAATGCTAGCCGATATGACTTTGGAATGTAGTCATTCTGAGGTGTAACAAATAAGATGCCTGCTCCTGATCCATGCTGTGTGTAAGAACCGTCAAAGTACAACTTCCACATTATGGAGTTGGAAAGAGCGAAGAGATTCTCATCAGGAAAGTCTACTACCACAGGATGTGTATCTTTCATAGGTGCATCTGCTAGTTGATCCACGAGGGCTTGTCCTTTGATTGCTTTACGATCTGTGTACTCAATGTCGAACTCACTAAGGATCATAACCCATTTAGCCAGTCTGCCTGTGAGAGCTGCTTTTGCTAATAGATATTTCAAGGGATCAATCTTGGCTATCAGATTTGTGTGTTGGTTCAACATGTAATGCCGCAACTTTTGGGAGGCGAACACTACTGCTAAACAAGCCCTTTCCATTGGTGAATAATTGAGCTCATACCCTACCAAGGTTCTACTGATATAGTAAATTGCGTGCTCTCTGCCTGAGTCATCATTTTGTGCTAGCAGGGCCCCTAGGGCCGAATTTGTAGTGGAGATGTACAATATCAAAGGTTTGTCCGCAACTGGTGGAACCAATACAGGAGGTGTAGCTAGATATTCCTTAAGTTGATCAAACGCTGCCTGACACTTGTTGTCCCATCGAAACGAGACATCCTTTCGGAGCAAGTGTTGAAAGGGTTGACATTTATCTGCTAGCTGTGATATGAAACGCCTGATGGACTGTAACCTTCCTTGGAGGCTCCTTAATGCTTTAAGGTTCTTTAGTGGAGGCATCTCCACTATAGCCTTTACTTTTGCTGGATCTACTTCGATGCCCCTACGAGATACTATGTATCCCAACAGCTTCCCTGATGTGACACCGAAGACACACTTCTTAGGATTAAGTCTTACTTGGTATTTTTCAAGCCTGTCGAAGATCTGTCCTAGGACCTGTATATGTTCTGCTCTAGAAGATTTAGCCAATATATCATCAACATAGTCTTCCATGATGTGATGAAATAGATCGTGGAAGATCACTGTCATAGCTCGCTGATAGGTTGCTCCTGCATTTTTCAGACCAAACGGCATAACGCACCAACAGTAATTGCCCCAAGGAAATGTAAAGGTTGTTTTGTGTTGGTCTTCTTCAGCTATCCTTATCTGATTGTAACCCGAGAATCCATCCATGAGAGAAAGCATCTCGTGACCAGCTGTCAAGTCCACTATAATGTCAATGTTTGGTAGTGGAAAGTCATCTTTAGGACATGCCTTATTGAGATCTCTGAAATCATTACACATGCGGATGCGCCCATTAGGTTTAGATACAGGTACAATGTTTGAGACCCAATCTGAATAGTCAATAGGTCGTATGAACTTTGCGTCTAATAGCTTTTGTACTTCCACCTTCACCAAGAGAGCTATCTGTGGGTGCATTTTTCTCAATTTTTGCTTGACTGGTTTCACCTTGGGATCAACAGTGAGATAATGAACTACCAGCTTAGGGTCTAGCCCTGGCATATCTGCATAGGTCCATGCAAAGTTGATGGTTCGTTGCAAGAAGAATTTGTTAAGATTTCTGTGCTCTGTATCAGATAATGATGCTGCTAGGAATGTCATCTTTGGATTCTGTTCTGTACCCAGGTTCATCTCTGTAGAATCTTCCACTAGGAGAGCAGATTTCTCTTGATACTTAGAAGGTAAGGGAAGGTCAAATCCTCCATCCTCAGGTGCCACAATTGGGTTTTCACCTTTGGATACGTCCTTTATTTTTACTATTTTATGATCAGGAGGTGCCACAGCGTGGTTTTCACCTAGAGATCTTTCTTTATTTGTACTTTTGCGACTAGAGGATTTGGCATTCTCACCAAAATAAGCCGTGGGCTCTAATTCCATTACAAAACCTGCCTTGTGATCGCCAAGAGGGATACCTTCCCGAAGTCCCATGAATTCAGCTAAAGCTTCGTCATTCTGAAATACATCTATAACAGGGGCCCCTTGTTGGTCCCAATCAATAAGTTCAGGGTAGACAAGCGTGACATTCTGGGTGCTGGTGTTGGAAGTTAAGGATACGGAGGATAGTGTAAAAATGGAGGATTCTGCGAATAGATTGGTGATGTGGAGGGAAGAGTCATCGATGATATCCTCTGTAGATGTCGAATCGATGGGAAACTTGTCAGCTACCTCGTCGAGGATATACTCGATGTCCGAGGCGCGTGGTACCTTCTTACCAAATCCTAATCCTTTCCTGTCTAGCTTCTTTGTTACCACAAGGGGCTCCATAGTGCCTTGATTCTGTTTCCCAAGGCCACCTTTGCCTTTATAGCCCATATTTTTCACTATCCTTAAACCATTGCCATATTGCTTGACTGGTATCGTGACTGGTTCTTTCTCCTTGTAGAGCCAAGAAGAGATGTCCTCAATAGTTTCCTCTTCCAATAACCGTCCATGTTGGAATTGGGTTAGGAATGTTGGGGGAGGAATAGCTGCTTTTTTGGTAACTTTAGCAATGGGTGGTTTGCCGTAAGATTTTAGAGATAAAGGCATCCGCCCTACACAACAAGATTCTGAGATATCATAAGTGCCAAAGCCTATATCCCGAAAGCGAGCTGTGATTTTGGGGAGGGGTGTAGGCTCACTTGTAGAGGCTTGCATGAGAGTTTCAGGGTCAACATAGAGAGGGGACTCAAGGGCTTTGTCATTTTTAGGCACTTGGTTGCAATTCTTATAGCTTCCTTGCAAGACACGGCAAAATTCAAAAGGATTAGGGTCTCCTGGGATGGTGATCTCCATACCATTGTATGGGAACTTGAGGGACTGATGGTACGTGGAGGGGACAGCTTTCATTGCATGGATCCATGGGCGGCCAAGAATAATGTTGTAAGGCAGCTCAATATCAAGAACTTGACACCTGGTTTCAAGCATGACCGGGCCCAGTTGTATAGGCAAGTGAATAACACCTTCTGAACGGCGTTCTGCATCATCATACCCCTTGATTGTAATACTATGCTCAGTGTTGACGTGATCCTCAGAGTATCCCAATTGCTTTAGTAACTTTAAAGAACAGATGTTGAGACCAGCACCACCATCTATGAGGATGCGTTTGATTTTGCGCTTATGGATGAGCACTTCAATATGGAGGGCATCGTTGTGACAAGGATCATGGGAGGGAAGGTCTTTCTCAGAGAAGACCACATTGTAAGGTGAAGCAATATTACCCACTATAGCTTGGAAATCTGCGACAGCTATGTTGTTAGGAACGGAAGACTCTTGGAGGGCTTTTTCTAACACCACTCTATGTGCAGGTGATGACCGTAGAAGGTCCAAAATAGAGATCTATGCTGGTGTTCTCCCTAGATGTTCGACAAGATTATAATCAGATTGAACCGGAAGCCTAGGTGTAGGTGCACGAATGGTGACATGACCTCGACGAGTAGTAACAGCACAATCCGTAGATTTGCCTTTAATGGTGAGGGTAGACACTCGACTCTCTTCAAAACGACCTACAATGGAATCGAAGGACGTGGAAGCGTGATTGATACCTTTACCTCTATCTTGAGGAGGAGGTGGACCGTGATGAGGGAATGGTTCCTTGTACATATCAAGATCCTTGTTCGTGTGTTGCGCTGGTGATCCATTCTCAAAAGTGATTTGATTACCGTCGATGAGGTTTTGGATGAGGTGCTTAAGCTTCATGCAAGATGCTGTTCGATGACCTTTGCTCCTATGGAACTCACAATACTCATTGTCTCTGTAACGTGCAGTTTTGTAGACAGGTTCTCCATATGGGGGAGCATCAGGTAAGGTTATGAGCCCTTTCAGCAAAGCTTGCTGTAAGACTGATTCGATGGGCACTCCCAAAGGAGTAAATTGACGTCGCAGAGGGTAATCTTGTTGGGGCCGCTCTTGTTGTCGTTGTTGATTTTGATAAGGCTGCCTTTGTTGCTGCTGTTGTTGAGGTGGAGCTTGACTTGGTTTGGAGAGTTGCAGCGGTGTTTGCAACGTTTGGACATGCTTAGTATCGACTACCCCATCATTGACCACGTTTTTGTTCTTGTTCCAATATTTGGGCTTATCATTCGACTGTTGATGGGAATTGCTATCTTTTGTCTCCTTGAAGATTTTGACCACACCCTTAGCAATGAGGGCCTTCTCAATGTTGATACCCTTGTATGTGATTTCATCGAAGGTTGTAGCACTAAGGATTTGCAAATGGAAACCTAACTCTTGGTTGAGGTTCTGTACAAATATGCTAACAAGCTGTTTCTCTGGAATCTTGAAAGGGAATTTACTAGCCATTTGTCTCCATCGTTGGAGGAAAGAAATGAACGTTTCACCATTTTTCTGTTTATTGTTGCATAGATCCGTCATGGAAATCTCATGCTCTGCATTGTAAGAAAAATGGGTGGCAAACTTCTCTGCTAGCTCGTTGAAAGACTTGATACCCGTAGGTAAGTGTGAGAACCATTCTATTGCTTGACCTCCAAGACTGCGAGGAAAGAGACGCATAAGATATGTGTCGTTGTGAGAGACCTCGAAGCAAGCAAGATAGAATTCCCTAAGATGGTCTTTTGGGTCACCTTTTCCTTTGTACTTATCGAACTTTGGAATAGTGAAATTTTGAGGAAAAGGGATCATTGGTAATGACCGAACAAAAGGATAAGGGCACACTTCCTCCAAAGAGAAGGTCTTTTTGGTGTGGCCAAACGTAAGATCAGATAGCTGTTGTTGCACCTCCGCAATCTTTAGTTCCATAGTCGTGGGAGGGGTTGGTAACGTCTCCTGTTGTCCAAAAAGCGGTTGGTGTTGCCCATATGGAATATTATAATGTGAGCCATGCGCAGTTGTATTGTAAGGGTCGTAAGATTGATTGGGATTGTATGGATTGTATGATTGGTTCAGATTGGGTTGGAATTGGAGGCCTTGATTAGGCAGAGGTGGAGGTGGCGCTAGGTAAGAATGTTGGCTTTGCGATGGTTGCAGAAACGTATTGTGGGGAGGAAAGCTAAAGTGCGTTTGATTAGGTTGTGAAGGTGGCACATAGCTTTGGGAAACCTGATGTTGGGAATGTTGCGAGTGGCTAGGCAATGTATGAAAGAAGTTGAGCGTGGATGAATGTTGTGGAGGAGGAACATAGGTAGAAGTGATCTGCGACGGTTGGGGTTGATTGAAGATGAGAGTAGAAGAATGTTGTGGTGGAGGAACATAGGGAGAAGTGAGTTGCGATGGTTGGGGTTGCTTGAGGATGAGAGTAGAAGCATGTTGTGGTTGGGGCTGCGTGACTCCAATTGGTTGAGAGACATGCAGGTGTGATGATATAGGAGGTGGCATTTGTTGAGACCCTTGTTGCATGGCTACATACGTGTTCCCCGGATTGTAATTAGATGAGAAACCTACGTGTGATGGGGTAACCAAGATTCCACTTGCGCTTGGGATGGACACTTTAGGAGGTGGTTGCACATTGGATCGAGCTAAGGTGGCTTGCCTAGCTAACTCTGCTTGCCGTTGGAGAGTTTCTTGTTGGTTTTGATAGATCTCCATAGGAGTCAAAAGTGGTGATACGGGCCTCTCCTCTGTTGGATTTTGAAAAAGGGGATTCCTATACTGCGAACCTTGAGTAGGTAGGGGCGTAGTCACCGTGGACATGGTTTGCACCGCTTGTATGGTTTCTTGGGTGTTGTTGCTCTCCTTGAGAGTGGACACATCAAAATCTTGAGGTAACTTGGCACCTTGCTTTGCAAGCAAGCGAAAGAAATGATCCTGGTTCTCACTAAGGATTTTATCAAAGGTAGCTATAGCTCTAGGATCCTGTATAAATTCATCCAGATCTTGCCCATCTTCTTGAGAGGATTGACCTATTTCAAAGTGTCGCTCTTCTTGAGATGGGGTTTGATCTACGATATAACCTTGTGGGACAAAATCTGGAGGCAAGCCTGTGGTATACTGCGGTGCATTTATCAAAGGGGTTCTATCCTCATGAGGATTGCTTAGTTCATCTATGTGCGGTATGTTTGGAGAGCTGATTGGTCTTGCCGCGGGTGTACTAGGAGTCACTTTGGGAGTAACGTTGAGACGACCTGATTGTGGTGTGCGAGGGGGTGACTTGTGCTTCTTAGGGGCAACTTGCCTAGACTTCATGGTTTGCTGTAGCCTAGTGGTGACCATGGGAAATACTGAGGACACAATGTAATGCTGGGAATCTGTAAGATGCTTTGAAGAAACGGACAAACTTTGATGCACAAAGTACTGGACCAAAGGCGCTATACTGTTTTGACCAGAGGCGCAGGACTGTGCTACCAAAAGCGTGCTACTGTGGGCCAGAGGCGACGGACTGAGCTGCCAATAGCGAGTTACTGCTATGTCAAAGGCGAGCTACAGTGACCAAAAGCGAGCTACTGTTATACCAAGGGCGCTGAAGTAGAGTTTTGCCAGAGGCGGGTTACTGCTAACCAAAGGCGATCTACTGTATTACCAAAGGTGAGCTGCTGTAGTACCAAGGGCGCTGAAGTAGTGACTGATGTTTTTCAAAGGCAAAGATGTTTCTATTTCTGATTGGATTGGTTTGGCAAGAGAAAACACAGCAAACAAGTGGTCAAAAAAAGCACAAGGACTGACACAACATATAGTGTATGTTCAGGGCTCCAAACAAGCCCAATGTTTCCACAGGTCTAATACAGTTGCAATCAATAACAAGCACTTTTTATCCCTAGAGACAAGGTTTCATTGCAGTAGATCAGCTCACAGCTTAATACTCCGTCGATAAAAATATCATTCCATAAAGGTGTCGGATATTTAGTATCTTTGCGAGAGACGATAGGTAGGGATATCTCACCCTCCCCTTGGAAAGCTCAAGTAGGTCACAAGAGCTTTATGTCCGAGGGAATACTATCTCTTCTCAAGGGAGCCAATGGTGAGTATCTTAAGGGTTTAAATCGATTTCCCTTGCACTGATGATTACCGCAATGTTCGGAGGTAGGTCAGGTAGTCTCTATCTAAATTGGTTCTTAGTGACTTTGAGGGACCAACGCCTTACGAGCAATGCGACAAGCTACTAAAAGCTTTAACCAATCCTACTAAGAGTTTCAAACACTTCGCTCAATGTGAAAATCGTTTCCACAAAGAGCTAGTACACCTCTTTTCAGTTTGGCATCACAAGGTAAGGCTGACGTCGGTTAGGACTTGGCTTTCACCTTATCCCTTTTATATAGCGGTTCAAAGGAAAACTCCGCTTAGGGTCGTCCCTTTTGGATGAATCGCAATCCAAAAGCAGGCCCTTTCTAAAGGAAAAAAATGTAAAATCAAGCACGTCAAACAATGGTTCAATTGTCCCGTTATAAGAAAAATAAGGTGCAACTAAGCTATGCACACACACGATTGTAGTTGTAAATTGTCCCTTATGAAATGAAGTGTTTGGCATTCATGTCCATTGTCCTTTAGAAAATTGAGGTGTTTGTTCATACATGTCCATTGTCCCTTAAGAAAATTAGTATGTTCCGAAGACTTAGATTTGCAAAAAAGATTTGTTCAATTACTCCTTTTAAGCATGCAATGTGTTTCTAAGACTTAGTAAGGTAAAACAAAAGGGTCTTCAACGCTCGTCCTGCATAAATATGTCAAAAACACCTATTGGCTCTGTGTGAGTAATAAGAAGCTGCAGCAATTCCGTTAGTTCCACCAAAAATTCACAAGTTAGCAAAAATAAATCAACTTTGACCAAAAGCGCTGAACAACATTACCAGAAGCGACCTACTGTGTACCAGGAGCGCTGTAATGCAGACCAGAAGCGTCACAGAATATAGCCAACAGCGTTGAACAATAACCAGAAGCGCTTCACTGTCGTTCCAAAAGCGCTGCGAAAAATACCAAAAGCGTGTAACGATAATAGCAAAAGCGCTGTAAAATATCCAGGAGCGCTTTACTGTGTAACCGGAAGCGCGATACTATGTGGCCAAAAGCGTTGTTCTGTCTCAGATACAGAAAATATTAGTTTTGTTAACAATAACCAGGTCAAAATAACTTTTCATGGTGGGCCTATTATTTGAAGGATGATATCTGATAGATCTGGGTTGTGTAATCTGGAAAACTCAGAAAAATGGATCAGCCCAATAGATTAGCACCAAAAACACGGATATTCCTAAATAAATCAGCTTAGGAGATATCAAAAAATCAGGTTCTGAAAGACAAATATAATAGCTTGTCCGACAAAACGACAGATCTGAAATGAGAAATCACTGCAAAAACCCGAATGAAGTCAAAAACCTAATTTTTTAACCAAAAGCGCCTAATGAGATCGCCAGTAGCGCTTCTCTGTTCTACCTATAGCGCTTTTCTGTGCTACCAGAAGCACGGCCGTGCTGCCAAAGGTGCTGAACTGTTCCTGCAAAAGCGCTGTGAAGTGCCGTAAGCGCCGTGCCGTACTGTGTCTTCAAAAAAAAAAAAATTTCTCAAAGAAACCAAGGGATTAGTGGGTCCCACCGGGCGTGCCAGAATGTGTATATGGAAAATCAATCTATCTAAACTAAATAAAACCAAAGAACCCAATAACATAAAGAAAACAAATTTAAATAAAAGCTATGACGAATAATCAATGCAATAAAGACTTTTACCGAAATCTGTGTTGTTTCCTTTGGATTGAATGTAGAATTGCTCAATGAAATTACAAAGCCATAGCTGCAACAAGCAAGTGTAGTGCTCAAGAGATCAATGTCAAAAGATCGTTATAGTGCTCAATCAACGCGTAGTGTATGCTCGAAGCTCTGTTAAGTGTGCCTGAAAATACAATCGAAGAGAGAGAGCTAATGAAGGAGATGAGGGGGGTTTATATAGATTTCAAGGCAAATCGATCAACGGTCCAGATAATTCAGAAGAATCAACGGAGGAGATAAGTTGAGGAATGTGCAACGAATGAGAAGAAGACATGTGTCTTGCTTGCTTTTGCATGAGAGGAGTTATCAAGAATAGAAGAATAAGTTAACTGAAGAGATAAATCAATTAAAAGAATAAAGCAATTGGTTAAGTGATTTAAAACAAGAAGAAGGGATTTGCATGAGAAAAGAAGATATTTTGCTTTATTAAATATAGAAATATTTAATTGATGAGCAAGAAAGCTTGAGTTATTTTAGAGATAACTCAAATTAGAAGAAAAAGCAATTTAAATAAATAATTGATATATTTAAATTTAGAGAAGATATTTTGGAAGAAACAATTAAATAATTAGAATCATTTAATTTAGAAGATTTTAAAGCAAATTAAATAAATAAATTTATTTAATTGTTGTGCATGATTTTGGAAGAATGATTTTGATTTAATTAAATAATTTAAGAATTATTTAATTTTAGATAAGAGGGAGTTTGTTGAATTAATTAAATAATTGGATTTATTTAATTAATGTAGACTTAATTTTTGGAAAGAGGATAATGATCAAATTAAATAATTATAATTATTTAATTGTGGAAGAATATAGAGGAATTTAATTTAATTAAAAGAGGATTTATTTAATTAATGTCGAAAGTATGTGATTTAGAAGAATTTGGTGAAATTAATTAAATAATTAGATTATTTAATTAACGTTGAAATGCAGGTGATGAGACAGATTATGAAATGCCAGTGATGCAGCGACACGGTCATTTTAGGGTGTCTACAGTCAGTATGACCCACTCCTCCACTATGTCTGCATGTGAGCAACGCATGAAAGTAGGCAAGTAAACTATCTTAGACTCTGCGGGTGGAGAGAGTGACAGTTTAGGGGGTTTTATAAAGCCCATTGCGAGGGACTAGGAAATGGTTCCACAAGCTTTTGAGCTCTGAAGTTTACTAACAGAGCAAAGAGGAAAGAAGTAGAAACCCTGCGAAGAGAATAGGGAGTTCTTGAACAGTGAAATAGAGCAATTCAGGCACAAAAGAAAGGAGCCTAGGAACAATAACAAACAGGTTCATCTCTTGAATTCTAGTTTATCATATAGGTTCTAAATTGTTTTTGAAGAATTCCTGAGTTTATGTCAATAGCTAATGCTTGCATTAGTAAAAATTAATACTTTTCCCTACTATAAACTATACTCAACTTGTATGTTTTTTATTTATAATTTGTCTTTTAAGGTCATGAAGACAAGGCCAATAATCTTTATATATATATATATATATATATATAAAGATTATCGGCATGAAGATATATATATATATATATATATATAAGAATTGATATATTTGAGGCTGACACCTTATCATTTATATCTATGTACACGTAAGGCTTGCTTCATATCTTTCTTCTGTTGAAGATAAACCATGTAAGGGAAACTTCGACATGTTACTAAGTGTCCTCTACATATGAATATATATATAACCAACTATGTTTTGTAATGGCCGAAGCTGACTGTGTTTTGTAATGGCCAAAGCGGACTGTATTTGTAATGGTCATGTGTCCATTCTTTATTATGTAGGTCAATAAGATGTGTTTGTTATTAGTCAAGCTGAAGAGTGGTATACTTCTTCAAGCTGAAGAGTATAGACTTTAGCAAGCCAAAGTAGTGCATGTCATTGGTAGACAAGATATCAATGTTGTCTTTCTTCTATGATTATAACTATGATGCTTATACCTAGTGTAACCCAACCAAGGCACTAGATGAGCCCTGTGTATCTTTTATTGCATTTATGATTGTTTAGTATGATATTAGTCATCGATGGATTATCAAGGTACGACCCTAGTAATATATATTCTCATAGAAACGATATGATTATATCTTGCATGAGGATGAAGTGCATAGGTATTGAATATTTTATATCCAAAGTAGTGAAAAGAAGGGAACTATCAGTTCAAGACCTATCATATAATTCTCTTTAAACTCTTCTTTTGCCATTGATATCAAACTGTGATAATGATGTCAAGGCTTTGTAATTTAGTTATAGTTTACTATAAGAAGATGGGAACCCGTGCTACTTATTTTATGTAAGAAATATAAGTTTATTAAAACTATATAGTCTAAATGAGACTAAAGGTTATTGTTGTAGTGAGATATGATATTCTTTCACCTACAAATAACAAGAGATTTAATGTTATTCTATATGATGGGTAGAAAATATAAATCTCTAAAGAATAACCCAAATATGTTTAGTAAACATAAGATTCTCCTTATGGTTATGTCATCAACTGAACTAATGTGTTTATAATTGACAAGGATTAGTTAAGAATCCTAGATCAAGATAAATACCTAAGAGGAGTTAAGAATCTTTCAAATAAGTTATATGCTAACATCAATATTAGACACCAAACCCAAAAATATTAAATTGTTGAAACAAAGGGTAGAGTGACAGGATGTCATAGATCCAATGTGCAAGACTACAATGGGAGGCTTTCTTGAATGGCTAAGATCTCATTTTAAAACCCATTTTTTATATTGTATTCTAGAATTTAGGAATAAATTCTAAGTATGGTGAACTATGGCTGAAACTTAGTCAAGTCACCCCATGACTAGTATTAGTCAAACTAAACTCACTATAGAATTAGATAGTTTCCAAGTTGAGTTAGAGGTGTGTGAACTCACGACTATGTTCATTGCAAATGTCTATTTATATTTAAAATTTGGCCAAAGTAATTCATCCATCTCTATATGCATTAGTTAGTTCATAATGTCCAGATGGCGTGACCAATCAGAATGATCATACTTAGCTAGAAGTGTCTAGAGTTGTATGGTCGATTGAGTTACATAGGACACAACACTAAAACTCAGATGGAAAAACTTGTCAGTTTCTTATTTCTATACTCTTCGTGAAGGGTAGGGCCACTTCTAGGAAGGAAGGTGTGTGGGGGACTACCAGTCTATGGTTGGAGGTAAAGCACTTGAGTGATGCTCTCCCTCCCGAGTAGAAGACAAGATGAGAGTTGAGTTATAGATGTCAAGATTCCAAATGTAGTATTCTTTATGTATTGATGTAAATTTATTTATATTTCCAAGCGTAGAATATTGTAATTGAAAAGTGAAAGATTTCACTATGATTCTAACTATGGAATAAGTTTTAATTTAAAGAATGATATATTCTGAAATGATATGCCTTTGCTTATGATTATGCAAATGTTATATGTACTTAAAAAAATTATCACGTTTACCATACTTATTTACTTTTCTAGTAAATCATATATGTAATCTTGGGTGTTATGAGAAGGCACGTTACATAATTTTCCCCATCCATGACTTCTTAGAATGTTCCAATGAGTTGGTCCATAAAGGCTAATGCGCCTCTTGGGATCACACAAGTAGTTCTATGTTATTTGTAAACACTTACCAAGAACCACTAGAACCCATGAAGCATAGGAAATAGTTCCTCTAGAAAACCTTTGTAGTTTTCCGAAGATGAAAGGCTTCACCAACCTCATCTATCCTTTGACATCATTTGAAGTAGATATTAGTGTCACCATTAGTTGATGTTAAGATTTGTCATTATTTATCTCTATCAATCTCATTATCAAGACCAATTTTCTTAATCAATTGCCTCTCTATGTTTAGTTTGGGAGAGAGAAAGAGAGTTTGTGAAAGAGTAGAAGAGAGTATGCTACTCAGTATTTTAGCTAGTTTAAAATGCGCTCACATTATAATGCGAGTGTGTTTTAAACTACCTAAAATGGTGACTAACAACCTACAAAAAGGCATCACATGATTTTTGGTGCACTTGCTTTGTTTTATTCCTTGTTCTACACTTTTTCTGACATTAAAAGAGACTTTTGATGCTTTTAAGGTTCTCCCATCATTGGTAGATAAAATTGGTGCATGAATTGTTCTTGTTTTGATATAAAAGATTCCAATTTCATGTTTTAAATTCAAACTTGACATTGGAAATTAATTTTTTCATGTTTTGAGGGCTTGCAACATTTTATTGAACAAATTAACAAGTTTTTTTGTCTTACATTGACAAAAAAACATTGTAATTGTGCATGTTTTATTTATAACTTGATAAATTATTAGATACTTTTTGTGTTCTTTTGACCATTATTTTAGATTGATATAGAATGAACAATACAATGCCAAGGAAACAACCAAAACTATAACACCAGAGAAGCATGAAGCCAAGAATGCAAAGAAAAAAGAATGAATGAGACAACTTCGTGACAATAAGAAATTGAACTCCACAAATGAAATTCAACCATCTTTACCAATTGAATTGGATGATGAAGCATCCAAGAAAGAGAAATATTTGGAGAAACAAAGGGAACAAATGAAAAAACTTTATGCAAGTAAGAAATTGAATGTGGGAGTTGAAGGTATGCCATTTTTGCCATCTCAAATTGATATTGTAGAAAATCTTCAATCACCGATTAAAAATGATGATGCATTTGCAAATGGGAATATAGATGATACACCAATTGATTAAGTGTTGAGTGACCAAAGTTTATCTTGTGATTCAAGTTTTCCATTGAGAGCACCTCTTAGAATTTTCCATAAAAAGCCTAAGTTTTTTATTGAAATTGATGAGAATATTCTAAAACCAATGGTTGGTAAGATTATCAAATGTACATGTAGAAGAATGTGAATTGTGTATATGGAAAATCGATCTATTCTAAACTAAATAAAACCAAAGAATCCAATAACATAAAGAAAACGAATTTAAATAAAAGCCATGACAAATAATCAATGCAATAAAGACTTTTACCGAAATTTGTGTTGTTTCCTTTGGATTGAATGTAGAATTGCTCAATGAAATTGCAAAGCCATAGCTGCAACAAGCAAGTGTAGTGCTCAAGAGATCAATGTCAAATGATCGTAAGGTTGCTCAATCGACACGTTGTGTATGCTCGAAGCTCTGTTAAGTATGCCTGAGAATACAATCGAAGAGAGAGAGGCTCAATGAAGGAGATGAGGGGGGTTTATATAGGTTTCATCAAAGATCGATCAACGGTCCAAATAATTCAGAAGAATCAACGGAGGAGATAAGTTGAGGAATGTGCAACGAATGAGAAGAAGACAAGTGTCTTGCTTTCTTTTGCATGAGAGGAGTTATCAAGAATAGAAGAATGAGTTAACTGAAGAGATAAATCAATTAAAAGAATAAAGCAATCAGTTAAGTGATTTAAAACAAGAAGAAGAGATTTGCATGAGAAAAGAAGATATTTTGCTTTATTAAATATAGAAATATTTAATTGATGAGCAAAAAAGCTTGATTTATTTTAGAGATAACTCAAATTAGAAGAAAAAACAATTTAAATAAATAATTGATTTATTTAAATTTAGAGAAGATATTTTGGAAGAAATAATTATATAATTAGAATTATTTAATTTAGAAGATTTGAAAAGCAAATTAAATAAATAAATTTATTTAATTGTTGTGCATGATTTTGGGAGAATAAATTTGATTTAATTAAATAATTAAGAATTATTTAATTGTAGATAAGAGAGAATTTGTTGAATTAATTAAATAATTGGATATATTTAATTAATGTAGACTTAATTTTTGGAGAGAGGATAATGATCTAATTAAATAATTAAAATTATTTAATTGTGGAAGAATAATAGAGGAATTTAATTTAATTAATTAAATAAAGAGGATTTATTTAATTAATGTTGAAAGTATGTGATTTAGAAGAATTTGATGAAATTAATTAAATAATTAGATTATTTAATTAACGTTGTAATGCAGGTGATGAGACAGATAACGAAATGCAAGTGATTTGATGACACGGTCATTTTAGGGTGTCTACATTTTGCCCCTCTTTGATGCGATGCAGCTTGCAGCATTGCTTCAAAGAAAATAATTGTTGAAGAGGTGATACAATTTTTATGCCCCAGTGTATCGAGTTGCCCCAGCGGATGCCCCCTCGAGCGGGAAGACAGGGAGGCGACAGAGGAAAGGTGTTGACGCTCGACTAGAAGATTTTGTTGGAGACAGACAAGGTTGGGTTGATGATAGATAGAAGAAAGGAGATAGGAGAGAACATAAGAGAAAGACTGTTGATTGATCTTTGCTGGAAAACTATATAAGGCCATGGATGAATGGATGGGTAGATGGATGAGCTTGTTGCAATGGTTTCACATTTGTTTATAAAGAGCAATCCTTATTTTTGATATAGCACGTGGATAGTTTGCCACCAAGGTATAAAAGACCAAGGTGCAGTAATATCTGAGCACATGGACGTTGACTCTGCAAGCAAGCGGTTTGAACTTAGATCTCTTTAGATAGCATATAACCTTGTTGGAACATGTGAATAAGCCATAGTCTTGAACATAAAATAAACTTCAATACATGTAAATGCAAGAAGAAATATTAATATGTAAGATGCTAGGTCGTAACACACACAAGATAGATATGATGCTAAGAAAGATACTAAAGATCATTCCTCAAACACGGCACACAGAAAGCAATGACTATGCCCCTAGTCCGTACTGCATCGCAACATACCAAGATTATAGATAAATCAAGGTAGTCTTGAATAAGTATTGGAAAAGGAACAAAAGATAAACCATAACACAAATTGACTGACTTACAAAGTAAACATACAGCCAACATATTCTCTTGCCAAAGAGGTTGCTCAGGATAGATTGGATAGGAAAGATAACAGCCTTATCGTAGGAACTCTGTGTCCGTTAAAGGGGGCTATCTACCTAAAAAGACAATGTCTCACTTGCAGGAAATGCCACATGTTGCAGGAGACGCGTGTGTTGGTCTCGACAATGGAACACTTCGAAGAAGACAAGCTTGTTGATCTAGGGCTTAGTTAAGCGGTACTTAGCTGATGTTGGCAATCGGTATGCAGGACAGTAGAAGACTCTGGAAGGAAGCTTCTTTGCTTTAGGTTTGCAAAGGACTATTGCTTTAAAAGGATGCGCTAGCTTGCTGCTTGAGGTAGTCAAGTCGAGGCGAATGGATTTTGACAAATGGAAGACTAGAAGGATGGAGTGCTAATGGATTGAGACGGGTGGAGAATGATGGATCATGTGTGCCTGAGTACTGGAAACATCCTTCGTATTCCAGACTGCCTACATACCCTGTATCCACGGGATCAAGGCACACTTACGATGGAAGATGAATGTGATAAATATGTAGTTCTGGATAGAGTGATGAATGGGTCAAGGTGGAAGGGGGAGATCTTATGTACCTGAGTACTGGAAACGTCCTTCGTATTCCAGACTGCCTACATACCCTGTATCCACGGGATCAAGGCACCTTAAGATTGAAATGAGATGATATGCAGTTCTAGTTAGTGTGATGATGTAGGAAAGCGTTGAGAAGAGGTGATCTTATGTACCTGAGTACTGGAAACATCCTTCGTATTCCAGACTGCCTACATACCCATATCCATGGGATCAAGGTACCTTAAGATTGAAAAGATGATATGTAGTTCTAGGGGAGGTGATGATGTAGAACAAGTGTTGAAAAGATAACAGCCTTATCGTAGGAAATCTGTGTCCGTTAAAGGCTGTTACCTGTGGAAATGAGACAAAATTGAAGTATGCGTTGCGAACCGCGAACAAGGAACCAATCCTAGACTGAAGCTATGGAAAGGGTTACCCCCATTCTGGTAGAGGAAACTGTAGGAGTGACCGCCGAAGAAGACACGGAAAGACTTGACCTAGGACAAGACAGTGTTAACTGTAAACACAGATCAAGACGTGGGATGACGATGAGGGACACTGACAAATTTCTAAGCTATACTAGGTAGGGAGATGGAAATGCAAACAAAGTCAATGGTTTTATTATGGATGGATGGATGAAGCAGGTTGCGAAC
The DNA here is from genome assembly GCA_027924645.1 of Cunninghamia lanceolata. Classification (NCBI taxonomy): domain Eukaryota; kingdom Viridiplantae; phylum Streptophyta; class Pinopsida; order Cupressales; family Cupressaceae; genus Cunninghamia; species Cunninghamia lanceolata. The sequence continues at coordinate 1,054,529 of BSBN01000435.1, read as the reverse complement.
TGGACAAGGAGTGGACAAGACTCGATAGACGATGGATGCTGACTCTACGCATAGTGCCTGTTTGCCAGGTTTTCACTATGGTACTTATCCAAGGCGCCTGTTTGCCAGGTTTTCACCAGAGGATGAATGTTTTTTTGTTTTTTTGTTTTTTTTTGTATTTTTGATTTTTTTGATTTTTGATTTTTTGATTTTTTTTTTATTTTTTTGATTTTTTTTAATTTTTTGTGGGAATACTCTGAGGATCAGGCATAGAACTTCTTGAGATGGACACTGTTAAGTGGCTCATCTAGAGGAATGCTGTCAGGTGTAGCTAAAGTATAAGCTCCCGATCCATATGCTGCTGTGACAATGAAGGGACCTAACCAGTTAGGCTCAAACTTGCCCTTCTTCTCTCGATCTGCTTGATTTCTCTGATTCTCCTTAAGTACAAGATCACCAACTTGAAACCATCTTTCTTTGATCTTTTTGTTGTAATTACACCGGAGGCGGTTTTGATAGACGTGGAGATGATTAAGTGCGGCAAGGCGCCTCTCATCTAGTAGTTCAAGCTCAACTAATCTGGAAGTGCGATACTCATCTCCGCCGATCAGGTCCTGCATGGATACTCTAAGGGATGGGATCTCGACCTCTATAGGTAGGATGGCTTCAGAGCCAAAGACCAAGGCATATGGTGTGGCACCAGTTGGTGTTCTGATACTAGTGCGGTAGGCCCATAAGGCGGGATTGAGTTGCAAGTGCCAATCACGACCAGCTTCATTGACTGTTTTCTTGAGGATTTTGAGAATGGTTTTATTGGAAGCCTCAGCTTGGCCATTGCTCTGCGGATAGTAGGGAGTTGAAAAGCGATGTTGGATATTGTATTGTATGCATAAAGCACGGACATCTTGGTTCTTGAATGGTCTCCCATTATCAGTGACAATGGCTTGGGGAATACCATACCGGCATATGAGGTAGTTTAGGATAAACTTGGCTATTTGCTTACCGGTGATATAGGTCATAGGAATGGCTTCCACCCACTTCGTGAAATACTCAGTGGCGGTAATGATAAACTTGTGGCCATTGGAGGAGGAAAGGTGGATTTGTCCTATGAGGTCGAGACCCCATTGAGAAAAAGGCCATGGAGTTGTCACAGGTTGTAATTCATGAGCGGGTGCGTGAATCAGATCTCCATGCTGCTGACATTGTAGACACTTCTTAGCAAACTGTGCGGCATCTTGCTCTATTGTAGGCCAATAATAACCTGTTCTGAGTATCTTCTTAGCAAGATTAGGACCGGTAGAATGTGCGCCACAGGCACCTTCGTGTATGTCTCGTAAGGTAGCTTCGGCTTCTTCCGCGTTAAGACATCGTAAGAGGATACCATCGAGACTCCGGCGATATAGTGTATCACCCAGAATGATGTAACGAGAGGATCGACGGATAAAGGTTTTGCGTTGAGTGGATGATAGGTCAGGGGGAAAGGTTTTGTTCTTGAGGTATTCATAGATATCTTTGTACCATGGGGAATTGGGACCAACAAGTTCGCAGATGATTTCAGTAACAGGAACATCGACGGTTGGTATCAACAATTGCTCGATCAAGAATTCACACTTCTGTGTATTTGCAGGCATGTCAATCAGTGACCCTACAGAAGCCATAGAATCTGTAGCTTTATTATGCTCTCTTGGAATTTGCTCAAATGTGATGGTAGAAAAATGTGGTTTGTAGGCATCCACTAGTTGCTTGTAGGGGACCAACTTTTCATCCTTGGTTTGGTATTCATCCGTGACTTGGCGAATGACTAGCTGTGAGTCTCCATATACTTGTAATTCTGTGATGTCCCATTGAACTGCTGTATTGAGACCTATGAGGAGTGCTTCATACTCGGCTATGTTGTTGGTGCAAGGGAATGCAAGCCGATATGACTTTGGAATGTAGTCATTCTGAGGTGTAACAAATAAGATGCCGGCTCCTGATCCATGCTGTGTGTAAGAACCGTCAAAGTACAATTTCCACATTATGGAGTTAGCAAGAGTGAATAGATTCTCATCAGGAAAGTCTACGACCATAGGATGTGTATCTTTCATAGGTGCTTCTGCTAGTTGATCCGCGAGGGCTTGTCCTTTGATTGCTTTACGATCTGTGTACTCAATGTCGAACTCGCTAAGGATCATGACCCACTTAGCTAGTCTGCCTGTTAGAGCTGCTTTTGCTAGTAGATACTTCAAGGGATCAATCTTAGCAATCAGATTTGTGTGTTGGTTCAGCATGTAATGTCGCAACTTTTGGGAGGCGAACACTACTGCTAAACAAGCCCTTTCCATTGGTGAATAATTGAGCTCATAACCCACCAAGGTTCTACTGATGTAATAAATTGTGTGCTCTCTGCCTGTGTCATCATTCTGTGCTAGCAAAGCCCCTAGGGCTGAATTTGTAGTGGAGATGTACAATATCAAGGGTTTGTCTACAACTGGTGGAACCAATACAGGAGGTGTAGCTAGATACTCCTTAAGTTGATCAAACGCTGCCTGACACTTGTTGTCCCATCGAAACGAGACATCCTTTCGGAGCAAGTGCTGAAAGGGTTGACATTTATCTGCTAGCTGTGATATGAAACGCCTGATGGACTGTAACCTTCCTTGGAGGCTCCTTAATGCTTTAAGGTTCTTTGGTGGAGGCATCTCCACTATAGCCTTTACTTTTGCTGGATCTACTTCGATGCCCCTACGAGATACTATGTATCCCAACAGCTTCCCTGATGTGACACCGAAGACACACTTCTTAGGATTAAGTCTTACTTGGTATTTTTCAAGCCTGTCGAAGATCTGTCCTAGGACCTGTATATGTTCTGCTCTAGAAGATTTAGCCAATATATCATCCACATAGTCTTCCATGATGTGATGAAATAGATCGTGGAAGATCACTGTCATAGCTCGCTGATAGGTTGCTCCTGCATTCTTCAGACCAAACGGCATAACACACCAACAGTAATTGCCCCAAGGACAAGTAAAGGTTGTTTTGTGTTGATCCTCCTCAGCTATTCTAATCTGGTTGTAGCCTGAGAATCCATCCATAAGAGAAAGAATCTCGTGACCTGCTATCAAGTCCACTATAATGTCAATGTTTGGTAGTGGAAAATCATCTTTGGGACATGCCTTGTTGAGATCTCTGAAATCATTACACATGTGGATGCACCCATTAGGTTTAGACATAGGTACAATGTTTGAGACCCAATCTAAATAGTCAATGGGTCGTATAAACTTTGCGTCTAACAGCTTCTGTATTTCTACTTTCACTAGGAGAGCGATCTGTGGGTGCATCTTTCTCAACTTCTGTTTGACTGGTTTCACTTTGGGATCAACTGTGAGATAATGAACTACCAGCTTAGGGTCGAGCCCTGGCATATCCGCATAGGTCCATGCAAAGTTGATGGTGCGTTGTAAGAAGAAGCTGTTAAGATTTCTGTGCTCTGTGTCAGATAATGATGCCGCTAGGAATGTTGTCTTTGGATTCTGTTCTGTACCTAGGTTGATCTCTGTAGAATCTTCCACTAGTAGGGCTGATTTCTCTTGATACTTAGATGGTAAGGGAAGGTCAAATCCTCCATCCTCCGGTGCCACAGTTGGGTTTTCACCTTTGGATACGTCCTTTATTTTTACTATTTTATGATCAGGAGGTGCCACAGTGTGGTTTTCACCTAGAGATCTTTCTTTATTTGCACTTTTGCGACTAGAGGATTTGGCATTCTCACCAAAGTAAGCCATGGGCTCTAGTTCCATTACAAAACCCGCCTTGTGATCGCCAAGAGGGATACCTTCCCGAAGTCCCATGAACTCAGCTAGAGCTTCGTCATTCTGAAAGACATCTATAACGGGGGCCCCTTGTTGGTCCCAATCGATAAGTTCAGGGTAGACAAGCGTGACATTCTGGGTGCTGGTGGTGGATGTTAAGGATACGGAGGATAGTGTAAAAATGGAGGATTCTGCGAATAGATTGGTCATGTGGAGGGAAGAGTCATCGGTGATATCCTCTGTAGGTGTCGAATCGGCGGGAAACTTGTCAGCTACCTCGTCGAGGATATACTCGATGTCCGAGGCGCGTGGTACCTTCTTACCAAATCCTAATCCTTTCTTGTCTAGCTTCTTTGTTACCACAATGGGCTCCATAGTGCCTTGATTCTGTTTCCCAAGGCCACCTTTGCCTTTATAGCCCATATTTTTCACTATCCTTAAGCCATTGCCATATTGCTTGACTGGTATCGTGACTGGTTCTTTCTCCTTGTAGAGCCAAGAAGAGATGTCCTCAATAGTTTCCTCTTCCAATAACCGTCCATGTTGGAATTGGGTTAGGAATGGTGGGGGAGGAATATTTGCTTTTTTGGTAACTTTAGCAATGGGTGGTTTGCCGTAAGATTTTGGAGATAAGGGCATCCGCCCTACACAACAAGATTCGGAGATATCATAAGTGCCAAAGCCTATATCTCAGACACGAGCTGTGATTTTGGGGAGGGGTGTAGGTTCACTTGTAGAGGCTTGTGTGAGAGTTTCAGGATCAACATAGAGAGGGGATTCAAGGGCTTTGTCATTTTTAGGTACTTGGTTGCAATTCTTATAGCTTCCTTGCAAGACACGGCAAAATTCAAAAGGATTAGGATCTCCTGGGATAGTGATCTCCATACCATTGTATGGGAACTTTAGGGACTGATGGTACGTGGAGGGAATAGCTTTCATTGCATGGATCCATGGGCGGCCTAGAATAATGTTGTAAGGCAGCTCAATATCAAGGACTTGACACCTGGTTTCAAGCATGACAGGGCCCAGTTGTATAGGCAAGTGAATAACACCTTCTGAACGGCGTTCTGCATCATCATACCCCTTGATTGTAATACTATGCTCAGTGTTGACGTGATCCTCAGAGTATCCCAATTGCTTTAGTAACTTTAAAGAACAGATGTTGAGACCAGCACCACCATCTATGAGTATACGTTTGATTTTGCGCTTATGTATGAGAACTTCAATATGCAGGGCATCGTTGTGACAAGGATCATGGGAGGGGAGGTCTTTCTCAGAGAAGACCACATTGTAAGGTGAAGCAATATTACCCACTATAGCTTGGAAATCTGCGACTTCTATGTTGTTAGGAATGGAGGACTCTTGGAGGGCTTTTTCTAGCACTACTCTATGTGCAGGTGATGACCGTAGAAGGTCCAAAATAGAGATCTGTGCTGGTGTTCTCCCTAGATGTTCGACAAGATTATAATTAGACTGAACCGGAAGCCTAGGTGTAGGTGCACGAATGGTGACATGACCTCGACGAGTAGTAACAGCACAATCTGTAGATTTGCCTTTGATGGTGAGGGTAGACACTCGACTCTCTTCAAAACGACCTACAATGGAATCGAAGGACGTGGAAGCGTGATTGATACCTTTACCTCTATCCTGAGGAGGAGGAGGACCATGATGAGGGAATGGTTCCTTGTACATATCGAGATCCTTGTTCGTGTGTTGCGCTGGTGATTCATTCTCAAAGGTGATTTGATTACCGTCGATGAGGTTTTGGATGAGGTGCTTAAGCTTCATGCAAGATGCAGTTCGATGACCTTTGCTCCTATGGAACTCACAATACTCATTGTCTCTGTAACGTGCAGTTTTGTAGATAGGTTCTCCATAAGGAGGAGCATCAGGTAAGGTTATGAGCCTTTTCTGCAAAGCTTGCTGTAAGACCGATTCGATGGGCACTCCCAAAGGAGTAAATTGACGTCGCGGAGGGTAATCTTGTTGGGGTCGCTCTTGTTGTCGTTGTTGATTTTGATAAGGCTGCCTTTGTTGCTGCTGTTGTTGAGGTGGAGCTTGACTTGGTTTGGAGAGTTGCAGCGGTGTTTGCAACGTTTGGACATGCTTAGCATCGACCACTCCATCATTGACCACGTTTTTGTTCTTGTTCCAATATTTGGGTTTATCATTCGACTGTTGATGCGAATTGCTATCTTTCGTCTCCTTAAAGATTTTGACCACACCTTTAGCAATGAGGGCCTTCTCAATGTTGATGCCCTTGTATGTGATTTCATCAAAGGTTGTAGCACTAAGGATTTGCAAATGGAAACCTAACTCTTGGTTGAGGTTCTGCACAAAGATGCTAACAAGCTGTTTCTCTGGAATCTTGAAAGGGAATTTACTAGCCATTTATCTCCATCGTTGAAGGAAAGAAATGAAAGTTTCACCATTTTTCTGTTTATTGTTACATAGGTCTGTCATGGAAATCTCATGCTCTGCGTTGTAAGAAAAATGGGTGGCAAACTTTTCTGCTAGCTCGTTGAAAGACTTGATACCTGTAGGTAAGTGTGAGAACCATTCTATTGCTTGACCTCCAAGACTGCGAGGAAAAAGACGCATAAGATATGTGTCGTTGTGAGAGACCTCGAAGCAAGCAAGATAGAATTCCCTAAGATGGTCTTTTGGGTCACCTTTTCCTTTGTACTTATCGAACTTGGGAATAGTGAAATTTTGAGGAAAAGGGATCATTGGTAATGACCGATCAAAAGGATAAGGACACACTTCCTCTAAAGAGAAGGTCTTTTTGGTGTGGCCAAACGTAAGATCAGATAGCTGTTGTTGCACCTCCGCAATCTTTAGTTCCATAGTCGTGGGAGGGGTTGGTAACATCTCCTGTTGTCCAAAAAGCGGTTGGTGTTGCCCATATGGAAGATTATAGTGTGAGCCATGCGTACTGGTATTGTAAGGGTTGTAAGATTGATTGGGATTGTATGGATTGTATGATTGGTTCAGATTGGGTTGGAATTGGAGGTTTTGATTAGGCAGAGGTGGAGGTGGCGCTAGGTAAGAATGTTGGCTCTGCGATGGTTGAAGAAACGTATTGGGGGGAGGAAAGCTAAAGTGCGTTTGATTAGGTTGTGATGGTGGCACATAGCTTTGGGAAACCTGATGTTGGGAATGTTGAGAGTGGCTAGGCAATGTATGAAAGAAGTTGAGCATGGATGAACGTTGTGGAGGAGGAACATAGGTAGAAGTGATTTGCGACGGTGGAGGTTGATTGAAGATGAGAGTAGAAGAATGTTGTGGTGGAGGAACATAGGTAGAAGTGATTTGCGACGGTTGGGGTTACTTGAGGATGAGAGTAGAAGAATGTTGTGGTTGGGGCTGCGTGACTCCAATTGGTTGGGAGACATGCAGGTGTGATGATATAGGAGGTGGCATATGTTGAGACCCTTGTTGCATGGCTACGTACGTGTTCCCCGGATTGTAATTGGGTGGGAAACCTATGCGTGATGGGGTAACCAAGATTCCGCTTGCGCTTGGGGTGGACACTTTGGGAGGTGGTTGCACATTGGATCGAGCTAAGGTGGCTTGCTTAGCTAACTCTACTTTCCGTTGGAGAGTTTCCTGTTGGTTTTGATAGATCTCCATAGGAGTCAAAAGCGGTGATATGGGCCTTTCCTCTGTTGGATTTTGAAAAAGGGGATTCCTATACTGTGAGCCTTGAGTAGGTAAGGGCGTAGTGACCATGGACATGGTTTGCACTGCTTGTATGGTTTCTTGGGTGTTGTTGCTCTCCTTGAGAGTGGACACATCAAAATCTTGAGGTAACTTGGCACCTTGCTTTGCAAGCAAGCGAAAGAAATGATCCTGGTTCTCACTAAGGATTTTATCAAAGGTAGCTATAGCTCTAGGATCTTGTATAAATTCATCAAGATCTTGCCCCTCTTCTTGAGAGGATTGACCTATTTCAAAGTGTCGCTCTTCTTGAGATGGGGGTTGATCTATGACATAACCTTGTGGGACAAAATCCGGAGGCAAGCCTGTGGTATACTGCGGTGCATTTAGCAAAGGGGTTTTATCCTCATGAGGATTGCTTGGTTTATCTATGTGCGGCATGTTTGGAGAGCTTATTGGTTTTGTCGCGGGTGTATTAGGAGTCACTTTGGGAGTAACGTTGAGACGACCTGATTGTGGTGTGCGAGGGGGTGACTTGTGCTTCTTAGGGACAACTTGCCTAGACTTCATAGTTTGCTGTAGCCTAGTGGTGACCATGGGAAATACTGAGGACACAATGTAATGCTGGGAATCTGTAAGATGTTTTGAAGAAACGGACAAACTCTGATGCACAAAGTACTGGACCAAAAGTGCTATACTGTTTGACCAGAGGCGCAGGACTGTGCTACCAAAAGCGTGCTACTGTGGGCCAGAGGCGACGGGATGAGCTACCAATAGCGAGTTACTGCTATGTCAAAGGTGAGCTATAGTGACCAAAAGCGAGCTACTGTTGTACCAAGGGCGCTGAAGTAGAGTTTTTGCTAGAGGCGGGTTACTGCTGACCAAAGGCGATCTACTGTATTACCAAAGGCGAGCTGCTGTAATACCAGGGGCGCTGAAGTAGTGTCTGATGTTTTTCAAAGGCAAGATGTTTCTGTTTCTAATTGGATTGGTTTGGCAAGAGAAAACACAGCAAACAAGTGGTCAAAAAAGGCACAAGGACTGACACAACATATAGTGTATGTTCAAGGCTCCAAACAAGCCCAATGTTTCCACAGGTCTAATACAGTTGCAATCAATAACAAGCACTTTTTATCCCTAGAGACAAGGTTTCATTGCAGTAGATCAGCTCACAGCTTAATACTCCATCGATAAAAATATAATTCCATAAAGGTGTCAGATATTTAGTATCTTTGCGAGAGATGATAGGTAGGGATATCTCACCCTCCCCTTGGAAAGCTCAAGTAGGTCACAAGAGCTTTATGTCCGAGGGAATACTATCTCTTCTCAAGGGAGCCAATGGTGAGTGTCTTAAGGGTTTAAATCGATTTCCCTTGCACTGATGATTACCGCAATGTTCAGAGGTAGGTCGAGTAGTCTCTATATAAATTGGTTCTTAGTGACTTTGAGGGACCAACGCCTTACGAGCAATGCGACAAGCTACTAAAAGCTTTAACCAATCCTACTAAGAGTTTCAAACACTTCGCTCAATGTGAAAATCGTTTCCACAAAGAGCTAGTACACCTCTTTTCAGTTTGGCACCACAAGGTAAGGCTGACGTCGGTTAGGACTTGGCTTTCGCCTTATCCCTTTTATATAGTGGTTCAAAGGAAAACTCCGCTTAGGGTCGTCCCTTTTGGATGAAACACAATCCAAAAGCAGGCCCTTCTAAAGGAAGTACAAAAAATGTAAAATCAAGCACGTCAATCAATGGTTCAATTGTCCCGTTATAAGAAAAATAAGGTGCAACTAAGCTATGCACACACACGATTGTAGTTGTAAATTGTCCCTTATGAAATGAAGTTTTGGCATTCATGTCCATTGTCCTTTAGAAAATTGAGATGTTTGTCCATACATGTCCATTGTCCCTTAAGAAAATCAGTATGTTCCTAAGACTTAGATTTGCAAAAAAGATTTGTTCAATTACTCCTTTTAAGCATGCAATGTGTTTCTAAGACTTAGTAAGGTAAAACAAAAGGGTCTTCAACGCTCGTCCTGCATAAACATGTTAAAAATACCTATTGGCTCTGTGTGAGTAATAAGAAGCTGCACCAATTCCGTTAGTTCCACCAAAAAAATTCACAAGTTTAGCAAAATAAATCAACTTTGAACAAAAGCGCTGAACAACCTTGCCAGAAGCATCCTACTGTGTTCCAGCAGCACTGTTATGCAGACCAGAAGCGTCAGATAATATAGCCAGCAGCGTTGAACAATAACCAGAAGCGCTTCACTGTCGTTCCAAAAGCGCTGCGATAAATACCAAAAGCGTGTAACGATAATAACAAGAGCGCTATAAAAGATCTAGAAGCGCTTCACTGTGTAACCGAGAGCGCGATGCTATGTGGCCAAACGCGCTGTTCTGTTTCAGATACAAAAAATATTAGTTTTGTTTAACAATAACCAGGTCAAAATAACTTTTCATGGTGGACCTATTATCTGAAGGATGATATCTGATAGATCTGGGTTGTATAATCTGGAAACTCAGAAAAATGGATCAGACCAATAGATTAGCACCAGAAACAAGGATATTCCTAAATAAATCAGCTTAGGAGATATCAAAAATTAGGTTCTGAAAGACAAATATAACAGCTTGTCCGACAAAACGACAGATCTGAAATGAGAAATCACTGCAAAACCTGAATGAAGTCAAAAAACCTAATTTTAACCAAAAGCGCCTAATAACATCGCCAGTAGCGCTTCTCTGTGCTACCTATAGCGATTCTCTGTGCTACCAGAAGCGTGGCCGTGCTGCCAAGGGCGCCGAACTGTTCCTTCAAAAGTGCTGTGATATACTGCTAGAAGCGCTGTGAAGTGCCGTAAGCGCCGTGCCGTACTGTGTCTTCAAAAAAAAAACAAATTTCTCAAATAAACCAAGGGATTAGTGGGTCCCACCGGGCGTGCCAGAATGTGTATATGGAAAATCAATCTATTCTAAACTAAATAAAACCAAAGAATCCAATAACATAAAGAAAACGAATTTAAATAAAAGCCATGACAAATAATCAATGCAATAAAGACTTTTACCGAAATTTGTGTTGTTTCCTTTGGATTGAATGTAGAATTGCTCAATGAAATTGCAAAGCCATAGCTGCAACAAGCAAGTGTAGTGCTCAAGAGATCAATGTCAAATGATCGTAAGGTTGCTCAATCGACGCGTTGTGTATGCTCGAAGCTCTGTTAAGTATGCCTGAGAATACAATCGAAGAGAGAGAGGCTCAATGAAGGAGATGAGGGGGGTTTATATAGGTTTCATCAAAGATCGATCAACGGTCCAGATAATTCAGAAGAATCAACGGAGGAGATAAGTTGAGGAATGTGCAACGAATGAGAAGAAGAAAAGTGTCTTGCTTTCTTTTGCATGAGAGGAGTTATCAAGAATAGAAGAATGAGTTAACTGAAGAGATAAATCAATTAAAAGAATAAAGCAATCAGTTAAGTGATTTAAAACAAGAAGAAGAGATTTGCATGAGAAAAGAAGATATTTTGCTTTATTAAATATAGAAATATTTAATTGATGAGCAAAAAAGCTTGATTTATTTTAGAGATAACTCAAATTAGAAGAAAAAACAATTTAAATAAATAATTGATTTATTTAAATTTAGAGAAGATATTTTGGAAGAAATAATTAAATAATTAGAATTATTTAATTTAGAAGATTTGAAAAGCAAATTAAATAAATAAATTTATTTAATTGTTGTGCATTATTTTGGGAGAATAAATTTGATTTAATTAAATAATTAAGAATTATTTAATTGTAGATAAGAGAGAATTTGTTGAATTAATTAAATAATTGGATATATTTAATTAATGTAGACTTAATTTTTGGAGAGAGGATAATGATCTAATTAAATAATTAAAATTATTTAATTGTGGAAGAATAATAGAGGAATTTAATTTAATTAATTAAATAAAGAGGATTTATTTAATTAATGTTGAAAGTATGTGATTTAGAAGAATTTGATGAAATTAATTAAATAATTAGATTATTTAATTAACGTTGTAATGCAGGTGATGAGACAGATAACGAAATGCAAGTGATTTGATGACACGGTCATTTTAGGGTGTCTACATGAATAAGATATGAAACATTTTTTGAAAACATAAGTGAAACTAGAAGATGTCAATTGTTTGTTGAGATGATGAAAAATCTTAAGTTTAGGCCAATCATGAAGATTCTTGGCCTCAGAACATCAAGTAGTAATAGTGAAAAATTTATTGTAAGAAATCCAATTAATGCATATCAAAGCATTGGTTCCTCCTCATGCACCAAAGATAGTAATGCTACATGACGTGTCATTACATCAACAATTGTGAGCAATCAAACAAATAAATCTTGTTTGATAAGAAAAACAAGTCAAGTATTGAATATAAATATAAAAACATTGATGAAAGTCGTTGGGAGGTTTGAAAGAATTGAGGACCCAAATAGCAATAAACTATGGGTATTTTCTGGTAGACTCCTACAGAAAGATAAATCCATAGTTGAATCCTTAAAATCCCTATTTCAGGAGTTTTGGATAAATAACACAAGAGTGCCTCCTAATCAAAGGGATGTTGTAAGGAGAATTGGTTGTCAAAACTGTGAGCCACTTCCTAAGCAATTTTTAGCTATGACTCACACAATTTTTATCCAAATTTATAGTTACTTATCCTCAAATTCAAATTAGTCAAAGGTATTTTGAAATGATAAAACCTTTTTATGTCAAAATAAATCACACACGCACAACTTGTTGTTGTAGAGTTCACATGGAATTTTCTATGCATTATGATGTTTATCAACAAATATGTGTATCTTTGCATACTAATGATGTTTTTCAAGAGTGTATGATAGAGGCTCCACCTAAATCAGCAAGAGATTTCATTTCAAGCATTTTTTGTGAAATAGTAGATGGACAAATGTTTTATAAGACATCATGTTTGGATGGAACATTTCATAGTAGCGGTGGTTTGCAACATTTGAGAACTTGTGTACACATGGAGAATGTACATACAATTGGAAATAAATTAGTAACTTTTGGGAAATATAAGATAGTGGCATACAGTCTAAAAGATGGTAAATAAGAAAAAAGGTGTGAATTGGTGAGTGAAGAAATACCAATATTTGCATCTATGCCTATTTTTTGAGAAAATATACTTTATGAGTATGCAAGGCATACACATAAAGCTCAATGGTTGGACTTGCAATTCAAGCTATGCAAGGACACATTTCCTCTTCGTAGGATCATGTCAATTGTAGAATTTACAGAGAATTATACACTACAATCACAGAATGAGGTTCAATCACAGTACTACAACTCCACTCATGTTTCTATATTTATGCATATAACATTCATTCATCCCAACAATATAGATGATGATAGAAAGATATTGAGGGAGTATCATTTATATATTGGTGATTATCACACATATTCTATAGAGTTTGTGAAAGGTTTCTTTTAGATGTTCTATGGTCATTTGAGTAGTAGGAACATCATGTTTGATCAACATATCATATAGTTAGATAATTGTACATCACAATTTAAGAATTCATGAATGTTATATTGCTTGAGTAGGATGCATATATTTAGTGGTGTTCAACATATATGGAATTTCTTTGAGGGCGGGCATGGAAAAGGGGAGAATGATGGTGCTGGAGCATGTAAATTAAAAGAGACTTAGCAAAGAAGACTTTAATTACAAGGATAGTACAAAGTTGGCAGATGCAACATCCATCATCGAATGGTGCAACTCTACAATGGGTTCTGTAGTTAGGGTAAAAATTGTGAATCAGGGTAAATGTATTAACAATGATAAAACCCTAACAATGCACAATAGAGAACAAGACAACATGAAAATCAAAACAATAAACACAAAAGCAAACCGAAATCTCCATGCTATTCTTGATTGATCTCCATTGCTCTTCTCCACCTTGCCTAAGAATGCAAGATTTTGAAGGTTTGATTGTTGGAAGAATGTTGGGTGCTCACTTCTGCAGCATAATGGTTGGATGTAGATGGAAGAAGAATGATGCAAAGGTCTTAATGATAATTCAACAGCATAAGGATATCAAACTCAATGCATACCAAATGGCTTATGAGATGGTAGATTTATAGGTAAGGGCTGATTTTTTATCAACGGTGAGGAATAAAAGGAGAAATCAATGGATGAGGATGAATGAGAGATAAGAATGAACATGCACATGCCAAGTGTCCATAAAAAAGCATTTTAATTTAGAAAGATTAGGTGGGTTGTTGATGAGGATAAGAATCTTTCCCAAGACAATGCTTTTTCTATTTTGAGATTAAAGTGATGAGGATAGTTTATTTTTTATAATTTAATAAATCTTCCATTTTAATTTTTAGCTATTTTATGGACAAAGGGGCCCACTTGCATGATTTTAGAAGATAATGATAAATAAGATAAGAGTGTATGAAATATAAATTAAATAAATAAAATTTATTTAAATTATGTGCATGGTGGTAAATAAATAAAATGTTTAATTTTATTTATTTTTAGAAGAAAGATGTAATAATTAAATAATTTAAAATTATTTAATTATCAATTAATGGAAAATAGAAGAATGAAGGAAATTAATTAAATAAATAAAATTTATTTAATTAATTATGGAGATGGGGAAGATAATGAGATTTTTTATTATAAGTGTGTTAGATGAAATTTATGTATGTAGTGCAAAATGCAATAAATGTATAAATGTTAAAATGGGTCAATTTGGAGTGTCTACAGGTCTAAGTAATGAAGGTAATTCTATAGTTTGTAGAAATTTTTGGTTGATAGAAGAAGATAACATTGCAAAATATGAAGATTGTTGTATAGTGACATGATCAAGTGAGTTCCACTCTTTTAGAAGCTCAAATGCAACTTCATGGATTATTTATTTGAGGCAAATGGTGTGTTTTTGTTCATCATGTATGGATTTTTCTTATAATGAGTGTGAGTCAAAAGAATGGGTCGATGAATGGTGTGCTAGATCTTTAAGTCTACTTCAAACGTGTCAAATTCTAGGAGCACTGCAACTCATGTAGATGGAATCATCAATTAACTTTGACCATATTTCAGATCTAGTTGAACCAGGTAATATGTTACTTAATGCAAATTAATATATATTTTAGATTATGATGTATTTTTTATATCATATATTGAATTGTTTTTGTACAATTTAATGTAGGGCATGTATATGAAGTTATTGCGGATGAAGATAATGATGAGGGAATGAATTATTATTTATGTCATTGTGTTGAGGCAAAAAATAAATTGACAGCCCCTATCATAGATGGAGAAAACATTGAGTATCCTACAGGATCAGTGGTTGTTACTAGAACATGGCTTAGAAGGTATCCAGTGAAGAAGTCCAATATGTGTTTGTTTGAGGAATTTGACACACATAGGAAGATTCTTCATTATTCTAACCTTGTCGTGGCATCAAATGTTCATTTGATAAAATATGGGGGTAGACCATTGAATAGAAACTTGTGGAAAGTTCACAAGTCTAACCATGAAGTAATACTTGACACCATAAAGAGTAGAGCAAATCCACAAGGTTCATTAGATTAATCAGTGAAATGACACAAAGGTATGTTATGTGTACAGTTATTAAGCTTTATGATTTGATTACATTTTTCTTTTCTATCCTGATTTCACCTTCTATATTTTTATATTTTTCTTACCCTATTATATGTGCTCCTTGGTCCTGGTTGATTAGCTTCATTTCACTATAGATCTCATGGTTGAATGTCATGGTTGTTGATGCATAAATTGGATATTCCCCAAGGTCATGATTGGTAAGTTGGTTTGATAAAACTAAGTCAAGTGGTTGCTCATGTCATGCTTTGAATGCTTTCATTTGATATGATATGTCCTTTGGATTCAATTTGATGATTGTCCATTCACTTGATAGGTCATGCCATTATGTCTGCTTGAAGGGTCTTGTCTAGATTGAGGTTATATTTCACATTTTCACCTAGTTTCTTAGCTTATGTGGGGAGGTTTTGATGGTATTGTCTCATTTCATCATGTTGGTGTACTCATTTTGGCTAAATAGTGTAATTGAATTTACATGCAGGATTTGAGTATGATGGAGGGAGGCATAATCTTTATGGAGTTGGTTTTGGAAGGAAAGTAAGGTAGGAATAATCCTTATGCATCCCTAACCTAGCATGGTATGACTCTGATTTTTCATGATTATTTCTCACATTTTTAGGTCATGGCATTGTGGTACATCAAAAAAATGAAGGTTTCATGATTATTTCATGATGATATGTCCTTTTGGAGCCAATTTAATTATTATTCATTCACTTGATAGGTCATGCCATTATGTTTTCTTGAAGGTTCTTGTTTGGATTGAGGTTGTATTCATGTTTTCACCTAGATTCTTGGCTTATGTGGGGAGATTTTGATGGTATTGTCTCATTTCATCATGTTCATGTACTCATTTTAGCCAAATAGTGCAATTGCATTTGCATGCAGGATTTGAGTATGATGGAGGTATGCATAATCCTTATGGAGTTTGTTTTGGAAGGAAAGTAAGGCTTTGCTCATGCAAGGGTTTGTGAATTGATTCCTAGGTCTTTGAAAGCCTTAACCTTGTTTGAGAGTGCTTGATTTTGTTGAACACACTCAGAGACTAAGAGGGTGGTGAATTAGTATTCTCTTAAACTTTAAATCAATTCCATTTGAAACTTAAACATCAAATCACATTAACCAAAAGAAGAAGAATGTAAAGGAAGGCACACAAGGACACCAAGATTTTTTTTACGTGGAAAACCTAATGAGGGAAAAACCATGGTGAGAGTAAACTCACAATATATGAAGCTCACTGCTTATAAAAATTATAATTATGTTTTAAGGCTCACTGCCTAAGGAAGCTCACTGCTCCCTAATGGACTTGCAGACTAAGGTGCACAACCTTAGGGAAAGATACAATGACCTACTAAAGAGACCCACTATCTAATAGCAGGATACATGAGAATTACAACGAAAACAAGAGCATGAACTATTGTAAAGGAGGCATCTAACATATTCTAATGTTACAGTCCCTTTTTTGCAGAATTACTCCATCAGACTGACTGCACACACTTCATACTTAACATACTCCTCAATCTATCTCAGCACACTCACAAATGATTTTCTTCTTCTATAAATACCCTCCACAACAACTCAAAACCTCAATTAGGTCGGCACCAAGATGACCTTTAGATGAAACGTATAAAATTACATAGGTCAACTTCAAACATATATATTATGAAGAGAAAATAAGGTGTGGACCACACCACATAACCAAATACATCACAACACATCCTTCAAATCAAAATTAACTAATCAAGATCAACTGCAAATGAAGGGAACCAGACTATCGGCCCAAACAACATCAACACTGCCAATTGTTCATCTTTACACTACCAGAGAGAGACCAAAAACATCATTCAAACCAAGATGTGAGAAATATATTTTATCAATAGTATCCTTACAACCTTCTCCTAAAGTATCTGATAATTATATGTTGATGCAAGAAGAGAAACATATTGAACTGATGAAAACAAAGCATCCCGAACTGATTGTGACACATCGACACTTAGGATATTGTGTTGCAATTTACCAAAACATTTGAAACACATATGGATGAATCCATACACCACTTTGAACATATCCCCAAGTCCTTACAACCATATCTATCACTCCAGAGGAATGGGGAGCATTCTGAGATGCTTAACATAGCTATAATACAATCTGGAGAGCAGTCACATATAACTCTTGTTGGAGGAATGTTTATGACATGAAATTCCATAAATAACTTCTTTGCTAATTGCAAAACTTAACTCCAAAACCATACAAATAGATCATGTAATGTGGAGAAATGCGAATTAAAAAATATGATCATTGACTAAGGAAAATATGTAGTTTTTACCTTAGATAGCTTCTCTCAACAACACAAGTATAAACCTGACCACAATTCATCAAGTATCATGCTTCCAGACATCTCAATATTTTCTAGGTCTTCTATACTGACTTTCCTTAAACTTTATGACCCCAAGTCTCAACTGTGTCAAACCATCTCTCTCAAGTCTTCCATTATCCATCAACTTCATCAAACTATCTCTAATCATTTCTCAGCCTCTTATACAAGATGTCTATACAATCATGACCTTAAGTTGACACATATTAGGTTGACATCAATGACAACACATATTGCCAATAATCTCCCCCTTTGTCATTGATGACAACATTCATTTATCTACAAGTCTACTTTCCCAACTAATAAGACAATCATCAGCACATTCTCCCCCTTTGACATCAAGGACAAAGGGCATAATATCTTCTACTTATAACAACCCAAAAATCCTATGTACTCCCCCTTATTGTATGACTTCTATAGACAACACTCCCCCTAAGATGAAGATGTCCAAAAACTGATGCTATGTACATAGTATTTTAACTAAGAATGACACTGCAAGCCTTTGCAAGTCTATACAAAGCCAAAATTGTCTTATCTACAATACTCTTACAACTCACTTATAAGGTAGAATGCTTTTGAGATTACCTTGAGTTGGGAAAGAGTAGATACCTAGTTTTCTTTTTTTGAGGAAAAAATGTGATTCTGACATTTAAATTGTATGCACAAATCCTCAGCCTCATCCACACTGCTTGGAGCCTTCATTTTCTAATCCATCTTTTCTTCTTCAGCTAGCAACCCAAATAACAAAGCAAGTCTCAAGTCGACTGCTTCTCTTAGCTGACCAAACTATTTCTTTATTTGCTCTCTTTGATCCTGAAGCAATGACAACTAGACATAAAGCTTTTCTATTTGAGCTCTTGTTGATCCATCCTTATCCTTTGATTGATCATATATCCTAGCCACTTGTGTAATATGTGACTCAATGGAGTCAATCCGATCTTTGATGTTCTTAGTGGAATTTGGCCATTTTA
Source organism: Cunninghamia lanceolata (assembly GCA_027924645.1). Taxonomy (NCBI): domain Eukaryota; kingdom Viridiplantae; phylum Streptophyta; class Pinopsida; order Cupressales; family Cupressaceae; genus Cunninghamia; species Cunninghamia lanceolata. The sequence continues at coordinate 1,036,140 of BSBN01000435.1, read as the reverse complement.
AACAAAACATATATAAAGCAATGATTTCACCCATACATTCCTTAAAACATCCTCATATTTTCTTACATTTTTTTGTGTGCATTGGCACACTGGTCAGATACAAAAGTCATTCTTTTGTTATTTATCTTCCTCAAGTCCTCTTTTTCTACCTTTTGTTTAATGACATAGGAATGATCTTTGAAATCATCCATCAAAAGCTTCAATTTTTGTTTCAGAGGCAAAGAAGAATCAATGTTTACCTCAGGTAAACTCTCCTAAATAATCTTTACTACATCATCAACTAATTTGAAGTCTTCTTCAAATGTTCATGTAGAAACTCCTTCCTTGCAAAAGCATAAAAAATATCACCAAGCTGTAATTTATGAAGAGGAGAAATATTTGACAAGTTAACTTGTCCCTCATGAGTAGGAATTTACAGGCGCTGGGGTGTCACCATAGGTTGAAACTGCAACTGCAGCCCTATTGGGTCCATAGATGAGTTCAAAGATGAAGAATCTTGACCTATATCCATAGAAGCATCTTGCTTCTCAACTGTCTCCTCTGTTGTATCTTGAGTTTTCTCAAGATTTTCTTCTTTCTTCTGCTCATCATTTGTTGGATTCTCTGGAGGAGGAATGTTAAGTTCTTCACTAGGATTGGTGTTCCCCATAGGGGGTACACCCACTTGACCTTAATCTCCTACATCTTGTGCGTCTATATTCTCTGAAGGAGAAGTCTCCTCATTTTGCTTATCATTTTTCTCTGTGTCATCACTACTTGTCATATTACCTTCAAAAGTTGATAAATCTATGTCTTGGGTAGACACATCAGGTATATTTAGAGGAACTTGTTCCTCAACAATCACCTCAGCCCTCTTCTTTTCTTCAAGAATCTTGGTTGTCTTTTCTTCTATCTCTCTTTCCATCCTTTCTATCTCTTCTTTGTGTTTCCCCATTAGAGTATTTATCCTATGTTTGGTTTAGAAATCTTGTGCCTATCTTTGAGCTAATTTAACCCTTTCTTTATGATAAATAGATGAACCAGGTTACTCTAATGCTTGTTACCTCATTTTAGCTTCTTCTACAATAGCTTCATTTCTCTTATTACTGATTGTATCTGCAAGGCTTGCTAGAAGTTTATCAACAATCTCATTTAGAGACACATTAAATCCCATCATATACATAACTATAGCTTTCTCAATTATAGCTTTGTGAACTAGAGGCATCTCATCATAAAGATCTGCAACCTCTTGTAGTGCACCATGTTGTTCAATTGCATTAATAGTAGCCTCATGTTGTAGATTAACCTTTTCCCTTTTTGCATGTGTCTTAGGTCTTGGTTTATTCTTCTCTCTAGTCTTAGTTTACATCAGTGCAACAGTAGTAGTCCAAACTCTTCTAGGAGGTGTTTGAGCAGGTCTAGAAGGTTTAGGAGAAGTAGTAGTGATAGAGGCAAACCTACTTGTCCTTCTAGGAGCAGGTGTGGTAGAAGTGGTATGTGATTCTTCCTCAGGACCCTCAGGAGTATGAAACATCTTTTCCAACTTTGTTTTCATCTTCTCCACCTTTTCCTCTACCTCCTTCTTGACTCTCTTGTTGGTTATCTCATCATATGTGCCAAACCTCTCCATAGTGGGATCCCTAGGTTTGTTGAGCATGATGTCAGCATAAGCATTCTAGTCAAGTCCGAAGACCTCATAGGGAAATATAGTTATCCAAACAATCCTTGGTTCAACTGCCTCCATGTAGCAGTTGTCCTTATCAAATATAAAAGTGATATCATTCTTGTATCTCTCTACAACTTGTGATGGTATTATATCCCTCATTTGCATATCATTTTGGAATGTTTTAAAGAATCCCCAGAACATTGTATCACATTGTTTGGTACCATAAAACTACACATGTGGTCCCTAATCTGAATTGCAATAGGAATATCCCTTCTCTAGACCACATTCTTCAAACCAAGAAATTCCTTCATGAAATAGAACATAAGACAAATAATTAGAGAGCCATACTAGAATTTATAGCGTGTCTCCTTGGTTTTTTACAAATTATCAAACAATTGTTATCATAAGAGCTCACAAAGATCATAATCCTTTCTTTTATTTACCACATGATGAGCAGTGTAGATGGCGGTGGTGGTAGAAGACCCTTCTCTATTTGTGTAATAACCTTGTATGCAATGCCCATCATGGCATACCAAACTTTGTCAAATTTTTCTCCCGTAAACTTCATAACCTCTTCATTCTTCACGACCTTTAGTGTTGGCATAGGTTCGCATGAGCACAACCTAGTCACAACTCTAATAGCTTCCTTTTTTTCTCATGTAGGGTTGATCAAGGAAAAATAAATCTTCATGGATCTAGCTCAAAGCGATTCTGACCCAATCGTCTTCATAGCAAAAATTGGGGAAACCCTTCCATACGTCTAATTGTTTTGCCTCTACATTTGCATACTCCAACTTCAACTAAAAGTCATCACCCAGGAGATGATTTCTTTTAAACTATTCTAACTTCAGATGATTGTACTCATCTATCTATGAATGAATATAGATGTAGACATCCTCTATATGCAACACATTGATAGGAACGCAGGAAAATGCCCCATCCTTATTGGTCTCAGTCGATTTGTATGAGTTTTTCTTGAATTTTGGCCTTGGCCTTTCCACAATATCAATAACCATAGGTGTTACCATGATAACTCCTTTTAAAAACTAGGGTTTTACAAGCAATTCTAAGAAATACCTGTGAATATTGTCGTTAGAGTTTACGCGCAAGATTCACTAAAAACCTTCTTCTCTTCCTTAGCTCTTGCACAAAATTGATATCATTTAAATGAGATCAATTTTGATCAAGTAGGGATTTTAAAATATGCTTCACACCTACCCTGGTTGTACCGCATTAAATGCATTTCTTTGTTCTTGACACAAGCAACTTTTTATTGTCTTGAGATAACACAGGGATCCATGATCATTTAGCAAACTTCTGCAGAGAGTGTATTTGTTCCAAAACTTTGATCAAATGTCATAATATTGTGTTAGCAAGAAAAATTAGGTTAAGAAGATCAAACATTGAAAATCAAACCTAATCCTACCACCTTCAAAGAATCCATCTAAATGACAAAATGAATGCAAATCAAAAGCAAAGTCACCTAGATTACTTGATTCCTTGGTTGGAATTGTGGATTGCTTCTCAATAGTGAACAATCATAGTTGCCATAGTTTCAATGATGATGGATGATACGCTCAAAGTGCTAAATGTATGCTCAATGGACTCAATATGCATGTAATGATAATCTGGATGCTTTCAAGATTGTGTGGGATATAGGGTTTGGAATGAAATGAGAGAGTGTATATATAGCTCTCTACTAAGATTAATCAGTGGTGGAGATAGAGTGGCTATAAGAATGGTTGAGATTGAGCAAGAAGCTTGGATGAATGTGTACAAGACATGTGTCCATAGAAAAAGCTTTTATTAAATGATTATAGTTGGTTTGTTGGTAGTACTAAGATTGATTTTCTTAAAATAGGATGCTTTTCTATTTTAAGGATTGGATGATGTGGATGATTGATTTTAGAACCAATTAAATCATTTTTTGTATTATATTTAGGATAAGACATATCTTGTACACATAGAAGAATGTGATAAGATAAGGAAATGATAAGATAAAAATAAATTAAATGACCAATTCCATGTGAGGATCACCAAGCTGAGAGGGTGAGGACTTACAAACGACCAGCAGGAGCTCCCACAATGGTATGTAGCAAAAACTCTCTCTATAGGCACCATTAAATATGCAAAAGCATCATAAATGTGTCTCATACCACCAAAGGCGTATAGGACTAGGGCATGCACCTCTAAGCGACAAAAAGTCACCTTTGGCAAAACGCGTCACATATGAATGTGGGCTCACTGCATTTGGTCTAACAAATGCGCATATGGTTGAATTAGGGCTTTTAGGTTGTGTGCATGCGCGTTTGGTGGGAAAAGTCACCTTTGATCAGCAAAGGCTTGCCTATGGTGAATTAGGTCATATTTGAGGGATAGGTGATCACATATGGTAGAGTGTATCACTTTTGGGCGACCAAAGATTGCCTATGGTGAAAAGCTAAATTGCCTATGGAAACATAGGTCACTTTTGGTCAATTATAGGTAGTTTTAGGATTTGATTATAAAAAGTCATGAATACTAAGCTAGTTTGATGATTGCAGGTTGTTTTAGGACCATTGTTGTCACAAGAGGTTCACCCATTGGATTTAGGATTGGTGCGACAATTGGATGCAGATGAGCACTTATTTTTGGAGATCATTAGGCTAGAGCATACAGCACATATTACTCATGTGAGAGAACACCTAGCATTGATGACAGCGATAGTTAAGTGGTGGTATAGTGAGCATAGTTCTTTCCTATTTCTAATGGGTGAGGCTACCATTACCTCAGAGGACGTGTGGCATATTTTGCAGATTCCTATTCATGGTGACCGAGTTGATTATGATCCAGAGTTGGGCCCTAATGCTTTCTGACAATTATTTGGGACTCCAGATATTGGGGTTGAGGACAATGAGATACACATATGGAGGATGAGGGACCACTGTGATAGGTTGTAGAGATTAGTAGTGGCGATCAGCTAGTTCTTAGATCTAGATAGATGAGTGAGAGGATCCCCTATTGGATGGGGGACAGTGATGGAGGGCATATTTGAGTACAGGGTAAGATATGCATGGGGCCCATGTGTACTAGGATAGCTATATCATTATCTGCATGACTACGCTTATCTATTTGGTTCGAGTATGTCAGTTGGGGTCACTTTGTTGCATGTTTGAGCATATGAGCACATTGCGGTGACTAGGCTGGTTGGATTGAGATAGAGGGCACCTAGACAGCCTTATGTTCATATTTATGGAGGGGTGATGACATATAGGAAGCTTAATGCACCTGTATACTAGAGGCATACACTAGATGCGCTTGACTAGTTTACATGGAGGCCATGGATGGACTGCAAGAGCTGGGATGATGATGTACCAGAGTTATTATATGCTTAACAACCTTGATACCTCTTTGGATGGAGTATTTGTGTGATTGAGAAATATCTCCCAGAGAGAGTTCTGTGATAGTTTGTTTTCCCCTAGGGTGAGCCAGTTGGAGATGTTGTGTTTGGGAAGACATGACGAGGGATCCTGGATTGGGGTCCTAAGGTTGTGGTGGATACAGTACTAGCAGATTTTGAGAGATTGTAGTTGGTAGTGTGGGATTGGATTATGGGACTAGCAGAGCCTGATATGACTCTTGAGTATGACTCATATTGGTTGATACACAAGCTGACACGATTGACTGCTCCAAGGGAGATTGGGGAGGTAGCAGTACAGAGACCGGTGAGGAGGAGGGTGAGGGATAGAGGAGGCCTTCGAGAGTTTAGATAGTGACACAAGTTGCTTAGGTCCAAGGATAGTAGCCGGGACCAAGACAAGTTCCTAGTTTGGTAGAGGTTCAGCCACCACAACAATAGGTTGTAGCAGTGGGAGGTGGTGGAGATGGAGGAAATAGGGAGGCTTAGCTGCGAAGACAGCCACAGTGAGAGATAGAGAAGAGGATTAGATTGGAGGAACAATATAGATGCCTTGGGATAGACAGGGATAGAGCCTTAGTCACCATGAGGTAGGCTCAGGGATAGGTGCAGGCTTATCAGGCACAGGTAGCACAGTTACAGGTAGGACCAGTAGTATAGGTACCTAATGACAGTGTGGTAGTGAGGCTCACAGTATAGAAAGATGTAGCCATCCAGAGAGCATAGAGGTTGATAGGAGAGAGAGAGATGATTCTATAGTCGCATTGGGTACTGATCATGCAACATTATTTTTGGCTAGAGAGATCACTCAGGTATAGGGTCAGTTGGGTTCATCTCAAGTAGCGACAAAGTATTATAGGGGCTTATATTTTGGAGCAGTGCCAGCAGATCAGAGATAGCCTAGTTTTAGGAGTAGATCAAAAGCTTTTGCCTCACGAAGGAAAAGTGGGTTGAGATCCATGGGATCAGTGATGGGACCACCACATCACAGAGATACAGGTGGTGTAGGAGGAGCAGGCAGGGATCAGGGTTAGGCTTCCTCAGGGAGTGTCATCCACCCGAGACATCAGGGATAGCTTGTTTGTATATATTGTATCAGTTTGTATCATGATGTACCATTATGAGGCCTGTGAGCCGATATATGTATTCTTAATGGCTCTTGATAGATAGATTGTATATCAATTCTTTTGTACATTAAGGAGACACTTGTATATTGACCCAGATGTATATATGATGGATTTTTGGTGTGGATATATGGTGTTATGGATGCATGATGCTTGATGCTAATTTTATGTTTTTATGGTAGTGACATGCATATGGATAGATGATAAATGATACATAGATAGGATTATGATAGGATAATGTAATGTTTATGATGAATGATTATGAAAATGCTTAGGAATGGCTATATATATAATATATAATGATATATGTCTAACATACTTGTTTTATAGGATGAAGATGATGAAGATGGAGGAAAATCAGAGTTGATCAATCCTTGTGACAGCTATAACATTTTATTGTGGTAAATGAATAGATGGATAATGGACATTGGATGCAGCTTTTGACAACGGTTACACACAAATATATGAGATTTACAATCCTTATGTTTGATATAGCATATGGATATTATGTGCCAAGGTATAATGACTGGGGTGATGATGGATCTAATGCATACAGCGTAATACAATCTTGTCTATCGTATGAGGTCAAGATGTTGATCTAGCATACACAAGATATGAATATTAGTTGTTCCAAGATGGACTTTAACTCTGCAAGAAATGGTTTGAACTTATTTCCACTAGACATAATGACACCTTGTTGGTTATATATATGAGAAATAGTCTTAGCATAGAATAGTCTTAATGCATAAGATATCATTTAGCTTCTCATATGCAAAAGATATTGGTATGTAAGATGTTAATCCCAACACTGACAATATACCATATGCATAGTAGGAGAATAAGATCATCCCACAAACATAGCATACGAAAGCAAATGACCATAGCCCAGTCCATACTTCATCATGACGTACCAAGATATGATAGACCAAGGCAGTCTTGACTAGGTATTAGAAAGGGACAAAAGATAAATCAAAAGAAAAACAAAAGACATAGCCATCATGTTCTCTTGCCAATAGGGGATGCTCTTTGATGGATTGAGCACCTTGTTGTGAGGAAAGATATATCCTATTAAAGGCTGAGATGTTGGATTGACATAGCAAATGTTGGCTAAAGGCATGCAGATAAGTGACTTTGTTTTACCCTTGATTTGATAAGTACTTGAGCTATCAAGACTTGCATAGTTTGATTTTGCTTGAGTTAGTCAAAGAGAAGAAGATGGAAGATAGAAGAGATGAGATGGAGATGGAAGAAAAAATTGTCTATGCTTGCGTACTGGATACTTCATATTCTAGACTGGCTAAATACCCTGTATCCATGGGATCAAAGAACAGTAAGATGATGATGAGACATGATAATATGTAGTTCTGGGTGTTTATTGATGATGTGGGAGATAGATGATATAATAAAATGAGATGGATGAAGATGATGATTTAGAAGAAGGATGGAAGAAGGAAATGGTCTATCACCTATGCCTGAATCTAGGTACTTCCTTCATATCCCAGATTGCCTACATACCCTGTATCCACATGATCAAAGCATTTAATGATAGAGATGAGATGTAGTTTTGATTCATGTTTTATTGATGGTAATGATGATGAAAGGTGGATGGATTGATTGAGTTATGAATGGATTGGGTTATGGATTGAATGATGTTTGGGTGATGTTTGTGTGATGTGAAATGTTGTTGGCGCAATGTTAGACAATGATGCTTAAAGTATCAACTCCAAAAACCAGATGCAAACAAGTGCCCCCAGTATGGGTTGAATTTATTATGGATGGTAAAGGATGAGATGACAACCTAGACCTAGAAGGATGATGGACAAAATGATACATCAACTCTAACAATTTTCAAAAACCAATGATAGCAGTAAGCAAGAGGATAGAAAATGAAATGATCTTATTAGGGATGATTAAGCTTATTATGGAGATGGTTGGAGGTGGTTATAGTAAGGACAAAGCTTATTATAGATGGATAGATAGCAAACGAAGACCAAGTAGATGATAAGAGCTGGTTCTACACATAGTGCTTGTTTACCAAGTTTTCACTATGGTACTTATCCAAGGTGCCTGTTACCATGTTTTCACCAGAGGATGGATTATTTATCTTTACTATTTTGTTTTTTTTTTTGATATTCCAAGGATTAGGCATAAAATTTCTTCAGATGAACACTGTTGATGGGTTCATCCAAAGGAATGCCTTTAGGTGTTGCGAGAGTGTAAGCTCCTGATCCATAAACTGATGTGATCACATATGGTCCTAACCAATTTGGTTTAAACTTGCCTTTCTACTCACAATCTTGTTGATTCTTTTGATTCTCTTTAAGGACAAGTTCTCCTACCTAGAACCTTCTTTCTCTGATATTTTTGTTGTAGCCACAGTGAAGATGATTTTGATAAACTTGGAGATGATTGAGTCCCGTGAGATGTCATTCATCCAATAGCTCTAGATTATTTGACCTGGATATCCTATATTCCTCATCAGAAATGAGATGTTGTAGGGATACTCTCAATGAAGGGATCTCGACCTCTATAGGTAGGATAGCTTCAGTACCATATACAAGTGCATAAGGTGTAGCACCAGTGGGAGTTCAGATACTTGTTCGATAAGTCCACAAGGCTAGATTAAGTTGTAGGTGCCAATCATGACTAGCTTCATTGAGTATCTTCTTGAGGATTTTGATAATGGTTTTATTAGAAGCCTCATCTTGACTGTTACTCTAGGGATAGTAAGGTGTTGAGAACCTATGTTGGATATAAAATTGGCTACATAAGTCACAGACTTTCTAGTTCTTGAAGGGATGCCCATTGTTAGTCACAATGGCTTGTGGGATTCCATAGCGGCAAATGATATGATGGAGGATGAACTTGGATATTTGCTTGCCAGTGATGTAAGTCATTGGTATGGCTTCTACCCACTTTGTAAAATACTCGGTGGCGGTAATGATAAACTTATGACCATTGGATGAGGTGGGATGAATTTTTCCTATGAGGTCAAGTCCCCACTAGGAAAAAGGCCAAGTTGTAGTAACCAGTTGTAACTCATGTGCTAGAGCATGTATCAAATCCCCATGTTTTTGATATTGTAGACAATGCTTAGCAAATTTTTGTGCATCTTACTCCATTGTTGGCCAATAGTATCCAACTCTCCAGATTTTTTTAACAAGACTAGGGCCAGAGGAATGCAAACCATAGACACCTTTGTGCACCTCGTGTAAAGCAACGTTAGCTTCCTTCGAGTCAAGACATCTAAGAAGGATACCATCGAGGCTCTTGCAGTATAGGGTTTTTCCAAGGATATTGTAATGAGAGGCTTGGCAGATGAGAGTTTTGCATTAGGTTTTGGATAGTTGGAATGGAAAGGTACCATGGCAGAGATACTCGTATATATCCTCATACCAAGGAGAGTTGGGACCAACAAGTTCACATACAAGCTCGAATTGCGGAACTTCAAAATCAAGTATCAAAAGTTGTTCAACCAAGAACTCACATCTGTGTACATTAGAAGGCATGTCTAGGAGAGAACCAATTGTAGCCATAGTGTCTACTGCTTTGTTGTTGATCCTAGGAATTTGCTCAAATGTGATCTTGGAAAAATATTTCTTGAAATCATCTACCATCAACTTGTATGGAAGAAGCTTTTCATCTTTAGTTTGATATTCACCCATTACTTGTCTAATAGCCAATTGAGAATCTCCAAAGACTTGTAACTATGTGATGGTCCATTTTATAGCCATTTGTAGTCCTGTGATCAATGCTTCATACTCAGCAATGTTGTTTGTGCAAGGGAAAGCAATTATGTATGACTTCAGTATACAATCTCCTTGAGGTGTGATGAAATAAATCCTAGCTCCAGATCCATGTTGTGTGTATGATCCATCAAAGTATAGCTTCCAAACTACAGAAGGATATAAGTTAAATAGCTCTTCATTAGGAAATTCAGGATGGTTAGGATGGATGTCTGTCATTGGCACTTCTGCTAGCTGGTCTGCGATTACTTGTCCTTTGATAGCTTTTTGATCCATATACTCTATATCAAACTCACTTAGAATCATGACCCATTTTTCTAGTCTTCCTGTGAGCATTGCTTTGGAGAGAAGATACTTAAGAGGATCAAACTTAGATATGAGCTTTGTCATTTGGTTTAGCATATAGTGTCACAACTTTTGGGAAGCAAACACTACTGCTAAACATGCTTTTTCCATGGTTGTGTAGTTAAACTCATAGCCAACAAGAGTTATGTTGATGTAGTAGATGGCTTGTTCTTTACCTGATTCATCATGTTGAGATAAGAGAGCACCTAGAGCTATTGTTGTTGAGGAGATGTATAAGAGCAATGGTTGATCGAGTACAGGAGATACAAACACTGGAGGGTTAGTGAGATATTCTTTTATTTTCTGAAAGGCTTGTTGACATTTATCGTCCCACTTGAAAGGTTCTCCCTTCCAAAGAAGGTGTTTAAAATAATGGCATTTATATGCTAACTGTGCAATGAATCAACGGATGGACTACAATATGCCTTGTAAGCTGCGAAGATGTTTCAAATTAGATGGAGGAGGCATTTTCATTATAGCTTTTACCTTGTCAGGGCCTACTTTTATGCCTCGTTAGGATACAATATAACCTAACAGCTTTCTGAACGTTGCCCCAAATACACATTTCTTTGGATTTAGTCTCACTTGATACTTCTCCAATCTATCAAAGATTTGTTCCAATACTTGTAGGTGGCCTTCTCTAGTTTTCTATTCTCCCAAGATGTTCTCCACATTGTCTTCCATTATGGTGTGAAAAAGGTCATGGAAGATAATTGTCATAGCTCATTGATATGTGGCTCTTGCATTCTTAAGGCCAAAATCCATGATGAACTAGCAATAGGTACCCCATGGACATATGAAGGAAGTCTTGTGTTGATCTTCTTCTACAATTCTAATATGATTATACTTAGAAAATCCATCCATTAATGATAGCATTTCATGTCCTGTTGTGAGGTCCACAATAGTATCTATGCTTGGTAATGGGAAGTCATCCTTAGGAAAAGCTTTGTAAAGATCTCTGAAGTTAGTACAATAATGGATACAAACATCAGGCTTTGAGACTAGTACTAGATTGGAAGCCCATTCTAGACAATCAATTGGCCTTATAAACTTTGCATCCAACAATTTCTAAATTTCTGCTTTGACTAAAAGTGATATTTGAGGATGCATCTTTCAAAGCTTTTGCCTAACCAGTTTTGCATTTGGAGATACCATTAAATGATGTACAACAAGTGAAGGATCTAATCCTGGCATATCTGCATAGGTCCATGTAAAGTTTATTGCTCTTTTCATGAAGAAGGTGATAAAATATTTCCTTTCCTATTTTGATAATGATGCTGCTAGAAATTGTGCCTAAATTCATCTCTTGAGATTTCTCTATTAGAAATGGTGATCGTTCTTTATATTCGGCGGTCAAAGGAAGGTCAAATCCTCCATCCTCGAGTGACTCAGAGAGGTTTTCACCCTTGGATACGTCCTTTTTTTTTACTTTTTCACAGTCAAGAGGTGCCTTGTAGTTTTCACCTAGTGACCTATCTGTTTTGATTTTGTTTATTTCAATTTTGTGACTGAAGGATTTAATGCTTCCAGCAAAATATGCTAACAAAGGTAGATCCATCATGAAGCTTGCATTATGATCTCCCAATGGTATGCCTTGTCTTACCCCCATGAATTCTACTATAGCTTCGTCATTTTGAAATGTATCGAAAATAGGTGCCCCCTGTTGGTCCCAATCAACAAGGTGAGGATATACAAGTTTAAGCTCAGATAATGAGGAGTATGAAATGGATGAGGCCAATGAAAAGGTAAAGATGGATGTGTCTTGGAATAGCTTAGTTATGTGGAAAGAAGAATCCTTGACAACATCTATATTAGAAGTCCCTTCTGCGGGAAAAACTTTTGCTACTTCCTCCAGGATACACTCAATGTCTTTGGAAGGCGGGACCTCCATACCATACCCTAGACCTTACCTATTAAACTTTTTGGTAAAAATGTTGGGTTCAATAGGTCTTTGTTCTTGTGGTCCTAAACCTCCTTGTCCTTTAGAGCCCATATTCTTGATAATGCAAAATTCATTGTTATATCGCTCCACTTCTAGAGTAATTTGATCATTTTTATCAAAGAAGAGCCAAGAGTTGATGTCATCAATATCTTCATCTTCAAGCATGCCTACTTTTATGAACATGGTAGGAGGTGCTTTGACAATGGTTGCGGGTGAAGTAATTTTGGATATGGATGGTTGGCCATAAGATTTTGGAGACAAGGGCAAGGTTCCTACATAACAAGATTCTTGTAAAGTGTACTCACCAAGTCCTTTCTCTTGGTATTTATTTTGAATGGCAGGGATGGATTTACTAGATGAAGGCTTATTTAAGTCAAATGGATCTACATAGGTATTGGATAGATGAGCTTCAGCATTAATGGGGACACAATTGGGATCTTGATATTTAGCTTGAAAAGTTGACAATACTCAAATGGATTTAGATCAGTGGGGACTGTGACTTCAACTCCATTATAAGGAGATTTGAGGCATTGATGGTATGTGGATGGCACGGCTTTGATAGCATGTATCCAAGGATGACCAAGGATAATGTTATATGGAAATTCAACATCTAGGATATGACACTTGGTATCAGTAATGATAGGACCAACCTTGATGGGCAAATAAATAATCCCTTTAGAATCTCTCTCAACATCATCGTATGCCTTGATGGTTATTCTCTTAGTAGTATCAATATGATCCTCAGAATATCCCAATAATTTGATTAATTTTAAGGAACAAATGTTTAGTCCAGCTCCACCATCTACTAATATTCATTTGACATGGCATTGGTTTATGTAAACTTTGATATGGAGGGCTTCGTTATGAAATGGACCAAGTGACGAGAGATCTTTGTTAGAGAAGGTCAAATGGCAGGGTGATGCAATACTAGCTATCATGGTTTGAAATTGTGTAGTGTCAATATCATTAGGGACTGACGACTCTTGTAAGGCTTTATCAAGGATGGCTTTGTGGGCAGGTGATATACGCAACAACTCCAAAATGCAAATGTGAGTGGGGGTCTTACCAAGATGGTCAAGGATATTATAGTTAGAGGTTGGACGTATGCTATATGGTGCTTCTTGGATAGTAACATGACCTCGACGGGTGGTAACAGCACAATCAAGGGCTCCTTGGATAGTGACTGAGGCTTGACGAGTGGTATCAGAATAATTAAGGTCTTTGTCTCTTATGGTAATGGTGGATATGTGAGCTTGTTCAATGCTATCAATAGTGGATGACTCATAGGTATATCAGATATTCTTCCCTTTATTAGAGATACTTTCCTTGTCATGTGATGGGAGTGGATTCTTAAAAGCATCAAGGTCATAGTTTGAGGTTTGTTCAGGTGGATCAACACTAATGGCCCCTTGATCAATTAGGTTTTGAATCACATGTTTCAATTTCATGCATCTAGATGTACTATGTCCTTTCACTTTATGGAATTCACAATATTCATTGTATTTGTACCAATTGGGCTGGTATTGTGGTTTGTCATATGGTTGAGTCTCGGGTAGTGTTATCATGCCTACTTGTAAACATTTCTTGAAGACTGATTCAATGGGTTCTCCCAAAGGAGTGAATTGATGCTTAGGAGGTGGATTTGTTCTCATTTAGTCTCATGGAAGAAATGGTGTGCTTTTATTTCCTTGAATATGGATGGGAGGTTTCATAGTTTGAATGTTCTTTGCATCTGCAATGCCATCATTTACAACATTTTTGTTTTTGCTCCAAAAATAAGATTTATCATTTGAGGGGCATTGTCCTTGGTTTCTTTGAAAATATTGATAACACCCTTAGCAATTAAAGCCTTCTCAATGTTGGTTCCTTTAGATATGAGCTCATCAAAAGTGGTGGCACTTTATAGTTGTAATTGGAATGATAGCTCTGGATGAAGGTTTTGCACAAAGATATCCACTTGTTTCTTGAGAATTTGCCATGAGAGTTTGCTAGCCATGTTTTGCCATCGTTGAATGAATAATGAAAAAGTTTCCCCATTATGTTGTTTATTGTTAACAAGATCGTTCATGGCTACCTCATGTTCAACATTAAAGGCAAAGTGTGAGACAAATTAGTTTGAAAGTTCTTTGAAAGATTTGATACCGAGTGGGAGATGTGAAAACCATTTTAAGGCTTGTCCCCCTAGACTTCGAGGGAATAATCGCAAAAGGTATGTGTCATCATAGGAAACATCAAGACAAGCAACATAGAATGTTCAAAGATGGTCAGTTGGATCTCCATTTCCTTTGTATTTGTCAAATTATGGCATCTCAAAGTGTGGAGGAAAAGGTAAAATTTGTAGTGAATTGTCAAATGGGTATGGGCATACATCCTCAAAACAAAATATTTTCTTTGTTTGTCCCATATGCAAATTGGCCAATTGTTGTTCCATGTCTATGAGTCGTTGATCATTATTAGATGTAGATGATTGTTGTTGTTGCATAGGATGATGGTGACTTGGGTGAGGGATTTGGTACACCAAAGTGTTGTTGAGAGAATGTTGCTATGATATGGTATGGGATGGGATGTAAGTATTTTGAACCTGATTATCCATTGGTAGTAAGGTGTAGGTGTTTAGGGATGGATTGGCACCTTGAGTTTGCACCGCATGTAAACCATAGGAAGGATTATTGTATGAAATATGAGGATTAGAGGTTATCAGGACTTGAGATACGTTGGATAATGTGATATAGGATATATAAGAATGAGGATTAGATGGTTCTTGGGATACAATTAGTGGATTGACATAGGACATTTGTTGGGTGGATGGTTGTGGCCCAAGTGAATGGAGTTGATCAATGTATGGTTGTGATCCAAAAGTTTGGTCAACAATGGGGATATTACGATCGCATGATGCTTGCGATGTTTGGACTAGATTCATGGATGAAGATGGTAAGGATGGTTCACCATGTGATATAATTGGATTTGTATGAAGTGCTTGTGTGACATGCGAGGAGGACGTGTTCATGGAAGAAGATACCATAGGATGGGACACATACATTGTAGCAACATGTGACACAGTTTGGCTAGGCACTTGAGGAGTTTAGGGCACATGTGAAGAGGTTGTGCTTAGGGAAGGGAGTGGAGTGGATTGAGATAGATGAGATGGGGTGGCCTACGATGCATTTTGGTTAGGCACTTGAGGAGCTTGTGACAGGAATTAACATTTGTTGGTGTCAACAAGGGTTCAATGGATATAGGTGCATGGAATGGAGGAAAGGCCGGAGTAATATGAACATTTTGTGGTGATGTCATAGATATGGTAGACACAGTGGAAATGGTCTTATGGGTATCCTTTACAACAACAACATCATTGGTTGGTTCATGTTTTTGGATTGTGGATATATCAAAGTCCCTTGGCAGTTTGACTCCAGCTTGAGCTAATCATAGGAAAATTTGTTCTTGATTGGCTTGTATGATTTTATTAGCATGTCGGAAAGCTTTAGGGTCTTGAAGATCCTCTTGATCATCCAATGAATCCTCATAAGTAGGTTGATAATAGGGGACATGAGTAGATGAGGAGTGTCCAATATGATGTTGTGGCATTTGAGTGTTTGATGGAGGTGCGATAGTGTAACCTTCGGGTACAAACATGTCCTTAGGCATTCCAGTCATGAAGTGTGAAGCATCCTTAAGAGGGGTAGCTTGAAATTGCTATAAATTGGCTTCCATGGTTGCTTTGTATTGGCTTCTTGTGAGAGGCATTGTTTTTGGAGATGTTTTGGATGTGATGTTTTGGACTAGTTTTACAAAGTTAAGACTCTTGGTTGGTTTGCTTGGCTAGATTGTTTGATAGGATTGATTTGAATGTTTGGATTGATTTGGATTGTTGTTTGATTGGCTTGATTTGATAGTTTGTTTTAGATTGGTTTGGATTGTTTGCTTGGATAGGTTTGATGGATTGATTATCCCCCAAGAGATAGACTCATGAACTCAAGGGTAGACAAGGTTGGTTTGTTGATGTAGAAAGGATCAAAAGGACAAGCCAATGATCAAAGCCAAGTGGTGATGCTAACTTATTGGTTGATTGATGTTGTTGCTAGTTGATTTTGAATCTCAAGAGGATGGAGGGCTCAACAAGTCCAAAATGTGATGGGATTTAGGCTTGATATGATTGATATTGGTTGAAAGTGATCAATGTATTTGTCTAGAAGCTACTAACAGACTCAGGATTGACTGGTAATGTGATTAACAGACTCAATAGTTGATGATAGGTTATAGTTTACCAAAGGTGATGTTGTTCAGACCCAAGGCAACTACCGATAGCTCAAATGTGATTGGGGATAATGCAAAGGTGACTGTATAAGGATCAACTGTGAATTTTCACTGCTCAAATGTAACTAGGTAAAGCTCAAAGGTGATGACTCATTATTCAAAGGCGATTGTCCTAGGATTACTAGAAATTTCAAGGTAAACTAGAGGCGAGCATATGCGGTTCAAAGGTGATTAAAGTTGTTCAAATCCAACTTTCTGTTGTTCAAATGTAATTTTCTGTAGCAGAGAATTGTTTCTGGCAATGTTTTTGTTTGTTTTGACAAGAAAATAGATGACTAAAAACCATGCAAAACACTCATAAATTTGTACAACCTATGCTAGGAAAGGACAATATTAGTTGGATTCCCACTTGGATTGCTCCAACCACACTTATTTAGAGAGGATAGCTTAGAAATTTGGTGGCACTGGCTCCCCCTTACACGGTAGTCACTTCTCAGGCACACCAAACTTCAAATTCCAAAAGGCCCAAAGATCTCAAGAAATTTGCTCTCTACTTTGAATTGTGAGAACGTGGGATGACTTCAGAGGTCCAACCTCCTACACTAGCAAATAGAAGGATTTTAGCCACTACACAAGGTTTCTAGTGAATATCCAGGGGACCGGTACCTTACAAGTGTCCAACAAGCTCCTAAAAGTTCTAACTAGCTCTACTAGGAGTTTTAATATACGCTAGGTACACCTCCTTTCAAACTAGCACTGTACAGTAAGTGCTTATACTGGTTTGGACTTGGCTTTCACCTTATACTAATTTATATAGCAGACTAGATGAAAGTACCTCTTGGGGTCACCAATGAGTTCTCCTTGCAGATGTGTCGCAAGAGCAGGCCCACTCTAAAGATAATAACAAGTTCTCTTACATCCAAGATCCATTTGATAGGCAAGGGAAGAGCATACTTTTGTTATTAGCTTAGGGTTACAAACATGCATAGCAAGCAACCAAAAAAGATAAACAAACATGGAGCAAATAAGGTTCTTTTTAAGCACAAAATCCAAATGTTCCTAAATTAGTGAAAAATATGATAAGTCTTCGATCGATCGATCCTGCAAATAGATTTGTCAGTAGTTTTAAACCTCCTTTCTTTGACAAATGATAACATGTTGTACAAATAGATGTTAGATGCCAAAGAAATCAAGATACAACAATGTAAAACCAAAGGTGACTAAACAAAGATCAAAAGTGATTGTTTGATAATCAAATGCAATTAGGTTTTTACGAAATGTGATCACCTACCACTCAAATACGATTTAGAAGTTACCAGATGTGATTGTTTGCCATTCAAAGGTGAGTCTATACCATGCAAAGGTGACCACGGATCATGCAAATGTGACTATTTTCTAACCAAAGGTGCTCGAATCTTGTCAATTTTGTAAAAGTTCAAATTTAGGTTAGGGTAATTGATCAATCAACAATTATGAGAGTTTTGATAACCTTAGAAGATGAATGGCTTGGATTAAACCATGTACTCTACAAAACAAACACAAAGATCCAACTAATTGATGTGATTAGATCAAAGACAAATCAAACCCCTAAGTAAACTAGCTTAGGGATGACACAAGACACTTAGGGTTAGCAAATAAACTAGCTTACAACCTAAACTAGACACAAAAAATGAACTGAAAACCTTAAAAAACCCTGCAAGGACAGAAAAACAATAATAAAACCCTAGATAACCAAAGGCAATCTTCAGCCGATCATATGTGATTTTTTATGAACCAAAGGTGACCGACAATTGTGCAAAGGCAATTTTTTGCATATCAACTACGACCGAAAACCATGCAAAAGGCATTTTTTTGTCATTCAAATGCAACCCTCTACAGATCAAATGTGCTCTGC
Source organism: Cunninghamia lanceolata (assembly GCA_027924645.1). Classification (NCBI taxonomy): domain Eukaryota; kingdom Viridiplantae; phylum Streptophyta; class Pinopsida; order Cupressales; family Cupressaceae; genus Cunninghamia; species Cunninghamia lanceolata. The sequence goes on along the minus strand of BSBN01000435.1, from coordinate 1,017,793 downwards.
GTGTCTAGACTTCACAACAACTTTCAAAATGAAAATGTTAATCAAAGACGTGGGTCCCACTAGGTGTGCCAGAATGTGTTAGCAGGAAAAATTAGGTTAACAAGATCAAACATTGAAAATCACTCCTAATCCTACCACCTTCAAAGAATCCATCTAAATAACACAAAATGAATGCAAATCAAAAGAAAAGTCACCTAGATTACTTGATTCCTTGGTTGAAATTATGGATTGCTTCTTAATAGTGAACAACCATAGTTGCCATAGCTGCAATGATGATGGATGATATGTTCAAAGTGCTAAATGGATGCTCAATGGACTCAATATGCATGCAATGATAATCTGGACACTTTCAAGATTGTGTGGGATATAGGGTTTGGAATGAAATGAGAGAGTGTATATATAGCTCTCTACTAAGATTGATCAACGGTGGAGATAGAGTGGCTATAAGAACGGTTGAGATTGAACAAGAAGCTTGGATGAATGTGTACAAGACATGTGTCCATAGAAAAATCTTTTATTAAATGATTGTAGTTGGTTTGTTGGTAGTACTAAGATTGTTTTTTTAAAAATAGGATGCTTTTCCATTTTAAGGATTGGATGATGTGGATGATTGATTTTAGAACCAATTAAATCATTTTTGTATTATATTTAGGATAAGACCTATCTTGTACACATAGAAGAATGTGATAAGATAAGGAAATGATAAGATAAAAATAAATTAAACAAATAAATTCATTTAATTTATTTTTAAATGATAGAGGAAAAGATATATTTAGACAATTGGAGAATAAACATTGTAACATCAGAAAATGTCCCCTTGGGGGCTTTTCCCTCATGAGGTTTAGCTCTCGGGTCTTTAGCATGCATTTAGGACATCTTAGTTTCATATGTTGGCATCCCGATGGAATGAGCCCTAGGTAACATGAAAAATGGGACCTAGGAGGACCCCTTGAGCTGTACCCTACCAAAAATAGGGGGGGAGGACTTGGGTGCTCGCGCCTTATCCTACCCTATTTTGGGGTAGTCCTAATTTTTGGGTGTCAGTTTATGACCATTACTTGGGTCCTTTGCCGACACAGTAAGTTTAAATTACGAAAATCTTGGCGGGAGTGCTTGTAGTTGCATATATAAGCATGTTTAGGCATTCATTTGTAAACTAGATAGCAATTGTGATGTTCAAGTGTTCTCAAGGTGATTCAAGGATTTCATTGTGTTGCAAGAGTAGACTTATGTGGTTTATGTGTTAGTATTTGCAGATTTGAACATCAATTTCCTTATGGAATGAAGAGCATCTTCCTCCCATGAGAGCTTCACTATAAGGTGACATTATATTATGTTTTCATCATTGATTCCTTTGGTTTTTTCCTCTACCTCACAAGGGTACGCACTCTCTATCTAACAATGGTGTCCAGAGACTTAAGTGTCCTCTGGGGCTTGACTGAGGCAAGCCTCTAAACACCACAACCCCCAAACCAAGTCTTGTGATTGCAGGTTATAGGTGTCGCATTTGGGAAAAGTGAAGTTGCAGGAAGGAGTGGTAGGCATCAAGGATTCGTGATCTAAAGAAAAGTAGGACACTAGAGCATTTCTAGGACTTGGGCACTTACTCTAGTGTCCTCCACAATTGAATTTCCATAAACAAGAGTTACAGTGTTGATCAGTGTCGGAAGGAGGTCAGGATCCCACAAAGAAATCGGCACCTTGGACTTGGGTGCCTGCTCCAATGTCCCTAACTGTTCCACCTCAGAACCCCAAAAATAGGTACTCTATGATTTGATATTTTACTTCCGTCTGCAAGAGTATTTTCTGTTATTCGTCAATTTATTGTCGTATTTGCATAATTAGGGTTTTAATGGTCAATTGAGCATAAGAGAAGAGAAATTGATAATTAAATTCCCTAATCCAAGTTTCCCTACATCTCACAGTGATCTAGGGTATGATAGTGAATTGCCACTCGACCCTAGATCCTTAAATGTAAAGTGGAGAGGAGGATTTAAACATCAAAACACTAAAACATTAACAAATCCAATTTTCCACTAAACAAACATAAATTAAATAAATAAATTTATTTAATTTATAAGGATGATGAGAAGATAAATAAATAAAATATTGATTTTATTCATTTATAAGAAGAATAATGAGATAATTAAATAATTAAAGATTATTTAATTATTGATTAAAATAGAAGAAAATAGATGATAATAGAAGAAATTAGATGGAATTAATTAAATAAATATAACTTATTTAATTAATGATAGGAGGGTGATTTAGAAGAAAATAGATGATTTACCCAAGTATGCTAGACAAAATTGACATATGCAAGGTGAATGATGCAACAATTTGACAAATGATGTGAAGGGTCAATTTTGGGTGTCTACAAATATCACTAGCCAAACATATCCATGTCACCATTAACCATTATACTAAACGTTTCAGCATCTTATGCTTTATAGGAGTTTGAAAAGATTTGCAATTGCAACTCCCCCTGAGCCAATACTTTCTTTTAGTTATCAAACGATCCATCTACACCAGGCAGAGGTGCAGTTTCATTCTTTACTTCACTTTTTTCCTTCTTCTTCCATATCTTGTTCATTTCCTTCTTTTGTTGATCAATTTCAATCTTCTTTTGAGGAGTAGAAGATCTTACATTCTTTCCCTTGCAGAATCTTGCAATGTGTCCTGATTTATTGTAAATGTAGCAGGTGATACTAGATTGTAGAGCATAATCACCCCTTCTCATATTAGATCTACAATCAGCAGCCCTATGACCAAACTTGTTGCATGTGTAGCAATAACCATAGAAGGATTGAGACTTCATAGCATTATTCTTATTCCTAAAACTATTCCTCATAACTTTACTTCTACATTCATTAGCCTTATGACCAATTTTATTGTAAGCATAGCACTAACCATGAAATGATTGAGAGTTAATAGCATTGTACCTTGGAGGCCTAAATGAATTCTGACTCATCTTGCTTCTGTATTCAACTGCCTTATGACCAATCTTATTACAAGTATAGCAATTACCATTGAAAGCTTGAGAGTACCTGGTAGGAGTAGTTTGTTTAGGAGCAAGCTTTTTGAAGTTGTTCTTCTTGTTCCAGACTTGTGTGGAGTTATTCTTCCTTTCTTCTATCTTCTTGGATTCATCATGTGACTTTTCCTTTTCCTTCTCATTCTCACCTTTAGCCATATTTTTTTTAGAGCTTTCTCCTATTCCAAAACCATGACCACCCTTGTGCTTATGTGGTTTTTGATAATTGAGTATCTCGTTAAGAATATCACTACCACCTTTGAGTTTTAGGCTTTTGTCTATCTGCTCTTTTGCTTCTTCCAGTACTTTTCTCAGATTGACAACTTCTTTCCTCAAGTTTTTAACATTTAGTTGCTTTCTCATTGAGCTTGATATTTGAGCAATCTTCAATCCTCTTGCCTTCTTCAACTTTGAATTTCAAATTAGATCACATCTTCTACCTCCTTGAATTTAATTTCACATCCTTTATCTCCTTCTATTTGAGATTTTGATTTACCAATTTCTTCTTTTGATTCTCTAGCTTGTGTCTTCAATTTGACAATTGTCTCCTTTAATTTTTCAAGCATGACCTCATATTTCAGATTTAGTGTTCTTGCTTCATCCAGATCTTCAAGAGTTGACTGGTGTTCTCCTTCAAAGTCTACCTCACAATCATCTGGATCGATGTCCCAACCTTCAGGTTCTATTGACTCTAGATCCAATTCTGGAGAAAACATACCATTAGACATTGTTTCACATTCCATGTGTTTAAGTGTAGGATCTACATCAGCTATTAGGCTTCTCAAAGGCACTTAGCTCTGATACCAATTGTTGAACATACTCAGAGACTGAGGGGGTGAATCATTCATGTCTTAAACTTTAAATCAATTCCATTTACAACATAAACATCAAATCATATTAACCAGAAGAAGAAGAATAGAAAGGAAAGAATGCACCACAGAAGGATACCAAGATTTATTTATGTGGAAAACCCAATGAGGGAAAAACCATGGTGAGAGTTAACTCACAGTATATGAAGCTGCTTATAAAAATTACAATTTTGTTTTAAGGCTCGCTGTCTAAGGAAGATCGCTGCTCCTTGATGGACTTGTAGACTAAGGTGCACAACCTTAGGGCAAGATACAAGGACCTGTTGAAGAGACTCACTATCTAATAGCAAGATACATTAGAATTACAATGAAAACATGAACATGAATTGCTATAAAGGAGGCATCTAACATATGTTGATGTTGCGGTCCCTTTTCACATAATTACTCCTGCATACTGACTTCACATGCCTCATACTTAACATACTCCTCAATCTATCCTCAGCACACTCACAAATGATTTTGTTCTTCTATAAATACCCTCTGCAACAACTCAAAACCTCAACTAGGTCGACACCAAGATGACCTTTAGATGAAACGTATGAGATTACATAGGTCAGCTCCAAACATATATATTATAAAAAGAAAATAAGGTGTGAACCACACCACATGGCATAACATGGCCCAAGTACATCACAACACATCATTCAAAGCAAAATTAACTAATCAAGATCAACCACAAATGAAGGGAACCAGACTGTTGGCCCAAACAACATCAACACTGCCAACTGTTCATCTTTACACCACTGGAGAGAGACCAAAAACATCATGTGGACCAAGATGTGAGAAATATATTTTCAACAATATCCTTACAACCTTCTCTTGAAGTATCTAATCATTATATGTTGCCATAAGAAGAGGAACATATTTAAAGTTGATGAAAACAGAGCATCCCGAACTGACTGTGACACATCAACACTTAGGATATTGCGTTGCAGTTTACCAAAACATCTTAGACACATAGATGAATCCATACACCACCCTAAACATATCCCCAATTCTGTACAACCATATCTATCACACTAGAGGAATGTGGAGCATTCTAAGATGTTTAACATAGTTATACTACAATTCAGAGAGCAATCACATATAACTCTTGTTGAAAGAATTTTTATGACATGAAATTCTAGAAATAAATTCTTTGCTAACTGCCAAACTTAACTCCAAAATTGCACAACTAGATCATGTAATGCAGAGAAATGTGGACCAAAAAATAGGATCATTGACTTAGGAAAATATGCAGTTTTTACCTTAGATGGCTTCCCTCAACAACATAAGTATAAACCTAACCACAATCCGTCAAGTATCATGCTTCCAAACATCTCAGCATCTGCTAGGTCTTCTAGACTGACTTGCATTAAACTTGCTTGTCGGGATAAGGTGCCATTAACCTTGTAAATCCCATTATTGTATTATCCCATTTATTATTTGTAATTACCCATAAGGGATGTACTAGTTTCATTGGTAGTGGCAAAAATTATTAACTGTCCACGGTAATTACAGAGTTACTGTACCAGTAAGTTCTGAAGTTACCGGTGGTAATTTAGGATGTCATTTACTATGGTAAATGGTAATTAGTCAAGGTGGGGCACCCATGTGGAGAATCTACTATTTTTAGCTTGTAAGATGCATGTCATAATGTTTGGTGGGTACAGTAAAGAATCTATGACACTATGATGCATATGAGGGTTATTAATGTGTTGTAAGTTGCTATGTTTAGCCCCAGGCACCTATCTTGCGAAGATTCTTTTTTAGTGGTATCTATGATGGTTATGACACATCATAAGATGTTGTAAGTGGCTATTTTAGGGCCGAGGCACCCAAGTTTGCATGGGCATCTTTTACCAAGTGTAGGATGCATGTATGACAACATTTATTGTTGCATGAGTGGAGATTCCAAGGTGGATGCCTATCTTGAGGATTGCAAATTCTATATAAGCCATGGCATAGTAGATGAGTTGCATAATAGTTTATAGGTACTCAGGTTCTGTTGGAGTGAAGGTTGAAAGACAGAGGAAGTGAATGTATTTGTAATCTCCTTTTGTGAAGATAATACAACTTGGCCTCTTTTCTTGGTGGAGTTTTTTACCCACAAGGGTTTTCTCCACATTAAACACTTGTGTTATGTGTTTCATTCTACTTTTGGTATATTTGTGTTGTGGGTTTATTTTCGGTGTTGCAATCTCCATCTTGAATACTCTATTAAAGATCATTAAATATTCATTTGAATTAGATTTTTGTTGAGTAGTTATGCTTTCATTTCTAACATTTGGTATCAGAGCCTAGCCAGCTTTGATTATTGGCTAGTAGTGTGGAAGTTGTAACTATAGTGGGAGATTTAGTTGTGTTTGTTTTGCAGATCTTGAGTTATTATGGCTGCATCCACCGTTGCATCAACGTCTCGTTTAGACATTGACAAGTTCAATGGAACGAGGTATGAGTTATGGAAGCTAAAAATGGATGATTTGTTAGAAGAAAGAAACCAGTGGTTGGCTGTCCAAAAAGAGAAGAAACCTAATGATGTCTCTTCAGATGAGTGGGTTCGACTGGATAAGAAGGCAGGAGGAACCATTTGTTTGTGTCTTTAGATTATGTCTTGCTAAATGTCGCAAAGGAAGAGACCGCACATAAATTATGGAATTGGTTGGGTGAGATCTATCAAGCCAAGAGTATGGTAAATAAACTCTATTTAAAAAGAAAATTGTTTTCCTTGAAAATGAAAGAGGGTGATTCAGTTGCAGAGCATTTAAATTCTTTTAATTTGTTGTTGAGTCAGCTTGCTTCCATAGATGTTAATGTTGATGAGGAAGATAAATGTATCTTGCTTCTTTGTTCTTTACCTAAGTCTTGGGAGAATGTTATCCTAGCTACCACTGCTAACCTCGCAAATCCCAAGTTGGATGCCCTTGTTGCAGTTTTACTATCACAGGAACTGAGGAAGAAGAGTTCAGATAGTTCAGGGGATTCTCTTAGTGTCAGGGGAAGGTCTAAGGAAAGAGGAATGAAAGGAGATTAGAAAGGGGCTAAGGACAAGTCTAAGGGATGATCTAAGACTCCTGGAAAGAAGAACAGAGTTAAGTGTTGGAACTGCAGTAAAAGGGGACATGTCAAGAAGGAGTGCAGAAACCCAAAGAAATAGTGGGAGAGTGCTTCTGATAAGTCATCAAATGCAGGTGAAGATGTTTTAATTTTTGTATGTAATGTTGTTTCTAATGATCACTAGTTGGTTGACTCAGGATGCTCATTTCATATGACCCCACATAAGGAATGGTTCTCCACATATGAAGAATATGATGGAGCTAATGTGTACCTTAGGGACAACTCTACATATCCGATAGTTGGGAAAGGTCAGGTACTGTTGTGTTTCAGTGATGGGAGGATTAAAACCCTCCTTAATGTTTATCATGTTCCTGGATTAGCTAGAAATTTGATTTCTATTTCAAAGCTAAATGATTTGGGAATGCATGTGACTTTTGACAAGCATGGCTATAGATTGGTGAGAGGGAACTTGGTGGTAGTGAAGGGGAAGAGATTGGGAAACCCGTTCAAGCTTGAAGCCACTACAATTTGTAATGCCTCCTATGTATCTAAGGCCAGTACTTAAAATACATGTATGTTGTGAAACCATAGATTGGGTCACACAAGTAATAATATTTTGAAAACTATTAAGAATAAAGAATTGTTGGATGGTTTCTCTTACTATGATGAGCACTTTAATTTATGTGAGCATTTTGTGTTTGGTAAAAAAAATAGAAAATCATTTCCTTTAGGAAGCAATAGAGAAAAAGAGAAGTTAGAAATTATTCATACGGATGTGTTTGGACCTATGGATAATGATTCTATCAAAAAATCTTGTTATTTTGTCACCTTCATTGATGATGTGTCCATATTTACATGGATTTATTTTATGAAAGACAAATCTGAAATTTTCACTAAGTTTAAGGAATTCAAATTCTTAGTAGAGAACCAATTAGGTTTGAAGATAAAAATATTAAGATCTAACAATGGAGGGGAATATTGCTCTAAGGAATTTGATGAGTTTTGCAAACATGCAGGTATTATCAGACAAAAGACAACTCTGTATACACCATAGCAGAATGGTGTTGCAGAAAGGATGAACCGAACAATCATTGAAAGGGCCAGAAGTATGATGAGTGATGTACAATTGGATAAATGCTTTTGGGTAGAGGTTGTGTGTACTACTTGCTATTTGATTAATAGATCTCCCTGTAAGGCTCTTTATTCAACACCTTATGAAGTGTGGACGAGTAAGAAATATTTTGTTTCACATTCAAGGGTGGCTATGAGGCTTTTGTTCATGTGCCTAAGGAAAAGTGATCTAAGTTGGATCAAAAAGCTGAAAAGTGTACATTCATTGGATATGGTGATAATGTCAAAGGTTATAATCTTTAGAATCCACTAACCCATAAGATTATCTATTCTAGAGATGTTATTTTTAGGGAACTTAGAGCTATTTCTGAACCTAAGCAGCCAAAAGAAAAAGATGAAAAGGTAAAGAGAGTGCACTTTGATTTAGAGCAGCAAGATGCACCTCAAGAAGAATAGAATGATGGATTGGGGGATGAAGAAGAAGAAGAAGATTCAATTAGTTTTGATGAAGATGAATCTGTTGTTACAGAAGAAGAAGTTGAGACTCTTACTCCACCCTTGAGATCCACAAGACAATGGAATATAGTTGATAGGTATAGCCCACCAGATTTTTGTTGTGTATTTGCTTTATTGAGTACTAACAATGAACCTAGATCCTACAGGGAAGCTATTCTTTCAAATGATAGTGAGTCTTGGTGTTGGTGTGAACACATAATTCACACATGTTAAGTTGACTTAGTGAGTCTTCTAGATGTCTAGGTGTTTCTAGTTGTGTGTTGAGTTGTTGATAGTTGGAGTGAGTTGTCTTATCCTCCACATGTGCAATTAGTTATCATCCTCTAATTAGCACATGTTGTAGGAATATCTCCACCTTTCTAGCTCTCACCTTGCCTTTATAAGCAAGTCTCTCTCATTGTATTTCATATGACAATCTAATACAGTTGCTCCATTGTTTTAGCATCTTCTCTTGTCATCTTTGTGTGGAAGGTTGTCTTGATTGTAGGTGATCCTAGCTTGCTGAGTCACATTGACTCTTACATGGTATCAGAGCCTAATCTATAATTCCCTTCCCTCATTAGAGAGATCTTGAGTGCAATTCATGGTGGATCTTGACAGTTGAGTATGCTCTTCTCTTGCATCGAATGATGACCTGGAGAATCAAAAAAACTTGATAGAGATACCAGTTTTGTGAGGGTTTTCCCTTCTTGTCCTTGTATTGTAGGTGCATTTCAGTGCATGTTTCTGCAAATTAGACTTCACCATTGCATCTGAAGCAGTTGAAATAGTCAATATCACCTTTTGTTTCATCCAAATCAGACATCGGAGGCAAAATTGATGAGGGTTTCAATTTGGGGCTCTTTGGCATGATCTGAGAGGTACCAGCAATTTTGGAGTAGTTTGGCCCAAACCAGACATTGCCATTGCATCCAAAGCAGCCAAATCAGTATGGATCGACTATAAAATCATCCAAATCAGATAAAGTTGCACCAAAAGGCAAAAAAAATTTGCCCCTCGACTGTATGAAATCTCGCAAAAAATCTGTGTGGAATATTCTGCTGGCACAGGCACTGTCGCAGTCAAATCAGAATCGACGGATATTCTCTAGGTAATATCATTGTCTGCTAGTTATTTTGTTTGTTGTCTCTAAAGAATATTACAGGTTTAATTACCTGCAGTACCTAAGATTCCTGCAGGGTCTTCCTGTGGCAACACATGGACAGGGCCTACGGACCTCTCAGCGGTCAATAGTCCGCCACCACCGGTGGTGTCAAGCATCTGCAAGCATTTCACCCTTGGTGACCACTGTGGTAGATGTTGGTATGTTTTAACACATTGTTTAAATCCTGGGGGAATCTACATAATCGGCAGTCTGTGTAAGATTTAGCGGTCTTCACTCCATAATTCACCAGTAGCATCTACTTAGGCAAGAATCTTTTGTCCCTCGCTGATGACATTTTATTTGCCTCTGCAAACAAAACCCTTCGTCAGTTTCCATTTCATCATTAGGACGGTTTCCTCATATTCAGGAAGGTCATTGCCCCAAAACCACCAACTCGCTACATGTAAGTCATTTCCGCCTATAATCAAGCACTTGTAACCCTCGACAGTAGTTTTAACTCTGCATATCGCAGTTTTGTACCTAACAAGGTTTTTTTCCTCAAACCCTCAACGTCATCTGCAATCATCCGTGGGTAGATTTACCTTGCAAGCTCGATTAAATCCGATCAGCAGATCTTTTGAAGCACTAGTTTTCACATTGTCATTGACGATTTTCACTCTGCGCTGGTTGTTCAAAAGTTGTTTTGAGACCACCAAACGATAGTTTTTGCTAAACCCATGGTCGCTACATTCAATGTGGTTTTAAACATAGCCTGACAGTTCAGGTTTTTGCAGGCATATACCAGCGCAGAGCCTTTAGGCTCAGGCCCCCGTGGCCTTTAACTCTGTAGTCTATGGTTGGCAACTTTGACATCAACCAATTTACTCATGCCTACTAACACTTTGTTGACCAAACAATCGACAGTTTCATGATCATATAAGCGATTTTGTAGATACCTATCGCTAGTTTTTAGACCAAAAAAGCAGTTTCCACCAATCACCAGTGGTCCTTTGGATCCTATACATCTGCCATTAGTGGCTTTCATTATTTATACCGGTGGTTAAAATCTACACTCGTCGGTTATTCCTCTGAATTCTGCGGTCAAAACCTAGTGTTGGCAGTTAATCACGGCTGCCAATTCTCACACCAAAAATTTTGCTAATCACATTGGTTGTCACTATTGGTGGATTCCTTGAATTCTGCCCACCACCGACGGTCAACAAAACAGATGGTTTTGACATTTCCTCACTAGTTTCAGTGAAGAGAAAGGTGGTTTGCATAGTTAAAGAAGTGGTTTTGACCCCAAACCCGGGGTTTCAAACCACACACGGTGGTTTTTAACCAAACAAAGAGGTGTTTTTCCTCCAACTAGCGGTAGTTTTTGTGATTCCACATAGCATATTCTAGCCCGCAGATAGAATATTCTGTCAACAGGGGGCCTGTTTTGCCCCTCAAAGTCCTAAAGTAGGGCTTTTTTTCATTTTTGCACAATTTTTGCCCACGGTGTCAAAACTAGGCAAACAAGATACCGTTGGAAACCTGACAGAGAGCTCTTCATAGTGGTGTCAGAATTTTTCTCTGATTTTGCTGGTTGATAGCATTTCTTGTAGGTCGAAGACAAATCTTCCTTTTTAGCTCCCAATCTAATAAATTTTTGCCACAAACTCCAATTTTCGTGATTCTTGCGGCATAAGAAAGGTATTCAAGAGCTCTACACAGCCATCCATGCACTTTTCTCATTTTTTGCACCAAGTTCATTTAATTTCATTTCTTGGTTTTTTGGCATTTGATTGATAACTTGGACATTTTGAAACTTTAGGGGGTGAAATTTATTTTGAGAGAATTTGTTTGTTGCAATACATCATTATGAGTAATTGTAATCTCACTCAGATCTCTTTTTTAAGAGAATTTGATTATTTTCCCCGTTTTGGTCCCTTGAGGATAGTTGTAAATCGCACTAAGTATAAAGTGCCACAAACAAATTGGGGGGGCTCTCTTCCATAGTAAAGGGGTGTTGTTGTCTTGTTGTCTTTCTTTTCATCATGGATGTGCCTCAATTTCCACTTTTAACTCCATATAATTATATTGAATGGAAGAAAAACATGGAGTTTGTGTTGTATAAACAAAAGTTACATAGAATAACTTTAGGCATAGATCCTGAACCCATAGGTGCTACTGAGAGAAGAAAATGGTTAGATAGAAGAGATGAGGCTTTTGGCACACTTTGTCTTGCTATTTCTCCAGATTTGAGATTTCATGTTGAGTCTTGTACTACACCAAATGAGATATGGACAACACTAGACAATCTATTTGGCAAGCAAGATAAAATAAGAAGGTTCAAATTGGAAAATGAGCTAATTGCACTTAATCCTCAAGAATTTGATCAAATCGAAGACTTCTTCACCAAGTTTAAGTCTCTCAGGTTACAACTCAAACAAAGTGGTCTTGAGAAAGAAGATGAACAATTGATTCTATCTATTCTTGCAAAATTGGGTCCTACATATTCAGTTTATGTTTCTACCTTTTATGCTACAATGGATGTTTTTGGTACTAAGTTTACCATGACTTCACTTGAGGAGTTTGTTGCACAACTCACAAGAGAACAAGCCAAGTTACTACACATGGGCACATTGAAGTCACCTAGAAAACAGGCTCTAGGTGCAACACAAAGCACAAAAGATCTTAAGGCTTCACATAATAAGGGAAAGAAACAAAAGGATTCAAAGTCTAATGAGCAAGAGAAAGAATCAAAGAAAACCCCCAACTCTTCTTCCAAAGAGGAGTCCAATAAGAAGAAGAATCCAAAGTGTTCTTATTGTAAGAAATTGGGTCACGATGAGACTAAATGTTATGAGGAAAAAGTTTGAGGAGATGCCATAACTTCTTCAAAAACATAACATTGAGTATTCTCTATCAACAACAGTTTTACACAAGTCTTCTTCTTTGCCACAATCATCATCTACATCTACAGGGACAGCAGGCATTGCTTATGGGATAGATAAAGGAAAAGGAAAAGCATTCTTTACATCAACAAGTCTACAGTCAGAGAGATGGCTTCTTGATTCTGGAGCTTCTCATCATATGGAAACTTCACAGGGGATGTTCTCTTCATTTCAATCATGTACTTCACCACCTATTTTGATGGGTAACAACACATACATGCATGCAAGTGGTAAAGGAACAATTGATGTTGGTGACTCATGTACATTCAACAATGTGTTTTGTGTACCTTCCTTGACAACCAATCTCCTTTCCATCTATCAGAATACCTATTGTGGTGCAGGTAAGACAGTTGAGTTCACTCCTGATTCTGTGATCATTCGGGACTTGGAGAGAAGAGATATCATTGTTGTTGGGATGGCTGATCATGCATCTTGCCTTTATACTTTCTCCCATTTTGTTTCTGACGATGATGTAGATCCATTGATTGATATTCACACTCATGCAGCAAGTGTGAATCATGTTTCTAAGGAGAAGTTTGGTCACTTGAACCTTGGTGTTCTTGCATCTACTTCAGTTCCTGAGACTAGTTTTGAGCCTCCTCCTCCTTCTTCTTCAGACATTAGCATTGACATAGTTTCATCCACTTCAGTTGAGCAGGATATTGTTTGTCTTCTAGATACAGGTTTATGGGATGAGTACTTGACAGGTATTTCTGACTTGTTCCATGAGTCCTATCTTGATGACTTGGAGAACATCATTGATGACATTCATCTCCTATTTGAAGGAGTTGAATCTTCTACTTCGGATGAGCATACTTCTTCTCCACTTCAATTGTCACAGTTTGGCACTGAGTTGGAGTATCTGGAGCATCATTCGGAGGATTCTTCATCTTTGGAGATTGATGATCTTGAGTTTTCATTGTCGCATGCAACACCTAATCATGTGACATTTTTTGGTTGTGACATATGGACTCTTGAGCAGTTTTTAGAGACATCATACATCATGAGGCTTTTTCCCTCATACCTTGAGATGGAGTTTCTTCGACATCAGCCTTTGGACTTGTTTCTTCCTAAGGGGAAGAATGTTGTTTGCAGGCTTTGGATTTTCTTCAGCATTCTTCTTCGGGCATTCACCATTGGCACATGAGCTACTTCATTATTGGGGGACTTATCATCTCACACTTACTCTCCTATGGGGTGGTAATTGATTGTATATATTTGTTAGATGTAGTTCTTGGGGGTTCTTGAGTCCTCCTTCCATCACATCTTTCATTTATTTTTTGCATTCTCATCTTTGAAGAGGAGTTTTGTCCCATGTGGTTTTCTCCTTTTCTCCACTTGAGATTTGTTGTACATGGGTACCTAACATGGCCTAGTAGCTGGGACCCATCCATCATTGTTTTAGTCAACTATTCCCTAAGTTGCATTTAAGGGGGGGTGTTGGTGTGAACACATAATTCACACATGTTAAGTTGACTTAGTGAGTTTTCTAGATGTCTAGGTGTTTCTAGTTGTGTGTTGAGTTGTTGATAGTTGGAGTGAGTTGTCTTATCCTCCACATGTGCAATTAGTTATCATCCTCTAATTGGCACATGTTGTAGGAATATCTCCACCTTTCACTCTACCCTTCTAGCTCTCACCTTGCCTTTATAAGAAAGGCTCTCTCATTGTATTTCATATGACAATCTAATATAGTTGCTCAATTGTTTTAGTATCTTCTCTTGTCATCTTTGTGTGGAAGTTTGTCTTGATTGTAGGTGATCCTGGCTTGCTGAGTCACATTGACTCTTACACTTGGCAGTTAGCCATGTAGGAGGAAATGATGGCTTACACTCTTGTAACACTTGGGATCTTGTTCATTTTCCTAAAGGAAGAAAGGCCATATGTTGTAAGTGGGTCTTCAAGAAGAAGTTTGGAGCAGATGGTTCATTGGAGAAGTACAAGGCTAGACTGGTAGCCAAGGGTTACTCCCAAAGAGAAGGAGTTGATTTTGGTGAGATTTTCTCTCCTATTGCTAAATTGACTTATATTAGATTTCTTTTATCCATTGTTGCAGCTTATGATTGGGAGATTGAGAAAATGGATGTTAAGACTATGTTCTTCCATGGAGATCTTGAGGAATAAATTTATATACAACAGCCTACAAGTTTTTAGGTAAAAGGAAAAGAACATTGGGTTTGCAGGTTGAAGAGGTCACTTTATGGTTTGAAATAGTCCCCCAGAATGTGGTATCAAAAGTTTGATTCATTTTTGTTGAAATTGGGTTTTGTTAGAAGTGAGGAGGATCGTTGTGTTTACATTCATTGTATTGATGATTCTATACTAGTTATCGCATTGTATGTTGATGACATGTTATTTTTCAGCAATACTAAGGGTATGATCAATGAGCTTAATGCACAACTTTCAAGTGCATTTGACATGAAGGATCTTGGAGCTTCCAGATATATTCTAGGAATGGAGATCGGAAGGGACAAAGGTAACAGAAAGCTTTGGTTGTCACAAAGTAAGTATTTGAATACCATTTTGTGGAGATTTAGTTTTCAGGACTGTAACCCAGTTAGAGTTCCTTTACCCATTGGTATTAAGCTTTCATTAGATATGTGTCCAAAAATGAGGATGATCTTGAGGATATGTCTAATGTGCCATATGCAAGTGTTGTAGGGAGTTTTATGTATGCAATGGTTTGCACTAGACCAAATATTGCCCAAGCAGTGGGAGTTTTGAGTAGATTTATGTCTAACCCTGGTAGATAGCATTGGAATTATGCGAAGAGGGTGCTTAAATTATTAGTTTCAAGATAGCCAACTGAGAGGGGGGTGAATCAGTTGTCTCAAAACTCTTCTTTTATTAACCACTTAAATCCTTCTTGTCATTCAGCAGCATAATAGCAAATCAATCATGGAAACACAATGCATTAATTCAAGAGCAGAAACACATTAACACATATGACACCAGAATTTTAACGTGGAAAACCCGGTTAAGGGAAAAACCACAGGGTGACTAACCCAAGAATGTATTCTCTATTAAAAGAATAAAAAGAACAAAATGGCACATGCCAATTAGGGATCACTGCCCGAGCACACTACTCACAAGAGACCCACTGCTTATAGGAGACACACTATCTATAGAATAATAAATATTACATACTTGAACTGAAGATTAGCATCTTCACCATGCTTGAGTCAATTTCATTTAAGCCCAATACTTCTGCTCTACTTTTCGTTCTTCTCCTCTCTACCACATTCTCATCTTCCTTTTCTGTCTTTGAAATGACTTCACAACTATTATGTATACAAGACATCAACTTTGGGATAATCATCAAAGTCAGCACAATACATTCTTTATTTTATTACAGAGCAAATACACAAATACAACTTGTCTTATTACAAGAGACTTCATGCGAATCATCACACAGTCGGCCACATGTATCTGGGACTTCAATCTTCTTTGAGGAACACTTCATGCTTCACAGAACACCTTCAAGATCATCCACAAGATGTGCAAACCATCTAGTCGGTCATGATTATGAAGAACTTCATCATCCAGAAGTAAATCTTTAATTACGAGCTCAATCTTCAATGCGGATCACCAACATGAACTAGACACTATCTAGAGACCCCCACAAGCTTTCCTGATTCACAAAGAACATCCACACTACTTTTGCTTACTGAAATCATTCTCTTCTTCATCTAGAACCTCAAGAACATACTCTATCATCACTGTCACATTAGAATGAATGCTTGCGGACCTCTAGACCATGAACCAATTGAGTTGTCAATTCACATTGGCTTCCTAAATGCTCCATCAAATCTGCAGAACATGATATTGCATTTCCGGACCTATTTGTGTCACTCTATCACCTCTAAACACTTACCAGAACCGGTTTCACTCAAGTGGCCATAACTTCTTCAAATCTTCATGCGGACCTCTCAAATCTTGACTGGGTCATCTTTAGACACATATCTTCAGACCCTTTGATACGCATTCCCTAATCTCCATGTTAGCTAGGATCTTCACTTCATAGAACTTCACTATCTTTACTGTTCTTCTCTATTTCTGATAGGACTAATTTTCTCAATATCTTTAGCACACAGCTCATCCAATCCTTGACATCAATGCAACAGGAGTATGTTGACATCAATGACAACACCGGTTAGGCCCATACTTGCAACATAAATATCTTGCAAGTACTCTTGATTATTGTTTGGTTTACTCTGGTACTGATAGTGCTGATAAATCTTTGGACATACAAGTTTTTGTTGATGCAGATTGGGTAGGTCACTTAGATAGTCGAAGGTCCACTAGTGGCTATGTGTTCACTCTGTTTGGAGGAGCAGTGAGTTGGATGAGTAAGAGGCAGCCCATAGTTTCTTTTTCCACCATAGAAGCAAAGTATATGGTTGCTACCCATGTCTCCAAGGAGGCAATTTGGTTGAGGAGATTGTGTACATGTATTGGTTTTGATTACAAGATCATTTAGATTGGTTGTGATAGCCATAGTGCTATTTGTTTGAGCAAGAATCATATGTATCATGCTCAAACTAAGCATGTTGATGTTTAGTATCACTTTGTTTGTGATTTGGTTGCTAATGGACAGATTGAGCTGAAGAAGATAGACACTTAGGAGAATGTTGTAGATTCGTTGACCAAGCCTATGAGCACAGAGAAGTTTGTGTGGTGCAGAGAGGCCTTGGGCCTTCTTTCTAGTGCCTGATTATTTTTCATACTAATTTCCTATGGGTTGATTTACAATGTATAATGTCAAGTGGGAGAATGTTGCGATAAGGTGCCATTGACCTTGTAAATCCCATTATTGTATTATTCCATTTATTATTTGTAATTACCCATAAGGGATGTACTAGTTTCACCGGTAGTGGTAAAAATTATTTACTGTCCACAGTCATTACGAAGTTACTGTACCAGTAAGTTCTAGAGTTACTAGCAGTAATTACGAGATGTCATTTACTATGGTAAATGGTAATTGGTCAAGGTGGGGTGCCCATGTCGAGAATCTACTATTTTTAGCTTGTATGACATATGTCATAATGTTTGGTGGGTGCATGTAAAGAATCTATGACAGTTGCAAGTTGTCATAAGATTCTATGACATTGTGACACATATGACAGTTATTAATGTGTTGTAAGTTGCTATGTTTAGCCCCAGGCACCTATCTTGGGAAGATTCTTTTTTAGTGGTATCTATGATGGTTATGATGCGTCATAAGATGTAAGTGGCTATTTTAGGCCCTAGGTGCCCAAGTTTGCATGGGCATCTTTTTCCAAGTGTAGGATTCATGTATGACAGCATTTATTGTTGCATGGGTGGAGATTCCAAGGTGGACGTCTATCTTGAGGATTGAAAATTCTATATAAACCATGGCATAGTAGATGAGTTGCATAATAGTTTATAGGTACCTAGGTTCTGCCAGAGTGAAGGTTGAAGGACAGAGGAAGTGAATGTATTTGTAATCTCTTTTTGTGAAGATAATACAACTTGGCCTCTTTTCTTGGTGGAGTTTTTTACCCACAAGGGTTTTCTCCCCGTTAAACACTTGTGTTATGTGCTTCATTCTTATTCTAGTATATTTCTATGTTGTAGGTTTATTTTTTGTGTTGCAATCTCCATCTTCAATACTCTATTAAAGATTGTTAAATATTCATTTCAATCAGATTTTTGTTGAGTAGTTGTGCTTTCATTTCTAACATTGTTGACCCAAGTCTCAACTGTGTCAAACCATCTCTCTCAAATCTTCCACTATCCATCAACTTCATCAAACTATCTCTAATCATTTCTCAGCCTCTTATACAAGATTTCTATATAATCATGACCTTAAGTTGACACATATTGGGTTGACATCAATGACAACACATATTGCCAATAGATTTCTTAACAAAATCACTAATGTTCTCATTTGTCTTGTTGGACCTGAGGTTTTGAAGGTTTCATAGTACCAGTGGTGGCATTCTTGGCCAAAATATCCTCTATTAGGCTTGGTAGCATCCATGGTTCTTCATGCATCATAGTGATAAGGGTTCCTTCAAATATTGTTTCATGTTTTATTATGGCTTCATTCATGAAAACAAAAGTTGCAAATTGTGCATCAATATTATCTTTGCATCATGAAATCAAACTTATCTTTGTCATATCCTATAAGGAAATTATGACCATAATATTATGATGTTACTATGAGTTTTAATGACAAGGCTCCCATCTTACAAACCCTCATGTGTTTCTTCACATTTGGTGCTAAGAATTGATAACCATTGAATGCGATTTCATGTTAAGTTTTGATTCATATTATGTTTATTATACGTCATTCCATGATTTTTCATGTGCTTTCATACATTACTTACTTTTGTCTATAAAACATGTTTTTTTCATGCTTATCATCTTTCACCTTCTAGCAGTCCTTTTTGGGATCTCATGGATTTTTTTATGGATTTTTATCTCTAGGTTATTCTAAGAAGTCAACAAGTTTAGGAGGTTGTAGGGACTATCATGAACAAGAAGGGAAGAGTATTGGTGTCAATTCCAAGGGTATAGATAGATGACAGTCATAACAATGGTAAGGGCAGCCTTAATTCCTAGTAAAACTTTTGGGACAATCATAATAGTGGTAAGGGAAGCCTTAATTCCTCATTTTGGGATAGTCATAACAGTGCTTTTGTGTTGCATGGGTCTTACTATGGGTTTTATAGGTTCATCATCAAGCCCTAAGAAGTCTTTGAAAATTTATTGTTATGAAACAAAACTAAAAGTGGTTGACTATCCTAAAATGCAAGAGGATTGTGGCTTGGGTGCCTTATGTAATTGTCATGTTCATGTGACTTTTCCATTCATTCATTGATCACCATAGTCATATAGAAGGTATTATTATATTTTACATGTATTAGGAATGCGGTGAGTTGAGAATCACATTTAAATTGACATTAGAGAGTAAATAGTATTGTCATACATCCTAGGACAACCATCTCCATAAAAGGTGTAATGCTTGGTGGTGGCCTAAAGAACTACCAATTTTCCTTTTAACTATACATAACATTTACCTTTTTACTTGATTACTATTATTTGTAGTGTAACCCATCTTTCAACTAATATGCTTATTCAACACATGTTTTGTTGAGTGTGGTTTCACATATTTTTGCACTAAACAAGGCAAGGTACGAGAGATTTAATTCTTCTCTATTAAGCATTGTTGAATACTAGATTTAGTTCATTAATCTATAATATTTATACATCAATTACATGATAACTTGTTATGAAGGTCACCAATATAAATTTAAGACCTCTTCATGATGGTGCAAGTTGAGGATAGTCATGATCATGAACCATCATATTTTTTCATCAATAGCCAAGTATAAAACTTAGTATTTACAATTAATTTACCAATGGAAAGAAGGATACAATTAAATTTTATTTTGTATTTGATTAAAATATCCTTGGGATTGTCCATCTACAGGATACAAAAAACATTCCTTATCTAAGTAAGAAGCCTCTTACATATATTCCCCCTTCAACAAACTTATAAACTTGCAATATGAGTGAATTTTGTATTCCACACCTTGTGGGGCCAAACAGACTGTGCCAACACATTGGGTTGGGTGGGTAAATGTTAGGGGAGGTCTCTTTTTGTGCATCAAGTGTCCCAATTGTTTTGGGCTACAGGCTTCTGGAAAAGTCATTTAAGATCCGTAAGAGCAAAAAACTGCCAAACTTTGATGGAGCAGTTCTCTGAATTTGTGGCACCTGGGAATGTTTTTTTAAACCTAAAAGTGCATGTGGGGTCTATTCACAATAAATTCTCTCAATTTTTCAACTCCAATCCTTTTGACCATGCTGAAATTAAATGATTCTTGCAAAATGCATTAGTGGCATTCACAATAACCTTTCTAAAACCTATATTTTTTCATTATGCACCTCGTGGGACTGAACAGGCTGTGTCAACATGTTGGAGTAGGTGGGTAAATTCTAGGTGAGGTCTCTTTTCATTTGCCAAGTGTCCCAGTCATTTTGGGCTACAGGCTTCTAACAAAGTCACTTAAGATCCTAAGAGAAAAAAAATGCCAAACTTTGACGGAGCAATTCTCGAAATCTGTGGCACCTAGAAATGTTTTGTTTGGACCTACAAGTGCACATGGGGTCCATCGACAATAACCTCTCTTAGTATTTTTCAACTCCAATTCATTTGACCGTGCCAAAATTAAATGCATTCCTATAAAATGCATTATTAGCATTCAACATAACCTTGCCAGAAGCCGTATTTTTCATTTTGTACCTCACGAGGCTGAACGGACTAAACCAACACATCAAGGTGGGTGATTAAATGCTAGGGGAGGTCCTTTTTTGTGCACCAAGTTTCCCAGTCATTTTTGGTGCAGGAGCTCCCAGTTTAGTCATTTTTGGCTATTTCCTAGTTTGTCTTCATGTTATTTTATTTTCCTCTAAGGCTTTGAAAGCCATTCTGATGTTTTGTAATAAAGACTTAGTCATTTTGATTGACTAGTCCAATTTAGAGTTAGTGAAAGCCTATTTTCTAGGTATTCTCCTTTTGAAACTTAGTGTTTTTTTAAGAAAAAGCAAATTCCAACGTTTCATTGCCTTTCATGGGTAGTTGTACAGTTGGAACAGAAGAGGAAAGGTTCCAAAAACTTTCTATAAACAATTCATTGTATGAACATGCCGACAGAAATGAGAAGAGGAGTCTTTTGGTTTGAAAAAATAGTGATTTTCTGTATTCTGTAAGGAACAGTCATTTTGTACGGCTTGGTACGGACAGTAAGGGGTCCAAGGCCTAGAAAATATGCTTGCATGTTGAATCACCTTTCTTTTGCATATAATTAGAGCCCTTGACATTTCTATAGGAGGAAGAACCAATCCATTTTGCAAAAACTATTTTGAAACCCTCTAAACTAGGGTTTGTGTCCAAAATGATGAATTTTTCCTCTATCCTCTGAAAGTTATCACCCATTTTTAGAAGGATGGAGGAAGCTAGGCTAGGTTTTTATGTTTTTCATTATTTGCAGGTTGAAGGCTCCTCTTCAAAGCGTTTGGTATGACTCTAACTAGTCAAAAACAGTGACTAGTTAGCATGAAGTAGTGGACAGCGTTGCAAATGCTGATAACAGTCAAAGGGAAGAGCAAATAGATGGTTGTTCTGATGTTTTGGGGTTAAGACAAGTCTGTATGACTGCTTGGTGGATCATGTGTATGCTAGTTTGATACACTTCCTTCATACAACCTCCCAAATTAGGCCTTTTCACTGAAAAAAGATAGTCTGATGTTTCTGATCGCTAATAGTACAGTATGTTTCTGCATGTTTGGGGAGGAGTACATATTCATAATGGGTGTTTGAATATGCACCAAGTCTTGAGGGTCATTTGGAACTTTGGAGAGTTATCCATGATTTAGTCATTCATAAAGGCTACAAGAAATAAGCCTTCTTCAAGCACTGTCATAAAACAATCATGCTGCAACTTCCTGTCCTCTACCCTTGCAAGTATAATGCTTAGTCTTTTGGTCAGTGACCTGGTATTAGTCATGTTTTAGACAAGCATATGTTGATGGTAGTATAAAGATCCTGATTAGTAGAGTAGATTGGTAGTAGGTTGTGAGTTCTTGAAGGTAGATTGTGCATATAGGTTGAGTTGAGCAGTGACTCCTCAAAGTGAGAGTTGAGTGGCCTATGTGGTGGACACTAGGATGTGGTCCTAGGCTAGGTCAACCTCCTGAATATCCTTATGTAGGCTGATATCACATTACCTTTTATAACACTCTTGAAGGAAGTTTTGGAATCTAGGTTCTTTGTGTAACTACTACCAATATCTCTGCATCAATTTTGAGCTACGGGCTTTTGGCAAAGTCACTTAAGATCCCTAAGAGCAAAAAACTAACAAATTTTGACGGAGCAGTTTTTAGAATTCGTGACACCTGGGAATGTTTTTTTTGGACCTATAGGTGCATGTGGGGTCTATCCACAATAACTTCACTCATTTTTTTTCAACTCCAATCCATTTGACTATGTCAAAATTAAATGCATTCTTGCAAAATACATCAATGGCATTCAACATAACCTTGCCAGAAGCTATTTTTTTCATTCTACGCCTCATGGGCCCAAATGGACTACACCAACACATCAAGTTGGGCAAGTAAATGTTAGGGGAGGTCTCATTTTGTGCATCAAGATTCCTAGTCATTCCAGGCTACATGCTTCTAGCAAAGTCACTTAAGATCCTTAAGAGAAAAAAAATACCAAACTTTGACGGAGCAGTTCTCATAATCTCTGGTACCTGAGAATGTTTTGTTTGGACCTACAAGTGCATGTGGGGTCCATCCATAATAATTTCTTGTATATTTTCAACTCCAATCCATTTGATCATGCCAAAATTAAATGCATCAGTTGCATTTAGTATAATATTGCTAGAAGTCGTATATTTTATTATGTGCCTCATGGGGCTAAATGGACCATGCCAACACATTGGGGTGGGTAGATAAATTCTAGGGGAGGTCTCATTTCATGCTCCAAGTGTCCTAGTTGTTCTGGGCTACAAGCTTCTGGTAAAGTCACTTAAAATCCTTAAGAGCAAAAAACTACCAAACTTTGACGGAGCAGTTCTCAAAATTCATGGCACCTAGGAATGTTCTTTTTGGACCTACAGGTGCACATGGGTTCTATCCATTATAACCTCTCTCAATTTTTTTCAACTCCAATTCGTTTGATCGTGCCAAAATTAAATGCATTCTTGCAAAATGCATGAGTGGTATTCACCATAACATTGCCAGAAGCTATATTTTTTGTTTTGTGCTTTGTAGGGCAGAACGAACTACACCAACATGTCGGGGTGGGTAGGTAAATTCTAGGGGTGGTGATTGGTTCCCAAAAATGTACCCACCAATTTCTAAAAGGTAGCAAACCTTTATGATCAAAACTAAGTGAAGCTTGGCTAACGAACAGGAGATAAATTCACATTTATCCTCCTCTACACTTTAGGTTCTGCAAGACCTAGGGGGTTATCCTTAATGAACTGAAACACAAATATAAAACACAATTATATCATAGTTCCTATTAGATATTGAATTTCATACAGATAGACAAGGATTTGCATAACTACACCCATAACTATCCCATTCCCTGTTCCCATTATAACCTTGGTATGAAGTCTGAAAATAATTACGAATAATTACATAAATGACTAGATTTATCATTTTGAAATACGTTTGTGGTAAGAAAATTTTGATTTAAGAACTAGTACGTAACCTGGGATAACAAAGTCAATACCATATTAATCCTTCACAATGATATTACCCTAAAATTGAAAATTAGTTTACCTTATAAATGATATTAGTATCTCTGATTTGATACTAATTTTAATTATGGAAAACAGCATACATTTTGTTCTTAATTATCCGCCCTATTTGCAAATAATCACATTAAAATGTATGAAAATCTTACTCTATTCCCTTGAAATAGATTTAAGATACACTAGTAACACATGACAGCAAATGTAACACAAAAGAAATAATAAATCCTTGATCCATTAACTTCTTAAAACTAACTACATAACAAAGCTGGAGATGAGTGGTATTCACCATAACCTTGCCAGAAGCCATATTTTTTATTCTACACTTTGTGGGGATGAATGGACTACACCAACATGTCAAGGTGGGCAGGTAAATTCTAGGGGTGGTTGTTGGTTCCCCAAACTATACCCACCAATTTCTAAAAGGTAGCAAACCTTTATGATCAAAACTAAGTGAAGCTTGGCCAATGAATAGGAGATAAATTCACATTTATCCTCCTCTGCACTTTAGGTTCTACAAGACCTAGGGGGTTACCCTTAATGATATTGAAACATGAATATCAAACATAGTTATATCACAGTTCCTAGAAGATATTGAATTTCATACAGATGGACAAGGATTTGCACTACACCCATAACTATCCCATTCTTTGTTCCCATTATAACCCTGGTATGAAGTTTGAAAATAATTACGAATAACTTACAGAAATGGCTATAGATTTATCATTTTGAAATACGTTTGTGGTAAGAAAATTTTGATTTAAGAACCAGTGCCTAACTTGGGATAACAAAGTTGATACCATATTAAGCCTTCATAATGATATTACCCTAAAATTAAAAATTAGTTTACCTTATAAATAATATCGATATCTCTGACTTGATACTAATTTTAATTATCAAAAATAGTGTACATTTTGTTCTTAATTATCCACCCTATTTGCAAATAATCACATTAACATGTATGAAAAGCTTACTCTATTCCCTTGAAATAGACTTAAGATACACTAGTAACACATGACAGCAAATGTATCATGAAAGAAATAATGAGTCCTTGATCCATTGACTTCTCAAAATTAACTACATAATAGAGTTGGAGATGAAATGCATACATAGCTTGCATTCTTTCATTAAAATTCAATAACAAGGAATACAATATATGGTGACTAATAGACTAGAACCTCTGTATATCTAGATATAGGTAACAAAAAGAAGCCTAAGACCCCAAAATTCCCCTCTCACAAATAGAGTGCATCTCGTTTATAGAATAAGGGTGCTTCTTACAAATTATCAGATGATTGACATGTAGCCCAATTTGTTTAACCTGTTAACTGCAGAGAATGTGATCGGTTGGAACAGCCTAGAACTCGTTCATGAAACTGCCATCCACCTTCTCTTGTTATGATTGTTTAGCCTAAGTGGTTAGTAAATTTGAGGGTCACCACATGAACTAGGCCCCACCCACTAAAATTGACATGGTTTTTGCAGCTGATTTCTACAACAAGAAAGCAAAAAAAGACAACCTATTGCTCACCCAACTGCTATTGAAAGAGTCAGAGAAGTTAACAATTTGAATACATCAGTCCCCACCACTTTTCTCCAAATAGATGTGGATAGTTGTAGGGACCTCTCATCAAGACCTAGGCTACTCCTAGTCTAGGTCATGTGAGGTCAAGGGGGAAGAACTCAACAAGCTACTGCATCAAGCAATAGGCCTTGTCTGCCAAAAATGTACCTGATCCATTCTATCTATCATGGATAGAAGGACATAAAGAACCAATTTCCAGACATGTTCAATCCTAAAAAAAGGTAACTCTATTCCTTTATCCCAAAGATTGCATAACATGAGCCAGGAAAACAATGGCATCCCATACACATAGAAACATATCTCCAGATATTCACAAAAACAACATAGAGAACTAAAAGAGATAGGTGTTGAATCACAACACGCCCAATCCTTAAATAGCCCAAAAGAGGCAATGAACATGCTAGTCATAGAAAACAAAACATTATATGCTTCCATAAATAAACCATTACTATAAAATGTATCATTGAAACACCGACGCTTATCATCTAATATGTGGATCATTCTCAAAGCAATCCAATTAATTCTGCTAATGCCATAGGTGATGATAACAATATGCAGTCACACATCCATCTGTTAAAATACCCCCATCAGCAAGATATGTATGTCACCTACTAGTCGATCCTTGGTTTGAATGGAGGTCATTGATCTTGTCAGGAACTGACCTGATTGACAGTTGGTACTTCATCGTAGGGATCTTTAAAATTACTTACCAAAATTGCATTGTAAAAATCCTTTGTGATGCCACTTGGAAATTGGCACCTATAAAGCATGCATGAGTCAGTGAAAGGGCCCAACCAAAATATGAGTCCTTGGTATCAAAGGCAATCTGACATCAAATCTTTGTACCATAGGGACACGTGGCAGCATGGTGTACTATCGCATTCCCACCTAGAAATCACTTTCTTAAACCACAATGAAGGAAAAGGTTTGTAAGGCAAATAAAACACTACCACGTAGAAAACACAACCCACCACATGCATCAGAAGTACTGACATTCCAATAATGACACTTAGCAAAGAATCGTAGTCCTACACTTTTGGCGGGTGGGGATACTATTAGAATGTGATGCAAAGCAGCCTCTACGATACCAATAGAAACTTTCCACACTGGAGAGGGAACCCTAGTGAACACATGCATATCCACGTGTCTACAAATCGCACAACCACAAATTTTACAGCACATACATATAGGAAACATGATGCAGGGAATAAATGCGATGCAACCACAATAGGATACGTAGTGCATGACAAGGATACGTAGGGACCACAAGCATGGGCAATGGGGAAAATAAATGATTTAAAACACACCTATTCACGAACCTAACTGGTGAGAAAACAAAAGGTGTTAGTAACCAAGATGAATTGAAGGACACCAGGTCATGACTTAAAATTTAGGAATTGACTGAAAAAAAGTTAACAAATAATTATAAAATAATCCCTAAACCTCAAGACACAATCAAAACAAATCTTTTAGGATAGAAATTTTGAGTAATAGTAGCACCTAAAAACCTAAAAAATAAAAAGTCCTAACAGTAGCTCTTGCCCGGGGATGTGCCTTCTAGTGGGAGGTGATGAGAAACCAAAGAACATTCGGGATGCAAACCAAACACTTCACACAAAGTGCCTTGAACTTTGAGGTTCTATTTTTAATAAAATTACTTGGGGGCCATGTGCCTCTGGAAAACTAAAAACCAACATTTTCCTCTATCAAACACTTTACTTTCAAAAGATTGTGTCATGCCCACATTTTAAACATGGACATGAAAACTAAACTAACAAAAAATTTCTATAACCCTGTTAGCACTTATTTTGACCTGGGGTTGATTTGTCATGATCAGGAGGTTTCTTCATCTGAAGCCTTCATCTTCTTGCCCAATTTTTCTAAGTGTTGGACCTCCTCAGCGTTTTTCAGCTGCAGCATCATATTTTCCTGAGGAGGAGGTCATCATCATCTTGTCTTCGATGATGATCTTCATCAGCATGTTCTTCGTCGGCTTGTTTTTCTCATCGTCATCATCATATTTCAACTGTCGGGTGATGTTTGCTTATTATCCTGATGATACTGGTGAGCTACAGTGCGCCCTCAGTTGCTTGCGGGGGTGATCTTTTCAAGTATCCGGTGATCTTCCGAATATCACCTTGCTCAAACATGATGACGATGTTGCCCCGATATCTTGAAGGGGTTATTCTCTAAAGTTGTCGACCTGACTTGTTTTTTCCTAAGGGTCGTCATCATCATGATATTTCCAGTTATCATCCTGCTGCTTGCGGAGGTCATCATATTTTCTGCCTTCATGATATTTCGCCAGGGTGATATTTTATCATCGGGTGATCTTGGTTAACATCATCCTGATGATGTTGTTGAAGAGTTCTAAGTGCGACCCGATATTCACTAGGGTCATCATATTTTGAACGTCAGGATGATCTTAGTCAATATCATCCTGATGATGTTGTATCACTTCTTGTTCGATTGTTCTGTCATCCTGATGATGCTGATGTCATCCGTATATCAGGGTGATATCTTTCTTTCTTTCTGCCTATCTGCATCATGATATTTCCGAAGGAAGGGGTGATGTTTTTGTATCACCCGGATATATGTTTTTGTCTTGTTCGAGCATCATGATGATGCTGATATCAAGGAGATATCCGCCTGCTGGCTTCGCGCATTATCTCCGGGGGGTGATCTTTTCAAGCATCATCATCATATTCAGTTATCGCCCCGATCTTACAGTGGAGCTACAGTGCAACCTGATATTTGAACATCAGGAGGATATTTCCAAATATCCGGTTGTCTTCCGAATATCATGATGATGTTAATATGATGATGACGTCATCAAGGTCCGCGGGGGTCATATTTCTAACAACTGATCATCTTGAAGAGACCTCCTGATATTTGCAAACATGATGATGACGTCATCTGGATATGAGGAGGTGCGCAGTAGGCAGATATGATGATGACGTCAGCAGTATATGATGATGACGTCATCAGGATGTTCATCGGCCAGATTTTTGTTATAAGCTCAGCAGGAGGATGTTCCTCCGAAGGATCAGGTTGTGCCGATTATCATGAAGATTATATTTCAAATATCATGATGATGTCAGGGTGATGTTTCAAACAACAGGATATCATGCTACTGGAGGATGATGATGATGAAGTCTATACTAGTGTCGTCAGGAGCAAAAGCACCGACATGATATATGCTCATGACCTAGTATATAAAGTGTTATTGAGGTCATCGCGGGGTGCATGTGGGATATTGATATCCTGCATTTTCAAATATCATGATGATGAGTCTCGGCGGGAAATGGTTGCGATTGCAGATTTGATGATCTTCCCAAGGCCGCGAGTTGGTGCGCCATTAATGGCGATTGTTGCAGAGGTATGGGCGATGGCGTGGGTGGATCCTGTACCCGACTGAAGATGTACATCAGCGGATGATGGCGCAGGGCTCGAGAAATCTTCCTGTCTCCTCCCCTACCTGCTGCATTCAAGTTTGGGCACCAATCTGGTTGTGTTTGAGCGCCATTTCCATGATACTGTGTATCTGGCGAAATTTTGGTCAACATTGTAATTAATTGCTGAGCACCTACCTGGCTGTTATAAGCAGGTGATGTTGCTCATTTGAGAGGTTGTTGAAAGTTGATGATTTTGGCTCTGTAATGCATGACAAGCTGATCTGGTTGCTCTGTACAGCTTACCTGTGAGTTTATGTATCTCTTGTTGTTTGTTTTTGGCATGAACCCACTGATTTCATGATTAAACTTATATGAGAAATGTTGTTTAGCATGTGTTGTGTTAATTCTGTCTCCAGTATTGCATGTACTCTTCTTCTGAATCTGGATGTTTGGTAATGTTTAGATTCTAGAGCATAGAATTCCTATGTTGACTGTCTGATCTTCTGACTTCTACTCAAGGGGTAGATTAAACTGTTTTCAGGTTGAACATTGGGAAGAGTATACTGCAGTAGGTATACCATAAGTAGAGATAACCTAACACTTTGTATTGGGAGATGTCTGTAAGGCAGATATCACACATATCCCCTTGAAATCTAGTTTTAGTTGTTCATGCTGATCATTCACAGGTGTATGTCTACTGACTCCAGGCCCTGGATAGGCACCAATCATGCTTTGTTTTGTGTTATAACCATATCCAGCTTTGCATCCACACTTAAACTCCAAAGCAAAATCTAAAACCAACATTAGGACTTTAGAATTAGTTTAGGATCCTCAGTCCTCTGTCTACAACTGCTAATAGGCCCAAAGCTAGCCCCTTTGCTCTTATCATTCAGTTTTGTTCTACTTACAGGAGGACTATCTGCTTTCTGTCAGCATCCCAGCCTTGTATGCATATCCTCATGGATGTTGAGTAGGGAATACCCCCCTAGGTCTTGCAGAGCCTGAAGAAGAAGAGGAGATAAAATATAGAGTCTATCTCCTACACTGTTGACCCCCTGGCCCAGAGATCCTGTTGATCACTGATGGCTACCTTGTAGGGAAATCTGGGAATGAGCATCCAGTCTGGGAAAAAGTCAACAGAAATTGGCGACTCCGCTGGGGATTGAGAAGTAAAAAGTACTATCTAATCATCTCCAGTAATATATATGTGACCCATCTGAGTCAGCAACAGTAATCTACTCCGCTGGGGAACCTTGTGAAAGAACCCTGGTTTTCAGAAGAAAACAGTTCCTAGAAATAGGTGGCGACTCCGAAGTAATCTCCAAACCGGTCAAAGTAACATTTATATGCAGGGGAGAAGATCCCAACAAAATCCTCTATTTGAAGAGTTACCATTAACAAAAAGAATGATGTATAGAAGAAAGGGAACTGTCTCAGTTAGTCATGAGAGCTCCCCCAGAAAAAGTGATGATGTACAAGATAACCCTAGGCCATCAGGACAGCATGCGCCGTATTTTTCAATTGCAGAAGCTGATATTCAAGGTGCATATGAGAGGCAATAGGGTGGTAGTATGAGAATGAGGTCAGAGGTGTTCCAAGAACGCCCTTTTCTAGACCCAAGTGAAAGGTTTGAAGAGGCAGAGTCTCTGAGGGATGATGAAGATGATGACCAAAATGGTATGAGACCATCTACCTCCAGACCTAAGGATGAACAATTGGCTGAAGAAATCAAAAGTTTAAGAGCGGAACTAGAATACCTACAAGCCATGAAAATCAGAGATGATATAAGGCAGAAAGTGCAAGCCTTGAGAACTGCCCAAAATGATTCAGTTCCTACCCTAGAGAATGCAAATATGCAAAGACATCAGCAAAGATATGAAATGCAACATCAGCATCATGATGACAGACAAAATGTGAATGATGCTAGGATACCACTGAACCATGCAGGAAACCAGAATGCAAACAGAAATGTTACTGTTAATCAGCCAAACAGACAGCCTATGCAGTTAGATAGATTCAGGCAGCTGGTGTTTGATGGTATTCCTGGGTATCCTAACCCCATTGACAAGCATTTGAGGCTGCAAGTGCCTAAGTTTTCAGGAAACAATACAGTGTCAGGAGAAGATCATCTAAAGGCCTTCCAAAATGTCATGGATAATTTTGAGGTTGAGCATGAGGATGTTTTCATGAAGTCATTCATGCAATCCTTAATAGATGAGGCAAGAGAATGGTACAGGAATCTGCCTGACCGGAGTATTTCATCATGGGATGATTTTAAAAGGATATTCAAGGAGCAATATGGTGATAAAACTGACCCTAGCTTCTTTGTAAATGAGTTCACCAGCATCACCAAAGCGTCAAATGAGCAGGTTGTAGACTTTAATGCAAGATTCACTAAAGTGTTGAACAAATTGCCACATCATATGAGGCCAAATGAACCAATGTGCATAATTTTGTATATCAATGCCTTTGATGCAAAGACTGCATATGGACTAAGAGATAAAGGTCCTGCCACTCTCAGGGATGCTTTCAGAATTGCAGTAAATATTGAAAACAATAGGAAAGCATCAGGCAAGACAAATAGAAGGGATGATGTAAAAATTCTGCAGAATCCAAATAAGCCTCAGAACACTCAAGGTAGTACGTCTGCTCCTGAAGATAAGATAGACAAACTGGCAAATGTTGTTAAGGACCTGAGCTATAGATTAGCTAGAAGTGAAAAAGGGATGGGTCCTGATAGGCAAGTCTATCAAAGGCAGGAAAAGAGGCCATCATTACATGATATGCCTTATAACACCAATTGGCATGATGGTAAGCCTGTATATCCACGTAACAACACAAATCAGAGGGCTCAACATGCCAAGGAAACTCCTGATCCCCTGAAGAAAACTATAAATATTGCTGATGATGCTCTGTGGTGTATAATTTGTCAGATGCCACATTCACAGTCACAGTGCATGATTGCCCAATCTTTGTATGATAATGCTACATCTTGTAATGAGTGCAATGAGCCACATCATGTGCAGGATGATGATGTTAACATGATGTCCATAGGCAGTGGATGCACTCTGTATGATGCTGATGAGAAGACAGATCATCAAGTTCAGGCCTGCCAACAGTCCCCATATGATGAAGATAATGAAGATAATTATGTGTATGCTCAGAACTCACACAATTTTCTGAGTAGCTTACAACGACCTTCTGATGAGGAGATTAGAGCCTTCACAGCTGCAGCAGTTGCTCAAGTCAAAAGCAACTACAATCTCAGAGGTAAAAGTCAAGTTGGCAGCCCACATCAGCCAGAGGATATTTCTGCAGGTCAGCTGGTGCATGGTCATAAAGGAACTGAACCACACAAAAGGCAGTGGGTAAATAATAAACAGAATTTTAGACACAGAACAGGTCATGATTTTCAAGGACCAGAAAACAAAACCCCTCAGGCTGAAGATCAAAGTAGAGGTTCCCAAGATAAGAATGATGATCAGGGAACTATGAAAGTGAAAGCTAAATCAGCTCAGGATAAAAGCAAGATTGTGGAGCAAGCTACAACTGTTGTACAAAACTATGCTCCATTTGATATGGCCCAGATCCTCTCTCAGGTAAAGGTCTCTGTTCCACTTATGGAACTCATGAAAGTGGAAGAGATCAAGAATAGGACAATATCCCTAATCTCAGGGGTTTCAAGCTAAACAGAATGATCAGACCCAAGGTGAGAAACAGGTCATGTGCAATGAAGAAGATGAGACTCCTGAAGTCTATTTAGGAATGACCATGACAAAGTGTCCTTCACAGGTGGAACCATTTTATGTTTCCCTGGTTATAAATGGTAAAATAATTAGAAATTGTATGCTTGACTCTGGAGCATCCACAAATGTCATGCCTTTGGCTATCATGCAGCAAACTGGATTAAAAATTGACAAGGCATGTGGAAAGTGTTATGCAATGGATGCCAGAGAGGTACCATTCATTGGAATCATGAAGGATGTGGATTTCAAACTGGCAGCATTTCCTGAAAAAAGATACAAAATGAATATAATAGTGGTTGACATCAAGCCACAGTATGGTATGCTGTTGTCAAGAAGATGGGCAGCACTAATTGGTGGAAGTATGCAGCTGGACCTGTCATATTCCATGATTCCAATGAATGGCAGGGATGTCAAGCTAAGCAGAGAGCAGAGATCATCAGAGACAGTGGAAGACCAAGAAGCAAATGAACAAGTATGCTTTGTAGACACTGACTGTGATAACTTCAAGGTTGTCTCAGATGATGCAGAAGACAAAAAGAAAAATGTCTGTATTGAAGAGCTGGATCAGCAGGGCTTATGGACCATGTTTTTTGATGGAGCTTGTGCAAAAGAAGGTTCTGGAGCTGGAGTTGTCTTTCTGTCTCCAACTGGTAAGCTCCTCAAATTTTCTTTCTTGCTGAGGTTTGATTGCACAAACAATATTGCAGAATATGAGGCTTTACTCTTAGGCCTGAATATTGCTCTCAAACATGGGATTAAGATGTTAAGAGTATTTGGGGACTCTGAGCTGATTGTATCCCAAATCAGAAATAAGTATGCTGCAAAGAATAAAAGACTGAAACAATACAAGCATGCTGTTTGGGATACTATTGAATTATTTGATGCATTTTCAATTGGCTGGGTAGAAAGGTCAAAAAATGTTATGGCTGATTTCTTAGCCAATGTTGCAATAAGGCCAGATGACATCACTCTGTCAGGTGTCACAGATGTAGAAGTTAAAATTAGGCCTGCCATACCAGAAAACATATGCAGCTGGCAAGTTTTTAATGATGATAGGGATTTGCTGAAATTTTTGCACTGCATAGATGAGTATGAGAACCAACAGATTGATTTCCAAGCTTTTGTAGAGACTGTAGATGGAAAAGAGACTCTTGTGGGAAAAGAGATCATTCAATTGAAGACTAACAAGATCCCTAGAGGGTTAGTGGCTTTGGAAAGAGCCTTTGACAGTAGAGACAAAATGGTCACAAGGACATCCCCCACAAATAAGGAGGATTTAGAAGAAATAAATTTGGGGACATCTCAGGCCCCTCAGAAAGTGTATATTGGTAAACAGCTCAAACCACACATAAGAAGTATGCTGATTGCATTACTAAAAAAGTATAAACATGTTTTTGCTTGGTCATATGAGGACCTAAAAGCTTATAGGGAAGACTTATTCCAGCATGAGATCCCATTGAAGCCTGAAGCTAAGCCATTTAGACAAAGGCAAAGACCTATTAATCCAACCTTAGCTCCCAAGATGCAGGAGGAACTCAGAAGGCTCAGGGAAGCTGGAATAATTGTGCCAATAAGACATTCAACTTGGGTGTCTAACCTTGTCCCAGTCAGGAAAAAGAATGGTGATATTAGGCTGTGTGTTGATTTCAGGAACTTGAATGTATCCTCTTTGAAGGATAACTATCCATTGCCTAATATGGAGGCTATGTTGCAGAGAGTGACTGGTTGTGAACTCCTATCCATGATGGATGGATTTTCAGGATATAATCAGGTAAAGGTAAAAGAATCAGAACAGTATAAGACTGCCTTTACCACTCCATGGGGGACATATGTGTATGTTAGAATGCCATTTGGACTAACAAATGCAGGTGCTACATTTCAAAGAGCAATGGATGTTGCTTTTGCAGGGCTGATTGATTCAATCCTGGCAGTATATCAGGATGACCTGACTGCTTACTCAAAGAAAGAGGAGCAGCATTGTATGCATCTGGAGCAGATCTTCATAAGAGCACTAGAATATGGCATTTCTTTAAACCCAAAGAAGTGTGCCTTTGGAGTAGTTGAAGGAAGGCTTCTGGGACATATTATTTCCAAGGATGGAGTCAGGATAGATCTAGAGAGAGTGGCAGCTATTGACAAGATTCAAATGCCAAAAACTGTGAAAGGAGTTCAGTCCTTCTTTGGACAGATAAACTTTGTTAGAAGATTTGTTCCCAACTTTGCAGAAACTACAAGGAACATCTCCAAGATGATGAAGAAGGATGCAACTGTCAGCTGGGAAAGGGAAGCAACAGAATCATTTCAGAATATCAAAGAGGCAATAAAGATGGCCCCTGTTCTTAAATCTCCTGATTTTTCTAGGCCATTCCAAGTGTTCTCGTTTGCTTCCTTTCATACTGTTGCTGCATGTTTGTTGCAGAAAAATGAAGATGGTTTTGAACAGCCCATTGCTTTCTTCAGTATGTCCCTGCAGGCCTCTGAGTTGAAATATGACATTATGGAAAAGCAGGCATATGCACTAGTTAGAGCCATCAAAAGTTTCAGACCATACCTGGTAGGGTCATATATCATTGCATATGTACCTCATGCAGCAGTCAAAGACATATTCACTCAGCAGGAGGTGACTGGAAGAAGGTGCAGATGGATAAACAAACTGCAGGAATTCAACATAGACATACAAGTTACTAAGTTGATAAGAGGACAAGGATTAGCCAAGATGATGGCACAGTCAAACTTGGAAGCATGCCAAGTTAATGCAGTCCAAGATGAGAATGTAAATGTATCAGGATCTGAATGGTACAAGGATATTGTCTATTATTTGCAAAATCTGAATTGTCCTTCCCATTTCAGTGACCATCAAAAGAGGACTCTGAAGCTACATGCAATCAGGTATGTTGTTGTTCAAGGTGAGTTGTACTGGAAAAACCCTGATGGTGTGCTGCTGAGATGTGTGGATGAAGACATGGCTAACAATGTTTTGATTGACATGCATAAAGGATTGTGTGGTGGACATTATACTGCCCAAACAACAGCTCATAAAATTCTTAGGGCAGGATATTGGTGGCCCACTCTCTTTTCAGATGCACAAAAGTTAGTAAGGAAGTGTGACCCTTGCCAGAGATTCTCAGGAAAGCTGAAATATAATGGTGCTTTACCCCTCAGAACTGTACCTGTGGATGCTCCATTCCAGCAATGGGGAATTGACTTTATAGGGGAAATTGCTGACAAATCAAGTGGGGGACACAGTTGGATTTTGGTGGCAACTGATTACTTTACCAAATGGATTGAGGCCATTCCAACTAAGAGAGCTACAAGTAAGGTGGTGACAGACTTCATACTAGAGAACATCATCATCAGGTTTGGAGTACCATTTAAGATTATCACTGATAATGCTATGTGCTTCAGATCAGGTGAGTTTGTTGATTTTTGCAACAAATATGGGATAAATCTGTCATATACATCACCATATCACCCACAAGGAAATGGTCAAGCAGAATCAAGCAATAAGAGCATCATGAAAATTGTCAAGAGGATACTGGACAAGAACAAGAGAGCTTGGGACTCAAAGTTGAACTTAGCAGTATGGGCTGACAGAGTGACTGTGAAAAGGGCTATTGGGAAGTCACCTTTTGAGCTGGTATATGGTACATCAGCTAGACTGCCCATAAACAATCTCCTACCAGTTTACAGGTTCATTCAGGAAAATGATGAGGACATTGAAGATCCCATGACAGAAAGAGTGAATCAGCTGGTTGCATTGGATGAAGACAGAAGGAAAGCCCACCAGATCAATCTCAAAAGACAACAGGATATGAAATATCAGTTTGACAGGAGAGCTACAAAAAGGAAGTTTGAAGTCAATGATCTGGTGCTTATTTGGAATGCTAAAGATCAGGAAAAGGGTAAACATGGTAAATTTCAGCCCTTATGGATGGGCCCATATCAGGTTTGCAATACTCATGGGGAGGATTCTTATTTCCTCCAGGCCCTAGATGGTGAAATTCTGGAATTGCCTGTGCATGGCCAATTCCTTAAGTTCTATTTTACATGAATAGCTGGTTGCTGTGCACATTTGTAAACATATGTATGTAGTGTAAATGCCTTGTACAGCTCGCGTTTTTTGCTTTTTGTCAGGTCTGCCCGGAGATCTAGTTCTCGCTGCAGGTTTTCACCTGCACGTCCCCATTCGGAGCCACTGTTAGCACTTATTTTGACCTGGGGTTGATTTGTCATGATCAGGAGGTTTCTTCATCTGAAGCCTTCATCTTCTTGCCCAATTTTTCTAAGTGTTGGACCTCCTCAGCGTTTTTCAGCTGCAGCATCATATTTTCCTGAGGAGGAGGTCATCATCATCTTGTCTTCGATGATGATCTTCATCAGCATGTTCTTCGTCGGCTTGTTTTTCTCATCGTCATCATCATATTTCAACTGTCGGGTGATGTTTGCTTATTATCCTGATGATACTGGTGAGCTACAGTGCGCCCTCAGTTGCTTGCGGGGGTGATCTTTTCAAGTATCCGGTGATCTTCCGAATATCACCTTGCTCAAACATGATGACGATGTTGCCCCGATATCTTGAAGGGGTTATTCTCTAAAGTTGTCGACCTGACTTGTTTTTTCCTAAGGGTCGTCATCATCATGATATTTCCAGTTATCATCCTGCTGCTTGCGGAGGTCATCATATTTTCTGCCTTCATGATATTTCGCCGGGGTGATATTTTATCATCGGGTGATCTTGGTTAACATCATCCTGATGATGTTGTTGAAGAGTTCTAAGTGCGACCCGATATTCACTAGGGTCATCATATTTTGAACGTCAGGATGATCTTAGTCAATATCATCCTGATGATGTTGTATCACTTCTTGTTCGATTGTTCTGTCATCCTGATGATGCTGACGTCATCCGTATATCAGGGTGATATCTTTCTTTCTTTCTGCCTATCTGCATCATGATATTTCTGAAGGAAGGGGTGATGTTTTCGTATCACCCAGATATATGTTTTTGTCTTGTTCGAGCATCATGATGATGCTGATATCAAGGAGATATCCGCCTGCTGGCTTCGCGCATTATCTCCGGGGGGTGATCTTTTCAAGCATCATCATCATATTCAGTTATCGCCCTGATCTTACAGTGGAGCTACAGTGCAACCTGATATTTGAACATCAGGAGGATATTTCCAAATATCCGGTTGTCTTCCGAATATCATGATGATGTTAATATGATGATGACGTCATCAAGGTCCGCGGGGGTCATATTTCTAACAACTGATCATCTTGAAGAGACCTCTTGATATTTGCAAACATGATGATGACGTCATCCGGATATGAGGAGGTGCGCAGTAGGCAGATATGATGATGACATCAGCAGTATATGATGATGACGTCATCAGGATGTTCATCGGCCAGATTTTTGTTATAAGCTCAGCAGGAGGATGTTCCTCTGAAGGATCAGGTTGTGCCGATTATCATGAAGATGATATTTCAAATATCATGATGACGTCAGGGTGATGTTTCGAACAACAGGATATCATGCTACTGGAGGATGATGATGATGAAGTCTATACTAGTGTCGTCAGGAGCAAAAGCACCGACATGATATATGCTCATGACCTAGTATATAAAGTGTTATTGAGGTCATCGCGGGGTGCATGTGGGATATTGATATCCTGCATTTTCAAATATCATGATGATGAGTCTCGGCGGGAAATGGTTGCGATTGCAGATTTGATGATCTTCCCAAGGCCGCGGGTTGGTGCGCCATTAATGGCGATTGTTGCAGAGGTATGGGCGATGGCGTGGGTGGATCCTGTACCCGACTGAAGATGTACATCAGTGGATGATGGCGCAGGGCTCGAGAAATCTTCCTGTCTCCTCCCCTACCTGCTGCATTCAAGTTTGGGCACCAATCTGGTTGTGTTTGAGCGCCATTTCCATGATACTGTGTATCTGGTGAAATTTTGGTCAACATTGTAATTAATTGCTGAGCACCTACCTGGCTGTTATAAGCAGGTGATGTTGCTCATTTGAGAGGTTGTTGAAAGTTGATGATTTTGGCTCTGTAATGCATGACAAGCTGATCTGGTTGCTCTGTACAGCTTACCTGTGAGTTTATGTATCTCTTGTTGTTTGTTTTTGGCATGAACCCACTGATTTCATGATTAAACTTATATGAGAAATGCTGTTTAGCATGTGTTGTGTTAATTCTGTCTCCAGTATTGCATGTACTCTTCTTCTGAATCTGGATGTTTGGTAATGTTTAGATTCTAGAGCATAGAATTCCTATGTTGACTGTCTGATCTTCTGACTTCTACTCAAGGGGTAGATTAAACTGTTTTCAGGTTGAACATTGGGAAGAGTATACTGCAGTAGGGATACCATAAGTAGAGATAACCTAACACTTTGTATTGGGAGATGTCTGTAAGGCAGATATCACACATATCCCCTTGAAATCCAGTTTTAGTTGTTCATGCTGATCATTCACAGGTGTATGTCTACTGACTCCAGGCCCTGGATAGGCACCAATCATGCTTTGTTTTGTGTTATAACCATATCCAGCTTTGCATCCACACTTAAACTCCAAAGCAAAATCTAAAACCAACATTAGGACTTTAGAATTAGTTTAGGATCCTCAGTCCTCTGTCTACAACTGCTAATAGGCCCAAAGCTAGCCCCTTTGCTCTTATCATTCAGTTTTGGTCTACTTACAGGAGGACTATCTGCTTTCTGTCAGCATCCCAGCCTTGTATGCATATCCTCATGGATGTTGAGTAGGGAATACCCCCCTAGGTCTTGCAGAGCCTGAAGAAGAAGAGGAGATAAAATATAGAGTCTATCTCCTACACTGTTGACCCCCTGGCCCAGAGATCCTGTTGATCACTGATGGCTACCTTGTAGGGAAATCTGGGAATAAGCATCCAGTCTGGGAAAAAGTCAACAAACCCGACGCTAAAACCCCCTCACATGCTACATGCATGCTTAATGACAAGTGCACTCAATGTTTTTGCATGCACAAGCAACATTTAGCACGCCGCATTTAAATGAGGTAGAGGAAGGCAAGAGAAGGGAAGTGTGAAACACCTTTCACACCCCTTAGATGTGGGGATTAACCTATTAGGCTAAAAGGTCGTGACATGCGTTGCTAAGGGGAAAAATCTCTTTCAAGGGATAGTCCCCTAGGGTTTACTAGATGAAAAGGAAGTACAATTTCAACCTAAGGTCAAAATCCTAAACCTAAACTTAAACTAAGAAAACCATTTAAAGTGCTCAAATATGAAAATGAAAAATACTAAATATTAAATTAAAATTGACATCACCTAAGGCTTCATTAATACAAGTTATAATCAACTTAATCATGCAACAAAAATTCAATGCAAAGGCATAGCCTAAAAAAATAAATTAAATAAATGACCCTCAAAAAGGCCCTAGGATGTTAATTAAGAGCACTGGAATTAAATATGACAAAGATTTAATTTCAACTTTAAGTAACATTCACACTTTGCTATAAAAACAAAACTCCATATTCAATTAAATAGTCTCCAGAAACATTTGCCATTATAACCTTACAAACTCCTCTCTAGGGTCAAATAGGTTAAATCATTCCATAAATTAAATTTCCTACAGTAGACCTTTGTAAAAATGGCTTAATATTTCCCTAAGTGGGTTTAATAATTGAAAATGGGTTTAGGACCCCTAAACATTAGGGCAACCCTCTCAACCCTGATTTAAGTTATAAAAGTGGTTAGAGCTATCATTTGATCTCATTTTGTTTTTTAGGTAGGAGCAAGCTAAGGAGAAGAAATCTCTTCTCAAAAAGAAGATTATTTCTCTAGTTGATCTAATCAACAAATTTATTGTTTCCTCTAACATGGTTTATATGAAGATTTCAATAAGCTTCCAAGCTTTTATTTTATTTCTATCAAGCTCAAAACTACTCATTGGTCAAGGGTTCTATATTTTATTTTTTGAAAATGGTTTCAAAAGTTTCTTCTTTTACATAGTTTACTAACTCCATTGTTACTAATTTCCTTTCAATACATTTATTGAAATCATATTAAATAAATATCCATGCTTATAGTTTCCTTTATTTTCTTATTTTTTTATAAATCTTTAAAATACAAATCTACATCTACAATATTAAATTAGGCAAAAGATATATACATTGTATATATAAGTGTAAAATAAAATATATTGACTACTGTATATATATTGTTTATATACATAGTAACTGATATATATATATATATATAAAACTAACAAAATGAAACATTACTATTTAATGGGCATATATTATAATATATATGCAATAATTGATGTAAAAAAAAAATTTGATACAATGAATATATCAAAAGCGAACATTTTTTTTTCTTTTTATAAAGGACTACGCACAACACACGAGTTAGGCTATGTTCGCAGGGCGTGGGTCCCTTGGGACCCAGCCTACGCATAGCATCGATCAGGTGGGGAGGGTGCACTGTGGAGGGCTCACTCCCCTGCTGTGACTGCTATGGCAGCACACAGGGGGGGAAGCCCTTCCCCTTCACATAGTGCTGAAGACTCATTTTTTTAAAATGAAAAAAATACTTTTTGTTTTATATCTTTTTTTTTCAAAGAAACTTTTAATCCTAATCTCTAATATAGTTTTAACAAATATATGTACTTGTTTATATATATTTAAAATAAAACAAACTTTAATTTTACTAACTATATTTATATGTATAAATATTATTTTCATAAGTATCCTTATTTTACTATAATAATGTTATATCATGAAACAACTCAGCCCATTTTTAAAAAAAAAGGAAATAACATTATTTTGATCTACATGTGTTTAATCAATAAAAACTATGAGAGGTATAAATATATATTTCCTTTAAATTTTAGCTTAGTATTTTCTTTTCAAACTAAAGCAAGACTTCTTCTTATCAGTACAAGAGCATTTACTCCATTATAAATGTTTTGAAGGGAAATATATTTTTCCTAAAACAATAAAATTAGTCTTTTGCTTTGCAAAATAAGGATGCTATTTTTCTTTGAGAACTAAAATAATCCCAATACACAGATACATTTATTTAACTAACCCTTGACTTCAAGGAGAGAGGGATGATTTTTTTGTGGTAAATAATTAAATCATTATCATTCTTATTGTCCCTTTTCTAACTTAGATGTGAACAAGATAATACATGTGTGAGAGAGAGAAAGAGAACATTTAGAATATTGCTTCATAAATCAATTTATTCATAATGCAACCACAAGGTAGTAAAAAGCATTCTTTCTTCATTGGAGTTACTTTGCAAGTAGATAATTTTTTTTCCAAAAGTAAAATGATATACAATGAAATACAAGGAGAGACTTAAAACTCAAAACCTAACTCTACCCATTTACAAGCTCAATGATCCAAGGCATATACATTGTCATACAAACTAAAACTTGCACCAAACCATAAAACCACATCAAGGAGGCTACTCTCCTCTCCTTCCTTCATAGTGCCATGAAATCCTACAAAGACAATAAAACTCTTCTCATGACCAAGGGAAGCTCACCTCCCAACCTTAGGCTTCCTTTCAAGCCACCCTCAAGCTAGGAGGCCTACAAGTAACTTAGTTTCATGCTCATACACAAGGGGATTCAAACACACTCATAAAAAACATGATAACACCCAACCCAATGGATCTTAACATAACCAAATCCATAACTATGGATTCCAAAGGGGGAGAGAGTGGGCATCTCTCACTCAAGGGGAAAAACTCAAGAATCACCATAATACCCAAAATCACATATCAATACTACATAGCCTCTTTCTCTCTCAAACCACTTGTAACTCTAAAATATACAAGAGAACTCTTGCCAACCAAATGAT
This sequence comes from Cunninghamia lanceolata, assembly GCA_027924645.1. Classification (NCBI taxonomy): domain Eukaryota; kingdom Viridiplantae; phylum Streptophyta; class Pinopsida; order Cupressales; family Cupressaceae; genus Cunninghamia; species Cunninghamia lanceolata. Next base: position 975,362 of record BSBN01000435.1, on the reverse strand, counting down.
AATCAAAATACCAAGGTAACAAGGCATTCTTGCCTAATCCAAACTTACACCCAAACACCAAGAACAAGGCCAATGCCTTCTAAATCTCCTTAACAAGGATTGACTTTCCCCGAGGAGGTTCACTCCTCTCTTAACCCCATACAAGTATAAACCCCTCACATGGAGAGCTCATGCAAACAACCCATAAACCCAACACAACAATATAAGATACACAAATAACCTTTCAAAAATACATGAAGTAAAAATGCAATATAACAAGAAATCTTGAAGCTTTGAGAGCCTACCTCTCAAGCTTCAAGTAGTGAAAATGATTGAGGAAGCCTCCCAAGAGCTTGCTTCAAGATCTCCTTAGCTCAAAAACCTTCTCTCAAAGCCAAAATCCCTTGCAAGAATCCCAAACCAAAAACCAAAAAGAACTCTTCTCACCTCAAAAAGAGGGAGATAAATAGGTCTCAAAAAACATCCCAATGAATGAGGAAGTGACACTTGTCACCTTATCATTCACCCTCTCAAGCACATCTCCCCACATGTTCTCTCACACATGTGTGAGATATTGAGGAGTAGGGAGATGACACTTGTCATCCTCACATTCCTCCTCAAGAGCACACCTCCCCACACTTGTCCTCACACATATGTGAGACATTGGGGAAAGGGGAGTACTTGGGGTTATCTTCCCAAAGGTGCTTACAATGTGTGATCACACATGTGAGGCCTTTGGGTTCTCCCCCAAGCCCTTACATGAACCTAGGGTTGTGGGATTGGGACGTGACAAGTCACCAAACCCTCATCCCAAAACCCTAATTCGTCACTTAACTCCCATGGTCAAATAGAGTGGACAAATATGAGTTAAAACTCATGATTTGAGGTCTATAAGGTACCTAACCCATAGGTACTTGACCTAGGGCCCCAAAACACATGAAATAAAGATAATAAAGTTCAAAAATCAACATTTAAGTAGCCCCTAAAACCCAAGAACGAAAATGGACACATGGATGACACTCATCATCCACCTCATCCTAAATAAAACTTAGGAGAATCAAATACAACCAAAAAAAATTATTAACACATTAACATTCATACTCAAACAACATATAACCTTAGTCTTATTGCATGTATGTTGTCATTGATGTCAACAATAGTATGGAGTGCTACAGTGTGGAAGGTTGGAAGTGATGCCACTAGAGATATCTAAGGGAGATTGTAGTAGCATGGTGATCAGTAAAGATAGCGGAATCAACAGTGTTGTGAAGAAGAAAACAAAGTGATGTGCATATGCGGGGATGGTCAAAGAAGCAGACAAAGGATGTTGATCAGAAGAAGTTAAGAAGTAAAGGAGATGGATCAGTATCATCTATACATAGTCATACCATATCTTTTGAAGTTCATGTGAGAGATCACACATTTGATATGTTTATGTTTGAAGTCTATGATGAGTAGAGTTGGATTCTTTCTATGGACTCATGATGGTTGTTGTATGATAATGAAAGTTATAAAAGATTGAAGGAAATTATCTAAGTGTAGTACAAGTCAAGGAAGGTGTTATAGGATCACAAGAAGGTACCGCACTCTACCACAATTGAAGGTAAGGGCCTATAGATTGGAATAATGGCTAGGTATTGCAATCAGGTACCTATGTTTCAGGTTTGAGGTCATGAAGATTATCACAAGATGTTTTGGTGATAGAAGTGTGAAGACAGTGTTGAAACAGGGTAACTGCAGTCACAGTGAGATAAGAGAATGCTTTACATCTCTCCGCAAATAAAGATATGATGTTGCAATTTGGAGGACAGGTAGATATGAGTATCAGGTATGCATGTTTCAAGATTCAAGTGTTAATATGTATCGCAATTGCCTCTCCAGAGTCAGTTGTGTGTTGACATGCCTTGGTGCTAATTGAAGTAAGTAGAGGGAGATTGTTGAGGCCACCGTAGGTCACCGCACAATGATATTTGGTCCTGTTGATTGAAATATAATCTCATATGGTTTGATGGTATGTGTTGTTCAAGTTTCAAAGGATTATGTTCACCACAAGTACACATTTCATTATTCTATCTTAAGACTATTTAAGCAGAGTTGTTAACAATACCGAAATCAGAGTTTATGTGTTTGCACCAGCATGTGATGACTTGAAATGGTAGAAGGAGTATACATGGATGATTTATGTAGACACCCTAAAATGACCAACTTGTCATGCTACTTGCATTTCATAATCTGTCTAATCACCTGCATTGCAAACGTTAATTAAATAATCTAATTATTTAATTAATTATCATCAAATTCTTCTAAATCTCCTAAATTCAACATTAATTAAATAAATCCTCTTTATTTAATTAATTAAATTAAATTCCTCTATATTCTTCCACAATTAAATAATTTTAATTATTTAATTTGATCATTATCCTCTTTCCAAAATTCACAGCCACATTAATTAAATATATCCCATTATTTAATTAATTCATCACAATTCTATCTTATCTACAATTAAATAATTTACATTATTTAATTAAATCAATTGTTCTTCTAAATTTAAATAAATCAAATCAAATTTATTTAAATTATCTCAATCCTCTAAAAATAAATAAAATCAAATATTTTATTTATAATCTTCTGTTCTTCCAAAATCATGCACAACAATTAAATAAATTTATTTATTTAATTTGCTTTTAAATCTTCTAAATTAAATAATTCTAATTATTTAATTATTTCTTCCAAAATATCTTCTCTAAATTTAAATAAATCAATTATTTATTTAAGTTGCTTTTTAATCTAATTTGAGTTATCTCTAAAATAACTTAAGCTTTCTTGCTCATCAATTAAATATTTCTATATTTAATAAAGCAAAATATCTTCTTTTCTCATGCAAACCTCTTCTTCTTGTTTTAAATCACTTAACTGATTGCTTTATTCTTTTAATTGATTTATCTCTTCAGTCAACTCATTCTTCTATTCTTGATAACTCCTCTCATACAAAAGCAAGCAAGACACATGTCTTCTTCTTATTCGTTGCACGTTCCTCAACTTATCTCCTCCGTTGATTCTTCTGAATTATCTGGACCGTTGATCGATTTTCCTTGAAACCTATATAAACCCCCCTCATCTCCTACATTGAGCCTCTCTCTCTTCGATTTTATTCTCAGGCATACTTGACAGCGCTTTGAGCATACAATGATTCGATTGAGCACTCTTACGATCTTTTGACATTGATCTTCTTGAGCCACTTTACGATCTTTTAACATTGATCTTGGCGCAACCCTTACGATCTTTTGACATTGATCTTCTTGAGCCACTTTACGATCTTTTAACATTGATCTTGGCGCAACCCTTACGATCTTTTGACATTGATCTCTTGAGCACACTACTTGCTTGTTGCAGCTATGGCTTTGCAATTTCATTGAGCAATCCTACATTCAATCCAAAGGAAACAACACAAATTTCGGTAAAAGTCTTTATTGCATTGATTATTTGTCATGGCTTTTATTTAAATTCGTTTTCTTTATGTTATTGGGTTCTTTGGTTTTATTGCTTTAAGGTTCTTTTCAATCTTAAGGTACCTTGATCCCATGGATATGGGTATGTAGGCAGTCTGGAATACGAAGGATGTTTCCAGTACTCAGGTACATAAGATCACCTCTTCTCCGCTCTTTTCCCACATCATCACATCTACCAGAACTACATATCATCTTTTCAATCTTAAGGTACCTTGATCCCATGGATATGGGTATGTAGGCAGTTTGGAATACGAAGGACGTTTCCAGTACTCAGGTACATAAGATCACCTCTTCTCCGCACTTTTTCTACATCATCACTCCATCCAGAACTACATATCATCTCATTTCAATCTTAAGATACCTTGATCCCATGGATATGGGTATGTAGGCAGTCTGGAATATGAAGGAAGTTTCCAGTACTCAGGTACATAAGATCTCCCCCTTCCCTCTTGACCCATTCATCACTCTATCCAGAACTACATATTTATCACGTTCATCTTCCATCGTAAGTGTGCCTTGATCCCGTGGACACAGGGTATGTAGGCAGTCTAGAATACGAAGGATGTATCCAGTACTCAAGCACACATGATCCATCATTTTCCACCCGTCCCAATTCTCCACCCATCCCAATCCATTAACATTTCATCCTTCTAGTCTTCCGTTTGTCAAAATCCATTCGCCTCGACTTGACTAACTCAAGCAGCAAGCTAGCACATCCTTTCAAAGCAAAAGTCCTTAACAAACTTGAAGCAAAGAGGCCTACTTCCAGAGTCATCTACTATCCTGCATACCTATTGCCAACATCAGCTAAGTACCGCTTAACCAAGCCCTAGATCAACAAGCTTGTCTTCTTCGAAGTGTTCCATTGTCGAGACCAACACACGCGTCTCCTGCAACATGTGGCATTTTCTGCAAGTGAGACATTGTCTTTTTAGGTAGATAGCCCCCTTTAACGGACACAGAGTTCCTACGATAAGGCTGTTATCTTTCCTATCCAATCTATCCTGAGCAACCTCTTTGGCAAGAGAATATGTTGGCTGTATGTTTACTTTGTAAGTCAATCAATTTGTGTTATGGTTTATCTTTTGTTCCTTTTCCAATACCTATTCAAGACTACCTTGATTCATCTATAATCTTGGTATGTTGCGATGCAGTACGGATTGGGGGCATAGTCATTGCTTTCTGTGTGCTGTGTTTGAGGAATGATCTTTAGTATCTTTCTTGGCATTCTATTTATCTTGTGTGTGTTACGACCTAGCATCTTACATATTTAATACTCTTCTTGCATTTACATGTATGGAAGTTTATTTTATGTTCAAGACTATGGCTTATTCGCATGTTCCAACAAGGTTATATTATGTCTAAAGGATCTGGGTTCAAACCGTTTGCTTGCAGAGTCAACGTCCACGCACTCGGATATTACTGCACCTTGGTCTTTTATACCTTGGTGGCGAACTATCCACGTGCTACATCAAACTAAGGATTGCTCTTTATAAACAAATGTGAAACCATTGCAACAAGCTCATCCATCTACACCATCCATTTTTCCATGGCCTTATATAGTTTTCCAGCAAAGATCAATCAACAGTCTTTCTCTTATGTTCTCTCCTATCTCCTTTCTTCTATCTATCATCAACCCAACCTCGCCTATCTCCAACAAATCTTCTAGTCAAGCGTCAACATAGTTCTTCTGTCGCTTCCCTGTCTTTCCTCTCGAGGGGGCACCCTACGCCAGCTACGCTGGGGCAACTACCTACACTGGGGCATCAGAAAATTGTATCACCTCTTCAACAATCGATTTTCTTTGACGCAACGCTACATGTTGCATTGCATCAAAGAGGGGCAAAATGTAGACACCCTAAAATGACCAACTTGTCATGCTACTTGCATTTCATAATCTGTCTAATCACCTGCATTGCAAACGTTAATTAAATAATCTAATTATTTAATTAATTATCATCAAATTCTTCTAAATCTCCTAAATTCAACATTAATTAAATAAATCCTCTTTATTTAATTAATTAAATTAAATTCCTCTATATTCTTCCACAATTAAATAATTTTAATTATTTAATTTGATCATTATCCTCTTTCCAAAATTCACAGCCACATTAATTAAATATATCCCATTATTTAATTAATTCATCACAATTCTATCTTATCTACAATTAAATAATTTACATTATTTAATTAAATCAATTGTTCTTCTAAATTTAAATAAATCAAATCAAATTTATTTAAATTATCTCAATCCTCTAAAAATAAATAAAATCAAATATTTTATTTATAATCTTCTGTTCTTCCAAAATCATGCACAACAATTAAATAAATTTATTTATTTAATTTGCTTTTAAATCTTCTAAATTAAATAATTCTAATTATTTAATTATTTCTTCCAAAATATCTTCTCTAAATTTAAATAAATCAATTATTTATTTAAGTTGCTTTTTAATCTAATTTGAGTTATCTCTAAAATAACTTAAGCTTTCTTGCTCATCAATTAAATATTTCTATATTTAATAAAGCAAAATATCTTCTTTTCTCATGCAAACCTCTTCTTCTTGTTTTAAATCACTTAACTGATTGCTTTATTCTTTTAATTGATTTATCTCTTCAGTCAACTCATTCTTCTATTCTTGATAACTCCTCTCATACAAAAGCAAGCAAGACACATGTCTTCTTCTTATTCGTTGCACGTTCCTCAACTTATCTCCTCCGTTGATTCTTCTGAATTATCTGGACCGTTGATCGATTTTCCTTGAAACCTATATAAACCCCCCTCATCTCCTACATTGAGCCTCTCTCTCTTCGATTTTATTCTCAGGCATACTTGACAGCGCTTTGAGCATACAATGATTCGATTGAGCACTCTTACGATCTTTTGACATTGATCTTCTTGAGCCACTTTACGATCTTTTAACATTGATCTTGGCGCAACCCTTACGATCTTTTGACATTGATCTTCTTGAGCCACTTTACGATCTTTTAACATTGATCTTGGCGCAACCCTTACGATCTTTTGACATTGATCTCTTGAGCACACTACTTGCTTGTTGCAGCTATGGCTTTGCAATTTCATTGAGCAATCCTACATTCAATCCAAAGGAAACAACACAAATTTCGGTAAAAGTCTTTATTGCATTGATTATTTGTCATGGCTTTTATTTAAATTCGTTTTCTTTATGTTATTGGGTTCTTTGGTTTTATTGCTTTAAGGTTCTTTTCAATCTTAAGGTACCTTGATCCCATGGATATGGGTATGTAGGCAGTCTGGAATACGAAGGATGTTTCCAGTACTCAGGTACATAAGATCACCTCTTCTCCGCTCTTTTCCCACATCATCACATCTACCAGAACTACATATCATCTTTTCAATCTTAAGGTACCTTGATCCCATGGATATGGGTATGTAGGCAGTTTGGAATACGAAGGACGTTTCCAGTACTCAGGTACATAAGATCACCTCTTCTCCGCACTTTTTCTACATCATCACTCCATCCAGAACTACATATCATCTCATTTCAATCTTAAGATACCTTGATCCCATGGATATGGGTATGTAGGCAGTCTGGAATATGAAGGAAGTTTCCAGTACTCAGGTACATAAGATCTCCCCCTTCCCTCTTGACCCATTCATCACTCTATCCAGAACTACATATTTATCACGTTCATCTTCCATCGTAAGTGTGCCTTGATCCCGTGGACACAGGGTATGTAGGCAGTCTAGAATACGAAGGATGTATCCAGTACTCAAGCACACATGATCCATCATTTTCCACCCGTCCCAATTCTCCACCCATCCCAATCCATTAACATTTCATCCTTCTAGTCTTCCGTTTGTCAAAATCCATTCGCCTCGACTTGACTAACTCAAGCAGCAAGCTAGCACATCCTTTCAAAGCAAAAGTCCTTAACAAACTTGAAGCAAAGAGGCCTACTTCCAGAGTCATCTACTATCCTGCATACCTATTGCCAACATCAGCTAAGTACCGCTTAACCAAGCCCTAGATCAACAAGCTTGTCTTCTTCGAAGTGTTCCATTGTCGAGACCAACACACGCGTCTCCTGCAACATGTGGCATTTTCTGCAAGTGAGACATTGTCTTTTTAGGTAGATAGCCCCCTTTAACGGACACAGAGTTCCTACGATAAGGCTGTTATCTTTCCTATCCAATCTATCCTGAGCAACCTCTTTGGCAAGAGAATATGTTGGCTGTATGTTTACTTTGTAAGTCAATCAATTTGTGTTATGGTTTATCTTTTGTTCCTTTTCCAATACCTATTCAAGACTACCTTGATTCATCTATAATCTTGGTATGTTGCGATGCAGTACGGATTGGGGGCATAGTCATTGCTTTCTGTGTGCTGTGTTTGAGGAATGATCTTTAGTATCTTTCTTGGCATTCTATTTATCTTGTGTGTGTTACGACCTAGCATCTTACATATTTAATACTCTTCTTGCATTTACATGTATGGAAGTTTATTTTATGTTCAAGACTATGGCTTATTCGCATGTTCCAACAAGGTTATATTATGTCTAAAGGATCTGGGTTCAAACCGTTTGCTTGCAGAGTCAACGTCCACGCACTCGGATATTACTGCACCTTGGTCTTTTATACCTTGGTGGCGAACTATCCACGTGCTACATCAAACTAAGGATTGCTCTTTATAAACAAATGTGAAACCATTGCAACAAGCTCATCCATCTACACCATCCATTTTTCCATGGCCTTATATAGTTTTCCAGCAAAGATCAATCAACAGTCTTTCTCTTATGTTCTCTCCTATCTCCTTTCTTCTATCTATCATCAACCCAACCTCGCCTATCTCCAACAAATCTTCTAGTCAAGCGTCAACATAGTTCTTCTGTCGCTTCCCTGTCTTTCCTCTCGAGGGGGCACCCTACGCCAGCTACGCTGGGGCAACTACCTACACTGGGGCATCAGAAAATTGTATCACCTCTTCAACAATCGATTTTCTTTGACGCAACGCTACATGTTGCATTGCATCAAAGAGGGGCAAAATGTAGACACCCTAAAATGACCAACTTGTCATGCTACTTGCATTTCATAATCTGTCTAATCACCTGCATTGCAAACGTTAATTAAATAATCTAATTATTTAATTAATTATCATCAAATTCTTCTAAATCTCCTAAATTCAACATTAATTAAATAAATCCTCTTTATTTAATTAATTAAATTAAATTCCTCTATATTCTTCCACAATTAAATAATTTTAATTATTTAATTTGATCATTATCCTCTTTCCAAAATTCACAGCCACATTAATTAAATATATCCCATTATTTAATTAATTCATCACAATTCTATCTTATCTACAATTAAATAATTTACATTATTTAATTAAATCAATTGTTCTTCTAAATTTAAATAAATCAAATCAAATTTATTTAAATTATCTCAATCCTCTAAAAATAAATAAAATCAAATATTTTATTTATAATCTTCTGTTCTTCCAAAATCATGCACAACAATTAAATAAATTTATTTATTTAATTTGCTTTTAAATCTTCTAAATTAAATAATTCTAATTATTTAATTATTTCTTCCAAAATATCTTCTCTAAATTTAAATAAATCAATTATTTATTTAAGTTGCTTTTTAATCTAATTTGAGTTATCTCTAAAATAACTTAAGCTTTCTTGCTCATCAATTAAATATTTCTATATTTAATAAAGCAAAATATCTTCTTTTCTCATGCAAACCTCTTCTTCTTGTTTTAAATCACTTAACTGATTGCTTTATTCTTTTAATTGATTTATCTCTTCAGTCAACTCATTCTTCTATTCTTGATAACTCCTCTCATACAAAAGCAAGCAAGACACATGTCTTCTTCTTATTCGTTGCACGTTCCTCAACTTATCTCCTCCGTTGATTCTTCTGAATTATCTGGACCGTTGATCGATTTTCCTTGAAACCTATATAAACCCCCCTCATCTCCTACATTGAGCCTCTCTCTCTTCGATTTTATTCTCAGGCATACTTGACAGCGCTTTGAGCATACAATGATTCGATTGAGCACTCTTACGATCTTTTGACATTGATCTTCTTGAGCCACTTTACGATCTTTTAACATTGATCTTGGCGCAACCCTTACGATCTTTTGACATTGATCTTCTTGAGCCACTTTACGATCTTTTAACATTGATCTTGGCGCAACCCTTACGATCTTTTGACATTGATCTCTTGAGCACACTACTTGCTTGTTGCAGCTATGGCTTTGCAATTTCATTGAGCAATCCTACATTCAATCCAAAGGAAACAACACAAATTTCGGTAAAAGTCTTTATTGCATTGATTATTTGTCATGGCTTTTATTTAAATTCGTTTTCTTTATGTTATTGGGTTCTTTGGTTTTATTGCTTTAAGGTTCTTTTCAATCTTAAGGTACCTTGATCCCATGGATATGGGTATGTAGGCAGTCTGGAATACGAAGGATGTTTCCAGTACTCAGGTACATAAGATCACCTCTTCTCCGCTCTTTTCCCACATCATCACATCTACCAGAACTACATATCATCTTTTCAATCTTAAGGTACCTTGATCCCATGGATATGGGTATGTAGGCAGTTTGGAATACGAAGGACGTTTCCAGTACTCAGGTACATAAGATCACCTCTTCTCCGCACTTTTTCTACATCATCACTCCATCCAGAACTACATATCATCTCATTTCAATCTTAAGATACCTTGATCCCATGGATATGGGTATGTAGGCAGTCTGGAATATGAAGGAAGTTTCCAGTACTCAGGTACATAAGATCTCCCCCTTCCCTCTTGACCCATTCATCACTCTATCCAGAACTACATATTTATCACGTTCATCTTCCATCGTAAGTGTGCCTTGATCCCGTGGACACAGGGTATGTAGGCAGTCTAGAATACGAAGGATGTATCCAGTACTCAAGCACACATGATCCATCATTTTCCACCCGTCCCAATTCTCCACCCATCCCAATCCATTAACATTTCATCCTTCTAGTCTTCCGTTTGTCAAAATCCATTCGCCTCGACTTGACTAACTCAAGCAGCAAGCTAGCACATCCTTTCAAAGCAAAAGTCCTTAACAAACTTGAAGCAAAGAGGCCTACTTCCAGAGTCATCTACTATCCTGCATACCTATTGCCAACATCAGCTAAGTACCGCTTAACCAAGCCCTAGATCAACAAGCTTGTCTTCTTCGAAGTGTTCCATTGTCGAGACCAACACACGCGTCTCCTGCAACATGTGGCATTTTCTGCAAGTGAGACATTGTCTTTTTAGGTAGATAGCCCCCTTTAACGGACACAGAGTTCCTACGATAAGGCTGTTATCTTTCCTATCCAATCTATCCTGAGCAACCTCTTTGGCAAGAGAATATGTTGGCTGTATGTTTACTTTGTAAGTCAATCAATTTGTGTTATGGTTTATCTTTTGTTCCTTTTCCAATACCTATTCAAGACTACCTTGATTCATCTATAATCTTGGTATGTTGCGATGCAGTACGGATTGGGGGCATAGTCATTGCTTTCTGTGTGCTGTGTTTGAGGAATGATCTTTAGTATCTTTCTTGGCATTCTATTTATCTTGTGTGTGTTACGACCTAGCATCTTACATATTTAATACTCTTCTTGCATTTACATGTATGGAAGTTTATTTTATGTTCAAGACTATGGCTTATTCGCATGTTCCAACAAGGTTATATTATGTCTAAAGGATCTGGGTTCAAACCGTTTGCTTGCAGAGTCAACGTCCACGCACTCGGATATTACTGCACCTTGGTCTTTTATACCTTGGTGGCGAACTATCCACGTGCTACATCAAACTAAGGATTGCTCTTTATAAACAAATGTGAAACCATTGCAACAAGCTCATCCATCTACACCATCCATTTTTCCATGGCCTTATATAGTTTTCCAGCAAAGATCAATCAACAGTCTTTCTCTTATGTTCTCTCCTATCTCCTTTCTTCTATCTATCATCAACCCAACCTCGCCTATCTCCAACAAATCTTCTAGTCAAGCGTCAACATAGTTCTTCTGTCGCTTCCCTGTCTTTCCTCTCGAGGGGGCACCCTACGCCAGCTACGCTGGGGCAACTACCTACACTGGGGCATCAGAAAATTGTATCACCTCTTCAACAATCGATTTTCTTTGACGCAACGCTACATGTTGCATTGCATCAAAGAGGGGCAAAATGTAGACACCCTAAAATGACCAACTTGTCATGCTACTTGCATTTCATAATCTGTCTAATCACCTGCATTGCAAACGTTAATTAAATAATCTAATTATTTAATTAATTATCATCAAATTCTTCTAAATCTCCTAAATTCAACATTAATTAAATAAATCCTCTTTATTTAATTAATTAAATTAAATTCCTCTATATTCTTCCACAATTAAATAATTTTAATTATTTAATTTGATCATTATCCTCTTTCCAAAATTCACAGCCACATTAATTAAATATATCCCATTATTTAATTAATTCATCACAATTCTATCTTATCTACAATTAAATAATTTACATTATTTAATTAAATCAATTGTTCTTCTAAATTTAAATAAATCAAATCAAATTTATTTAAATTATCTCAATCCTCTAAAAATAAATAAAATCAAATATTTTATTTATAATCTTCTGTTCTTCCAAAATCATGCACAACAATTAAATAAATTTATTTATTTAATTTGCTTTTAAATCTTCTAAATTAAATAATTCTAATTATTTAATTATTTCTTCCAAAATATCTTCTCTAAATTTAAATAAATCAATTATTTATTTAAGTTGCTTTTTAATCTAATTTGAGTTATCTCTAAAATAACTTAAGCTTTCTTGCTCATCAATTAAATATTTCTATATTTAATAAAGCAAAATATCTTCTTTTCTCATGCAAACCTCTTCTTCTTGTTTTAAATCACTTAACTGATTGCTTTATTCTTTTAATTGATTTATCTCTTCAGTCAACTCATTCTTCTATTCTTGATAACTCCTCTCATACAAAAGCAAGCAAGACACATGTCTTCTTCTTATTCGTTGCACGTTCCTCAACTTATCTCCTCCGTTGATTCTTCTGAATTATCTGGACCGTTGATCGATTTTCCTTGAAACCTATATAAACCCCCCTCATCTCCTACATTGAGCCTCTCTCTCTTCGATTTTATTCTCAGGCATACTTGACAGCGCTTTGAGCATACAATGATTCGATTGAGCACTCTTACGATCTTTTGACATTGATCTTCTTGAGCCACTTTACGATCTTTTAACATTGATCTTGGCGCAACCCTTACGATCTTTTGACATTGATCTTCTTGAGCCACTTTACGATCTTTTAACATTGATCTTGGCGCAACCCTTACGATCTTTTGACATTGATCTCTTGAGCACACTACTTGCTTGTTGCAGCTATGGCTTTGCAATTTCATTGAGCAATCCTACATTCAATCCAAAGGAAACAACACAAATTTCGGTAAAAGTCTTTATTGCATTGATTATTTGTCATGGCTTTTATTTAAATTCGTTTTCTTTATGTTATTGGGTTCTTTGGTTTTATTAGTTTAGAATAGATCAATTTTCCATATACACAATTTATAGATCATATAATTCTCCTTGTGTGGTCTGCATGATGTAACATTGTCTCCTACGGTACCACTTTTGGTTTGGAGCCAAATGTAAGGAAGGGTAAGTGTTTGTTGTGTTGACCTGATATATGTTGATGATTATGCCGTGTGTTTTGGAGTGCGTTCCAGCATGGAAGAGTGTTCCAAGGCAAGGTAGCACCTGATTATGTCTTACTCTTGAACTACATTGTAATTTTATTTACTGCACATGTTTGGGAGCTGACTGTTATGGCCATTACATATTTCATGCTACACGTCTCATCTTGGCCGACCAAGGAGAAATATTTTGAAGCTTGCGAAGGATATATATGGAAGATAAAAGTTTATTGAGGAGGAGATAAGTTGTGTATTATATGATAAGATTGATTTTGTGCGAATATATTTACCGCAAAAGTAGATTTCATGATGAAATGTGGAGAGGACTAGTTTATGTAATATGATACTATTGCGGAGGCAATTGTTGGAAATATGATGATGGAGAAGAGTTCCTGAAGCTATTTTATTATGGTGGAGGTTGATAATGTATTTGTGCAAAGATGAAATAGTTGTGTAGAGGTTGAAGTGATCAGCAGTTAGTTTTGTGAGAAGAACATTTAAGTCAGATAGGTTTTGTATTACAGAAATTGAATAATAGTTGTAAGTGTTGTAACTTATTAGGGAGTTGTAGCTTCCTTTGGGTTGTAGCCCATAAATAATATTGTAATCTTGTTTTTATTTGTGAGGTTGAATTTGGACAGTAGATCCAAGCAAGTTGCTCACCTTGGTTTTTCCCTTCTAGGGTTATCCACGTAAATCTGGTGTAATGAATGTATGCCTCTGTGTTCTTGTTCTTTTCATGTTTTAAATGCCTATGGTAGTTAGAATGTAGTTGAAAGAACAGAATTTGAATAAGTACTAATTCACCCCCCTCTCAGTACTTTTGTGTTTTTAACAATTGGTATCAGAGCTAAGTTCCTTAAATGCAGCCTAATAGCTAAGGTAGATCTTGGTGTGGGACACATGGGAACAGAAGTAATGTTAAATGGAAAGAGTCCTCCAGAAATTGATGAAGATATGACAGTCTATAATCTAGAAGATTGTGTTGTTGATTTTGAAGGAGAACTTATTTCTACCCTAGAAGATCTAGATGCGGCAACAAGTGAAAATGAAGGATACAAGATCGAGTTCATAAAATCAAAGGAAGAAATTGCCAAGTTGAAAGCTCAAGTTGAAGAAGGTAAGAAAATTGCATATTGTCTAAATGATAAGATGAATGATAAATTGGATGAATGCTCCAAACTTGAAAAAGAAATTGTCTCTCTAAAAAAAGAATTGGAGAAAGCAAAGGATCTAATAGACAAAGGACTAAAACTGAAGAAAAGCACCAATATTCTTGATGAGATAATCAATAGTCAAAGACCTCAAAAGAATAAAGGTGGTATTGGGTTTGAGAAATGTTAGAGTCCTAAAATAGATATACCTAAAGGCATGTTTGAAATGAAAAGGGAAGAGCCTAGAAATGAAGATTCTAAGGAGACAGAAGATGGGGAGGAGTTGGATGATGATAACTTCATACAGGTCAGTAATCAGAAGAAAGATCTCTAGACATCTCCTCCTAGACAAGATCCTTCTATGGTTACTTTTATTCTTGCAATAAATTTGGACATAAAGCTATTGATTTTAGAACCAAGGCTATAAGAAATGATAACATGAGGAAGAATTCAATTGTGCTGGCAAAATATGATGTTGTGATCTCTCATTCCTTCTATGGCTATTGTTACGCATGCAATAAGTTTGGTCATAGGGTTGTTGAGTGTAGAACTAAAGTAAGGAGAAATGGTATGACTTCGGAATACAAGGTTGTTTGCTACAAGTATAACAACTTTGGGTAGAAAGCAAGATTCTTCAAGAATGGTTATGTGAAACCGCCTACTCAACACAAGAAGATAGAGAAAATTGTGACTCAGCAAAAGAAAGAAATGGCAAAGATATGGAGGAAGAAGATAGATCAAGATAATGAGAAGGAAGAGTTTGTGCTTCTACCTAGTGTAGAAGACTTCATTGTTGATTGAGATATGGCATAGGGCTAGGGGGAGCTAATCAGGGCATATATATTCTTTCCCCCTTGAATATTTGTGGCTTCTACAAATGGAAGATAAGCATACATATGAGTTTGAATGAAATCAACTAGTAAAGATGTTGATAAGGCAAAACAGTTTCTTTCTCCCAAATTTCTGGAGCAAAATAATACGATGTAGAGAATTACGGAAGGTTCTTGAGTCTCTGTGAGTTCACAGAGTAATTCGGCAGAAGTTTACCTAACTAGACAAAAGTGCATTAATAAGGAATATTAGGGGAAAATTGTAAAGTACTTATGCTTCCTTTGGATAATCAAATCTCATTTGAAGACAAATCTTTTGCATTAGGAGAGAAGAAGACTTTTAGATCACTTGGTGAATTGAGCTGAAGGAGAATCCCAAATTCAAAGCACTTGAATTTGGAACCCTAATAGAACAAAGGTATTTATCAAATCTACTAAAACCCTAGTTTTTGAATTAAAAGAAGCTTGATATGGTGTCTCTGCAAGTAGTTGATGTCTCAGAAAAACTGATACCAAAATACAAGAAGTATCCATTCAAAGAAATGGAGGTAGATAGGGATGGAGCTTTCTTAAATATTCCAGCATATGTTGTATATACTGAAGATGTTATAATTTACACTCACTCTAAGCTAGATGAAATTGATCATATGAAGTTGAGGATCTTCGCGATCAACTCCTGGATGATGTTGTCAATTACAAACAAGAATTTGCTAATGTGGGGCCAAGATTCTGGACATTTGGAAGGGTTTTCCTAATTTTTGTGATGAGCATGAATGGGTTAGATACATTCGGCAAGATTCATGATGATTTTATGTTTCTAGATAAACCATATTGGATCACCAAAGATGCAATCAGGGAAGTAACTGGGTTGTGCTCCACAAGACCTGTACCAGTGATGAAATCTATTAAGAATGAGAAGGACATTGAACCGACATGAGCCAAATTTGATAAGAGGACCTTAACTGTGGATGATATAATAGATCCAAGTGTTAGATATGCTATTATGGGGATCACATATAAAGTCTACTATACAAACAGAGAGGGTTCTGCCACTAGGACAACAATCCATACTACTTACCAGATGGTTAAGGAGGGTAAAGACTTTGACCTTTGTGAGGTCATGAGAGAACAACACTTGGAAAACCTAATGAGAACAAAAGAAACTAGATATCACTTTAGGTACGGTACTTTGATCATCTTCCTTGCATTCTATTTCATGAATGAGTTACCTAGTTTGAGAGGAAAGGTTTGGCAGCAAAATGTTCATGTTGTAGCACAAATTAAAAGTCATATAAGGAATTTTAGTGATCCTAATCACTACAAACAAATGTATTGGGGTTTCTTTAAAAACCTACAAACTAGCATACAAGCAAGAGATAGAATTCCTCAAACATTGTGAGGCAGTGTGAAGGAAAAATTACCTTTTTGGTTGATAAGGACTTCACGTACATAGAAGCAGTGGAGCCTAGAATTGTTTGGATTCCTAGACTACAATATGAGGTCTCAACTGAAGATATTAAGGCCTATGCTGATATCTTGCTCAGAAAACCCAAGGATACATCTATCAAGAGGTTTGGGACTTATGATGAAATCATGAATAAGATGCACAAGAAAAATATAGAGGAGCATCTAGAAAAGAATAGAGGTGGGTTGCATAAGAAATGGGGAATTTCATCTGAATCAACCTCTGAAGCCCCTGTAGAGGAAACACAACATGCTCCTACTATTCCACCAGTTGCACAAGGACCAAGAAGGACTAGAAAATCTACTTCTACTACTGTGAATGCACCACAGCCCTCTGGATCAACTCAAACAACCTCAACTAGAAGAAGAGTTGCATCTAAAATTCTGAATCAAATGAAAGAAGGTGAAAAGAAGAAACCAAGGCAAAAACAACCTGCTAAAAGAAAGAAGGTCAAGGTTGAGGAGGTAGAAGAGAGTGAAGAAGAAGCAGGAGAGGAAGGTATCTCTTAGCCAAAGAAGAAAGACAAGAAATCCAAGAAATATCCTCTTGTGGTGTACAAACATGCATCTATACAATTAGATGCTATTTTCAAAGGAATTGTGTATTATGGTATTCTAAAGAATATTGCAGACTTATATCTAGATGTGCCTCCTAAAGACAAGAGCACCATTGAGAAGTCCATTGTAAGGTATATGCTCAAATTTGATGTCTCATTGAATGATATTATTGAGCAAGTTCTGGAAAGCCTTGTTGATGTTCTAAGGCAAAGAAGAGAAAAATTTGTTAAATTGGATGATGAATTGAGACAATAAGCCCTTGATAAGGTCAGATCTTCCCTGTCACAAGAAGAAAGAGATAAATTAGCTCAAATATAGGCTCAAGAGTTGAGAACAAAGCAAAGGGTAGATGCTCTTATGAGGATGGAAGAAGGAGATAAAGATAAAATTTAGAAAGAAACTGAAGAAGTGATGAACATGATACTTGAAGGTATAAAAGTTGCTAAGAATATGGAGCAGCCACATGTTTCCCCACCATATAGTGTAGCATCTCCTTTGCATGACTCACATCAGCAATATTCTCAAGAGGAGAAAGAAGAGCCAGTAGCACAAGATGAAGAATAGGTAGCACATAGTGAAGGAAATGCTTGCCTCACCTAATCATAATGTTGCACATGATAACCCTCCTCCAGAGAACACTAAGCATCAGGGTAACCCTGAACAACATGAGTAGATTAATGTTGATGTAGGAGAAGGCTCGGAAAGAGAACAAGACACATCTTCCTCCTCATCTCTGGTTGACTCAATTAAGGAGCTCTTATCTCAATAGATGCATATACAACCAGTAGTTACTCCGCAACTATTACAGTTGCCTATGCTAGATGGACAAGTTAACATATTTGGGATATCTCCCCTCCAAAAGCTACAATTGGGAGACATGCTCCAGTCCACTGCAAGACAAGAGATTCTACAGAAACAAGCGGAAGGAGTTGAATTATTGAAAGAGGCAATCAAGATAATATAGGAAGAATTGCCTAAGGCAAAAAGAGATCCATCCTTGCCTCCTACTCAGCAAATGAAGCTTATGCTAGAGTCTTTTAAGGCTCATTCATCTTACCTTGAGAATCAAGCTGAGATGAAGATAACTAAGTAGATAAATAGTAAAAAATTAGTTGATGCATTTGATAGATATGCTAAGGCACATAACAATTTCCTATAAAATGTGAAAAATATTCAAAAATGTATAGAGGATGCCAAAGTTTTGTATCATTTTTGCTTGAACTGGCCTACAACTACTAAAAACATAAAAGATCAAGCTGACTTTATTGAGTCACAACTAATTCAAGCGGCCAAGTTATATGATCCTTTGAAGGATAAAGATGGAACTATTAGGGTCCAAATGGAAAATCTCCATACTCAGTTGAAGCAACTCTTGGATCAAAGGGAGCAAATAAAGAATGAAATTGGACAATTGAGGAAAGTGGTGAGTATGAGGCTAGAAGTTTTGACTGGAATTCTGATAGAAGCTGAAAATGTTACACAAAAGGTGAAGGTGCTAGCCACTCAGAAGGAAGTAGAACTATATATTCAGGTTGAAAGTCAATAACACATTTTTTCATCTGCAAAGAAGAACCAGGATACTACACTTGCCCAGTTGAGGGTGATCTATAAGAATGTTCTACCTCCAGAGTAAATAGAAAAATTTGTGAAGGTAAGACAATTTTTGATGATTTTGTAGATATGCAGAGAATAAGGTAGGAGTAATAAATGTCAGGCATTCTATATATATATATATATATATATATCGTCTATGTATATCTTAAGGAAAATGAAGAACCCGATTTGGCTAACATCAGTCTTGAAGAAACAGAGGGTACTCCTTAGGGGGAGTTGACTGATAAAAGGTGATAAGAAATATTCAGATAGGGGGAGCCTACTTGTCTTTGCCAAAATAGAGGAAGACCACTAGCCCTTTGCCATTGATGTCAAAGGGGGAGAAATATGTGCATATCAAGTCAAGTGTTGCCATCAATGACAAAGGAGGAGATTGTTGCATATATGTTGGTGTCATTGATGTCAACAATAGTCTGGAGTGCTGCAGTGTGGAAGGTTGGAAGTGATGCCACCAGAGATATCTAAGGGAGATTGTAGCAGCATTATGATCAACAAATATAGCAGAATTAGTAGTGTTGTGAAGAAGAAAACAAAGTGATGTGCATATGTGGGGATGGTCAAAGAAGCAAACAATGGATGTTGATCAGAAGTTGTGAAGTAAAGGAGATGGATCAGTATCATCTATACACAGTCATACCATATCTTCTAAAGTTCATGTGTAAGATTACATCTTTCATATGTGTATGTTTGAAGCTATGATGAGTCCAGTTAGATTCTTGCTATGGACTCATGATGCTTTCCATATGATAAAGAAAGTTGTAAAAGATTGAAGAAAATTGTCTAAGTGTAGTTCAAGTCAAGGAATGTGTTAAAAGCTCACAAGAAGGTACCACATTCTACTGCAGTTGAAGGTAAGGTCCTGTGATTGGACTAATGGCTATGTATTGCAAGCAGGTACCTATGTTTTAGGTTTGAGGTCATGAAGATTACTACAAGATGTTTTGGAGACAGAAGTGTGAAGACAATGTTGAAATAGGGTAAGTGTAGTCATAGTGAGACATGAGAATGCTCCGCATCTCTTTGTAGATGAAGATATATGATTTTGTGGTTTGGAGGACAGGTAGATATGAACTTATCAAGTATACATGTTTCAAGATTCAAGTGTTAATATGTACCTCAGTTGCTTCTCTAGAGTCAGTTGTGTGTTGACATGCCTTGGTGCTAATTGAAGTAAGTAGAGGGAGATTGTTGAGGCCATTGCAAATCACTGCACAATGATATTTGGTCATGTTGATTGAAATATAAGCTCATATGGCTGGATGGTATGTGATGTTCAAGTTTCAAAGGGTTATGTTCACTGCAAGAATGCTTTTCATTGTTCTATCTTCAGACTATGTAAGCAGAATTGTAAAGGATACTTGAATCAGAGTTTATGTGTTTGCACCAACATGTGATGACTTGAAATGGTAGGAGTGTACAGGGATGATTTATAGATCATATAATTCTCCTTGTGTGGTCCACATGATGTAACATTGTCTCCTCTACTACCGCTTTTGGTTTGGAGCCAAATGTAAGGAAGGGTAAGTGTTTATTGTGTCGACCTAATATATGTTGATGATTATGTCATGTGTTTTGGAGTACATGCCAACATGGAAGAGTGTTCTAAGGAAAGGTAGGACTTGATTATGTCTTGATCTTTAACCACATTGTAATTTTACTTATCGCATATGTTTGGGAGCTGACTGTTATGGCCATTACACGTTTCATGCTAGACATTTCATCTTGGCCAACCAAGGAGAAAGATTTTGAAGCTTGCGGAGGATATATATGGAAGATCAAAGTTGATTGAGGAGGAGGTAATTTGTGTATTGTATGATAAGATTGATTTTGTGTGAATATACTTACCGCAAAAGAAGATTTCGTGATGAAATGTGGAGAGGACCAGTTTATATAATATGATACTATTGCAGAGGCAATTGTTGGAAATGTGATGATGGAGAAGAGTTCCTGAAGTTATTTTATTATGGTGGAGGTTGATATGAGATGAAATAGTTGTGCAGAGGCTGAGGTGATCAGCAGTTAGTTTTTTGAGAAGAACATTTAAGTCATATAAGTTTTGTATTACAAAAATTGAAGAATAGCTGTAAGTGTTGTAACTGATCAGAGAGTTGCATCTTCCTTTGAGTTGTATCCGATATATAATATTGTAATCTTTTTTTTAATTTGTGAGGTTGGATTTGGACAGTAGATCCAAGCAGCTTGCTCACCGTGGTTTTTCCCTTCTAGGGTTTTCCACGTAAATCTGGTGTAATGAATGTATGCCCCTGTGTTCTTGTGTTTTTCATGTTTTAAATGCCTATGGTAGTTAGAATGTAGTTGAAATAAAATAATTTGAATAAGTAATGATTCACCACCCCTCTCAATTTTTGTGTTCAACAAGTCCACCTTAGTGACTAGGTAGGCATCACAGGGTTTATTAACTAGGGTTCCTTATGAGACCTCTGGTTTCTATTGGTCATGGATTTAACCTACACAGTTACACACACACATCAATAGCCAATGTATATCATAGCCTAAGAAACTTAAATTACACACACATGATGTTGCACAAGTTCATATATTTCAATTAGGTCAATTCCATAAGACATGGTATAATTTACTATATTTTCAAATCAATTATCTTTCAAATCAACATAGTCCTGATCATGTAAAACATAATTCAATATACTAATCCATTTACTCAATATAAGTCATTCTTTAAATTCAATTACATCATGTAATTTCAAGACATTCATTATCATAGAAAAGCATAATATAACCTAAGCATGTATAGATACATCATCAATAATATAACAACACATCTATCTACTCCAATCACAAAATAATTCCATCAAAAGTCTAATGGATGGGATCAACAGTCCCCAATAATATCCAGTGTCAAAATATAAATCCATAGGTAACAAGTCTAATAAGTTGAATCAAGAGGTGTAACAAAGGTGGCCTCACAACAATTCACTAAGGATCATTTCCAAGCACAATTGAGTGATATTTGATCAATCTAAATTAAAGCATTCATCTCCTACACATACTCAGATCGTACACAACTACCTTATAATTAGATCCAAAATAATACCATATGGTCTATTGGACAAGGTCACAATACCATATACCATATCCTAATTCTGGGTGAAGCAATACAATTAGGTCTAATAGTGCAACTAAACCTATCACACAAGGGTGGGCCTCACATCCTCCCCCTAGAGATAAACTTCCTCCTAGAAGTTAACATGAAGGTAAGGTAAGAAACCCACCTTCAATCCATGCTAACATGGAGGTGAACTCAAAATGATTTATAAATCAAGGGTAAGAAAATCAATTAGGCACTTAATAAAGTAATCACTTAAAAATTAATCTAGATGATAACCTCCTCTAATTAGGAGAAGTCAAGTATCTAAAAACATCACACTCACCAAAAAATTTATTGGCATTACGAAACACAAGGGGCATTAGATGCCCTAAGATAGGTCACCAAGTATTAAGTTAAGTCAAAAAAGATGAAGTCACACTAAGAAGGTTAGCACCACTAGAGCCCTTTCTATTATCACTAACTTTACCAGATTCCTACCCTGTCTTAGCCATCTGAAATTGACTTAGACTAAAGTATGTACAGCCAATAGGAAGTTTGGGCAATCCAACTAGTCACAATTATCAAAACTTATCGTAGCCCCAAACACGCATTTAACTCATCATACTACCAATGCTAAGTTATAACACTCTCAATTCCATGCAATACACATGAGACTCACAAGTCTCGAGTACCTCTTTTATCAACAAGTCTTCACTAGACTGTCAAGGTGGAACTTGCAGAATAGATAAGAACCATAACACATCCATGCATTCCTAGTGTTAAGGAACAAAACACTAAACACCCTTGTCACTACAAAACTCAAAAGTCAACTCCTAATCGATTGACAAATTCAAAAAGCGCTTAACACAAGGGAGCCAAAAACACGAGGATAGTGGCTCCACACAACAATAGGATAATCTTTGGGTCTCTCATCAAGACCACTCCTTTGAAATTTTCTAGTACTCTTCTCTTGATAGATTAAAAGATTTAGCCTCCCAAAAAGGAAGGTTCAAGAGAAATACTCAACTAGACTCAAGGACAAAAGGAATTCTGACCAACCTTTATCGACTCGATCTACAATTCTCAACCTTATGATATCACAACCAAGACCAACTATCCCGATTTTCCTCTCACCAAATACCTCTTATTATTAGGGTAGAATACATAAGTCACATCACTACACATGTACCAATAGTAGCAACAATGAGCAAATCCTCAAAATAACAAGCTTGCAAAAGATAAGATTTTAAATCAAATTTAACGAATAAAATTTATAAGGATAAAATTCAAAAGATAATTCAAATTCACAAGTGGCACCAAAATTCAACATTCAAAATTTGAATTGAAATATGACTAAACAAGTCCTTGAGGTAAGAGGACTATAAGAAAGTAAACCAGCTAAGTAGCCCAAGAAAAGAATTTCAATACTGTTAGTTTTGCAATCAATAAAATTTTATCAATAAATAAATAATTATCTTCAACAATTTTACCAACATTGCACATACCACATCATACGTATATTATACATAGTCACAAAAAGGGAGAAGAGGGATATTGGTCATATTCTATACTAAGATCATGAAACATCTCACTTAAACGAACACCCACATGTTCTATGCAACCCAGGACATGCTTTGAAGTGATTGCCAAAAGTCATGTATCCTAAAGAGTCACATTCATAATAGTTCCCTTAGTTCTTCCTAGAAAGAAACACATACCAACTCCTTTGTGGATACTACCAAACACCACCTCAAAATCTCCAACTTACTTCAATAACTTACAAACACACAAAGAAGTTCATACATACAACAAGTAATATCACTCAAGATACCAAGATACTAGAGTGGGAGCCATTTTATACCCACCCTAGTCATGACTAACATCGCATCAATCATCCTAACACAAATTCCATGTGACAAAGTTGGAAACACCCAACCAAAGTGTCCATAATTTAAACTCAAAGCTCAGGACCATTGTCTTATTAACGCCCATAATCTCATGTGATGCTAAGGATCAAATAAATATAGAAGTACAAGCCTAGTTCCCATGGAGAATCGGGTACATGAATAAGAATTTAAAGGCGTGTAGGGATCTCAATACGTTATCCTTCAATATCAGCCCCAAACAAACATTCCAACGAAAACATCTATGTCGATCACATGTGTCATCCACAACACTTCTCCACTAAATACCAATAGGTATAATTACCAAGCTTTCCATTACTTACAAATTGAACTCAACTTTCCAACACATACTTTCAATCCCAAACACTTCCAAGATAATGATTCAAGAGACTATTCACATTCATTACCCTCAAGCAAGGTGTGTGAATCCCTATACGATTCAACACCTAGAATTATTACATTTAACAACCAAAAGCTTTCAATATCATTATAACCAACATCATAGGATCATTCACCCAGTTGCACAAGGGACTTATCTCTAGACTGTTAGATAAGCCATCATAACTATGGTTCAAGATATAAGGGTTGACACTACAACTATCTTGTCACATCAACTACTTAATCACCTTAAGCATCTCATGCGTTCTTCAATACTAAGAGACAATGAGGTTCTACTAGAGGATTTTTCACAACAACCCAAAAGGACAAGCATTTACCAAAACTTAACTTTCTTTATTATAACCTATCTCGCCATCACAAGGCTTCACTACCACCTTCTATGCACATAGACATAACTTGCTCCAAAGTGTAATTTTCCACCCTAACCAGACATAAATGTATGTAAATACCAATGAAACAAGGGTGGCAAGGTATGGATCAAGTTTCTCGTAAGTTCTTACTTAATAAGAAACTAGGAAATTACACTCATGTAACTAGATCTTACTCTTCGACTATCATAACATGGTGCAAACATCATGCAATAAACCACCCTTATAATTCAACTAGACGAGGTACCATTCTTTAAGTGAACATAATGCATTACAAGTAATGCTTATGAGCAGTGCCTAGCCTTTATTAACACTAGACACCATTATGTTACAAGGAGATTATCTTGACGTGGCACAACAAGTGTCACAAGATTCACAACACGGAAGTGGTTCTCAAAGCCACTACTATCCTTCTACTTAACCAAAAGCATACATATGAAAATAGCCATAAAATGCATTACACACCATACTCTTATAATGTCCACTACCCCATCCTCAAGATAAGAGTACCATAACACATTCCACAAGGGAATCGTCATACTATTCTTTTCAGTCTTCGAGTGACAATAGTTCATCAAGGTACTTAATTGTATATCTTAAGTCAATGGACACCTAACGATCTTCAACTTCTTCACATCTCAACCAAGAGTCTACTTAAATTACATGGAAACTTACCCCACCATACACAGGTTATCTAAACAAAAACAAGGTGGTGGATAAATGTGATAGGGTACATAAGTCTTTGTCCAAGGTTAGTGTACCACTTAAAACAATTCTTCTTCCTACATGGTATGACATACATGATTCAATACTCACATTCAAGTGAGTCTTGCAAGACATAATAACGCTCACAACTAGAAACGTGCCACTCAACCATTCACCAAGGCAAACCTGTAAGGTTGCTATAAGAGATAAAATTTACCACAATAACACCTTTCCAATGGTGTGGTACAAAAGATTGTTAGTGATCTCTATCGAAGGATCAAATTATGCCATTTAACTAGGAAAAGGAGCAAGGTTTTACTAAAATAAATCACCGAGAAAAACTTAATCAAATAACCTCCTTCTTGGATAATATTATCAAGATGTTGGCTAAACTCTCAAAATTAAGACTTGCAAGGTTCCTCAATCAATCTATTCGTCATGATTACACTCCCCAAGTACCTATGACACTAAGTCATCCATGGGGGTTAGTGGAATCAAAATCAAGGGAAACTATCCATTCCCACGCATGGTGTCTTATGAACTCAGCAATGAATAAACTAGAGTTAGACACATGACTTAGGTATGCACGACCAATAAGTGGCCCAACAAAAACACTTGTACACAGCCAGAGTTCCTAGTGTTTGAAACTTGGGCTCTGATACCAAATTTCATTCCCACATTTTAAATGTGGGTATGAAAAAAGAACTAACAAAAATTTTCTATATAAGGTCTGACACTAAAAACCCCTTACGTGCTAAATGTGTGCTTGACAAGTGTACTCAACATTGTTGCATGTGCAACCAACGTTTAGTACGCTACATTTAAGCAAGACAGAGGAAGGCAAGAGAAGGGAAGTGAGAAACTCCTTTCACACCCCTTAGATGCAAGGGTTAACCTATTAGGCTAAGATGTCGTGATATGTGTCACCAAGGGGAAACACCTATTTCAAGGGACAGTCCCCTAGGGTTTACTAGACGAAAAGGAAGTACAATTTTGACCTAAAGGTCAAGATCCTAAACCTAAACTTAAACTAAGAAAACCATTTAAAGTACTCAAATGTGGAAATCAAAAATATGAAATATTAAATTAAAATTGACATCATCTAAGGCTTCATTAATACAAGTTATAATCAACTTAATCATGTGACAAAAATTCAATGCAAACGTGTAGCCTAACAAAATTAATTAAATAAACAACCCTCAAAAAGGCCCTAGGACGTTAATGAAAAGCACCAAAATTAAATATGACAGATTTAATTTCAACTTTAAATAACATTCACACTTTGCTATAAAAAGAAAACTCCATATTTAATTAAATAGTCTCTAAAAACATTTTCCATTATAACCTTACAAACTCCCCTCTAGGGTCAAATAGGTTAAATCATTCCATAAATTAAATTTCCTATAATAGACCTTTGCAAAAATGGATTAATATTTCCCTAAGTGGGTTTAATAATTGAAAATGGGTTTAGGACCCCTAAACATTAGGGCAACCCTCTCAACCCTAATTTAAGTTATAAAAGTGGTTAGAACTCTCATTTGATCTCATTTTGTTTTTCAAGTGGAAGCAAGCTAAGGAGAAGAAGTCTCTTCTCAAAGAGAGATTATTTCTCTAGTTGATCTAATCAACAAATTTATTGTTTCCTCTAACATGGTTTATATGAAGATTTCTAAAAGCTCCCAAGCTTTTATTTTATTTCTATCATGCTCAAAACTACTCATTGGTCAAGGGTTCTATTTTTTATTTTTTGAAAATGGTTTCCAAAGTTTCTTCTTTTACATGGTTTACTAACTCCATTGTTACTAATTTTCTTTCAACACATTTATTGAAATCATATAAAAGAAATATCCATGCTTATAGTTTCCTTTATTTTCTTATTTTTTTATAAATCTTTAAAATACAAATCTACATCTACAATATTAAATTTGGCAAAAGATATATACATGTGTATATATATGTGTGTAAAACAAAATATATTGACTAATATGTATATATTATTTATATACACAATAATTAATATATATATCTATGTAAAACAAATATATATACACTTAATATATATTATGTAACTTATGTGTGTGTATGTGTAAAACTAATAAAATAAAACATTACATTATTCTACAATTTTTTTTCTCTGTAAATGAGTGCACTGTCAAAGTTTCCAGTGGCTAGGGTTTCAAATTATTTCATTGTTTTGGATAAACATTACCATGTAGTGGCCAAGGGTTCTGTTGGCCATGCTTACAAAGACTCCACCTTTCTCTCTCATGGCTCAAGGAGCAATGGTAAATCAGATCTCTCCTTGCGGTATGAGGAACAAAATATAGTCCCTGTCATTCCAATGAATACCTTGGTGGTCAGTTGGCGGCCAAATCTATGTGATTATGGTGGTCATTATGTTGAGAGGAAGGACAATGCACAAAGGCTGGCTATAGAGATTCCACAATGGGGGAAGGAGAGTAGTTGGGCAGAGGAAGGTTTTGAGGTGCAGGGCAAACAAAAAGATGGTGTTTAGGAAAGATCAGGCCCGCAGCCCAAAGCATGCTTAGATGCAAATTCTCAAAAGGTAAATCCATTAAAATGTGTCAATGTTTCCCCCATAGTAGAGTTTGGAGAAGAAGTTCTAGAGAAGTCATTGAAAATGAATCCTTTTTTATTGAAAATGGGTTAATCGACAGATTTATTAGGCTATGGCCATGCCTCTCGGATCTACACAAATGGATCTTTGAAACTTGGGGCCCCATGCTGAAAGGTGATGTTCAAATCTACCCCTGTACCCATGGCTTTTTCATTGTAGTTTTTGATAATATTCAGGATCAGAACTCTATCCTATGTGATTATCTATGGTACTACAATCAACATATGCCCATGCTTAAACCATGACACCCAAATTTTGATCCTACATCTAAATCTTTCAGGGTAAGGCTTGTATGGGTGTGTCTTCCAAACCTACCACTGTAATTTTGGCTTGACTCATGCTTCCAAGTAATTGGCAATAAATTAGGGAAGTTTCTAGATGTATATGAAGGTTCCATAAATTTTGTTCACACCACCTTGGCCCGAATCTTGGTTGAGATGGATACCTCAAAAAATTTACTGGTAGATATTACTCTAAAAATTGCAGATCGTAGCTGGGTTCAAACTCTAGATTATGAGGGTTTGCCTTTTCATTGTCATGGGTGTTACAGCACTGGTCACTTGGCAACAAATTGTTCCAAACACCATTTTAATGGTCAGGCCACATGGTGGAAAGATGTATCATTTTGGCTCTACTCTATGGAAAAGGAGGAATCCAGGTCTCCCTGTGAGGAAAAAGAGCAGAATGAATCCACTCCGAAGGTGAGGACCTTTGAGAAATGGAGCCTTTCCACAACCTCTTGTTGTAGTGGAAGGATCATCCACTCTTGGGAAGGGTAGCCTTAAAGCTCCAAAGACACTGGACTCCAAGTCAAGACAAGTGATATCTTCTCCAATGGAGGTTCCATAAGTGACAAACATTGAGAATGGTAATCATTTTACCTTAGCTATGAATGCTGAGACCTTGGATTGTGGGGATTCAAATGAATTTTGGACAGTGGTACAAAGGAAAAAGAAAAAAGATTTGCCTCCCCATAGCATGCAGCTTCATTCTCATTCTAAAAGTGATGTTATTATTTAGTTTTGTCTTTTGTACCTCTCTTTATAGGGCATGCACTTTAATATTTTTGTCTAATCTTTTTAGATGGGTCATGGCTCCCTAAGCCATATTCAACAATCAAAAATAAATAAAATGAAACATTATTGTTTATTGGGCATATATTATATATATGTAGTAATTGATGTAGGAAAAATATGATACAATGAATATATCAAAAAGCATTTTTTTTCTTTTTTTAAAGGACTGCGCACAGCACATGGGTCCAACTCTGTTCGTAGGGTGCAAGTCCCTTGGGGCCCAACCTGTGCATAGTGCCAATTTGGTGGAGAGGTTCAATCCCTCCCCACAGCGTCACCCCACAAGGTGGCATTGTGGGGGGGCTCGCTCCCTTGCCACTGCTTCTATGAAGGTGCGTGGGGGGAAAGCCCTTCCCCTTCACACAATGCTGAAGACTCCTTTTTTAAATGAAAAAAAAATACATTTTGCTTTATTTTATTTTTTTCTTCAAAGAAAATTTTAACCCTAATATCTAGTATAGTTTTAACAAATATATTTACTTGTTTATATATATATATCTTCCTCTGTAAAAAATTAAGAAGAACAATTTAAAATAAAACAGAACTTTAATTTACTAACTATATTTATATATATATAAGTTATTTTCTTAAGTATTGTTATTTTACTATAATAATGTTATATCATGAAACAACTCATAGCCCTTTTTTTTAAGGAAATAACTTTCTTTTAATCAACATGTGTTTAATCAATAAAAACTATGAGAGGTATAAATATATATATTCTTTAAATGTTAGCTTAGTATTTTCTTTTCAAACTAAAGCAAGACTACAAATATTTCTTCTTATCATTACAAGAGCATTTACTCCATAAATATTTTGAAGGGAAATATGATTTTCCTAAAACAATAAAATTAGTCTTTTGCTTTGCAAAATAAGGATGCTATTTTCTTTGAGAACTAAATAATCCCTATACGCAAATATATTTATTTAACTAACCCTTGACTTCAATGAGAGAGGGATGATATTTTTTGTGATAAATAATTAAATCATTATCATTATTATTGTCCCTTTTGTAACTTAGATGTGAACAAGATAATACATGTGAGAGAGAGAAAGAAAACATTTAGAATATTGCTTCATAAATCAATTGATTCATAATGCAACCACAAGATAGTAAAAAGCATTCTTTCTTCATTGGAGTTACTTTGCAAGTAGATACATTTTTTTTTCAAAAGTAAAATGATATACAATGAAATACAAGGAGAGACTTAAAACTCAAAACCTAACTCTACCTATTTACAAGCTCAATGATCCAAGGCTTTATACATTGCCATACAAACTACAACTTGCACCAAACCATAAAACCACATCAAGGCTATTCCCTTCTCCTTCCTTCATAGTGCCATGAAATCCTACAAAGACAATATAACTCTTTCCATGGCCAAGGGAATCTCACCTCCCAACCTTAGGCTTGCTTGCAAGCCACCCCCAAGATAGGAGGCCTACAAGTAACCCAGTTCCATGCTCATACACATGGGGATTCAAACACATTCATAATAAACATGATAACACCCAACCCAAGGGATCTTAACATAACCAAATCCATAACTATGGATTCCAAATGAGGAGAGAGTAGACATCTCTCACTCAATGGGAAAGACTCAAGAATCACCATAATACCCAAAATCACATCGCAATACTACATAGCTTCTTTCTCTCTCAAACCACTTGTAACTCCAAAATATACAAGAGCACTCTTGCCAACCAAATGATAATCAAAATACCAAGGTAACAAGGCATTCTTACCTAATCCTAACTTACACCCAAACACCAAGAACAAGTCCAATGTCTTCCAAATCTCCTTAACAAGGAGTGGCTTTCCCCGAGGAGGTTCACTCCTCTCTCAACCCCATACATGGAGAGCTCATGCCAATAACCATAAACCCAACACAAGATTCACAAAAAGCTTTCAAAAATACATGAATTAAAAATGCAATATAACAAGAGAGCTTGAATCCTTGAGATCCTATCTCTCAAGCTTCAAGTAGTGAAGATGATTAAGGAAGCCTCCCAAGAGCTTGCTTCAATATCTCTTTAGCTCCAAAACCTTCTCTCCAAGCCAAAATCCCTTCCAAGAATCCTAAACCAAAAACCAAAAAGAAGAACCCTTCTCACCTCAACAAGAGGGGGATAAATAGGTTTCAAAAAACATCACAATAAGTGAGGTGACACTTGTCACCTCATCCCAAAACCTTAATTCGTCACATAACTCCCATGGTCAAATAGAGTGGTCAAATATGAGTTAAAACTCATGATTTGAGGTCTATAAGGTACCTAACCCATAGGTACTTGACCTAGGGCCCCAAAACACATGAAATAAATATAATAAAGCTCAAAAATCAACATTTAAATAGGACCTAAAACCCAAGAACGAAAATGGACACATGGATGACACTCATCATCCACCTCATCCTAAGTCAACCTTAGGAGACTCAAATACAACCAAAACAAATTATTAACACATTAAAATTCATTCTCAAACAACATATAACCTTAGTCCACCTTAGGGACTAGGTAGGCATCACAGGGTTTATTAATTGGGGTTACTTGTGAGACCTCCGATTTCCATTGGCCATGGAATTAACCTGCACACTTACACACACACATCAATAGTCCAATGTATATCATAGTCAAAGAAAATCAAATTACACACACGATGGCGCACAAGTTCATATATTTCAATTAGGTCAATTCCATAAGACATGGTATAATTTACTATATTTTCAAATCAATTCTCTTTTAAGTCAACATAGTCCTGATCATGCAAAACGTAATTTAATATACTAATCCATTAACTCAATAAAGCTCATTCTTTAAATTCAATTGCATTATGTAATTTCAAGACATTCATTATCATAGAAAAGCATAATATAACCTAAGCATGTATAGATACACCATCAATAATATAAAAACACATCTATCTACTCCAATCAAAAAATAATGCCATCAAAAGTCTAATGGATGGGATCAACAGTCCCCAATAATATCTAGTGTCAAAATATAAATCCATAGGTAACAAGTCTAATAAGTTGAATCAAGAGGTGTAACAAAGGTGGCCTCACAACAATTCACTAAGGATCATTTCCAAGCACAATTGAGTGATATTCAATCAACCTGAATTAAGGCATTCATCTCCTACACATACTCAAATTCTACACAACTACCTTATAATTAGATCCACAATAATACCATATCATCTATTGGACAAGGTCACGGTACCATATATCATATCCTAAGTCTGGGTGAAGCAATACAATTAGGTATAATAGTGCAACTAAACCTATCGTACAAGGGTGGACCTCACAGATTGTCCCAGATTTAGTCTCGAAATATTGCTACAATTTGCCTACCCACTGACATTGTCATTGACACTTTTCACAAAACTTCTAAATCTACCACTGTCAAAGTCTTTTGTACTCATCTGAACCTTACAATCATGTTCCATAAGGTATTTCACTGAGTAGAACACATATGTCATACGATCAAATATATCACATTCATAATCAGTGTGATGTTTCACATCAACAAGACCATTGTCGTGCACCATGAGATGTCTACCAAGATGAACAATGAAATGAAAAGATTCGTAATCCATTGAGAAAAATACATCAAGAACATTCACTTCATCCTTTATTCCCACATTAAAATTAAAACATTCATAAGCAATGTCTTCCTGGAATACTTTAATATGTATTTGCTCTAACTTATTTAAGTCATAGTTCAGCTCCAAGTCTGATAAATAAGACTAATTAAAGGTAAAAGACTAAGATACACCAACTAAGTGATCATCCAAATTCTATCCTACATATGATAAGAAATCATTTTGTGTGAAGCAAATAATGTTCATACCCAAGCATCCCTTCAATCTAAGTCGAATCATACTTGTACTCATTCAAGTTTTGTAGCTCACTAATTCTATCATGTACTCTGGTGTCTTGCAAAGAAGACTCAACTCCAAATACAACTAGATTCCTATCAAAGCTTAAGTCATGATATTCACAAGATTGGGCGGCTCCTGTATCAATTTTACGTACACATCAAACTCTTGAACATAGGGAACTTGATCAGTCCCCATCAACTCAGCAATAGGTCTACTTAGAAGTGTATTAGCTTCACCAAGTACAAGTGAATTTATATAATTTAAATTATGCATTACACATAGGAGGCAATCCCCTTGGCTAAGACTTTCATCATAATTTGAATGGTCTATTTGTACCTTGGGTTGATCTTTCTCAAGTTCATCACATTCTTCACACTCTTGGTCATCTGTAAAGATAGGATTATCTCTACAAAAATAAGGATTATCATTTCTCATATCTGGTGGAGTTGGAGGCTCATCATAAAGGACATTTTGCCTTATATTCATTCTTGTCATAAAATCTTATGCCCCTTCAACATGAAGATCTCAATTCCTCTCAACATCATTATATTCAAAATCATTACAGTCATTAGAAGAGCATACAAATAGATTTTTAGTATTATTTGCACCATCAATACTTAGCATCTTTGACCCATATTTTGAAAACTCATTAAGGAAGGAAGCTTGTTCATCCATAGGCAAGCATGTGTCCTTATCATCACAGTCAACAAAGTAAGGAATCTCATCACATATAAAGTTATGTTCAAACCCTTCAAGCAGCATGTTTGCATATCCTTCTTCAATGTCACCAATCACCTAGATTGATTCACAATACTAAAAAATTGAGCACCTATCTATTCCTTGATTGGTAGAGATGCAACAAGGTACAGCCTCATATATCTCCTTTTACTCATCATACCTTATATTTGGATCATCATGGTTATAATCTTCATCAGCATACATTCCATCCATGGGTTGATCACAAACTATGTTTTCTTTATTGCAATATGCACCTTTAAACTTTACCTTACTCTCTTCATCCTCATGTGACATGTCACTACTTGGCTCACACAAAGCAGCTAGACCACTATCATCACTAATTGAAGACATGATGTAATCAAGTTTCATATTCTCAAGAAGAACAATCCATTCATATATCTGATTAACATTAAGAGGCTTCAATTGTTTAGGCACAGTACTCAACCCTGACCCATAGACTTCACAAAACAAATCAATGTATATAGAGTCTTCAGGTCTACAACATTGAGGGATTTCCAACAAAACATCCATAAACCTTGCATAAAAATCATATGATGATTCTCCCTCATGCCTTTTCATATCAAACAATGCTTGGACAAGATACATATGATCCACATCACACACATACATCTCACACTTTGCATGGAATTCACTACGATTTGAATGATGAAATGATGAGTTAACTGTAATAATAGAATTATTGCTACCTTGACAATCATTGATATTTTTTGATCTACACTTTTCATCTATGTGAGTTGTTTTAACATGATCAATACTTGCAGACATATGTCCTTTCATCATGGAAAACTTCAAATTATTCTCAAGATCCATAGCTATAGTAAATGCTTAATGGAGTGTTACAGGATCTTTATCTCTTAGTAAGAAACTCATTTCTTCATCAAATACACCTAGATAAAACAATAAGCATGTTGCATCGTTAGGTCTGACATTTTTGGGAATGTCTCTAACAATCCTTGCAAACCTCAAATTGAAAGCTAGAACAAGCTCTTCTTCATCCTTCTGAATGTGAACAATTTTATTGATCGATGAACTTACATCAATCATTTCACCAAATTGATCAATAAATGCAACCTTAAACCCTTGTCAGGAGGAGATACAGTATTCGGGTAAGTTGGTATTAAACCAATCCCTTGCATCTCTTTTCAGAGATTGAACAAATAGCTTCACATGACATCTTTTGTATCTATCCCATAATCTCCATTAGATCACTAAAAGTCTATAAGTGCCTTTTTTTCTGATCCAAAACCCTCCCCACTGAATTTAGGCAAATGGTCTCTGATTTCACTATGAATAGGATTACGATAACCTTGAATATCATTAAAATCAAGTGGCATGTATCTTCCAATAGAGAAAGGTTTTCTTTGTGGGCTTATCTTATGTTGTTTTGCATCATGCATCACAACATTTGAATGTGAAGTGAAAGAGCTAAAATGATAATTCATTTTCATATATACTCTCAATGTGAACCAACTCCTCTTATCAACCCTTCCCACAACCATTTTCAAGGTAACAGGGTCTCATGACTACACAACATAACTCTATATTTGGGTCATTTCTGGGATATTTACATACAATGTCTCTTGATGTAAGGGTCTATGGGGATATAAATATCTTACATACTTCCATGAAACATGCATCTATATGAACAACCATGTATCTTTTTATCTATAGTGCATATTTTACCAACACATACATATTAAATCATACTATTGAAATATGCAAGTTTATCGAGCTTGTCTTAATTCCCTTATTTACAACATAAACTCATATTTATCCAAGGAATAACACTTTATATCAAATAATTCCATAATTTAATTTCATACACAAGATTTCTTCCTTTGAAGATAGAACAAAAAGGAAAAACAAAATACCTATAAATTATTGTAGGCTTCACACAAATGCTTTCCCTAAGAGAATATCTTGCAAATCCTCACTAAAGCTTTGTATAATAGGAAGTCTTTCTTTAGTAACTTGACAGCAAAGTCACCACCTCTCAAAGAGGACAAGATTTTTAATACACCATTACTCTTCAAACTTGAAATAATCTTCAGGGTTTGAATCTCTAGCAAAGTCTTCAATCTCTAATAACCTAGGAAAAGTAACCACCGAGTCTCCCCAATTGAGTCACCAATCTGTTGGTTCCCCAAACTGTACCCACCAATTTATAAAAGGTAGAAAACCTTTATGATCAAAACTAAGTGAATATTGGCCAACTAACATAAGATAAATTCACATTTATCCTCCTTTGCACTTTATGTTATGCAAGACCTAGGGGGGTTACCCTTAATGACACTAAAACATGAATATCAACCAGAGTCATATCACAATGCCTAGAATATATTGAACTTCATACATATGGACAACGATTTTCACAACTACACCCATAACTATCCCATTCCATGTTCCCATTATAACCCTAGTATGAAGTCTGAAAATAATTATGAATAACTTACAGAAATGGCTATATGTTTATCATTTTGAAATACGTTTGTGGCAAGAAAATTTTGATTTAAGGACTGGTGCCTAACTTGGGATAATAGAGTCGATACCATATTATGTTGGGATAAGTTGTCATTAACTTTGTAATCCTAACCATTTTCATGTGTCTCCAAAGTTTTTGGAAAGTTTCTCCAACACATAAGGACTTGAGAGATAAAAATATTATTCAATTATATCAATTGAACATGTTGTAGTTATCTCCTATGAGGTAGGACCCAATTTAGGCGTCCACTTTGGAAGTGGAGCCCGTGGATACTTTGAGTTGACTTCTTGAAGTCTATTTTGACTTGGTGATACTTCCTAGGAGGTGGGACCTATCTTGGATGCCCACTTTGGAGGAGATTCCAATGGAGACTTGGAGTTTGCTTTTTTTTTTGCATGAGTGGATAATGTTGATATATTTTGCATGAATATGATGTGGGATTTATCATTGGAGTTAGAGATGCATGATAATTGCATGTTGCTTGCATGAGCTTGCATGGACTTGCATGTTGTTGCATGTCACTTGTATGAGCTTGCATGGACTTGCATGTTGTTTGCATGGACTTGCATGTTGTTGCATGTTACTTGCATGGAATTTCATGTTGCATGTGAGTTGCATGTACTTGCATGTGCTTCCATGTTGTTTCATGTCATTTGCATGTACTTGCATGTTCGTTTCACGTACTTATATGGTGTTGCATGTGTCTTGCATGTCACTCTAACTCAGGTTCAGTTTTGCATGACTCTTGCATGATGCTACAGATCGTTGCATGACTCTTGCATGATACAAACAGGTTGTTACAGATTTAGATTGGGGACATCATTTATGCATGTTGTTTGCATGACATTGGTGTGTGTTGGAGCACTTCACTTAACTGGAATAGATTGGGACAACTTGGGCACCCATCTTGAGACTTTCAATTGTGTTTTTTAATTGTGACACAATACTTCAGTTGACTAAGTTTGAATGGGACTACTTGGGTGCTCATGTTTGAGACTTGCAATTAACATGGTGATTTCTACTATGTAGCTTTTGGGTTCACTATATTGGGCACTTGGTTTATGCATGAGGATTTTGAGATCCATAGCTTCTATCTAATGATGTCTTGAGTTGGTAGAAATTAATGACAGGTTTTGAAGTTGAAGGAGGAACGAAGTGCTGCCAAAATTTAGAGAGGATTCAGTATTAAATGTAAACTTGACTATAATATTTAATAAAAGCATAACATCTCTTTGGGTGTGGAGTTTTTTCCCGTAAGGGTTTCTCCATGCAAATTCTATGTCAACTTCTATCATGTTTTTTCTTCTCTAGTACATTGATTGAAAGTGCAAAATCACTTACACATAAATTGAAACTCGTTAATCTAATTTTTAGATTTGAACACACATAATTAAATTTTTATAGTAGTAGTTTCACCTTGGTTTTCAACATTTGGTATCAAAGCTAACGGTTCTATTGAGATAGGGACGCCTTTATCTTAAAGTGTTGAAGGTTTTTTGGCTGCAATAGGAGTTTTTGCTTTGTGGGTTTTACAGATTTGTGAAGAAGATTGTTTACAATGGGTTCTACCTCTCATTTAGATATTGATAAGTTCAATAGATCTGGATACGAGCTGTGGAAATTGAAGATGGAAGATCTCTTAGAAGAAAACAATCAGTGGTTAGTTGTTTCCAATGAAAAGAAGCCATCCACAACTATGTCTAATGAAGATTGGTTGAACTTTGACAAGAAGGCATGAGGAACCATAAGGTTGTGTCTTGCAGATGCTATCCTCTTGAATGTTTATGATGAACCTATTGCATACAAGTTGTGGAAGAGGATAGGTGATATTTATCAAACCAAAAGTTTAACTAATAAGTTGTATCTCAAAAGATAGTTGTATTCTTTAAAGATGAAGAATGGTGATTCTGTTGCAAATTATTTAAATGCTTTAAATTTGATTTTAAGTCAACCTGCATCTGTAGATGTTAAGCTAGAAGATGAAGATAAAAGTATCTTGTTACTTTGTTCTTTAATAGAACCTTGGGAAAATTTAATTGTCTCTATCAATGGTAGTGATATAGATCCAAAGATTGACAATATCGTTGCTACTCTTTTTTTAGAAGAAATGAGAAGAAAGTCCAAAATTGGTGGATTCTAA
The DNA here is from genome assembly GCA_027924645.1 of Cunninghamia lanceolata. Lineage (NCBI taxonomy): Eukaryota > Viridiplantae > Streptophyta > Pinopsida > Cupressales > Cupressaceae > Cunninghamia > Cunninghamia lanceolata. The sequence goes on along the minus strand of BSBN01000435.1, from coordinate 937,116 downwards.
GATGCCTTACATGTAAGAGGAAGGTCTAACGAAAAAGCACCTAACGGGCATAAGAAGAAGGGTAAGTTTGTAAATTGAAGAAATCTGTATATGGCCTCAAACAGAGTCCCAAGATGTGATACCAGAAATTTGATACATGTGTGTTGAGTTTGGGATTTGAGAGTTTTAAATCATATCGTTATGTTTATTGTAAATCTGTTGGTGATTGTTTCCTGTTTATTGCATTATATGTTGATGATATTGTTGGAAAGAGACACGTTCTGGCTTCATGAGTGTTGTCATTGATGGCAACAAAGTCCATCCCACACATCCCTAGGACATTATATGATCATACCGGAAGACAGACTGAAGTGTATCTTGGTCCAGTAAGTAAGAACAGAGTATGTAGCAAGGTCTGACAGTCAGGTCTGGATCTCTCAGAGGAAGTATCTCAGTAAAGCGTGGACTTGGGGAAGTCAAGTGGAGTACCTTGACTAATATATTCTAGAGATTTAGCCTCCGGTGATGTAAGAGTGAAAAGATATGAACACCTAAGTGTTGGGTTCCTGTTTGGCAGAGTAGACTAAGGAAGAACTGACCGGCATAGCATCAGACCTTTTTCTAGATGAGTTATTGATGGTGATCAAGTTTCTTGAGGAATCATCCATGGTTGGCCAACATGTTTGATGACTTCTATAAGCATCTCCTTGATACACATCACTTGATAAGCAAGGATTCAGCCGACAGATTAGAGTTTGGGAAAATATTGACTATTTTGGATGCCAACTAGAAAGGTGTTGAAGTCATTGGTGCGAATATATATACCAGATGGATTTGGATGTGAAGGAGTGTGTTGTGTGTTGTGTTGTGCGAAGAAAAGCATAGAGTAGTGTGGAAGCAGTAATAAAAGTCTGGTATGTGACAGAACAGCAGCACTAAGGTAGAGGAAGAATGAAGTGTAGTAGATCAATGTATTAAGCTTAACCAGAACTGAACCTAAGCATATGTGGATGCTTCTCATCAATTCAAGTATCTAGTTTACTCCTGTAATCTATTGTAGGCAATGAGCCTCTTGTGAGCAGTGTGCTCAGGCAGTGAGCCCTAATTGGCAAGTGTCATTTTGTACTACCTTATTCTTTTAACAGAGAATACAATCTTGGGTTAATCACCCCGTGGTTTTTTCCCTCAACAGGGTTTTCCACGTCAAAAATATTGTGTCATGTGTGTTGAGTTTATTCCTTCTTTCATAGTTATGCATGCTGATATGATTTGATATTGCTTTAATTGTTAAAGAAGAAAAGAAAGTCAAATAATTAAGATAATTGATTCACCCCCCCTCTCAGTTATCAACAATTGGTATCAGAGCCAAGTTCCTCCAAACAAAGCCTAATAGCTTGAGGAAGATCTAGGAATCTCAATGGATATGTATAGTATGAGGGAACAACTTCAGTCTACCCTAGATGATCTTGAGAAATCTCACTCCGAAGTCAACAACTTGAAGGAAAGACTCAATAGGCTGATGAGTTCATAAATGAACTAAAAGAGAAACTGAGTATCTCTATGAAAAAAGAGAAAGGAACTTCTTTAGCAATTAGCAAGTCAAGGTGAAGCCAATGATACAAATGAAGATCTGAAGGAGAAAACCAAGTTATGTGAAAAGTTATCAAAACAGATCATTATGGTAAGACATGAAATGGAATCAGGAGTTATGAAATTCACCCAAGAAATTGAAGAAAAAAGAAAAACTGAAGATGATCTAAGACAATCTCTTAAGGAGAAGTCAGAAGACTGTCACAAAATGGATAGAATAATCAGGCATCTAGAATTTGATCTTGAAGAAGCTAGAGATAATGAAGAACAACTTGAGAATCAGATTGACACTCTTAAAAGGGATCTTCAAACAGCAAATGAATACAAAGAGAAATTCAAGATAAGCTCTGCTCAACTTGAATTTCTTCTTCAAAGCCAGAAGAGGGTAGATGACAAACAAGGCTTGGGGTATGAGAAAGGTGAAAGCTTTGGATCCGGTCAGAAGAACTCTAGATCAGGAAATCCAAGGAACAGACATAGAAGACCTCCGGTAAGGCAACCAAATGCTCAAAGATATCCATCTTTCAATGGATACTGCCACAACTGCAATAACTTTGGTCATAAAGCAAATCAGTGCAGAAGAAGAATGAATCAGACTAATTCATCCTTCTCCGGACAGTGTTTCAATTGCAAAAGGTATGGTCACAAATCTCATAAGTAGAAATATGCAAATGAACAATTCATTCAATGGAAGATGCTTTACATGCAATAGAATGGGACATATGACTAATCAGTGTAGATCAAGAGGATATCAGTCAAATATGCAAAGAAATGTTGTTTGCTACAATTGCAATAAATCCTGTCATATTGCCAAATTCTGCAGAAGTAAGAATCAAGACAATAAGGGTCCAGTACATCATAATCAAAACCAAGACAAAGGAAAAGGAAAAGTGAATGCAGATGAAATTCAAAGGGAGATGAACAAGATTTGGGTGAAGAGGAGTATAGAAAATGTTGAGGATGGATCCGTATCAGAATATGGTGCTGATATTCTTTCCAGAAACTAAATAGATGAGCTCTGGCTCAGGGGGAGTCACAAAAGAAAATATCTTCCCCCAGCCAGTCAATTGGTGCCTGAAATTGGCACATGGAAGGTTGCGGACAAAAAGGGCTCTCAGAGAAACATCTAAATAACCCTTGGAAAAGGTATGAAAGATCCGCAAGGAATTTGAAGAGGTTAATCATCTGAGATTAATTCGGTTTAACTATCATCCGGTAAGAACAGGATTTTCCAAGTTAGATCCAGTATGATTCAAATTTGAGGTATCTTGATCTACGGATAGATCAAATGTTTGGGGAAAGGAAGATAGATTGTCATTAATCACTGAGAATAACTCTATGTATATCTCAGTGATCTAGAAAAGATCTTTCTCAGAACAAGGAGAACAAGGCAACCGGAATGACTTAAGTTGCGCATTTATTGCAATATGGAATTAGGGTTTGCTCAGAGATAAAAGGGTTCTTTTTCTTGTCATTTGCACATTTGCATTAGTGAAAAAGATAAGAAGAGCTCTACAAACAAGTTTGCTTCATCTCTCTCAAGGATCAACCATAGAATTCAAGTCAACCGATGATCTTTTCAGCTCATTTCATGAAACCTAAAAGCGTAAAAAGTATTTTTCGTTCTTGAAATCTCTCTCTGAATCTTTTGAAATATGGCTACTCCAAATGTTGTGAAGATCACTGATAGACCGCGTCCAAAATTCAAGAAACGTCCATACAAATCCCTAGAAGTTGATCCCCTAGGTGCCTTTTCAAACATTCTGCATGGGGTTTTGCATGTAGAAGATGTCAAGGCATATATTCATGCTAACATTGAGGAATTTGGGGAATCCAAGCTAAGGGATATCTATCACAACCAGTTAATAGATGATTCTTTTAAACTCAAACCTCAATACAAGGCTATTCGGGACAAGCATTTCAGACATTGCATCCATTTCCCCTATTTTGCAGAAGATGAATGGGTCTGGTATGTTCTAAGTAGAATGCATGATAACTTTATGTGGTTGATGAGACTATTCAAGATAACCAAGGATGCCATTAGGGCAGTTACCGGATTGCACTCATCCGGTGGGATACCTGCTCTCAAGTCTGTCAAGAATCAGACAATGAGTGAGGCAACAAGATCAAACTTTGATAAGAGAGCAATGAGAATAGAAGATATCACTGATCTGGATATCAAGTTTGCCTCCATGATAATTAGGTACAAGATATATCATTCCAGCAAGGAATATTCAGTACCCAAAACTGCAATCTACACAGCTTATCAGATGCTAAAAGAAAATGCTGACTATGATCTTTGTGAGCTTCTCCTAAACCAACTTTTGGAGAATCTACAGAAGATAAATAAGGACAAGAAGAACTCTTTCAAATATGGTGGCTTGATACTCTGTCTATTTTTCTACTACATGAATGAGATACCCGGATCTAGTGATTAGATGTGGCAAAATGACAGCCAGTAGCCATACAAATCAGGGATTATTTGCATGGAATAGGTGATGCCAAGGCATAGAATACAGCATTATGGGGCTACTTCATGAACTTTCAGAGTATGATGCAAGCAAGAGAGAGAATCCCCCAATCTCTAGTTGAAAAGTATAAGGATATAGTATGCTTTATGGTAGAAACTGATCAATGCCTAATGGAGGCAGTAGAGCCAAGGATAGTCTGGATCATGCCAATGGGGTATGAAGTAGATGAGAAAATTGTAGAGCTACATGTTCAACACATGCTTAGTCAACCCAAGGATCCTAAGGCAGAAAGGTTTGGAACCTTTGAAGAGTTGAGTGTGAAGATTCATGTGGAGCTAAGAGAACTAGAAATGAAAAGAAAAGTGAGGAGGGAAGTAGAAGAATTTGCAAAGAGGCATGGAATATCAAAAGAGACACTTGATGCAAACAAAGAAAAGATAGAAAGGGCAGAGAAAGAAAAGGAAGAAACAGAAAAAGAAGGTGCTCTGGTAGAAGCCCCCTCCTGAACCAGATCCTCTAAGAGCTCTGCACCTGCCACTGCTAAGAGCTCAAAGGCATCAAAACTGGAAGCAAAATCATCCAGTAAAGGAGAAAAGAGAACAAAGACAAAGGCTACAAGATCATACACAAGCCTAAAGGATGATGAAGAGATAGAGACAGATGAGGAAGTAAAGAAAATGAAGAAGAAGAAAACAACAGGTGAACCTTCTACCGGTCAAGACAAAGAAGAGAAGGCAGAGGAATTTGTTGAAAAACCTACTCTCCGCATTGATGATATCATCAAATCAGTTACTGTGGATGGGAACTTACAACCAATGGTTGAATTTTATGATGAATATAATGAAATTGACAGAAGATATTGCAAGATGCCACAGTCAGGTATCTAAACATCTACAATAAAGCATTCATTGAAATTATATCTCTGATTCCCAAAATCTTAGAGAAGGAACTTGAAATAAGGAAGAACAATGCCCAAGCAAGAGATCTAGAAATCTGGGAGCAAATTACCATTCAGCTCTATCCGTCCATTACCCCTAAACAAATGAACACTATCTTCAAGGACTGCAAGGATGAGTTCTGGAGCAAAGCTAGAATGAATCAGCTTATGCTTGGTGAAACTGACAAAGTGGCAAAAGAAACAGAAGATATTCTATGGAATGCTTTTAAAAGATTTAATCTTCCTATTATAGAGGACCTAGGTAATAAACCCTCTGTCATGGATGACAAAGGAGAATCTACTAAGACAATGGCAGAAGAGGTAAAAGAGACAAGTGAAGAGAAAGCTAAGGACTTAGATTCCTCTGCTCCGGAAGAGGAAGTCCATGAAGAAGCACACATCTCTCCTCCAGTTTCTCCAGCAAAATCTGGATCTAAAGGAGAAGAAAGAGTAGAAGAGAAGATCAGTCAAGAAGAAGAGGAGAAGGGAAGAGAAGAAGGTCAAATAGAGAAGACCACAAATGGCAGTGCTAAGGCTGCAAAAGGGAAGAAAACTCTGTCTCCGGTATGAGACTCTACAGAAGCAGTCAAAGACTTCTTGACCAAAGAAATGATGGAAATTGATGAACCGAAACTGCTTCAAGGACCATTCAATTTTGATTCCCTCTCCCCGGTTCAGACTATGAAGATAGCTTCCTTTACTCAAGCAAAGGCAAAAGAAAAACTCTTGAAGTCTCACATGGAAGACTGTGAGCTCATAGAAGCTGCATCCGATGTATTGGAGAAGATCATGCAATCCTTCCAAAAGGATCCTTCGGCCTCCACATCTAGTAATCTAAAGTCTTGTAAATTATGTTCATACGCATTTTGATTCCTTAGAGAAGTTAGCAGAAGAAAAGGTCCAGAAGGAGTTTTTGGGAAAGAGATTCTCTGAAGTACTGGGACTAATAACCAATGATAGGAGAAATATGGATATTGGGATAAAGAGCTTAGAAAATACTCTTAAAGATGGTGGAGAAATGTATAAATTTTATCTATCCTAGTCCAAAGCAACAATGGATATTGATAAGAAAGTGAAAGAACAGGAGGATAAACTGTCAAGACTATCTAAGAATTTTGATCCTATTACCACATCCATAATAAATCAAGAGTGTCAGACTATTGCAGTCTTAAATGAAATTAAGAAGCTTGAAAAAGAGAAGAAAAATAGAATAAGCAGGTTGAGTGAACTTAGAGGGATAATTATCCCTAAGTTAGAGGTCATGCATGAGGCCCTAAGTGATGCTCAGACCATAGCCCAGACCAATGATCTGACAGATCTAAAGAGGGCAGATGCTTTTGCATTCCTGTTGAGTGGTCACATCTCAATTTTGGACATGATGAAGTAGAGTTGGGCAACAGAATTTGTCCAATTGAAAACAACTTTTGCAGACATCCTTCAGTATATGTAAGTATGCTATGTATATATATTTGTGCAGCCAAGTATAGATTATTTTTGAAATTTTGGTATGTGGATCCTACCCTTTGCCATTGATGTCAAAGGAGGAGTGAGGAGCAGTGAAAAATGAGGAATCCAACTAAGGGGGAGCTCCGGAAAAGTGTACATAAGAACAAGAGCATCAGCCAAAGGGGGAGTATACTATAACACTTAGTCATTTTTCACTAATTGTTGCCATCAATGCCAAAGGGGGATATTGTTGGAAAGAGACACGTTGTGGCTTCATGAGTGTTGTCATTGATGAAAACAAAGTCCGTCCCACACATCCCTAGGACATGATATGATCATACCGGAAGACAGACTGAAGTGTATCTTGGTCCAGTAAGTAAGAACAGAGTATGTAGCAAGGTCTGACAATCAGGTTTGGATCTCTCAGAGGAAGTATCTCAGTAAAGCGTGGACTTGGAGAAGTCAAGTGGAGTACCTTGACTAATATATTCTAGAGATTTAGCCTCTGGTGATGTAAGAGTGAAAAGATATGAACACCTAAGTGTTGGGTTCCTGTTTGGCAGAGTAGACTAAGGAAGAACTGACCGGCAGAGCATCAGACCTTTTTCCAGATGAGTTATTGATGGTGATCAAGTTTCTTGAGGAATCATCCATGGTTGGCCGACATGTTTGATGACTTCTATAAGCATCTCCTTGATACGCATCACTTGATAAGCAAGGATTCAGCCGACAGATCAGAGTTTGGGAAAATATTGACTATTCCAGATGTTGACTAGAAAGGTATTGAAATCATTGGTGCGGATATATATACCAGATGGATTTGGATGTGAAGGAGTGTGTTGTGTGTTGTGTTGTGTGAAGAAAAGCAGAGAGTAGTGTGGAAGCAGTAATAAAGGTCCGGTATGTGACAGAACAGCAGCACTAAGGTAGAGGAAGAATGAAGTGCAGTAGATTAGTGTATTGAGTTTAACCGGAACTGAAACTAAGCATATGTGGATGCTTCTCATCAGTTCAAGTATCTAGTTTACTCCTGTAATCTATTGTAGGCAGTGAGCCTCTTGTGAGCAATGTACTCAGGCAGTGAGCCCTAATTGGCAAGTGTCATTCTGTACTACCTTATTCTTTTAACAGAGAATACAATATTGGGTTAATCACCCCGTGGTTTTTTCCCTTAATAGGGTTTTCCACGTCAAAAATATTGTGTCATGTGTGTTGAGTTTATTCCTGCTTTCATAGTTATGCATGTTGATATGATTTGATATTACTTTAATTGTTAAAGAAGAAAAGAAAGTCAAATAATTAAGATAACTGATTCACCCCCCCCCCAATCTCAGTTATCAACAGATATGTTATTTATTGGTAAAAGAAAAGGAATTATTTCAGAACTAAAATCTCAACTTGTAGCTAAATTTGAAATGAAAGATCTTGGTGCAACTAAACACATTCTTGGGATGGAAATCAGAAGAGATAGAGAGAACAGAAAATTATGGCTTGGCCAGAGTAAGTATGTCAATTCAATTTTATAGAAGTTTAACATGCAAGATTGTAGACCATTGTGTGTTCCTCTTACAGTTGGAACGAAGTTACCTGCTTCACAATGTCCAACATCCCCATCAAAGATGGAAGGCATGAGAAGAGTGTCTTACTAGAGTGTAATTGAAAGTTTGATGTATGCTATGGTTTGTACTAGACTAGACATTGCCCAAGGAGTGGGAATTCTATCTAGATATATGTCTAATCCTAGTAGAGTTTATTGGGATGCAGTTAAAAGAGTCTTCAGATATTTGTGGGGTACCTCAGAGTATTCCTTGTGTTATCATCATAATTTGATAGGAGGCAAGCATTCCCTTGATATTCATGTTTATGTGGATTTAGACTAGGTAGGTGATGTCGATAATAGAAGATTCACCAGTTCTTATGTGTTTACTTTATTTGGTGGTGTAATTAGTTGGATGAGTAAAAGACAGGTTGTGGTTTCTTTGTCTACTATTGAAGTTAAGTATATGGAAGCTACTCATGCTTCTAAATAAGTCATTTGGCTTAAGAGATTGTGTTTAAATATTGGAATAAAACAAGGTGCAGTGACAATTTATTTTGACAGTCGGAATGCAATTTCCCTAGCTAAGAACACAACTTTTCATGCCAGGACCAAACACATTGATGTACAATATCTTTTTGTTAGAGGTATGGTCAAGTATGGCAAGGTGAAATTGGTTAAGGTAGAGACTTTGATGAATGTTGCAGATTCATTAACTAAGTCTGTGAGCATAAAGAAGTTCAAATGGTGTTTGGAGTCTATGGGCCTCTTAGTCCCTAGCAATTAAATCATGGTTTTGATACTCCTTTTTCTCTTGCAAGGTGTTCAACAAGTGGGATAATGTTAGGAAAGGTGTCTCAACCTTTAAATTACAAAAAGTACAATTTTTCAGTTATAAAAAATATCATAAAACTCAATTTCTGGGCTGTAGAATTGGTTTTTAGCCAAAATAAAATTTCCAGGTCATCTGCATCACCATTGGGGGTGCCCGTTGCATAGATCTCTTTGAACTCTTTAATTTCAAATAAAATGAGCCCAATCGGCCTCCCATATTGAAAAATGTAAAAATGTGTTGGACACAAAAAAAGAGTTGTAAGGGGGAGTTACATGTGTTGATGTGTGTTTTAACACATCATAAGGCATCTTTTATTAGAGATAATTAAACCCTAAGAGTTTGGGTGCCACGTTTGGGTGGTTTTAACTCATGGTTTTGTAATTGTCGTTTGATGGTTTTATGTATTGTATTTTCTATATATTAAGTGTTTGAGATGGAGGTTGTGTGTGAGAATCTTATAGATGTTGAATTACCTCTGAGGATACTCCTATGAAAGCTTGCTATGCAAGTATATTGTAATTTTGTTGAGATTTATGAATAATATATTGGACTGCTTTTGGAGTGGGTTTTTCTCCTAAAAGGGTTTTCCCCACATAAATCACTATGTTGTGGTATGATTTCTATTTATGTTTATTTTTGTATAATTTATGTAACTATTGTAAAGATCTAAAAAGTTGTTTATAACCATCCTCTCAAGATTAATGTAGAAAGTTGTTCTGCTACCTTAGCTTCCTTACAATAAAAGAGCATATTATGAAAACTTACAACTCACCATTTACAAAGTACCGACATCTAGCACAAGTGCCAACTCAACCCATGCCCCATTTTTCTTGGAGCACAATTTAATTGATAAAATAATCATATAATATGTAAGAAAATGCTAAATAATAAATAAATAAACTCTAGAATTTTTGCAAGGTTAAGAGACCTTAATTCCTAACACTATCATCCTTAAACCTAAGGCTATTTTGGACTAATGCTCACACTCACTCCGAGGTGGCAACAAATAGTGTCCCACTTTTTAGCATTATTGAGCCACCAAAATTAGCATTTTCTAATTTATGTCTATTATATTGAACAATATGTCAAGACTTTAAGGATGATGTAAACTAATAAGTTGTGGCATTTCTCATGTAGATTTAATTTATAATTTTTCTAAATTTCTAAAGAATTATTTCTATCTGTCGTTAGGGCAAAATCTAGGGCAAAAATCAAAGTAGCAAAGAATCAAACCCTAACTAGCACCATGACGTACAAACTAGTATGAAAATCAAAACAAGAATGCAAAGCAAACCAATCTTCAAACTAGACTTGATTCATCTCTATAGCTCTTCTCGATCACGCATAAGAATGCATGATGTTGAAGGATTGATTAATGGAGGATTGTTGGGTGCTCATTCCTGCACCATAATAGTACTCAAAATCTCAATCATGAAAATGGCTTATGTAGGGTTTGCTTTATAGAAAAGGCTAATTTGAACGAACGGTTGAGATCAAAAGTTGTTTTATGCTATGTGGATGGTCCAGATTGATTAGGTTTTTCCCACTTCAATAGGGATTGTAGTTATGTGGCATGTGTAGGATAAGTCTAATTTAAATAATGTTTTATTTAAATTAGTTGTGCATGTGAAGGGTTGTAGTCATGTGACACTTGTTTGCATGAGGTGAGAGGTGAGGGAATAATTCAAATTTTTAATATGAATTATTTGAGACATTTGGTAAGGGGGAATTAATTAAATAAATGGATTTATTTAACTAATTGGATTAGGTGATTAAGTTGGATAAGACTAGGACCTAGGGCAAACTAGGTGATGTCGCAAGACATGTACAAATTTAAGTGTCTACACTATCAGTTTAAGTTTTTTCAATCAATTTTTTTTTATTGAGTGGCATTTTATCATAATGCATAACTTTCATTACAAATAAAATATTTCTATGATTTCTTGGAATTAGATAACTCACTTCAATGCCTAGTGTGCAAATATTTATTGGTAATTTTTATTGAATATTTTATTTATTATTAATTTTTTAATTGGTACTAACAAAAATTCCAAACTTGTATCTTACTATAACACATTTTTCTTCGAATATATCAAAAAATCATTGAAATAAAAGCATCCATGTAGATTGTAGTCCATTTTTTTGAGATTTTTATAACCAAATGTGTTATTAGTCCTAATATCTTGAATAGAAGTCATTTTTTTTAATTGACCTATCTTCATTATAAAATTTTAAATATATATAATATTAAAAAATATAATACATACCATATATTTTGGAAAACTAATATTAAAAGTTGTGTGCTTACAAAATGAGATATTTGGATGAGATCATTTAATCCCCCAAAAGATGAAGCAGAAATGTTTTTTGTCAACATTTTGATAGGCACATAGGAGAATCTGTAAGGGGGTTCGATTTAAGCCTAGGTGGTTCTATCTAAGGGGGTTCGATTAAAACCCCTAAGCTTAAATCATGTGTTTTAAAAAACATGATTTCAAGCAAAAAATCACAATGGCCCAAAAGTGGGACTCACTATTGTGCTTTCACCATGCATAACCACACCATCACAAAAATTTTAGTTTAGTGGAGAGGGTTACATGTCACTTGGGAACCTCTCCACTAGCTTTAATAGCAATTTCCCTAGTTCAAGCCTTAAGAATAATTCTTTCCAAAGGGAGAGAAAATGTTAGGACCCTCACATCCTAACTGTGTACTCCTTTGAGCATTATAATAGTCATGATATAGTTACTTAGCTAATATTGCATTGTGTGGATTTAACCCACATTGGTTGCATTTCATAAGTCACTATTTGTGAAAGCTTTACATTGGTATTGTACTAAATCAAATATCATATTGGAACCAAACTTTGTAATAGAGATTTTATCTCAAGGAGGTTGTCCCCTTGAATATGTCTATATTCTTGTTATCAATATAAGCATATTTACAACTCTTTTATGCATCTTGTGTTCTCTTTGCATTTTATTATTTTATTTGATGATATTTTGGAAGTAGGGATCTTAATAGAAATTGATGTTGTTCTAGTAGCATTTGGCAAGTGGAAGATTGATCAACCCAAGAGGTTTGAAAAAATGCATGCCAACCCTTGAAGAATCTTCAATTATCAATATTGATGATTTAGAATTTTGAAATAATGTTTCCACCTTATCTAGTAGGAGTCTAATCTATAGATTCCTTGGCACTTAGGTAACCTTGGAAGATATGTGCTTCTAACTTAGAAGAATTGGAACAATAAAGGAGATTATAAATTACAATCTTGTGCTAAGAGATATTTCATATCTATTTTTGCTAATGAATCTGATAGGTATGGTGTCTTCAATGAAGGGTTGTATTTCTATTAGAAATGTTGATCTCTTTATCGAACATTGGCATGTGGGTTCAAACCTAAGAGGAAATACCAACTACAAAATTAATTTAGATATGCATGCATGCCTTTTTGGTCCCTTTAACATTTTTTATATTATTTCCAAGTCTTTAGGGTTGGCAACTAACATCTCTAGGCCATTTCATAATAAGGGTCTATCTATTTATGCTAGAGTATGTGTGAAGCTTGATCTCATGTCCCCATCCAAAAAGCATCACCTTAAAAGTAGGAGAAGTTGAATGGATTCAAACTCTAGATAATGAAAGTTTACCTTTCACATGTTGTAAATGCCATGAATATGGGCATCTCGTCAAAGAATGTTGAGGTCTTCAAGAAAAAAACTCAGTTGGGAAAAATATAGAGGAGTTTGTTAAAGATATTGAAGATTTTATCATAACCAAGAAAAAAGCATATTGTAAGAAATGAACATCTAGAAATTAAAGGAAATAAGGGAGTGGAACAAGTACTCTCAACTAAGGAAGGGGATGAAATTTTCATGGAAACTCAATTCTAGAATACAGACATGGACATAAATGAAGGTATGATGGAGGATAACAATTTTAGAGGAGATATGGAGAAGTTGTTAGAGGATCCTAAAGTAGGTAAAAACCCATGCATTCTAAGAAGGGATTTAATATGCTAAGTCCTTCTCAAAACCTCCCTTCAAGGGTGTTGATCATGAAAAAAATAGAAGCAACCAGGAGGCCCAAGAAGAATCTAGCTCTAAGAAGGAAGGCAATGGCAAATCTACTCTTCCTAGATGGTCAAAGGAAAAGAAGGGAGAATTTATAAGCACTAAGACTAGAAGACCTAATAAGTATGTTTCTTTACATTCAATAGCCCTTGCAAATGTGGCTTCAATAGCCCTTGCAAATGTGGCTACTAAAACCCAATCCAAGTTGGAGGATATCTTGGTGAGCATTAAGAGATCAAATGTTACCCAATGATGATCATATACTAGAATGTCAAGGGATTAAACTCCCCCTCCAAGAAAAAGCTTCTCTGGAGATTCTTTGAGAAATTTAATCCAGATATTGTGTTGATCCAAGAAACTAAGATTGACTATCAACATGAGATCCAAAATCTCTTTCATGGGACATAGGGATAACCAATAAAGTTGCCAGTCTCATCAAGAGATCTACCTATTATTTGGAACCACCAAGAGGTCATATTGCAAAAATTGCTTACCTCAAATTTTTAGATAATTGGTTAGGTTCGTGGTCTTACTTCTATCCTTAGTTTTTCCATTATGAACATTTACAATCCACAAGCCAACCACAAGAAAGATCGTTGTTTAATCTATATCAAGAATTTCATGAAGTTAGGGGAGGAGGCAAAAGGATTATGATCAAGGACTTCGATCCCAGAATTGACTCATCTAAAAAATTAGGGAGCCTCCTATATCCTAAATGATAATGCTAGTTTCACATCCTTCCTCAAGAAATATGATCTATAGGATATTAACCCCCAAGAGGGTTGTTTTACTTGGTCCAATAAAAGAAAGGGTATGGATCAAATCCTAGCTAGGATCAATAGATTATTAGTATCCACTACATGGTTGGATAATGAGATCATTTTTAAGTATGAGGTCCTAACTAAGGCTAGATCTGATCACTAGCCTATATCCCTAATCATATTCCCTAGAAGAGTGCCTTTCAAATTTGAAAAGATGTAGATGGAACATTCAAATTTTGAATAGGTTTTTATGAATTTTTGGAAAGATCAACATGCATACTTTGGTACCAAGATGTATGTTTTTGGTAGGAAGCTAAAAGCTCTCAAACTCATATTAAAGAAATGGAATCGTCATGATTTCAAACATCTATTCCAGAAAAAGGTTAGTTTGGAGAGTAGAATGGTTAAAATTCAAACATTGCTTGATAGTTAAGGATTAGACTCTCTAGTGGAAGAAGAAAATGATTAGTTACCCAATTGAATGATATTTACAAATGTGAGAGTTTTTGGAAACAAAAAAACATAATCAAATGGATTAGAGAGAGGAATATGAGGTTCTTCCACCTCTCCTATAAAATGAGGCAAAGAAAACTATATCTCAAAATTTGAGATGGAAGAAGGTATTATGACTAAGGACTCCAAGATTCAAAACAAGAAGGTGAAGAGAGAGAAGACAAATAGGATCTCTTCCTCAATTAGATACATTCTTTAGTTAGTTCCACTAAAATGAGGAGCTCATGCAGGATGTCTCAAAAGAAGTTAAGGCAGCCCTCTTGGACATGGTAGGGATTAGGTCCCAAGTCTTGGTAGTTTTCTAGCCTTTTTTTCCAAAATATTGAGATGTCTTGGGGGACAATCTCTAGGGGATTATTCAAGAATCCAAGGATTCTAAGTTAGTTTTAAAATCTCTTAATGCTACCTTCCTTACTCTCATCCTGAAGAAGAAGGAAGCTCTAAAGCTAGAAGACTTCAAACTCATTTCTTTATGCAATACTAAGTATAAACTCATCTCCAAAGTGATTACCAATACATTAAAATTCTTCTACCTATCCTTATCAGAGGAGCAAGGAGTATTCATGAAAAGGAGACAAACGACTAATAGCATTGTCACTATACATGAGCTCGTGAATTCTTCACAAGCTAGTAAGGAAAATGTATGGTCTTTGAAATTGACACTTCTAAAGCTTATGACAAAGTCAATTGGAGGTTCTTGGTTAGGGTTTTGGAGAAATTTGGTTTTAGTACAAATTGAAAAAATTGGACACAAGGATACAACTCATATACTAGTTTCTTACTGTTGGTCAATGGTTTATCAGAAGGTTTCTTCTCTACGTCTCGTGGGCTAAGGCAAGTTGATATTGTATCTCCCAAACTCTTTATTATTATGGTGGAAACCCTAGCTAAATATATTGGTCTTCTCAAGAGAAGGGGCTCCTTGAAAGGTTTACAAGCCTCCTCAATGGAAAAAGGTTTTATCCATCAACAATTTGTGGATGATACTATTCCTTTTGTTGTCTCTTCTATCAAGGAAGATAGAATAATCAAGGGTGGCCTTAGAGATTACAAATAGGCTTTAGGTTAAAATATGAATAGAGAAAAATCAAAAGTTTTCTTGCTCAATATTAAAAATTGAGAACAAGATTTCTTGTGTAGATGCCTTTCCATAAGTAAAGGTTGTCTACCTAATTCTTATATGGGCTTTCCTCTTTTCATTAGGGGAAACAAAAAACACCTTTAGCATTCTATTTTAGAAAGGTTTAGCAAGATCCTAGATGGGTGGAAGTGTAGATGGCTTTCTATAGTTGGTCAATTGGTGCTTTTGAAGGCAATTATTAAAGCTATTCCTATTTATAGGTTTTTCCTAGTGGTTGCTCCAAGAAGTATCACTTCCAAAATTACTATAGCCATTGGTTTCTTGAGATAAGATCTACACTAACATTAGTAGTGGAGGTCTTGGTCTCAAGGAAACTAAGGTCTACAATTAGGCATTTTCAATTAGGCCCTAGTGGTCAAGGTAGTTTAGAGATTCACTACTAGCAATTTTGCCTCTTAGGTCAATATTATTTAAGTATCTCCTTAAGGATAGTTGAATTGCATGCTCTCACATGAAGATCTTCCTAGGGGCTTGGTTATTTAGGAAGGAATAAAGGTTAAACATCTAATAGCTCAATATGGTTTCTAGAAAGTCCAAAATGGTAGAAAGATAGCCTTTTGGAATGATTGTTGGCTCACATCATCCACTTAAAGAAGACCATGAGCTCCATAGTTGGCTACCCATCTCAAGAACAAGTGAAGCTTAGTCATTGATCTCCTCTTCTACAAAGCTTTAAATCAATCTGGAGAAAAAAAGTCAATTTCTTTGGTTGGCTTTGGAGTAGTATTGGTACTTACATGGTCAATAAAGGCTATAGAAAGTTAGTGATTGGGGGAGGTGACCCTCATCCCCCCTTCTCTTAAGGAAGGATTTGGACCTAAAAGGCTTGGCTTAAGGTGAAGTTCTTCCTTTGGCTAGTTTGTCAAGCTAAGATCCTCACTTGGGATCAACTCAAAAAGTGGGGTTTCTCGAGACTTGATAGGTGTTCGTTGTGCAATATCCAAGAAGAGTACAACCATTTAATCCTCCATTATGATTATATCAAAATGTATATGGGATTTTTTTGACAACTTTATTCTTAAATGGGTGACCAGGTGATCCTTTAAAGCTCTCTTCAAATCTTGGTCATGTCTAATTACTCATAATACTCTCTAAGAACTATGGAACTTGGCCTCAAGTATGATAACCTAGAAGATATGGCTTGAGAGGAATAGTAGAATTTTTGATAGCAAAGAAAAAATCCAAGAACAATTATGAAAGGTCATTTATGTTGTTATCTCTCAAAGCATTTCAACTTTAAAAATGGTTGAACCCAAGGAAGCAAACCCTGAAGAAGATTTTATTTTAAGAAATTTGGCCTAAAGTTAAGGAAATACCATAATGGTATTCTCCCAAAAACTAGGGTTAAGAAGGAATCTAGACAATGGTGCACCCCTCCAATTGGATGGATTAAACTAATGTTGATGTGATGTCTAAGAAAAATCTTGAATCCTCTAGTGCAATAGTTCTTAGGAATCACAAGGGAGATATTTTTACTATAGCTCTTCTTAGGAATCACTAGAGAGATGTTCTTAGTTTAAGAAAATGCTTTATGAGAAATAAATCTAACAATATTGCATGAGTAGAAATCTTAATTCTAGGACTTAAACTAGGAGCCCAACTTTGGGTTTGTACTGTACTCATTGAGGAAGATTCTAGTGTCATCATCAATGGGATGCAAAATGGTAACATCGACAATTAGCATATTAGTAAGATTCTCTCAAAAGCTAGGTTTTTGCTAAGCATGTATGACAATTTCAAAATTTTCCATGCATATAATAGAATAGAATTGTCAACTAGTTGGCAAATACTAGTCTAAAGAAAATTTTCCGTTTCTTTTCTCAAATCAGTAATGAATTTGAAAAACATGAAACTTGTTTTCCCCCTTATTGCTAATAAAGATAAATCTCTGTCTTAGCCTTTGTAATTTGGCTTTCCCTTTGAGGTCTTCTCCACCAGCTTTTTGCTTTGTGGTTGAATTTGCTTCATTAACTTATAAATGATCACTTGAATACCTATAAACTCTTTTCGTTTGTCCAAGATCTTATTTGTAACAATAATAACCATTTGGCCCAAATCTACATTGATGCACCTAATCGAATACACATTTTGGAGGTTCAAATGGACATTCTAAATGCCATCAACACCAACATGGGTAACATTGAAGATGTTGGTGAAAATCTTTGTATCCTAGCTCAGAAGTGCATGGAATGGCCCATGAAATTCATCATTGACTTTTCCACTGGAATGGTTCTACCAAAAATTATGGTCATTCCTCTAATGCAAAATCTAGGGATGATTTTGAAAAAATAGTTGATTTGTACTCTACTCTCTGCTTTCCACTTTCTTGTACTGTTGACTTTCGAATCTCTATTGTAACTTCGGCTTTATGCCTCTTGATTTGATGAAACTAAAAAAAATACTTTAATCGGAAAAATATTTCACCTATAATACAAAATTAAAAGAAATTAGACCTTTACGCCATCCTCTTCAGATAAAATCACACCCTACAATAATAAATTTCATACAAACATATATTTATTAAACTAAAACAAGACTTAACCATTATTCCCCAACAATTGTGCTCAACTCCTCTACATTCCAAAAAGACTCGAAAACTAATGAACGGCCAAACTTCTGTGACATATACAGTGATACAACTTTTTCAAATGAACAGAGCCAAAGTTTTCAAATTCAACATGGTGTGGAGTGGTCATTAACCTATTAGTGAAGTAGCTTGGTTTTCAAAAAGCCCGCCAAGAATCAATTCTTCTCTAATGCAAATACCCAAAACTGTTAGATATGAGACCCAATCCTCAGCTCTAAATCAATGAATGTCCCTAGTTTGTACACTCAGATTCTTAAAAAATGTTAAAAGCCATAATTTAAAAAAATGGAAAATAAGTTTATAAATACCTTCAAAATTATGAGAAAGACAAAAATAAGCCTTTATAATGATAAGAAAATCATATACATACAGAACCTGTATAACTACAATATATCAACCTCCCAAACCAGAAAATCTTTCCTAACGATATTTGGTGGTAAGCTTCCACAAAATTGCAAAATTAAGAATTCAACCAAAACAAATACAATGTTAAAGCCTTCATTAAAAAAGAATGGAAAATAAAATTTATACCTACCTCCGAAATGATGAGAAAGTCAAAAATATACCTTTATAATGATGAGAAATTCAATATATTAATCGCCCAAACCAAAACATATATCCTTTTAATACTTGATGGTAAGCTTTAAAAATTTGCAAAATTAGAAACTATGCTTAAAAATTTGCAAAATTTAGAAACCAACTCCCATGAACTACAAAGTGAAGCCAAACGATGGGCATATTCATCAATGGTCCATGAAATTATAAATCAAACAACATTTTCAATCTAGACACTCGTTAAAACAACTATATAAATTACTTAAATTTCAGCCTAGACACCAATTAAGACAACTACCTAAATACACTAAATACGACTTACCAAACCAGGTTTGGTCTAATATGGGTATAAAGTCCGTTCTTTATTCCTTATATTGTTATGGTCATTTACAACAACTTTGAATTTGTTTATGGTTTCATCGCTTCATCGCTTTGTTTCCATGACTATTCAGCTCAAAAGAGTCCAATGATAAAAAAAAGCCCAGGAAGACATCATCAAGACATCATCACATAAAACTCCTATGTCAAACTTTATAATGATAAAGACAAAAATAAGCCTTTATAATGATAAGAAAATCATATACATACAGAACCTGTATAACTACAATATATCAACCTCCCAAACCAGAAAATCTTTCCTAACGATATTTGGTGGTAAGCTTCCACAAAATTGCAAAATTAAGAATTCAACCAAAACAAATACAATGTTAAAGCCTTCATTAAAAAAGAATGGAAAATAAAATTTATACCTACCTCCGAAATGATGAGAAAGTCAAAAATATACCTTTATAATGATGAGAAATTCATAAATAAACAGAACCTGTACAGCTATAATATATTAATCGCCCAAACCAAAACATATATCCTTTTAATACTTGATGGTAAGCTTTAAAAATTTGCAAAATTAGAAACTATGCTTAAAAATTTGCAAAATTTAGAAACCAACTCCCATGAACTACAAAGTGAAGCCAAACGATGGGCATATTCATCAATGGTACATGAAATTATAAATCAAACAACATTTTCAATCTAGACACTCGTTAAAACAACTATATAAATTACTTAAATTTCAGCCTAGACACCAATTAAGACAACTACCTAAATACACTAAATACGACTTACCAAACCAGGTTTGGTCTAATATGGGTATAACGTCCGTTCTTTATTCCTTATATTGTTATGGTCATTTACAACAACTTTGAATTTGTTTATGGTCTCATCGCTTCATCGCTTTGTTTCCATGACTATTCAGCTCAAAAGAGTCCAATGATAAAAAAAAGCCCAGGACGACATCATCACATAAAACTCCTATGTCAAACTTTGCAATGATGCCTTACATAAATTGCATTGTCCACCCTATCGTGTCCTATAAACAGATCCAGTTAAAAGGAAGTTAGTCATTATCATCATGAATGTTTACAAAGTTTAAACCATAAACATCCTTTTCATATTTTACTATTACAGAATTCCAGTATCTTAAAACGAGATGAAATGAACACAAGTGTATACGATATGTGCCATTTTTCGTAACACTTAAGGATATAACTCCGTGTTCTAAAATGCTTTCGTACTATTTTGCTTTCATCTATTGAGAAATTAAAAATAAATTTAATGGGAACAATTTGGCAGCTTAAAGCTCTCAAATACTAGAGATAAAATAACACAAAAAGGCTGCACACTCATAAATCAATATTTAACCTGCTGGTACTTATGGAAAAGTCATCTGGATCAGAAGAATAAATTAACAGATCTTGCTGATCAGTCCTGAGATCAGCTCCTGCGCATGAGCAAGAGTTTGACAACTTGTCCTGGATCCCTATAACTGAAGAGTGGCATATTCAGCAGTAGTATTTGCACAGAACAAGCTCTTAGAGATACCATAAATTAGGCATGATGCTAGACACAAGTATAATCAGTAGAGATTCTTACATTGCCAGATGGTAAACACAACATTGCAGCATAAAACACCACCACAAAAGATGAACCTTCTCTGATGAATTCAGTAACTCGAAATTTACCTTACAGCAATTACAACTGGTCAATATCTGATATTGGAGCTACGTCAAAATTCATTCTACATGGGTAAGAATGTGGAAGAGAATCAAAACCCACTGATTCATTCTTAACTTGGACTCATGCTGCCAAGAATGACAGCATAAAACATTTACTAATAGTTGTACCCTGCACATTTACCTCTCAACTAATTTTTTTTTTTAAAGTCAAATATGAAACAGCAGTGCCAAGCAAGCCTACAAGTTTGGGAGAGGTGCTTGCTGTCCATATGAATCCCAAGCATGCCCAGTGACTTAAACATACTGTCGAATTAATCATTTCTCTGACAAACTCGTCCTAGAATTCCACACTTAATATGTACACTCATAAGGCTCGAAAATATGAAATCAACATTCCCAAATCTGGGCATAATTGCAATTAATAGAATATACCCAGTCTAAACCAGGAATGAATTAGCTCTTGTAGGTTAGTAATTATTGGGCCAACTCAGTTGAGCACGTTGTGGCTGCTGATAAACACCTGGCTGAGCACCAACAACACCAACAGCTGCTCCCAATGCTTGTGTTTGCTGAAGCATTGGATGAGCATTTGGAGCAGGCCCAGACTGCGTCGGATGATACAAACCCGAAAATGCTGCATGACCACCCTGTGTATGTGCAAATGTTACATGTTGACTGTGAGGAATTTGCTGCATGTTATAATAGGAATTCGCTTGCACCCCTAAAAGATCTCTAGGCTGTTGAGGAAACCATAGTCCAGATCCTTCAGCCTGAAATGCAGAATAAAAATCAACATTTAGGATGTTAACATTGGTTCAGGCTTATGTTTGGTAAAAAAACTCAACCCAAAATCTTTGACAGGAGAAAAAACAAACCTGCTGACCAGCAATATACAAATTATTTTCTTTATAATGAGATCCTCCAATATCATCACTAACTGATACATTTCCTGCAGTTACAGTAGGACTTGCACTATATCCTGATGGGGCTGTAGTATAGCTACCATAACCTGCAGGAACGCCAATATGGGGAGAGTTCCCACTAGCAGTCCCTGGCTTATACTGTGACGGCAGTGAGTATTTTACACCAGCAGCAGCTGGGGCATATGAACTACCAGCTGCAGCTGGGGTATACGAACTACCAGCAGGAAGCTGGGCAAAACCACTATTGCCTACAAAATTATGCATTGTCGGGGATGGAACATACATGGGTGAAATATATGGATGGTACGGGATATAATTAGGAGGATAGTGTTGAATATGTACACTAGTAGGTTGACGAAAAACAGGCACAGTCTGCTGAGGCATTGGTATCGTAGTCTGCACAATTCCAGCTGTTTGGGTTGCTAAAGCTGTGGGACCTGCATTAGAGAGTACCAAAGAGTTTCCACTCTGGAGGGTCACAGAAATTCCCACATTAGTGTCATTTTCATGGTACTAAATAAATTGTAACATTAAACAAAAAAATAAGGTTTAATCTAGTCACCTCCTGTGATGATGGTCCATTTTGACCTGATAAAATTGTAAGATTTCCATTGTACTTGGTAGCAGTAGCAGATCCAAGAAATGGAGAGAAACGAGCATCTCCATCAGAACTAGGTCTGACTAATGGAGTGTAAAAGCTTGTTGAAGGATCATAAGCTGGTTGCTGAATCAAAAACACAAACAAATAAAAGCATAAGCCTTGAGTCAATAAAACAGCCACTGACAAAAAGGTGCTAATAACCAAACAAGCAATGCATACTCTTAATATAAAGGCCTAAGACTCATTATAGATGTGACCACAAAATTAAGGCCTAAATGATTCGTCAACAAAATAAACCAATGAATCATACCACAAAATTTGGAAAACGTGAAGCATCACGTAGCTGAGGCTCAGAATGTTCATAAGAAGGGTACTGGCTTCCCACGATTGGTGTCACCAAACCAATACTAGGATAGTTTGGAGCAGTCTGGACAAGAGAATACTGAGGACCTGGCGGACCCACCACCTCTGCCTTGGTTGGATCAGATTGTGAAGCCACAGCTGGATTAATGGGAACTGCAACATCATTAGTTGATGGCATGTCGTCCACTGTGGTGGAAGACTCTTGCGGATGATGAGAATAATCCTCATGTGGAGTGACAGAAGCAGTGTTTGTGCTGCAACTCCCATATACAATTAACATGTTAGTCACTCAGAAATACTGAATACATAAAAAACATAATGCATAGCAAAATATCTAAA
Organism: Cunninghamia lanceolata; assembly: GCA_027924645.1. Lineage (NCBI taxonomy): Eukaryota > Viridiplantae > Streptophyta > Pinopsida > Cupressales > Cupressaceae > Cunninghamia > Cunninghamia lanceolata. The sequence continues at coordinate 914,450 of BSBN01000435.1, read as the reverse complement.
ATAAGGCACAAGCATAATCCATGTTCTTGCATAAACAAAATAAATAGATCTTACAAACACAAGCTTTATTTGAGGAAATGGACAAAAATGGTGCGAAGTCTTGAAAAAAGGCACTAACAGAATCCATTGTCTTGGTTAACCAAAGAAACGTAGCTTATATACAGAATCACTGTTTAGGATAAAAGTAAAAGTAATCCTGATTGGCAATAACCTGGATGAAGGTTCTTCAACAGCTTCTTCTGTCCCTTGAGATTCTTCAGACAACGGAGTGGAGCTCTTCTCACTTTCATCATCATTGCCATAACTCGTACCGAAATTAACTACAAAGCTTGCATCAAAGCTTCCAAAACTAAGACCTGTACGCTCAATTTCAGGAACTTGAAGATGATTTGGCATGATAACATGTTGATCATCGTGAACATTCATCTCTTCTAACTTTTTATGCAATTTGGCAGCTCCATCTTCAATCATCACACAATTTGATGCCGGAGAAGGTGATCTGCTGACTTCAGAAGCACTGGTGCTGACAGTTGATGTACCTATTATTCCAGGACTAGTGCTTGCAATCTGATTTGTTGCCTTTGGCTTCCACTCCTTGTTAGGTCCAACTGCTGCATAGCAACAAGCCAGAATGTCATAGAAAAACCAAGGAGCAACCAATTATTATTGCTTTCTGATGTTCCTTCATTATATTAATACACAAACATTAACTTAATGTGTTAAGCTAGTTAGTGCAGATCATAATAGTAAAGATGCAGTACAAACATTAAACAAAGTTTGTTTGTCTAGAATCATGTATTAAGAAAGCTAATCAGTTACATGCAAATATATCCACGATTCCATGCTCATAATCAGGGAACAAGCATTGATCAACTAAATAATTAGAGCCCAGAACAAAGTGAGTAAAATAATGATGAATCTAATTAAACCTTTATATGTTCAGTAATTGATAAGGGGCGCAATAGAAACCACAAAATGAAAATTTTTAAGAGATATATTAAATAACCAAACTACCTTTCTGAGGACCAACAAATTGCTGAGGTCTGACATTATAGTGATTAGCCATGCCAGAAGACCTGCCCACAGAAGATGCTGTTGAGGTAGAATTGGTCACCTGGGGTTGCATTTCTGATAAACGATGATCCCCGTCCACAGTTTGTGACTTACTGACAAGCCGGTCATGAGAAAAGGAATGTACAGTTGCAGAATTCTCAATTGCTGATACCTTTGCCTCTGAATCAGCTGCATCAGATATGCCAGACTGAGTTTTTTGCAATGAATTCAAGGAGTTGGACAAAGCAGACTTGCTATCATGGGAACCAGTGGTCTGGTCAACATTGAGTCGTTGAGCTCCAACTTCACGCTTAATTGTTCCTACTGCACCTGAAACACGAGTATCAAGGGAAGGCACCAGCACAGGATCTGATGATGATGAATAGACGCCTGAAACAGACGTTGAGATTATTGACGTAATATACTGTTGTGAACTGAGCATTGGTTGCCCTGGAACTATTACAGAAGTTGCAGGGGTGGCACTTTGCAGTTGAGTTTGAACTTGCTGTGCACCATTTGACTTCAGAACATCGGCCATAGTGCTATTTCCAGGAGCAGCACTCCAACCTCCTACCTGAGCTTGTACTTGTGGAGTGCATACGTTTGATGAGTTCCCATTGGGTATAACAGGAGCCCCAATCGAGGTTGTTGGCAAAGAACTGTAAGAAGAAGAAAAGTTTGCAAATAAATTTAAATTTTACGTGGAAAATTAATATGTACATTATATAAGGCAAGCTAAAATTCATAACTAGTAACTAATTATACTAATAAACAATGAGAAATAAGACACTCGTCAGATGCATCCAAAAACAAATCTGAAATCTCATAAATATCACTTCAGTAACAACTAAAAAGTGGACTGAACAACTAATACTGAGATTTTACTGGTGATTAAACTTCTAATATTATATTTGAGAAAAAAATCTATTGATGCTTCACAGCTATTACAAGTCTGTAGAAACAACCTTGTGCCAGGAACATTTGTCTTAGTCTGTGAATTCTGTGATGTTGCAGGAGGAGGGTTGGCGGAATCTGAGTTAACCCTGTTTACACTCTGATAGCCTCCATTCTCCTTTGACATGTTAGAGCCCCTACCACTACCTGCATCTAAAATGGTCCAAAAGGAAAAATTAATATTCATTCTAATTAAAATATTCTATCTTTACAAAACGAAGAATATTTTTTGCATTTGATTTTAAAAAAGCACAAATAATAGCCTCTGAGTATGAGGAAACACTATTTCACACAAGAAACGCTATGGAGTATCAATAAAAGCTCATACCATATGAGATATATCTTAGAGGATAGTTTCCTCTGCCCCCCCTTCCACCTCGTCCTTGACTGCCTGATCTTGATCTTGACTCTACTATATCTTTGTTACTCACATTCTGCTCAAACCAGCAGAAGAAAAAAAATTTATAGATAGTTGTCAAAATTTTGCAACAAGGATAAAAAGGTTATAATGCAAGCTTAAATTTTATAGCATAGTAGCCAACCACAACAAAATTACCATGAGATGTTCTTAGACCTCATATCATTTTAAAATTTAAACAAGTAACAAACTAAGAAAATAACAGAAAAAGAAAATTAATACATTAGACACAAAATTTTGTAAAATGTGATATATCTAGCATACCTAGTGACAGCAACCTCAATTTATTACTATCCTCAAAAAGTGGATGGATCATATCTGTCTCAAATAAATTTTTCGAAGCAGCTCATATTCAACTGACATGGTAACATCCCATTTGCACTGAATTGGCACAACATCATAAAAGTATAAATGGAATTCATGTACCTAGGTTTTAAAATGGGAAAAACTTGGCCAAAATGAGAACTAAATAACAATGTACTAACTGTAAAAATAAAGAAAAGAAACTGAATTTGTTATTAAATGTCAAATATAGTGTGTGTAGAAAAAAAAAACTAAAAAATGATGATTATAAAAAATTGCGTAGGATTTTTAAAAAATCTGTTTTACTTTCACCTGCACGGGTTTATCTAAAAAGTATGTGGCTGACCCTAAAACAGTAGGCCCTTCTCTTATGAAACATGACCTACTATTTTATGGTCAGCCCTGTCTTTTTTACCTAAACCCTCGTTAGGGAATAAATTAAAAGAGAAACCCTCGTTGTAGTTTAAAATTTAACTTCTAAAACAGATCTAAAGAAAATTTAAAACACCCTAACCCTATACCAGAAATGTTATTCTGCCTTTGCTCTGCATTTTTTACTCTTAAGTATAAAAATCAGCCAAAAGAGATATATATATAAAAATCAAAACAACTTTTTGGAAACTTGGGAAACAGCAGGACAAATGCACTGGGTCATGATTACTCAGGATTAATCATATATTTTTCAAGTGTAATAACATTATAGCATCCACTACAACAAAACCACTAACTTCATCATAGACTTCTAATATCGAACATCACAATACAAAAATAGTTCTGACAATTAATATCAAATGTGATGTTTGAAATTAGTCAATAAAATGTTCGGGATCTAAAATGCTGACAATTAATTGAGCAGAGGATTACCTCTTTTCGCTTGTCTCGCTTCCTCTTAACTTCATGGAAAGGATCTGCAATAGAATATTAAAATTCAGAAGAAACTTCAAATGATGTTTGCAAAAACCAACGTAAGTATACTACGCCATATAACCATCCATGTGATATGCAGTTATGGATAAAAATGAAGCAATTGAAATATCAGATTGGACAAAAAGAAATGTAACATGCACAAGTATGCATCGTGTGAGTAGATACCGCAGCTGGACCAGTTCAGACTCTCTAGGCAAGTGCCTAAACACACTTGCCAGTCCCTTTCCTCCTCAATACACACAGAGTACTATTGGTATCATCACAAAGATGGGTCACTCTCATCTAGAAGCTAACCAATTTCCATTACAAATCCCAGATTATGTCATAGTACACAAACAAAAAAGAAGTGTGTGTGAATATTGAACTGCAAATATTCCATTTCTCTCACAGATATTGGTTCACAAATTTTGCAAATCTTAGAAAAGATAGCTGTTTTAATAACTTATTACATTAAAATTTTGTTTGGATCTCTCATATATCTGGGAAGATCCAATGCATTTATATTAGTATTCTCAATTGCCTTCATCTAAAGGGAAGAGGAAAACACTCTCCCAAAGGAAGTCCAAATTGAAATCAACATGAGTTAGAAACTACAGCTTTGTTCTAGTAATTTATAATTACCCTACTATCCAGTAAACCATGGTATAGCAACTAGGGACAGCAACTGCAATTATGATGACCCAGATTTCAAGCCCAGATGCACAATATGGATACCATCATGTGGGCCCGCCTGTACAAACCTTGACAATGTGGGCCCAACTGAAGAAGGGTGCGTTCAAGTTGCAGGTAAATTTTGGAAGATAAAAATACCTCTCCAAGTTTCTTAGCCAAATCAAAATTTTATTGTAAGCTTGTCAGTGAGTTTGCCAATTTACCAATTAAAGGAACATTATGATTTACCTACTTGGAAAGCAACCTCACATAAGAAAGTCCACATTAACATTGACAGGATTTTGCATGACACCAGTAATCTAAGACTAATAGCCAAGGCCCCTCCTTGTATGGTCATGGAAGATTTCAGCAAGTCAAAAAAAAACAAAAAATCTAAATAAAAACAATCTCGTGCCAAGAAAAAGTGAGCCTTGTGGAGCACTAGAAAGCAACTCAAACTTGATATAGGTTAGACTCTAAAGAAATATATGAGGATGAAAACAGCGAACAATGACATATGCTTGATTTCACCAACAATCCCAAAAGGTTCATTAGCAATGAACACATACGGAAGACTAAGGTATTGTGATGCAATGGCAAATTGGTGACAATCTAAGGGTCTTACCCAGACCTAAATCTCTCGTTTCTGCAATAAGGTGACCCATAACCCCGGAAGTGTGATGAAGAGGTGACTTAACATGCATAAACATGATGTACATACGAAGATGGCACAGTTCAATGGGGTACAGTCCAGTGTGACAGTGGCTTACCCCACATCCCATTAGAGAAAAGCTCATATCTGTGCCTAGAATTTCACAAGAAAAAAAGAAAAGATTTAATGTGATATTCTTGCAGCTTTTTAAAAAAATAGTTACTCAATCAAAAGTCATTAAAAGGAGAAAATCATAAATCGAGCATTATTAATAACTCAAATCTCTAGAAGCGGCATTTACAGCATTGACTTTGAAATGCAAATAATTTCATAAGCAAAAAAAGTCATGAAATAACAGACAAACTAAATTGGTCCCAGGGTTTATACGACAAACAGGTTTTTCTTTAGATACTTCCATCCCAAAATTGGAAAGAGAAAAAAACATTTTATATGGCCATATATGTAAAACAGTTGTTCCCACTCCATCTCCTTTCTTCTTGAACTTAAATATTTGTTCTTTTATTGCACTGAATCAGATTTTCTATATGGTGGAAGTTATGTACAGACTGTGTCCTTTGAGTTTAAAATATCTGCTTCAATTTTTTATACATATCATGTTATCTAAGTGTATCCCCATGATTTCTTTACCCGGCAATATTTCAAGCATGGCTAGAATGGCCACAACCCAGCAACATTGGTTCATTACAACAACGATTACCCAGGGACAGTTGCACCTCTTTTAACCTAAAACTCAAAGCTCGTCAAGATTTTCCACTTCATTTTGTTTGTAGCAGACAAACACAACATGGAGAAAATCATAAATCAAGCATAGTTTACAACTCAAATCACTTAAAGTAAGTAGAGTTCAAAGCATTGACTTTGAAATGCGAATAATTTGGTAAGCAAAAGAAGTCATAAATAACAGTCAAACTAAATTGGTCCCAGAGTTTATATGACAACAGGCTTTTCTTTATACAACTATGGTAGCAGAAGAAATCCCAAAATTGGGAAAAGGATATATATATACAATGGTTGTCTCTGATCCATCTCTTTCATTAACCAACTTATATAATTTTTCTTTTATTGCACTGAATTAGATTTCTGGTTTTCTATATGGCTGAAGTTATGTAAAGACTGCACCTTTTGAAATATCCGCTTCAAAAAAAATTTATACATATCATTTTAATTGTTTCCCCATGATTTCTTTTCCCGGCATTATTACAAACGTGGCTACCATGGCAACAAGAAAGCGAGACAACAACAATCACCCAGGGACAGTAACACCTCTTTTACCCTAAAACTCAAACTCCATGTACCCGAAAAGACCAATTTTTAATTACAATAGGACTTCTGCTGTAAAACCCAAAACCCATCATGATTTTCCACTTTATTTTATTTCTAGCAGACAAACACAACATGGCCTAAAACCTACCATAATGATAATACAGCAAGCCCCAGTTGGAGTGTTTTTCATGGCATTAAAATGCAGCAAAATCAAGCAAAGCCCAAAAAGGAGCAACAAAACCCTTAAAGGCAGTACCTTGATAAAGCAGCTTCTGGGCGGTCTCGTTGGGATCCATACTACATTCCTTTAGCATTGCGTATATCTCCTCATCAGAGTGGTTCCCTGCTATTTCCTTTAGATTTTGTATGGTTTTGCGAACACTGGCGGGAATCGAAACCGCGCCAGCGGACCTGACGGCGCCGCTCATTTTCGATATCTTCACTGTAACACAAATCTGTTACCTTTACCACAAACCCTGGAGCAAATTTTTCCAGCAAATAGATTCAGTCATTGCCTTAGCTTCTTCCTCTAAACACACTAAGAATTTGTTTTTAAAGAAAATAATACAGGAGGCAAATAAATCCTACCTGCGTGGCTGCCCGCCGACTGACTGCCTTGAGCTGTTTGTGTATGTGTGTACAGATTTGGTCACATGAACGCAAAACACATCTGTTTTGAGACGGGGATTCAAAGGTCGTTTTTTTTCGCGGAGGCAAAGGAAACAATACGAAAACACACGAAAAGCCTACGCCTACACATACACGAAGTACATTATGCGATAAGAATGGAAATGCTTCGAAACAATAAAAACCTTAGGCTTTCCCTTTCAAAATAACATTTAATATATAATTGCGTAATACTTACTTTCATACTCTTTTATTAGAAAGAAATAAAATAGTAAAAGATAGAATTTGTGCTAGATTACCCGAATCCTAGATGTATTACAAGCAGAGTAGAGTGCTTGTGTTATATTTGTTTGAAAGACAAAGCTTATAGCCTTTTTAGGAATATATGGCCCCATGTCCCATTATCCATGGCCAAATCTAAGGGACATTCTCACAAGTTAGGGCTCACCCTCTCCTTCAAAAAGGAATATCAATCAGTGCCCAGAGGTTAGAATATGATAGGGTGAGGTATGTTCAAGGTGGTCTTGTACCCTCAACACATTTAAATTGAAAATGGGTTTAGAACCTCTTTTCTTAAAAGATTTTAAATCTATGTTTTAGTATTTATGTCTTGGTTGTGATATTTGTTGGAACATAATTGTGTTTTAAGTTGAATGATATCAGTTGATTATATATGTCTTTTGGTTTCAAGTTATATGCCTCACTCGTCTACACATAGCTCGTGAGGCATCCCCAAACATATCCTATATTCACTTTGTGTAAAGCCAATTGCAATAGGAGAGTTAAAGCCAAAACCCTATAGTCAAAGCTAGGTTAGGGGTATACTAGATGTCACAACTTGTTGCATCCACTCACTATCCAATTTGCCTTTTTGCCTTCCCATGCATTACAAACTACAACACAGTATTAAAAGTTGAAATTCGTTAAATTGAGATTGTTACGTATGATAGTTAATTTATACAAGAATTATATTAAATAAAAAGTAAATATGCAATGAAAGAATTTAAATAACACAATTACACATGAACACAGATATTTATGGTGGTGAAAATGATAAAGATAAAAAAACCCACAAGCATCATTATAATGAGAAAACTTACAACTTGTATGTAATACATATACTCATAAGAACCAAGGATTTCCACAATCCCTTCATCTTTCTTCTTCCCAATAATAACCTCACAAAAAATCTCTCTCATGGAGTCATATTCACTATATTATGGTTCTCTCTTCACATTTTCCCACAATAGAGGTTCCCTAAAATATAGTGTAAGAATGTAAGTTACACCCATTCAAAAGCTATCAAACATTTTTAATAACAAGACATTATATTTAATTAACAAGTTAATTAATATAAAGATAATTCTTATGCTAATTAATTAAATATTTTATAAGTATGCATATAATTCTTTTATATATTAATTAATTAAATGTCTTATAATATGTTTTTTGCACATTTATATTATAAGGTCTACACCTTATATTTAGATCCAAGTACAAATATTGTTTAGGCTCGCTTATTAAAATGTGGATCCCTAATAAACATTATGCTCTAACACTCTCCCTTAATATTTATAGGGGTTGTTGGCAAGCATCGAATTAGAAGTGAAACAAGACAAGCCAAACTTACCACATGTTTCAAGAAGTACATTGTGATAGCATTCAACAATGTGCAATGCCTCTTGACAATTGATAAGGTATAGAGATGAACAAAAGGATATGTCTATACATATTTATAAGCTATATTAGTATCCAACTATACTGTAAAGAGATATGAAGATAGGGAAAAGGAAATATCGATGAATAAATGTATTGTAGAGATAAAAGATGTATACCTAAGCATATGTGATGTATATATGTGCTTGTGGTATGAATGTACATTATAAATAAGAAGTAGATAATATGAATATATGAATGAACTAATCCTATGATGTGTGAACATGTATAATCTTTCTTTTCCACGTATATTATTTTGTTGCAACTATTATAGTTTCCTTCTTATTGTATCGCCCTCTTTTTGACATAATTTATCTCGACCTTAAGTATGAATTTATTGACAACATTTAGTTATGTTACTAGGACCCTAGTTTGTTGGTGCATAGGAAGAAACTATAGAAATAAGAAGATAAATTTGTGGTAAAGAATATTATTAGAAAAAGAAGTATTATTGGTAGATATGATAATGATGGAAGAGTGTGATAGCACATACTAGGTGATAGCCCTTGGCGAGGGGTTAGGCACCTAAGGGTGATGATGGAATGAGGGGAGATTCCAAAAGGATGTAACCACTAAGAAAAATTCAATATGATGCTTGGGATGAATAAAAAAATTAACGATGGATGAAAATCAATTATTTTTTAGGGAAAAGGGCAATAACAAGAGAGAAAGACAAAGTATTGCTAAGATCAAGATGGGTTTGGAAGAGAATAAGAAGATGATCATGATAGAGAAGGAAGAAGAAAGGAGGTTGAAACAAACCCAAGAGAGAGAGAAAGAGAGGAAAGTTACTGAAAAGGATAGAAAAGGTGCAAGAAGCATTTGGAGAGTGTGTCGGGAGGGCTACATGTGAAGAAAAACCTAGTATAGAGGTAGGTGGATGCTCAATGGACATGTTGCTCATTAATATTGAAAAACTAGAGCAGTCCATGACCCTCAATCAAATCGCAAAGAAAAATCTAACCAAGATGATGAAGTAGTTAAAATAATATGAGGCAACAATGAGTATGAATGACTTGGAACTTGTTGGCACCTACTTCAATAGTCCAAAATTTTGCTTAACTTATATGTCATGTTTGTGCTTTGGCCTAGTCTAGCCCACCACTAATAGCAAATCTAAGAAGTCTTCAATGTGCCCCCTTGGTCAAAAAGTGTGCTTGGCGTAATGCCTTGTCTCCCGTTATACTTCAGTCATACACCCAAGTTGTAAAAATCTAGAAATTTCTAAGTCTAGGGAGTTTTTGTTTATTTCTAGTCATTTTATCGATTTGCAGAACATCCAAAGACTTTGACCATTTGCCAATTTTCCTCCTTTCCCTTCGCTTCCCCCACTTTCACAATCTTTCACATTTAACGACTTTCTACAAACTTCTACACCTTTGGCAAAAGTCCTTCCCTTCCCCATTTTCCCACATTGTTGCTTCCTTCCTCCATTTTATAGAATTTTAGACCTTGTTTAGATGTCTAAACTTCTCTCCCAGTCCCGTAAACTTTATTCTCTTGCTTTCTTCCCTTTTTTGGTTTCTTGTGGAATTGCAAGTTCCCCACGGACTTCTTCCACCTTTCCACTTTTAGTCTGCAATATGGATGTCCAATTGGACCCCATATTTTCTTGGAACGTTTGAATAGCTTGTATTTTATGGTATTTTATTGTCCATCTTCCATATTTCCTTTTTGTCTGACTTCCCCTTTCCAGTTAAACTTTCATAAGTCAGATTCACTTTCTATTCTTCATTACAATCTTGCAGGTTTCATGTGGACTTCTTCAATTTTCCAAAGTTTCCCAAGTCTTGATCACCATTGTATTTCTACATTTCTCCAATATCCCATTTCTTTTAGATTCCTCTAAATTCACCCTTGTAGGATTTTTTCAAACTTATAGATATCCTTCTTTTTCCTACATCCATTCAAGTTCACCTTTATAAACCTTCTATGGATTCATAAACTTCTTCCATTCCTCCCTCCATCCTCCCAATCCCCATTTCCTTGCATTTCCATGTTTCCCTCCATACTCCTCCATGCTAACTTTCCAAATTCCCATGGACATGTCCACATTTGATCTCTACTTCCGCATTGAGTTACCATAACTCAACCAAATACCTCACTCACTCCTGCGCATTGTACCTAACTGCCATTAATGGATTCCCTAGAGCTCAATATGATCTTTGAAGTTGCCCATGCTACCCTACACATCTCCAAACTTTGTAGATGCATGGATTTGAGCCCATTCTACATGACATGTGATGAAATCAAGGATTTGCATGTGCCAAAACCCATGTGGGAGTGTTGCACAAAGACATGGGCAACCTACAAACTTGTTGACCACTTTGGCATTCCACTTGTTAGAAATGAAGGCAACAACTACCCAAATGGAAATTTGATTACACTATGTTTATGATCTTAAAGTAGTGTAATACTAATAGAGATTGCATACGGAAATGAAATTACAACACAGGAATAAACACCATAGAAGAATAAACCATATCAACACTAGATATAATGTGGAGAAAACCCTTTTGGGTAAAAAACTCCGCCAAGAAAAGAGGCTCAAGTTGTATTATCTTTAAAATTTGAAATACATAATACATGCACTTCCTTTGTTTGTCCAACCTTCAATCTGGTAGAACCTGTGTATAAAAAATCGTGTTATGCAACACATACAAGGCACTATACTCATAGAAGTATTTCACTCGCAAAATTAGGCATCCACTTTCTCTCACCTTGGATACTCCAACATGCAACATTAAATGACCTCTTACAAGCTCATGACACTTGTCAATAGTCAACCATGCAAACTTGGGCACCCATGGACAAGGATAGGTACTTACAAGATAATAAATGTTGTTATAACCATCATAGATTTTGTCATAACACCCCCCAAATAGCATCTTCCCAATATGGGTCCCTAGAGCCAAGAATATAAACTTACAACTCATAAATATACATCATAAGTTGTCATATTGTCATAGAATCTTATGACAACTCATAGCTGTCATAGATTCTCTTACAACCAATTACCAACTTTATGACGTGTGTCATACATGCCAAAAATAGCTAGTTCCTCCAAGGTGGCGCCTACCCTCGATTACTCTTGATATTTACAATAACCATCTGTAAATGTTACTCCATAACTACCGCCAGTAACTCTGAAACTTACTGATGTAGTAATTATGTAATTATTGTCCCTAGTAATTATTTTTTACCATTGCCGGTGAAACTTATACATCCCTTATGGGTGATTTACAAAAGATATTAGGAATAATAATTACAAGGATTTACAAGGTTAATGACACCTAAATCCCAACATTCTCCCACTTGACATTATACAATGTAAATACCCATAGGAAAACAGAAAGCAACTAAGTACAAGAAAGAAGGCCCATGGCCTTCTTGCACCAAGTAAACTTCTCTGTGCTCACAGGTTTGGTCAAAGCATCTGCAACATTCTCTTAAGTGTCTACCTTCTTCAGCTCAATCTGTCCACTTGCAACCATTTCTCAAACAAAGTGATATTATACATCACAATGCTTAGTCTGAGCATGATACATAGGATTCTTGGCCAAACAAATAGCACTCTAGCTATCAAAACCAATTTGAATGACCCTACAATCAAAACCAATACCTGTACACAATCTCCTCAACTACACTGCCTCCTTAGAGACATGGGTAGCATCCATATACTCTGCTTCAGTGGTGGACAAAGCAACCGCGGGCTGCCTTTTTCTCATCCAACTCACTGCTCCTCTAAACAAAGTAAACACATAGCCACTAGTGGACCTCTAACTATCCAAGTGACATGTCCAATCTACATCAACAAAACCACGTATCTCTAATGTCTTTTCCACACTGTCAGTACTATAATAAACCAAACAGCAATCAAAAGTACCAACTAAATATCTAAATACCCTCTTCAAATAATTCCAATGCTGTCTAGACCAAGGTTACACATAAACCTGCTCAAAACTCCCCCTATTTGGGCAATATCTGGCCTAGTACAAACCATTGCATACATCAAAAATCCCTACAGCACTAGCATATGGCACACTAGTTATATCCTTAAAATCATCCTCATTCTTTGGACACATGTCTAATGAAAGCTTAGTTCCAATGGGCAAAGGAATTCTAACTGTGTTATAATCATGCATGCTAAATCTCTGCAAAATAGTATTAACATACTTACTCTGCGATAACCAAAGCTTTACCTGGCTGCTCCAAGATCCTTCATTTCAAATGTACCTAAAAGTTGGGCTTTCAACTCATTGATCATACCCTTAGTATTGCTAAAAAATAACATATCATCAACATACAATGCAATGATCAGAATAAAATCATCAATACAATGAATGTAAACATAGTGATCCTCCTCACTTATACCAAAACCCAATTTCAACACAAATGAATCAAATTTCTGGTACCACATTCTGGGTGAATATTTAAAACCATAAATAGATTGTTTTAACTTGCATACCCAATGTTCTTTCCCTTTTACCTCAAAACCTGTAGGTTATTGCGTGTAAATTTCTTCCTCGAGATCTCCATGCAAAAATGCAGTCTTAACATCCATTTGCTCAACCTCAAAATCATATGTTGCGGTAATAGATAAAAGAAATCTAATAGAAGTTAATTTAGCAATAGAAGAGAATATTTCACCAAAATCAACTCCTTCTCTCTGGGAGTAGCCCTTGGCTACCAATCTAGCCTTGTACTTCTCCAATGAACCATCTACTCCAAACTTCTTCTTGAAGACCCACTTGCAACATATGGCCTTTGTTCCTTTGGGCAAATAAACAAGATCCCAGGTGTTACATGAGTCTAAATCAATCATCTCTTCCTACATGGCTAGCTTCAAAGAACTCACTATGATCATCTACATGAATAGCTTACTTGTAGGATCTAGGATCATCGTTAATACTCAATAAAGCAAATACACAACAGAAATCTAGTGAGCTATACCTATCAACTGGGTTTCGCTGTCTTGTGGATCTTCTTAGTGGTGGAGTAAGAGACTCTTCAGGTTCTTTTGAATGCTCATTTGTGCCAACTTCTTTTGTTACAATAGATTCTTCATCATCAAAACATTCACTTGAGTCTTCTTCACCCTCCAATCCATCATTTTATTCTTCCCGAGGTGCATCTTCATGCTCTAATTCAAAATGCACTCTCTTCACCTTTTCTTCTTTTTCCTTTAGTTGTTCTGGTTCTGAAATAACACTAAGTTCCCTGAAAATAACATATCTAGAATAGATAATCTTTCAGGTTAGTAAATTCCAAAGTTTATAACCTTTTACATTATCACCATATCCAATGAATGTACACTTTTTAGCTTTTGTATCCAACTTAGTTCATTTTTATTTAGGCACATGAACATAAGCCTCATAGCCAAATATGCTTAAATGTGAAACAAAAGGTTTCTTACATGTCCACATTCCATAAAGAGTTGAAAGAAGAGCCTTACACGGAGATTTGTTAACCAAGTAGTTTGCAGTACACAGCTTCTACCCAAAAACATTTATTCAATTGTGATTCACTCAACATACTTCTGGCTCTTTCCATTATTGTCTGATTCATTCTTTCTGCCACTCCATTCTATTGTGGAGTATACAGAGTAGTCTTATGTCTAACAATACCTGCATGCTTACAAAACTCATCAAATTCCTTAGAACAATATTCCCGTCCATTGTCAGATCTCGAAAACCTTTATCTTATGATTTGATTGCTTTTCAACTAAAGCTTTAAATTCCTTCAACTTAGTGAAAACTTTAGATTTGTGATGCATAAAATAAATCTAGGTAAACTTTGAGACATCATCAATGAAGGAAACAAAATATCTAGATTTTCCAATTGATTCAACAACCATTTCACCAAACACATCCTAATGGATAAGTTACAATTTATCATTATATTTATTACTATCAAAAAGAGAAGGAGATCTATTCTACTTTCCAAACACACAATGTTCACAAAATTTAAAACTTTCATCAGAATAGGATAAATTGTCTAACAATTATTTATTTAAAATAGTCTTTAAACCAGATTAACTTATGTGGCTCAATCTACAATGCCACAACATACATGTATTTTAAGTATTAGCCTCATATGCATAAGAGGCATTACAAACAATAGTGGCTTCTAGCTTAAACGGAGTTCCCAATCTTTTCCCCTTCGCTACCACCAAGTTTCCTCTCACCAATCTGCAACCATGCTTATCAAATGTCACATGCATTCCCAAATCATTCAACTTTGAAATAGAAATAAAATTTCTAGACAATCCAGGAACATGCAAAACACCAAGGAGAGTTTTAATTCTCCCATCATTGAAACACAACATTACCTTGCCTTTTCCAACTATCAGATATGTAGAGTTGTCCCCAAGGTACACTTTACCTCCATCATACTCTTTGTATGTGGAAAACCATTCTTTATGCGGGGTCATATGATATGAGCATCCTGAGTCCACCAACCAATGATCATTAGAAACAACATTGCATGCAAAAAATAAAACATCTTCACCTGCATTCGAGGACTTATCAATAGCAGAATCCCACTATTTGTTTCAGTTTCTACATTCCTTTTTCACATGCCCTCTTTTTCCGCAATTCCAACACTTAACTTTGTTCTTCTTTCTAGGAGTCTTAGAATAGCCCCTAGACTTGTCTTTAGACCCCTTCTAATCTCCTTTCAATCCTCTTTCCTTGGTTCTTCCCCTTACATTGAGAGCCTCAGTGTTAACCTCATAAGTCTTCTTCACACTACCACCCAAGAATCAAAATTGGCTAGGCTCTGATACCAAATGTTAGAAATGAAGGCAACAACTACCCAAATGGAAATCTAATTACACTATGTTTATTATCTTAAAGCAGTATAATATTAATAGAGATTACATATAGAAATGAAATTACAACACAGGAATAAACATCATAGAAGAATAAACCATATCAACACCAGATATAACGTGGAGCAAACCCTTTCGGGTAAAAAACTCCACCAAGAAAAGAGGCTCAAGTTGTATTATCTTCAAATTTTGAAATACATAATACATGCACTTCCTCTGTTTCTCCAACCTTCAATCTGATAGAACCTGTGTACAAAAAATTGTGTTATGCAACGCATACAAGGCATTGTACTTATAGAAGTATTTCACTCCCAAAACTAGGCATCCACTTTCTCTCACCTTGGATACTCCAACATGCAACATTAAATGACCTCTTACAAGCTCATGACACTTGTCAATAGTCAACCATGCAAACTTGGGCACCCATGGACAAGGATAGGCAATTATGGGATAATAAATGTTGTCATAACCGTCATAGATTCCATCATAACACCCCCAAATAGCATCTTCCCAATATGGGTGCCTAGAGACAAGAATAGCAACTTACAACTCATAAATATCCATCATAAGTTGTCATATTATCATAGAATCTTATGACAACTCATAGTTGTCATAGATTCTCTTACAACCACTTACCAACTTTATAATGTGTGTCATACATGCCAAAAATAGTTGCTTCCTCCAAGGTGGCGCCTACCCTCAATTACTCTTGATATTTACAATTACCATCCATAAATGTTACTCCATAACTACCATAGATAACTCTGGAACTTACCGATGTAGTAATTTCGTAATTACTGTCTCCGGTAATTAATTTTTACCACTGCCGGTGAAACTTATACATTCCTTGTGGGTGATTTACAAATAATATTAAGAATAATAATTACAAGGATTTACAAGGTTAATGACACCTAAATCCCCACATCACTTAGTTTGGATATAGTGAAATTATAATAATATATACATGTAATAAGATGTAAAAAGGGTACAAACTTTCCGCAAGTGTAATTAACCATGTCAAAGGAACTCACTCTCGAAATGTTACGTTCAATTGAGGAAACCCTAGGCGGAGACTCCTCCCTCTCCTCGTCAGGCGTTGATAACTTTGGCTTTAAGGTGCTTCAGAATCATGCAAAACTACATTATGCACTCATGCCATGAGATTACAAGGGGATTCTTCTACAGGAGCGAGCTGAAAAGGATGTGATTTCGCTGAGTTTGGATGCATCACATAGACACTCCACAGGTGGTCCGCTACATCAAATGCAAGGAAAACAGGTCCCTTGTGATCCGCCTACGATTGATCTTGGTGATTTAGACACAGAGGAGGAAGATTTACACAAGAAGCATTCTCTGGTATGTCATTTCCACAACTTTTGGCCTAGTTTAGCAAATTTGAATAGATGGATTTTAAAACACTGGCAACCATTATTAGATGATGAACTTTCTATTGGCCCTTGTGCTAAGGGATTCTTCTATGTTACATGCAAGCTCCTTGAGGACAAAGAAACCTTGCTACAGAAAGGACCTTGGAGTTGGAATAATGATTTTTTTGGCATGAAGCCGTGGTATCCAGATTTTAACCCTTTCACATAAACATTCACTGTCACTTCGATCTGGGTGTGGTTACCAAATTTATCATTACATTTTTAGGGATCTTCATGTTTACGCTCCATCGGCAATTCCATCGGTAAATACATTTCTGGGCCGACATCTTTAGAAGATCATATTTCCTTTAATCTACGCTCCTCCTTCACATTTCCATGAATTCTTGTGGAGATGGATCTCCTAATCCCCTTCTTGTTGAGATCAAAATCAAATCTGGCTCGAAGATTTGGAATCAAATGATAGACTATGAAGGAATTGCCTTCAAGTGCAGACGTTGTTAAATGCTACAGGACATAAAGTACAGGAATGTTCAAAATCTTCTGCTTTAACAAATTTTGTTGACCCAAGGAAGCAAGCTACTTGGTGGTGGTAGGACTCTATAAAATTTTCCCTAAGTCCTTAATTCTACCCCATTTTTCATCCAAAAGTCTAGAAATCCTTTGCTAGGGTTTTAGTTTTAGAATGTTGGAAATTTTCCTATCCTAGGGTCTAAAACTCTAAACCCTAAAGTTTCTTGTACAAGCGTCAAGTTGGCCTTATGTTTTAATTTTAAGTTGACCGCGTATGGCCAATATATGGTCCATTAAGTTGCAAATTGATGTGTCAGGCGTCATTCTTTACCAACCCCATTCCTTTTCTCCACTGCTTATAACCCGTGATTTAAATTTTTACCCATGTGCCTTGGTTTTTAAGTTGACCCCCTTAATGAAATTCATGGCCCTCTTTTCCCTAGTAGAGCAAATGTTGTTTTTAAAAGATTGCATAGGGCTGGGTCCCATTTGTTATTTTCTCAATGAATAGATGATAGGTGGCCTGTTCTGATTGGATTCTATTATTCTACGGAGATTATAATATTAGAGATAAAGACAACTGCGGAATACCAAAAAAATGAGATGTGGCAGGTTCTTAAAACATTCTGCCATTTCACTAATCCTCAGCGGTGGGCCTGTAGGGCACTTGTAGAATTGCAGGAGAGTGCCACATGTTTTCCTTCAAGAGAGGTGGAAAGTATATGTCAGCTCCTATATTACGTGGCGGGTTTGTCTATGGTGTGTGGGATATGTTTAAAAGGGTTTGCTCTATGCCATGCGACACAATCCAGATGGTTTCCACCATTCTGCAGATCTTCATCTCCAACCAAATCTTACCACTGCGGAAGCATGGAAAACACCACGTAAGCATTGTTTGGCTTTTCTTCTCAGCGGTATGGCTCAGGTGGTGGTCTGGGTGGCATATTCTCAATGGCTTGTTCTCTTTTTACATAGATGACGAGGTTTCTCTGGTCATTGACTGTATATGCACCATTGATTTTGGTCATCTGTCATGAAAATTAATGACCCATTTTCAAATCAGGAAGATGTAGTGATAGCGCATAGTAAACAATGTACCAGTGCTGAAATGGCTTTTTCAAGCGTGCGCTAAGTTGTTATTGCCACCACTGTGCGAAGGAATGAACATGCTTGAAGATTGACATGAGGTAGAATTGACTCTTGGGAATTTGTGTTTAGGCTCGAAGGGATCTTTCACTTGCTTTATGATGAGTTTGTGACAGGGTAAATTGCTTAAAATGGAATTAAATACTGAAACCAAGAAAACTAATTTGGCAGCCTCATTGCAAGAATTGACATTTGCAGTTATTTCGAGTTATGTGACATCAATGTGATAGCGAAACGATATCTAGTTTTTTCTTTCCTGGAAAAATTGGTGAATCATCAAAAGATTTCCATTTATAACCAATATGTCATGGAAGTGACTTAAATAAATTGATCAAGGAAGTACCAAAGTGTGGGAACTTCTCCAAATTGGCTATAAATAGTTGCCTCTATTGTTACTTTATGTATCATTTTTCTGTGTAGACATTATGGATCTTCATCTTTTTAGTATGCTATATTTGCCGCCATGTTCTATAGGAGTTTCTTCTTTGTTCTCATGGTTAATGTTGTGTTCCTACAAAATTAAGGAATTAGAGATATTCTTCTATAGAATGGGGGGAAGTGGAAAGATTAGGGAAGTGTAGTGGTAGACATCAAACTCCTCCTTGTTTTCATCTGGATGAGGGCTTTGAATCCTAATATGTCGACTCCATTAATGCCCTGTTAACGTGAGTTTCCAAATTAGGATCTCAGGCAGAGGTGCATCATTAGTCCCTCTTCCCCTCCCTCATAGTTGTGGTTCCTAACAAAGCATCAACTCTAGTTGTGGGAGTGTTACCCACCCAGATGAAACAATTGGGAGTTGAGGAGGGAAATTTGACTGTTGCTGCTGCCTTCCTAGCTAGAATTTTGGCACTGCCAGATTCAGCTTTGTGTGACTCTCTTGGACTTCTGGATAGCTGAGGTGGTTAGAAGCTTCTACTCATAAGTTGAGGGATCACATCCATGTGCATGGAGCGTGGAATAATGAGGGGACTCTAGTTTTCAGAGGCTCCTTATATAGTTGTTCCTTGTAGGTTTTCTCACTTCTGTGTGCGTGGTTGGAGAGGTAGAGCAGAGGATTCTTGTATTGGGAACAAGTATCTAGAAATCAAAGGTGGTGGAAGAAAAGGAGCATCTAGCAAGATGCTAGACGTCAACATCATGGCCTGCCTCCACAACAAGGGTGAAGAAGCATAATGACAAAATCAGTTGTTCTTGTTTGTTGAAGAAAATGAGTTGTTACAAAGGTACACCCGTTTGATTAAGGGTAGTTATATTTGTATCCCACTATTGTAACAAATTGTCAAATGAAAATATGACATATGTCATAATGGCCTAAATCATGTGTGTTCCCTTATTTCTATAAAAGGTAATTCAGGTTTTGTTATAGTCATTGTTTCTAGTACATACTTTCCAGACAAAGTTTGAAGTATGGGGATTAATCAAACATTTAGAAGAAGTTGTGTATCACAGTACATAGCAGTAGAATTGGTTTCCCTAGTTTAGGTGTTATTTGAGAATAGACTTTCATGTACTTGCATCTATTTGTATGACAGTACTAGTTCATAAGTTTAAATATATTGTCAAAGTTCAAACTATATTGTCTCCTGCAGTTGTGTTCTTTATTACATTTATGAATAAAATTTGATTAAAGATTAGTTTTGTTCATCTTCACAGTCTTTCCTGTGTAAGAATATCCTTCTTAATAGCTTTTACTCAAAGTGTAAATTTAATGCTTTAAAGATGATATTGAATGTAGTAAATGTATGCAGGGATTCTTAAGTAGAATTAGTTTTGAACTATTCAAGATGTAATGGTGTAATGCATTATTGTGGTATTTACATAAACTAGGAATATACTATTATACTTAGTTTCATTTATATTTGTTTTAACTTTGTGACCCATGATCTAGGCACCAATCTCTTAGAACTATTGTCTTGAAACATCTCCTTGATCATTCATATTAAAAATCAAAGAACAGTTTCATTTCTGTATTAAGTTTGTAATGTTTTTCCAATGTTCTCCTACAAGAGAGTTGTGTTAAAACCTAAGAATCTAGGATAAAATGTCTAACAATTATTTATTTAAAATAGTCTTTAAACCAGATTGACTTATGTGGCTCAATCTATGGTGCCACAACATACATGTATTTTTAGTATTAGCCTCAGATGCATAAGAGACATTACAAATAATAGTGGCTTCTAGCTTAAACAGAGTTCCCAATCTTTTCCCCTTCGCTACCACCAAGTTTTCTCTCACCAATTTGCAGCCATGCTTATCAAATATCACATGCATTCCCAAATCATTCAAATTTGAAATAGAAATCAAATTTCTAGCCAATCCAGGAACATGAAAAACACCAAGGAGGGTTTTAATTCTGCCATCACTAAAACACAACATTACCTTGCCTTTTCCAACTATCGAATATGTAGAGTTGTCCCCAAGGTACACTTTACCTCCATCATACTCTTCGTATGTGAAAAACCATTCTTTATGTGGGATCATATGATATTAGCATCCTGAGTCCACCAACCAATGATCATTAGAAACAACATTGCATGTAGAAAATAAAACATCTTCACCTGCATTCGAGGACTTATCAATAGCAGAATCCCACTATTTGTTCAGGTTTCTACATTCCTTTTTCACATGCCCTCTTTTTCTGTAATTCCAACACTTAACTTTGTTCTTCTTTCTAGGAGTCTTAGAATAGCCCTTAGACTTGTCTTTAGACCCCTTCTAATCTCCTTTCAATCCTCTTTCCTTGGATCTTCCCCTCACATTAAGAGCCTCAGTGTTAACCTCATAAGTCTTCTTCACACTACCACCCAAGAATCAAAATTGGCCAGGCTCTGATACCAAATATTAGAAATGAAGGCAACAACTACCCAAATGGAAATCTAATTACACTGTGTTTATTATCTTAAAGCAGTATAATATTAATAGAGATTGCATATGGAAATGAAATTACAACACAGGAATAAACATCATAGAAGAATAAACCATATCAACACTAGATATAACATGGAGAAAACCCTTTCGGGTAAAAAACTTCACCAAGAAAAGAGGCTCAAGTTGTACTATCTTCAAAATCTAAAATACATAATACATGCACTTCCTCTGTCTATCCAACCTTCAATCCGGTAGAACCTGTGTACAAAAAATTGTGTTATGCAACACATACAAGGCACTGTACTTATAGAAGTATTTCACTCCCAAAACTAGGCATCCACTTTCTCTCACCTTGGATACTCCAACATGCAACATTAAATGACCTCTTACAAGCTCATGACACTTGTCAATAGTCAACCATGCAAACTTGGGCACTCATGGACAAGGATAGGCACTTATGGGATAATAAATGTTGTCATAACCGTCATAGATTATGTCATAACCATCATAGATTATGTCATAACACGCCCAAATAACATCTTCCCAATATGGGTGTCTAGAGACAAGAATAGCAACTTCCAACTCATAAATATCCATAATAAGTTGTCATATAGAATCTTATGACAACTCATAGTTGTCATAGATTCTCTTACAACCTCTTACCAACTTTATGATGTGTGTCATACATGCCAAAAATAGTTGCTTCCTCCAAGGTGGCGCCTACCCTCAATTACTCTTGATATTTACAATTACCATCCATAAATGTTACTCCATAACTACCATCGATAACTCTAGAACTTACCGATGTAGTAATTTCGTAATTACTATCTCCGGTAATTAAGTTTTACCATTGCCGATGAAACTTATACATTCCTTATGGGTGATTTACAAATAATATTAGGAATAATAATTACAAGGATTTACAAGGTTAATGACACCTAAATCCCAACACCACTTAGTTTGGATATAGTGAAATTATAATAATATATACATGTAATAAGATGTAAAAAGGGTACAAACTTTCTGCAAGTGTAATTAACCATGTCAAAGGAACTCACTCTCAAAATGTTGTGTTCAACTGAGGAAACCCTAGGTGGAGACTCCTCCCTCTCCTCATCAGGTGTTGATAACTATGGCTTTAAGACACTTCAAAATCATGCAGAACTACATTATGCACTCATGCCACGAGATTACAAGGGGATTCTTCTGCGGGAGCGAGCTGAAAAGGCTATGATTTTTCTGAGTTTGGATGCATCACATAGATGCTCCACAAGTGGTCTGCTACATCAAATGCAAGGAAAATAGGTCCCTTGTCATCTGCCTATGGTTGATCTTGGTGATTTAGCCATAGAGGAAGAAGATTTACATAAGAAGCATTCTCTGGTATGTCGTTTCCACAACTTTTGGCCTAGTTTAGCAAATTTGAATAGATGGATTTTAAAACACTGGCAACCATTATTAGATGATGAACTTTGTATTGGCCCTTGTGCTAAGGGATTCTTCTATGTTACATGCGAGCTCCTTGAGGACAGAGAAACCTTGCTACATAAAGGACCTTGGAGTTGCAATAATGATTTTTTTGGCATGAAGCCGTGGTATCGAGATTTTAACCCTTTCACATAAACCTTCACTATCACTCCAATCTGGGTGTCGTTACCAAATCTGTCATTACATTTTTGGGGATCTTCATGTTTACACTCCATCAGCAATTCCATCGATAAATACATTTCTAGGCTGACATCTTTAGAAGATCATACTTCCTTTACTCTATGCTCCTCCTTCACATTTGCACGAATTCTTGTGGAGATGGATCTTGCTAATCTCGTTCTTCTTGAGATCAAAATCAAATCTCGCTTAAAGATTTGGAATCAAATGATATACTATGAAGGAATTGCCTTCAAGTGCAGATGTTGTTAAATGCTACAGGACATAAAGTGGAGGAATGTTCAAAATCTTCTGCTTAAACAAATTCTGTTGACCCAAGGAAACAAGCTACTTGGTGGTGGTGGGACTCTATAAAATTTTCCCTGAGTCCTTAATTCTGCCCCATTTTTCATGCAAAAGTTTGGAAATCCTTCGCTAGGGTTTTAGTTTTAGAATATTGGAAATTTTCCTGTCCTAGGGTCTAAAACCCTAAACCCTAAAGTTTCTTGTACAAGCATCAAGTTGGCCTTATGTTTTAATTTTAAGTTGATCGCTTATGGCCGATATAAGGTCCATTAAGTTACAAATTGATGTGTCAAGTGTCATTCTTTACCGGCCCCATTCCTTTTCACCATCGCTTATAGCCCGTGATTTAAATTTTTACCCATGTGCCTTGGTTTTAAGTTAATCCCCTTAATGAAATTCATGGCCCGCTTTTCCCTAGTAGAGTGAATGTTATTTTTAAAAGACTACATAGGGCTGGGTCCCATTTGTTATTTGCTCAATGAATAGATGATAGGTGGCCTATTCTGATTGGATTCTGTTATTCTACACAGATTATAATATTAGAGATAAAGACAACTGCGGAATAGCAGAAAAATGACATGTGGCGGGTTCTTAAAACATTCTGCCATTTCGCTGATCCTCAGCGGTGGGCCTGGGGGGCACTTGCAGAATTGCGGGAGAGTGGCACATGTTTTCCTTCGAGAGAGGTGGAAAGTATACGTCAGCTCTTATATTACATGGCAGGTTTTTCTATGGTGTGTGGGATATGTTTTAAAGGGTTTGCTCCATGCCATGCGGCACAATCCAGATGGTTTCCACCATTATGTAGATCTTCATCTCCAACCAAATCTTACCATTGTGGAAGCATGGAAAAACACCATATAAGCATTGTTTGGCTTTTCTTCTCAGCGGTATGGCTCGGGTGGTGGTCCGGGAGGCATATTCTCATTGGCTTGTGCTCTTTTAATATAGATGACATTGTTTCTCTTGTCATTGATCGTATATGCACAGTCAATTCTGGTCATCTGTCATGAAAATCAATGACCCATTTTCAAATCAGGAAGATGTAGTGGTAGCACATAGTAAACAATGCACCAGTGCTGAAATGGCTTTTCAAGTGTGCGTTGAGTTGTTATCGCCGCCACTGTACAAAGGGATGAACATGCTTGAAGAATGACAGGAGGTAGAATCGACTCTTGGGGATTTGTGTTTAGGCTTGAAGGGATCTTTCGCTTGCTTTATGGCGAGTTTGTGACAGGGTAAATTGCTTAAAATGGAATTAAATACTGAAACCAGGAAAACTAATTTGGCAGCCTCATTGCAGGAAATGAAATTTGCAGTTATTTCGAGTTATGTGACATCAATGTGATGGCGAAACGATATCTATTTTTTTCTTTCATGGCAAAATTGGTGAATCATCAAAAGATTTCCATTTATAACCAATATGTCATGGAAGTGACTAAAATAAATTGATCAAGGAAGTACCAGAGTGTGGGAACTTCTCCAAATTGGCTATAAATAGTTGCAATAGTTGCTACTTTATGTATCATTTTTTTTGTGTAGACAATATGGATCTTCATCTTTTTAGTATGCTATATTTGCTGCCATGTTCTATAAGAGTTTCTTCTTCGTTCTCATGGTTAATGTTGTGTTCCTAAAAAATTATGGAATTAGAGATATTCTTCTATAGAATGGGGGGAAGTGGAAAGATTAGGGAAGTGTAGTGTCAGGCATCAAACTCCTGTAAACCCTTATTTTCTCCTTGTTTTCATCTGGATGAGGGCTTTGAATCCAAATCTGTCGACTCCATTAATGCCCTGTTAATGTGAGTTTCCAGATTAGGATCTCAGGCATAAGGGCATCATCAGTCCCTCTTCCCCTCCCTCACAACTATGGTTCCTAACAAAGCATCAACTCTAGTTGTGGGAGTGTTGCCCACCTAGATGAAACAATTGGGAGTTGAGGAGGGAAATTCGACTGTTGTTGCTGCCTTCCTAGCTGGAATTTTGGCACTACCATATTCAACTTTGTGTAACTCTCTTAGACTTCTGGGTAGCTGAGGTGGTTAGAAGCTTCTACTCATAAGTTGAGGGATCACATCCCTGTGCATGGAGCGTGGAATAATGAGGGGACTATAGGTTTTAAAGGCTCCTTATATAGTCGTTCCTTGCATGTTTTCTCACTTATGTGTGCATGGTTGGAGAGGTAGAGCAGAGGATGCTTGTATTGGGAACAAATATCTAGAAATCAAAGGTGGTGGAAGAAAAGGAGCATCTGGCAAAATGCTAGATGTTAACATCATGGCCTGTCTCCATGACAAGGGTGAAGAAGCATACACGACAAAATCAATTGTTCCTATCTGTTGAAGAAAATGAGTTGTTACAAAGGCACGCCTGTTTGATTAAGGGCAGTTATATTTGTATCCCACTATTGTAACAAATTGTCAAATGAAAATATGACATATGTCATAATGGCCTAAATCTTGTGTGTTCCCTTATTTCTATAAAAGGGAATTCAGGGTCTATTACAGTCATTGGTTCTAGTACATACTTTCCAGACGAGGTTTGAAGTATGGGGATCAATCAAACGTTCAAAAGAAGTTTTGTATCACAGTACATAGCAATAGAATTGGTTTCCCTAGTTTAGGTGTTATTTGAGAATAGACTTTCATGTACTTGTAGCTCTTTGTATGATAGTACTAGTTCATAAGTTTAAATATATTGTCAAGGTTCAAAATATATTGTCTCCTAAAGTTGTGTTCTTTATTACATTTATGAATAAAATTTGATTAAAGATCAGTTTTGTTCATCTTCACAGTCTTTCCTGTGTAAGAATATCCTTCTTAATAGCTTTTACTCAAAGTGTAAATATAATGCTTTAAAGATGATATTGAATGTATTAAATGTATGCAGGGATTCTTAAGTAGAATTAATTTTGAACTATTCAAGGTGTAATGGTGTAATGCATTATTGCAGTATTTACATAAACTAGGAATATATTGTTATACTTAGTTTCATTTATATTTGTTTTAACTTTGTGACCCATGATCTAGGCACCGATCTCTTAGAACTATTGTCTTGATACATCTCCTTGACCATTCATATTAAAAATCAAAGAACTGTTTCATTTCTGTATTAAGTTTGTAATGTTTTTCCAATGTTCTCCTGTAAGAGAGTTGTGTTAAAACCTGAGAATCTAGCCCATTTTCTTCAACATATCATTTATTCTTTTGGCATATTTTAGAGAGAACATATCTGTTTAAGGAAACAACATTTTGAAGAAAATAGCAAAAGATCTAAAGTAAAATACTGTTAGGATCACCCTCCTAGGTTTTTCAGAGCCTAAAGTGTAGAGGAAAAGGAATAAATCCACTATTCCTATTCGTTGGCCAATCCCTCAAGGCAAATCCATTATTAGAATATGCTATTATTTAGATTGCCCTTTAATATCAGGTTGGGAATTTAAAACAACCAATAGGTGGAAAGGGGCTAACCCTAGCCATCAGCACATTTTTCCTCTAAAAGGTGTTGATACCAATGCGATAGCAAAATCTAATTTGAACAGTAAGTTGAAGCCATGTGACAAAGCACTAGTACGAAAGGGGATGCCTTCTCCTAGCAATAGATCTAAAATTGTGGAGATTGTTGTAGCAAATAGTTTGGAGATGTCCAAGAAGGCTCCTAGCGATGTTAATGTTGCAGATTTAGAAAAGGACAAAAGGGTTTCCAGTGAAAGGAAGCAAGGTACATGGAACACACTTCCTATACCAACCTAATGAGGGAAAAAGTATGCAAATTCTTTTCAATCCTTACAATTGCAGCAATGTTAAACACATAACGTAAAGATTACAATAGCAACACAACACATAAAGAAAGTGACACAAGATATATCGCGGGGAAAACCTTTTCAAGTAAAAAAAACCCCACACTCCAAAACCTACACAATGTATTATCAAATCTATGAAAGGATTACAATACACTTGCAATGCAAGTTCTTCCAGGAGTCTGCAAATGTCATTTCTGGAGTAATTCTAGCAGCATAACAGTACCTGTATAAACACTATATGTCTACTACTCCAAAACAACGCATTATATAGAGTTACAAGGCATAAACAGGAAGCTTCTAGAGATGGGCGTCCATCTTGGCCACATGGCCATTTTCTTACATCAAAGGACACTTGTCCAAGCTGCTATTACCTCTCTTACATTTGTCATACATGGCAGATTTGACTTCCCAAGAATGGAGAGCTCCAGGCTAAAAATAACTATGACAGATGCTCTTACGCATCTTACAGCTGTCATAAAATCTGCCCAACATAACAACCTTAAATGTTGTAAGAGAATTTGTCATACAAGACTAAAAATAACATATTCCTCTTACAACATGTCATAGCCTAACTTAGGTGCCCAAAGATGCCTTCTCCACATGCAAAGCTACTTTACGACACTTGTCTTCACTTGTCCCGAGAATCTCTATACTTGGCTCTTATGCGTCATAGATTATGTCATACACAATAACACCTCTGTCACACCACAAGATGCTGACACATGGCATATTAGTGCCACCTCAAATGGGATGCCTATATCCACATGGGGTGAGTTGACCATCCTAGTCACCTTCCAAGTTGAGTGACAACTCGTTATGCCACTTCACACAAAATGCCAAAACAGGATGTGCAACATAAATTACATCATAGGCAAATAAATAAATAAATAATAATCAATGCTAGGAATTGCAAGGTTGAGACACCTTAATTCCCAACATTCTCCCACTTGTCAAACACCTTGCAAGATCCAATAGAAAGACAAGATTTAACTTCTAGGAGCCAAAAGGCCCATAGACTCTGAACACCATCTAAACTTATCTGTGTGCACAGGTTTTGTCCATGCATCTGCAACATTCTTCAAAGTGTCAACCTTTTCCAACATCGCCTTCCCATCTTCTACCATATCTTGAACAAAATGAAACTGAACATCAATGTGCTTTGTTCTGGCATGGAAAGTAGTATTCTTTACTAAGCAAATTGGACTATGACTATCACAATGGATAGTAATCTATCTTGCATCAAAACCAACATTTGGACACAACCTCTTAAGCCAAATGGCTTGCTTACAAGCATGAGTTGCTGCCATGTACTCTGCTTCTATCATGGACAAAGCAACCACAGGTTGTTGCTTACTCATCCAACTAATAACACCACCAAACATGGTAAACACATAAGCAATGGTGGATCTCCTGCTGTCAATGTCACCTACCCAATCAGAATCCATAAATCCATGAATACTCATAGAATGTTGAGGTCCAGTAGGATAGCCATGATAACATAAGGAATACTCAAAAGTACCCCTTAAATATCTAAACACTCTCTTCACTGCATCCCAATGTACCTATCTAGGATTAGCCATAAACTGACTAAGGACTCCCACAACTTGGGCAATGTTTAGTCTTGTACAGACCATAACATACATCAAGCTGGCAACTGCACTAGCATAAGGTACTCTACTCATATCCTCTATCTCAGAAGCAGACTTTGGACAATCATCAACAGATAACTTTGTCCCCATCATAACAGGAATAGTCAACGGTCTGTAATCCACCATACTGAATCTCTCCAACACAATGTTAACATACTTACTCTGGCCTAGCCAAAGTTTTCTGTTTTCTCTATCTCTTCTAATCTCCATCCCCAGAATGTACCTGGCTGCCCCTAATTTTTTCATTTCAAATTGTGCTAACAACTAAGATTTCAAATTAGAAATCATATTCTTACCATTCCCAATCAACAACATATCATCAACATATAGTGCAATAATGAGAATATGATCATTGTCAAACTTGTAATACACACAATGATCTAATTTGATCTTAGAAATCCAATAGACAACACAAAGGCATCAAACTTCAAGTACCACATCCTAGGAGATTGTTTCAATCCATACAAAGACTTCTTTAACTTGCAAACCAAATTTTCTTTACCTTTCACTATGTAGTGCTCTGGCTGTGACATGTAAATTTTTTCCTCCAAGTCACCATGAAGGAAAGTTGTCTTCACATCCATTTGTTCCACTTCTAAATCATAAGCTGTTTCAAGAGATAACAGGGACCGAATAGATTTCAGCTTTGCAATGGGAGAGAAAATCTCACCATAATAAATTCCCTCCACTTGTGAATACCCTTTCACAACCAATCTGGCCGTATACTTCTCAACACTGCCATCTATACCAAATTTCTTCTTGAACACCCATTTACATCCAATAGGTTTCCGTCCATCAGGCAAAGGCACCAAGTCCCAAGTTTTATTCTTTTCCAAAGAAGCCATCTCATCTTCCATGGCCTCCTTCCAGGAACCTGCATCTTTCATACCCATAGCCTCTTTCACAGTTCTAGGCTCATCAGTGTTAGAAATCAAGGCAAAAGCACAACTAGAATCAAGCAATGAATAACCAAACCTGTCAGGTTGCTTCTTGATTCGTGTGGACCTCCTCAAAGGTTGAGGTGGAGGTTCTACTTCTTCTTCTCAACTTTCAGAGATGCTAGAGTTCTCATCATCAGGTCTAATAAGGTCTTTCGGTTTAGTCTTCTCAGGGGTAGTAGGAAATTGAACCACATCCTCTTTCTTTTCTTTTTCTTCTGGCTATAAAACAATAGGAGAAGGAGATATCTCTCTGAAAATAACACTTTTGCTATACAACACTTTCTCGACCACAGGATCTCAAAGCTTGTACCCTTTCACACCGACACCATAGCCAATGAAGATACTTAACTGCCTTGTTCTCCAATTTTGACCTCTTCTCCTTAGGCACATGTGCATATGCCTCACAACCAAAAACACAAAGATGTCTCAATGAAGGATTCTTACCAGACCACACCTCAATGGGTGTCTTATCAACGAGCACTGAAGTAGGAGACCTGTTAACCAGGTAGCAAGTAGTGGCTACATCTTCAGCCAAAAATGTTTGTTCGAGGCTAGTACCACCAAGCATACTCCTAGCCCTCTCCATCAACGTTTTGTTCATCCTCTCTACAACTCCATTTTGTTGTGGGGTGTATGGAGTTGTCTTATGTCTTTCAATCCCATGTTCTTTATAGAACTTGTCGAAGTCTACATAAGAAAACTCACCACCGTTACCAGTTCTCAAACACTTAATCTTTTTACAAATATGATTCTCAACAAAAGATTTAAACTCTTTGAAATGACTAAAGACTTCAGATTTGCTTATG
Source organism: Cunninghamia lanceolata (assembly GCA_027924645.1). NCBI lineage: Eukaryota > Viridiplantae > Streptophyta > Pinopsida > Cupressales > Cupressaceae > Cunninghamia > Cunninghamia lanceolata. The sequence continues at coordinate 883,968 of BSBN01000435.1, read as the reverse complement.
AGAAAATAAATCCATGTCCTACTGTAATCATCTATGAATGATACAAAATATAATGATTTAGAAATCGAAAGAACATTCATAGGACCAAACACATCAGAATGAATTAGATCCAACACACCAGAAGACTTATGAGAACTCAAGTAAAACTAAACACGGTTTTGCTTTCCATATATACAATGTTTGCAAAAGTTAAACTCAAGATTACAATCATTTAACCCTTCGATGAGGTTTTTTTTTTTAGGGCTCTAAGACCCTTCTCACCAATGTGACCAAGTCTCTCATGCCACAACATTGTCTTCTTAGCAGGGAGTTTCATTTCCAAAGCATGAGCACCCTTAGGTACCCAAAATGCACTACCATCAAAAGTTGAAGCAACGCATTTCTTCACTACTGGTTCCAATGGTGAGGATGAAGTGACTGAAGCTCTTTTCTTCAAATCAAAAGAACTATTGAACTGAGTAGTGCATGCATCCAACTAAAACAGAGTACCTCTCCGAGTACCCTTAGCAAGCACCATAGATCCTCTTGTCATCTTGCATCCTCCATTCGAGAAGCTAACTTGCACACCTGCATCATTCAATTTACTTATAGAGAGTAGGTTTCATGCTAAACTAGGGATGTGCATAACCCTATTGATCCCCTTCACTCGTCCATTAGGGAATCAGATCAATACTCTTCCATAGCCAACTATTTTTAAGTGAGTCATCACCCAAGTACACCTTCCCACCGTCAAACTCTTCATACTTTGTGAACCAACCTCGATGTGAGGTCATGTGGAAGGAAGCATCAGAGTTAATTAGCCACATATCATCCGATGCATGGGTGGCTAAGGCAGCAATAAAAGCATCACCATCATCATGAGATTTGTCAGAATGTGAATTGGAGGTGTTCTTCTTTTTCTTCTTCTCCTCCTTGCACTCCTTTTGGAAGTGCCCAGTTTTTGTACAGTTCCAACACAGTGCCTTGGACTTTCCAGGAGATTTGGATCTCCCACAGGATTTAGATTTGCCCTTTTCATCTTTCTTGTCCTTCTTTTTCCCTTTCTCCTTGGGTCTACCATGAATCGCAAGAGCCTCCTTCGCAGACTCAGAAGACTTTCTCTGCATTTCTTCAGATAACAACAAAGACACCACTTCATCCATCTTGAAAGTGGTTGTAGTGTTCTCAATGGCCATGACAAGGTGGTCCCATGAATCTAGCAAAGAACAAAGCAAGGTCATACAATGATCCTCCTCCTCCATCTTCATACCAATGGATGTCAACTATGCAACTAACATGTTAAAGGCATTCAGGTGGTCTACAACCGATCCTCCATCTTCCATCCTTAGAGAATATAGCTTCTTTCGTAGGAATAACTTGTTTACTAGGGATTTATCCTAATAACACAACCAAGTTTCTTCCATAGCTCTTTCGCGATCTTCTCTTCATGAACATTCAACAGGACAAAATCAACTAAACATAGTCTCACAAGACCCTTAGCTTTTCAATCTTTGAGATCCCATTCATCTTGAGGCATTGTCGTTGGTTTTGTGCTGGAAATTGCTTCCCATAGATCTCTGTCAACAAGCATGTCTTCCATTTTGAGTTTCCACAACTCGAAATTGCTGCCATTAAACTTTTTCAACTCTATTCTTCCGGATGTGTCTGCCATATTCTTGCTATAATAAGATTACAAAATACTCTGCACAAACTCCCACTCAATCAAAGATTAGCTCAAAAAACCCTTACCTAACAACTAGGATCACAGGTGTGTTAGATCTAGGGCATACAACTGAGAGGGGGGGTGAATCAGTTGTACAAAAACTTGCTTTTACTTCAAACACTTGATTCTTCTTTGTTAGTTAACAACATATTAATTAACCATTCATGAAAGCATAAAGCATAAACACCGGAGTAGATAAACATCAACACATTAGACACCAAGATTTTTGACGTGGAAAACCTGGTTAAGGGAAAAACCACGGGGTGATTAACCCAAGGATTATTCTCTGTTAGAAGAATAAGAAAAATGAATGGCACATGCCAATTAGGGCTCACTGCCCGAGCACACTGCTCATAAGGAGGCACACTGCCTACAAGAGACACACTGTCTACAAGATCATAAGTATCACAAACTTGAACTAGAGAATGACATCTTTACCATGTCTGGATCAATTCCATTTAAGCCCGAAACACTTCTGCTCTGCCTTTCACTCTTTCGCTATACCACACTCATCCGCACCACAACACACTTCGAAATGAACTCTCAAACCTTTTTTTATACAAGGCATCGACTTAGGAACAATAATCTAAGTCGGCAATCAACCACAAGAACATTTGCAAGATGAATAACTCATTCGGTTGGCCAATCTGAACAAGAACAACTTCATCTGAAAGAACTCATCTGGTCGGCCAGCAAGAACACATCCATCCAGAAGAATATCTCCAATTCCGGGCTCTAACACTCATGCGGACCAATAACACACCCTCAACATGATCCAAGAACCTTCACAAGCTTGCTTGAATGACCAGGTACATCCACACTTCCTCTACTTACTAGAATCTCTTCTCTTCTTCATCCGGAACTTCAAGAACACAATCTGTCGCCACTGTCACAATCACAAAGGTGCTTTCAGACCTCCAAACAATGAACAAATAGAGATGACACATCACAAGGACATCCCAAACATTCCTTCTAATCCGTAGAATAGGAAAATGCACTTCTGGATCTCACCGGACCTTTTTGTAGCACTCTATCACTCCAGAGCATCTCCCGGAACCGGTTCTACTTGATCGATCACAACTTCTTTATTTCTTCATGTGGACCTCTGAAATCTTAACTGGATCATCTCAAGACTCATATCTACAAACCCTTTAATCCGCATCCTCTGATATTCATCTTATCTTGGCCTTTTACCTTAATGACATCATTGTTCTTCACTGTTCCTGATTGAGACTAATTTTCTCAATATTCCAAGCACACAGCTCATCCAATCCTTCTCATCAATGCAATATGAGTATGTTGACATCAATGACAACATTGGTTAACCTCATACTTTCAACAAGGTGATCAAGCTTTGATACCAATTGAAAGGAAGCAAGGTACACGGAACACACTTCCTACACCAACCTAATGAGGGGAAAAAGTATGCAAATTCTTTTTAATCCTTACAATTGTAGCAATGTTAAACACATAATATAAAGATTATAGCAGCAACACAAGACATAAATAAAGTGACACAAGATATATCATGGGGAAAACCTTTTCAGGTAAAGAACCCCACACTCCAAAACCTGCACAATGTATTATCAAATCTGTGAAAGGATTATAATACACTTGCAATGCAAGTTCTTCGAGGCGTCTACAAATGTCATTTTTGGAGTAATTTTGGCAGCATAATAGTGCCTGTATAAACACTATATGTCTACTACTCCAAAACAATGCATTATATAGAGTTACAAGGCATAAACAGGAAGCTTCTAGATATGGGCGTCCATCTTGGCTACATGGCCATTTTCCTGCATCAAAGGACACTTGCCCAAACTGCTATTACCTTTCTTACATCTGTCATACATGGAAGATTTGACTTCCCAAGAATGGAGTGCTCTAGGCTAAAAATAACTATGACAGATGTTCTTATGCATCTTACAGCTGTCATAAAATCTGCTCAACATAACAACCTTAAATGTTGTAAGAGAATTTGTCATACAAGACTAAAAATAGCATATTCCTCTTACAACATGTCATAGCCCAACTTGGGTGCCCAAAGATGCCTTCTCCACATGCAAAGATACTTTACGACACTTATCTTCACTTGTCCCGAGAATCTCTATACTTGGCTCTTACGCGTCATAGATTATGTCATACACAATAACACCTCTGTCATACCACAAGATGTCGACACATGGCATATTAGTGCCACCTCAAATGGGATGCCTATATCCACATGGGATGAGTTGACTATCCTGGTCACCTTCCAAGTTGAGTGACAACTCACCATGCCATTTCACACTAAATGACAAAACAAGATGTGCAACATAAATTACATCATAGGCAAATAAATAATTAATTAATAATCAATGCTAGGAATTGCAAGGTTGAGACACCTTAATTCCCAACATCCAGTAGTGATGTTGAAGTCAGTGTTTCTGTTGAACCAGAGTAGACCATGATGGTTTCCAGTGGCATAAAACCACCCTTGAAGAAGAGAATCCAAAACTCAAGGAGTGAAAATCCATGTAAGGATATTACAAATGATTGGACCCCTGTCAAGTGCAGCAATAAGGAAAAACCATCATTTCTAATGACTTTGCGCTCCCATGATAAAATGGGAAGGCAAGAACCAAAGGCAAAATTGACATAATGGTTGGACAGATAGGACCTTTTATGGTTTGAGTTTGAGTTGTAAGTTGCACTTAGGCACCCCTATTTATAGGACATGCACTCTATCATTAATATGAGATCATGATCTTCATGATCAATCTATTATGCACCCCTTTTTTGAAGGGATGATACTTTTTATGGCCCTCCACTTAGGAGCAGCCCAAATCATTTATTATTATTTTTTATTTATAGGTATGGCCCCCTAAAGCCATTTTCAACGATAAAAAAAAAGATGTAAAAAGGGTTGGTCTTTGAGCCAATTTATGGCCCTATTGTTGAAAGTGTATTCTAGGGTATCAAATAAAGTGAAGCTATAACATTGTAAAGATCATGTTTGTATGAGTTGTAGGAACATGTAATTAGGCTGGGTAGTTATGTGATCATATGTCTCCATAAGAAGCTATAATATCTCAAGGGAATCTTTGAACCTAGTTGTTAATTCTCTCTTGCCACATTTGATAGCCTGATGTGATGAGGAATTAATTAATGGCATGGCATTATAATGTATTACACACCTTTTATAATGGTCTCTCTTACTTACATGTGGGACATTGTTGATTTGCTCTAGATTACTAAGTGGATATGATGTGCAATGTTTCCTTATTATTTGTGATTTTATTATGTTTGTATGGTTATCCTTTTGTCTTACATATTGTGACTCTATTGCCCACTAGAGTAAGCATTGGTCAACTAGCTTAGGATTCAATCATTCATTTTCATTTTAGTTTAGTTTTCTATCATGCTTTCATGTATAGACTAGTTCTATTACTTTTGTCATATCTAAATGGATTCACACTTGAAGGAGATGTTCAGAGTTTTGTACATGTAAGAGTCCTACTCATCGTTGTAACACATTGCTTCAATAATGAACATCTATAGCTAGCTGGTATCAAATAAATCTATAGAGGGTTGTATTGATGAGATACAAGATGTATATGCAGTATGAAATGTTAAGGGAACTCATCTTGTGTGGTATAATTCATTCTACATCCTTAGGTGCATATTCATGTTGGTCCATATCTACTGTTAGTGAGGTCTAGCAAGCTTGTTTCTGAATGCCATTAGGGCATGGTAGTTAAATCCTTGATCTAATTTATGTCCTATCAGAAGGCCTCAAGAGAATACCCACTAGGTTTGCAAATCCTAAAGAAGAAGAGGTATTGCCCTAATCTAATACATTGGTCCAAAACCACCCTCTCTTTTTTGATGTATCACTCTCTCTGCTTAAGACACCTTGTTCTCCCTATCTCACTTTGGGTTGTAATGCTAGAGGAAAGGGACTGCATTTTTTAGCACCAACATAATGGCAACTCATTTGGGGACCAACTCTAGTTAATCCTATACTAGGTTATAAGAGTTTGAATACTTATTCGATGAGATGACCTAGAAAGTATTCTTGCCATAGTGACTTGATGCATAATAAGGATTTCCTCATTCAACAAGGTGGAAACTCTATTGTCATAATTTTTAAGTCTTTCTTGTTAATGCATGCTTGTTGGTGGTGTCATAGTTCATATCCCATATTGGTGTAGGAGTAGGTTAAGGTACATGAATGTTTTCTTCTTATTGGCGAGACTTCTACTTTTAAGAGGTGCAATCATGTTTCAACAAGTTATAAATTTGTAGTTCTTAATGGACTTTAGGTCTAAAAATTACTTTAGGGTCACTCCTTCATATCCAATAACTCCTTATGATTCAAGCCCTGTGTATTATGACGATGAGTATGACTTGGACTACTACAACTTGATACATGCCATTTTGGCTCCAATAGTCACACTCCATCTCCAATGTATTACCAAAACTTGTAAGTATCTTTACAAGATCATAATGAGCTCATTAGATAGCACAAATAAATTGAAAGCCAAATCAAATTGGTTGAGTATAGTTTGTGTGCCTATGTCTAGCCCGTTGTTGCAAAAGACCAAGTTGTTTAGTCTCATGTCATTCCCTTTACATTGCCTACAAATAGTTTGACCTCTCTTGGGTTAACTATGAAATGCAAACCACCACAAACAAGGTATTAAGTTAGGTGTCATTATTTGATGGGTGTGACAACATACAAGGATATACTCATGTGAATACATTTGCAAATTTTATGAATAAATTCTAATTTTGTGATGAGGACATATTGGTGAGATTATTTGTTAGATCTCTCCATGGAAGTGTATTGCTATGGCTTGGTGGCTTCCCCACTCATCACTTCTCTACTTGGTATGGCCTTGTGACAATATTTGATGAGAAATACACAAGTAAGGTAGATCTTGCCTCTCTTTTTAATGAACTTGTAAACATCAACATGCAAGAGGGTGAGTCTAGTAAAGGCTTTAGTCACAAGTTTGTTGTCATCCTCTCTAAAATCCCAAGTGATTATATGCCTCACATATTTATATGCATTAACATTTTCCATGAGGCCTATGAGGCTAGCTTAAGATCTATTCTAAATGAAATAAATCTTACAAGTTTGTAGCAGGCTTATGGATGGGTTGACTACCTTGAGAAACAAAGAGACGAATTCATAATGAGGATGTTAACTCTACGGACTCAAGCTAAAAATATTCATGTGTCAAGGATGTACAAGGGAACCTTGTGGCTAATGCATCTTTAATGGAGGTTGAGAAGGATGATATTGCATCATGGGACAACTATGCTGATGAGACTAATAGTATTTGCACTAATTTGTAGTTAGGTGAGTTAATTCATGAGGGTGATAATGATGATAATTGTTTTTTTGATGAACTCCCATGCTTTGTCCCTCTTAGTAGTGATGGAGGTGATAATGATGTTGCAAGTGCTTCCATGGAGGTTGAAATGCCTCATATTTCATGTGGTAGCCCTCAGGCCTTTTCCTCTTTTTTTGATGACGTATACACTGATTTATATCAGTCAAATGATTTAGTTTTTCCAAATAGACCAACAATTGTGACTACCATGTTGTGAGCTCCAAGGCTAACTTTGTTATGCATGTTGTATATGAAGTTCCTTGTTCTACAACATGTCATTATGCATGTGTGCAAGAGGAAGATGAAGAAAAAAATAATTTTAAATATGATTGCAATAGTGAGTGTGATACAATAGATTGATAAGATGAAACTGAAACAGAGAGTCAATGGGATGGATTTAGTCCAAATTGATTGCACAATAGTGTGTCCCAATTATGGGACATCCTAATTTTTGCATGAAATCATGTATTTTTTAGAAAATAATAATGATTTAAGCCTAGAGGGGTTCCATATAAGGGGTTTGATTGAAGGGGGTTTAGATCAACCCCCTTGGCTTAAATCAAACACTAAATGGATTCTCCTCTATACCTATCAAAATGCTCACAAAAAAATAATTTTGCTTCACCTTTTGGGGTATCAAATGAAGTCATTTAGAAATGTCATTTTGTAAGTATGTAGTCCTTAGTATTACCTTTCAAAAAATTATAATATGTATTGTGTTTTCTTTAATATTATATATATAACAACAAGGAGCGATGCGAGGGTAGAAGCGGGATCCGTTTAGGGAGCATAACCATTTTTTTCTAGGATGCAAAGAATAGAGAAGAGAAACCTATGGAGGTGAAAGAAGATGCGGCCAAATTAATGAAAGATTTGCAAATCCTGGAGGGAGAGGATAGTTTAGGGGAATTCATGTAGAAGTAGAGGAAAGAAAGAGGGAGGAAGACCCATGGTAGAAAAATCAAATTTTGTTGTGGCAGGAAAAACATGCAAGGAAAGAAGAGGAGAAAAAAACAGATAGTGAAGAGGGTCCTCCAGAATTTGTAATAGAGCCAAACAATATTCTTTTGAAATTAGAAGCAGGGGTAAGGAAACCAAAGATAAGAAATAAGGAAATTCTAGAAGCATCCATTTTAGAATTACAAGGAAAAGCCTTTTTCTTTAGATGGGCAAAATTCTAGTCGGCTTGGGACAGAGTTGTCAATTGGTGTAAATCAAATTGGGGCAAAGCAATGTCTGTAAGAAATTTGCCTAAAGCCTTCTTTATGGCAATTTGCGAGTTGAAAGAGAAAAAGGATGAAATCATTAACGGTGGCCCATGAATAATGGATGGGGTGGGATTTTATATTAAGGATTGGGAACCTTTATTTGATCTTGTGAACCACAGAATTGCAATCACTCCCAGATGGATAAGACTTTATAATTTACCCTCAGAATATTGGGTAGAGGATATTCTAAAAGAAATTGGGAATAGTTTAGGGGTTTTTTAGAGATGGATGAGTCAATTAGAAAAGGGGAATTTGGAATATATGCTCGCAAATGTGTGAATATGAACATGGCAGAAGATTTTTTGAATTTTGTGTAGATTACTTCCTCTCTGGGATCTTGGAATCAAAGAGTTGAAATGGAGGGGCCAAGTGAATTCAAGAAAGATTTGAAAAATGAAACTGCTAGAGAGAACGAAGTGGATGTAGAAGAGACAGAAAATCAAAGGGAGGAGCAGATAGAACCAGAAGAAGAAAAAGTGAAGGAAGGAAATGACAAGATAGATGAGAATTGGTTACAGGAAGAAGAAGCTTTAGAAGGCAATAGGAAAAGATTAGATTCAGATATGTTTGGGATTACAAACAAAGAAAGAGATTTCTAAAGGGAAATGGAAGCCTTGTCCAAATCAACAGGCTGGACTCAGAGTTGGAGGAATGCTTAGAAAGAATGGTTAATGGTATTGGAGATAAAAGGGAAGATGTCTTGGAAGAAGGTGAATTTGTAGAAATAAAGATAGTATCCTTAGAAAAGAGGGGCATAAAACAAATTGAATACATTTTGGATACGCCTTAGTGCAGAGACGCTAGAAATAAGGGTAAGGAACCTAATAGCGTTAAAATTTTAGAGGATGGGGATGCAGAAGGTCAGTTGAAAATAACCACAATGATGCTGAACTTTGGGAAGGGAATTACCCTTCCTAGGGAGCCATGAAGATAACTTCATGGAATGTTAGGGGCTTAAATGCCCCTAACAAAAGGTGCTTAGTCAAGCACCAATTGGAATTTTGGATGCAGGCATATTTATGATCCAAGAAACCAAATTAGATGGAAAATATGTGAGATTTATGATGGCAAGATTAAAAGGTTAGGAAGGTTTTTTTGTTGATTTGGAAGGGGCTTCAGGTGTTCTGGCAATAATGTGGAGGCCTTCTGCAGTCACCATGGCTCTTCTGGGCAGCTCTAGATATTAATTGGTGAGTAGAGTGTCTTATTCCAGGCAGAACATTCATTTCCTTTTGGTTAATGTTTATGGACCTATCTTAGTAATTCTTAAAAGAAATTTATGGGAAGAGTTAGATCAATTGTTGCAAGCAAATTCTGGAGAATACATTATTTTGGGGGGTGACTTTAATGCAATACTAAATAGTGAGGATAAGATGGGAGGGGTACAAAGAGCAAGCCAATCTCAGATTGATTTTGTGGATTTTGTAACAATGAATAACCTGTTGGACCCCTTTCTAGAGAATGAAAATTTCACTTGGACTAATCAGACGCTAGGTTTTAGTAACATTGCAGAGAAATTGGACATATTCTCATGGTTTGGGAATTTGGTAGCTTTTTTAAAAATATGTAAGTGCCACATCCTACCTATCTGAGGATTTGATCATTTTCCAATCCAGCTACACCTATTAGAGGATAAAAAGTCATTTAGAAGTCCTTTCAAGTTTGAAAACATGTGGATGAGGGAGCCATGCTTCTTAGAAAATATTGAAAAATGGTGGAATGAGGATGGGCAAATAGGGTCTAAAATGTTTTCACTTTTCTCTAAGCTAAAAAGGGTAAAAGAGAAACTGAAGGATTGGAATAGAAGTCACTTTAAGAATATCTTTGAAGAGAAAGCTAAGCTAGGAGATCAGATTGGTTAGTTGAATGAGGAAGTGATGGAGAAGGGCATGGATCAAACTAGTTTTTTGGCAGAAAAGTGTTTGTTGACTAAGTAAGCAGAAATTTTGGCAAGAGATGAAATCTTCTATAGACAAAAGTTGAGGGAGTTATGGCTAAAGGGTGGAGATCGAAACACAAAGTTCTTTCACAATTCCACAAAGGTTAGAAAGCAGCAAAATAATATTACAAGTATTATCAAGGAGGATGGAAGGGTGTGTGAGGAAGAAAAAGGAATTCAAGGAGAAGTCAAGTCTTACTTCTTAAATTTGCTCAATAACAAGGATCTGATTTGGTTAATCAAAAAAAGCTTATGGATTATATCCCTAAATTGGTTAATGATGATCATAAAATCTTTTAAAAAGACCCTTCTTGGAAGATGAAATAAAATTGGTTGTGATGCATCTTCACCCGATAAGGCCCTAGGCCTAGATGGCTTCCCGACAAGTTTCTTTCATAAATGTTGGCATATTGTAGGTAGGGATGTTTTCGAGGCAACAGAAAAATCAAGAAGAAAAAGGAAATTATCGAGAGATTTGAACAACACGTTTATAGTACCCATTCCCAAAAAGGAGTAGACCCAGACTTTTGATGACTTCAAACTGATCTCTCTCTGTAATACATTTTACAAAATTCTCTAAGGCAGTGGAAAATAGGCTTAAACTTATTTTTCCAGATATAATAGAAGAAGAGCAAAGCAAATTTGTTCTTGGGAGGTTGATCTTGGATGGCTCAATAATTGCACAAGAATCTATGTACTCATTTGAATCTACTCAAAAAAGTGGTATGTTAGTTAAACTAGATATTAAAAAGGCATATGACAAAGTAGATTGGAGGTTTCTTTTCAAAGTTATGGAAGCTTTTGGATTTGAGAAAGAGTGGTTGAACTAGATCTTTATCTTTTTTGCAAGTGTAAGATTCTCAATTATTATAAATGGAAATCCATTTGGTTTATTTGAGGTTTCTAGTGGTCTCAAGCAAGGAGACTCGATCTCGCCTTTTTTATTCATCTTAATGGTGGATGCTTTGGGGCGCTTCATTTCTAAAATAACCAACAACATATTTGGTCAATGGGAAGGTTTGCAAATCACAAGGAATGTGGAGGCAATCACACATCAACAATTTGTTGATGATACAATGCTATTTGGGAAAGTGAAGAGAAGGGAGGCACAATGCATTAAACAAACCCTTAATGTGTATACTGTAGCTTCAAGTCAAACAGTTAATGTGACTAAATCTGAAGTTTTCTTCTTTGCAACAGAAGTCAGGAAGTAAAGGGAAATCCTAAGAATTTTGGATTTTAGAAAAGGTTCACTTTCGAGCAAATATCTGGGGATCCCACTTTTTGAAGGTGCAAGAACAATGAGGCTCTGGGACCCACTACTAGATCAATGTTCAAGGAGAATGGCATCATGGAAAGGTAAGTGGTTGTCTTGGGTAGGGAGAATCTTGATGTTGAAGGCAGTCATCCCAATTATCCCCATATTCATGTTATCTTGCATAAAGCTTCCCAAATCAGTCAATATAAAATTGGAATAGAAAATGTGAAATTTTTCTAGTAGGGGAATGCAGAGGAAAGAAAGATTCCATTGATTGCTTGGGAAATGATTTGCAAGCCAAAATTTGTAGGGAGAGTAGGCCTGAGAAATCACACGATACAAAATAAAGCTTTGGGAGCAAAGATATTGTGGAGCATGTACAAAAAACCTAATTCTAATTGGGCTAGAATTTTTTAAAACAAATATTTAGATAGTCCAAGGGAGGACAAGATTTTGACTACATTGGAAGTTCTAGGTGGATCGACTATTTGGAAATTCTTGAAGTCTTGCAGATTTATTTTGACAAATCACCTCACATGGGAAATCTGAGATGGGAAAAAGGCATTGTTTTGGGAGAACTCATGGTTGGGATTTCTTGCTCTAGATGAAGTGGAGTACTTAAGGGTGAAACAAATTTTGACTACCTGCTGGGGAAGGAGTGTGGCAGATTATGTGGATTTCAAAAACAAAGATGGTATGGTTTTTTGGGACTGGAAGGATTTTAATGATAGTAAGATTCCTAGGGAGGAACTTTAGAAACTAAATGAGGCCTTGAAGAAAAGGAGAATTAGCATCGTACAAGGGGATGATAGATTAAGATGGAATTGTGCCAAGGATGGGGAATATAAAGTGAAGATTGGTTATTTGGTGGCAGAAGGAGGGTTTGAAAAGTCAGAGATGCCTATATATTTGTGCTAGAATAAACATTGTTTACCCAAAGTTGGAGTCTTTGCTTGGGTAGCTTTGCAAGGGAAGATTTTAATGGCAAATAGGTTTAAAAGGTTGGGGTATGCAGGTCCTTCACATTATGTCCTTTGCAAGAAAGATGAAGAATCAGTTGATCATCTATTGTTGGGATGTCAATTTGTGTAGGAGTGTTGGCAATGGCTTTGCACGAAATTGGGATGGTTCGGTGCATTGCCAAACGATATATCTAGAGCCTCTTCAAAGCTTGGCCAATTTTATAAAGGAAGGGAACCTTTTCTTATATATGGATAATCAGTCCTTCCATAATGGATGGGAAATTTGGAAAGAAAGGAATAGAAGGATATTCCAAGACAAGGAGATGCCTCTTTTATCCTTGAAGTCAAAAATAGAATTAGCCATTGTTGAAGTGGTGAATAATAGAGTGTAGGAAAGGGCAGGGAGGAATTTATTCTTCACAAAAGATAATATACTTAGAAAGAATTGGAGTGGCCTGAAGATTCCTTGTTAATGGTGTTAGTGGATTTGATTCTAATAAAAAAGACTGGAAGCCAAATGGGAACTGCCGAGAGAAGGAAGGTTTAATTAATTAAGCTTTGGTGGGGCATCTAGAGGCAACCCGAGGGCTTCAAGAGCTGGTTGTGTGGTCAGGGATCACAAAAGAGAGATGGTGGGTAGGGCCTTTAGGAGGTTGAAACCAGGGTCGAACAATGTTGTTAAATTTCAAGCATTAGGATTAGGTTTGCAACTCTATCTCAATATGGGCATTAGAAGGGTTGCAATAGAAGGAGATTCACATATTGTTGTTAATGCTATTAGGAAGGGGGAATTTCTTAATTGGAACCTAAGGATTCTTTTAGAAGAGATAAAAGTTCTTTTGAAGAATTTTGATGATTATACTATCAACCATATCTATAGAGAGATAAATCATGAGGCAGATAGGATGGTGAATGAAGCCATCAACAGGGAGGATAATTTAAAATGGGAGGTGTCTCCAATAATTTCTCCTAGTTGAGGAGGAAAGTTTCAGTTCTAGACACATCATTAGGATGCAAGCAGAGAAGGCCAAATGTTGGAAGAGGAATGCTTAACTTGCCATGATGAGGAGGTTGGCAGAGTTGACAGGTGCCTTAAAATAACACTTGTGTCACTTTCATGAGGTATTCATCAAAACAGAGAGTGTAGCTTGAGGTAGTTTTATAGGGGAAATGGATACCCCAATCCTATTGAAAGGAGACAAAAGGAAGATAGGGTTTCTAGGGGAGATTTTAGACCAGAGGATGCATAAGATTTTCAAGACCCAGAGTGGCATTGTGAGGTTTGCAATAGAATGTGTTATGGGTGAGGAGTATATGCGACTTGCAAATCATTACCATGTTGACTTTGATGTGGTTGCTATGTTTGTTGGTTCTCTGCTGGACACAAGAGAAAGCTGGGAGGAAATTCATATATTGGTGGATACTTTTGTATGTAAGGAACTCATTGGTGGCTTGGATGAGGTCTTAGCAGTGGCAAAGTTGGGAGTTGGTATCCCATTTACTTCAGATTTCCACAGAGTGAACAGGAGCAGAAATGATGTGGATTGGTAACCATTTGTGGTGGTTTCCAGAGCCGATAGGGAATAGGGGAGGTGCAAGTGAGTGGCGATGGGAGTAGGCTTCCTCAAAAAGGTGCTAGGGAGAATTGATGGCTATGAATGGATGACTGACTTCATCAATGACTACTACTAGGTGGACTCAGATGCTTAGTATAATATGATATATGGTGTTTTGTATACAATATGATGTTTATAAGGATATATTTCTACTTTACTAGGATAGAAAATAGACTGCAAGTTCTCAAGTGGTGGGGAAGGGTTTACCAAGGTTTTGCATTACTTGGTTTTTTTTTATACTTTATATTTTTCAAAGATATTGTAATGAACTTTTTGTTAAATATGGTTTATTAATACTAATGGGAACTGCCTCCAAGGCAGTAATTTACCAAGCAAAAAAAATATTATATATTTTTTAATTTTATAATGAATATAGGTCCATTACAAAAAAACCAATGACCTCTATTCAAGATACTAGGAAAAATAACAGACATTGTTAGAAAAATATTAAAAAATACATTGCATTCCACGTAGATATCCTTGTTTCAATTAAAAAAGCTATAATTAATTTTGATAAGTTCATGCTAAGAGAAAAGTGTTACAAAATAATATAGGTCTAAAATTTTTTATTAATACTAATTCAAAAATTTATAATAAATAAAATATTTTAAAAAATTTACCAAAACTTATCCATGCACTAGATAGTGGAGTTAATGGTCTAATTCTAAAAAATCATGGAAATTTTTTATTTGTGGTGAAAGTTATACATTGTGGAATAATGTCACTCAATGAATAATAATAGAAAAATAAAAAATGATTAAAAAATAAATATAAAAATGATAGAAATAGTTCTTTAAAAATATGAAAAAATTATAGCTTGAATCTACATAAAAAATTTCACAACTCATTAGTTTATATCACCCTTAAATTCTTGACTATCTATTACCTATGATTGACACAAAATGAAAAATGTTGATTTTGAGCACCCCACTTAGGCCAAAAATTGGAACACACTATTGTGTTGTCACTGTTGGACATCATTTGAGGTGCCTTAGTATAACTCTTATGCTAATAATGATAATGAAGATGTGGATCAAGTGTCTAATCTAAACATGGATTCATGTATTAGCATACATGCGACAATGGTGTATTCTAGCCACATGTTATCTAAGAGCTTGATGTTAACACTAGTGACTATGAACCTTTCTTTTGTAATGAAAGTCAATTTTTCAATGCTATGGATGATGGTGATGCAACAAAATGGGAGTCTTTTGTGTGAACCTGACATACAAGCTCGAAAGTGTTGATGAGTTGCAACACTTATATGAAATTGAAGATCAACATGTTGCAGCCCATTTTGATGGTGTACTTGAGTTTGAGGGATTCTAATTTGGAATACAAAGAGATATTCTTCCTTGTGCTAACCAAGATTGTAGTTAGGTATGCTTTTCTTTTCCATGTGAGTCAAAGGTGTTCTCTTTTTGCTTTAGTTCACATGAAGAGGTTAGTAGGCATAGTAATGTTATGGCTATTGATGGTGGATGTTAGCTTCTATCCACATGTACTACTACTAACTTGGTTTTTGTTAATTCATCATGTGCTACTGTGAACATGCATGATATGTGTGGTATTAAGGTGGGACAATGGTCATACACCTACTATTTATGGTTGACTTGTAGTGGTGACCCTAATGGTGAGTTTGGTCTTCACTTCCCTACATTGCTCACATGGTTATGCATGTGTGTAATACAAGGGTCATGGGTATTAAGGTGGGATAAGGGTCATGCACCTACTATTTATGGTTGACTAGTAGTGGTGACCCTGATGGTGAGTTTGGTCTTCACTTCCCTACATTACTCACATGGTTATGCACGTATGTAAGAAACATCATTTGTTGTAGCTTGGTAGTGGATACATTTTCAACTTGAGGGAGGTGGGCTCTTTCATTATTCGTCTTGACAGAGGCAAGTTGTGTGTTGCAGTTTGTCCATGGCCTTGTGCCATGGATTGTTATAGGGTCTAACTTGTAAGTTGTTTTCAAAGTTTTGGTTACATCCATACCTTCTCAAATATCTTTGTCCTCTCATGTCATTGGTTGTAGGTTGCCTTATATATACCTTCCTTGTTGTGCCTTGCCTTGTACATATTGGTTTGTTTAGTATCCCCTCCCTCCTCATCCTTTTTGCTATTTTGGTCTACCTCCTAGAGATAGCTAGATTCTCATTATGCCTATAAGAGGCATATATCCTCGACTAGAGTGAATGTTGGTGCCTACCTCAATAGTCTAAAAAATTGCTTAAATCATGTGTCATCTTTATGCTTTGGCCTAATTAAGCCCATCACTGAGAATTGACCTAAGAAGTCTTCAAAGGGACCCCTTGGTCAAAAAGTGTGCTTGGTGTAGTGCCTTGTCTCCCTTTGTACTTTAGTCATTCACCCAAGTTGGTAAAATCCATAAATTTCTAAGTTTGAAGAGTTTTTTTTTATTTTCTATCATTTTTTGGGTTTGTATAACTTCTAGGGACTTTGGCTATTTGCCACTTTTCCTCCTTTCCCTTCACTATACCCACTTTCACAATCTTGTGCATTTGTGGACTTTCCATGGACTTCTGCCCCTTTGGAAAAAGTTCTTACCTTCCCCATTTTCTTACATTCTTGCTTCCTTCCTCCATTTCACAAAATTATAGATCTTGTCCAAATATCCAAACTTCCCTCCCAATCCCACAAAGATTCCTTCCCTTTTCACCTTTCCTATAGAATTGCGGGTTTCTCATATACTTCTTCCACCTTTCCACTTTTAGCTTGAAGTCTAGATGTTTGGTTGGACCCCACATTTTCTTGATACATTTGAATAGCTTGAATTTTACAATATTCTATGGCCATCTTCCATCTTCTTTTTTGGCTTGACTTCCCCTTATGAGTTGAACTTCCATAAGCTAGTTTTGCTTTTTATTCTTCCTTGCACATTTTATATGGACTCTATTGGCAAGATAAGAGGGATCATAGACTTGAGTTCTGAGCCCAAGTGTCCTGCATGTTGTATTTATACCCCAATTATGATAGTAAAAGAATGATCAGAGTGTTTGTGGTGAGAAATAACATAATGCGGTAGCTTAATATAATAGATAACTCATCATTCAAAATTTAGACATTCAAATTAAGCATCCCAATCACAAATCCTTCTCTCTCTCTATATAAACTTCATATATTACAATGTCCAATGTATCATATCTTCTTTGCTCTTCTTTCTATATTCTTTTCCTCTATTATGTTACATCCTACTTCTACTCCTTTGTTACTATATACATATAACTTTATTAGGGATGTGTCCCTTACAAAATATGACTATTCCTACTAGGCCTAGTGGACTTTATGCTCTGCATCCTTCTTGCGTCCACTTGTGGCGACTTCTTGTTGTTGTACTAGCTACTTACTTTCACTTCCAACATCATCCCCCACTTTGAAACTGTGTCTTGTCCTCAAGACATGCAAAATTATTTTAGTTTGCAGGTAGGATATTATTGTATATTGCCTTCAACTATGCAAACATTGTATCCCATTGAGTCTTTACCTATTGCAGCACTTGAATTTGGTTGTGGGTCTAAATCAATGTTTTCTCTGCCTCTGCACCACTGGTTGGGATTTGAATTTCCTAGGAAATCTTCTTTGCATCCCTAAATAGACTAATGACATGTGCCATTTTTAGACCCACCACCTCTTGGAGTTGTTTTATTTGGGATTTAATTAGCTCTCTTTGATCTTGTCACTATTGGAGTTGAGTATGCATTATTTCTACTTGTGCCCTTATTGTTCCATTAACATGTTGCATTGGGCCATAAGTATCGACCACCTGTAATATTTGTACCTCCATTTGATCTATCTAGTTTTTGAGGCCTTTGGTTAGTGTAGGCCATTGAAGGCAAAACTGATACAGTTTGTTGATTTCGTTGGCTATTTGTTGGAGAGTGCTAATCTGTGTTTCCAATTGTGTATGTGTTATGGCACATTCCTTTCTAGCCTCATCCATTCTACTTTTTTCCACTTTTGCTATGAGATTGTTTATGATTGTAGTAGTCTAATTATCCATTTGTGCTTTTACCCCATCCAATAGTTGTTTGAGGTATTGCTCTAGTGGCATCTTGCTCTGAATTGTGGCTATAGCCTCCTCTAATTGCTCAATACTTTCCACATGTTTCAAAATCTATTCCATTGTGCTATGGAAGATATCTTCCAATTAGAATTTTTATAGAGGTGAGATGCTAGCTAGGTTTACTTATGAGCCCATGAGTGGTAATTGATGAAGTTGTGACATTGTCATAGGCTAGATTTGTTTTTGTTGTGCCAAGAAATCCTTAATAGATTGCATTGGGGATGTTGCGGTGGAAGAAGTTGGCATCTCTAAAGATAGAGATGGCACGTTCTATGGTCCTTGCCCCTTTGATCAATCAGTTTCATGTTAGATGCTTCCAAATGGTATGTTTTGTTCTTGTTGGACCTTCTTTTCTTCTTCCAAGATTCCCGCATATGCCTTCTTTGTTATCGTAATTATTTCTTGTTGTATTTTCCCTTTTACCTCCTCTATCAGGCTCATTAGTGTATCTACTCTTTGTCTGGATCTAAGCTCTTTGGCCTATATTTGTGCTAAATTTTCTTTCTGTGTGATGAGAAGTTGGGGTCTATTTCCTCCAAAGCTTTCTTCCTTATTTCCTCCTCCATCTCTACTTACTTTTCTCTCTTCCAGATGATGGCGGCCAAATTGTTCAGGAAATTCTCAATGATATTATCCAAGGTGTCTTTAGACAATCTTAGATGTTATATTATTGCCTCCTCTATGACTGCTTGGTTTTTCAAGAAAACCTTATTATACATTTTCACAACCTATTTGAGCATACCTTTATTATTAAGTGCACTTGTTAGGTCTACGCTCATGATATCCTCCTTCTTGGGTTCCTCCTCTACCTCTATTTCCACCATTGTTTGTTTGCTTCTTTGCATTGTTCTTTTTTGTAGTGGTTTAACCTCTTCTACCTCTTCCTCTTATTATGTGCCTAATGTTTGAATTTTTCTTTTTACTCCTTGTTTTTGTTTAGGCCTCTTCTTCTTTTCTATGCTTATTTATAGCAATATTTCTAATACTTCCTCCACTAATAGTTTGAGTGTTTGCAGAGTGCTTATGGATGCTACTTGTGTGGATGTACTCTATTCATGTGCAACCTGTGACCCTGAACATCCCAAATTTAATCTTTCTAGCCTCTGTACTTGTAGTGTAGAGGTACTTGTATGTGGTGCTTTTGCTTTGGGATTCCCCATTTGTCACGTGTAGTTTTTCTTTGTTTTTCTCAATGTTCTCTTCTACACTTTTCTTGGATTTCTTATCAATGAATTCCTTACAGGTTCCAAATCTCTCCACATCTGTATCTTTTGGTTGCTTTATTAGGTTTTGTGCATATGACTCTATTAAGTCATTACCTATCTCATATGGTATCTCAGGGATCTAGGAAGCCCTAGGTTCTATCGCTTCCATTAATGCATAGTCTTTATCAACTAAATATACTGTCATTTACATACTTTCTAACCATGTAGTAGGATATTCTTTCCCTACTCTACATTTATTGTTGGAGGGCTTTGAAAAACCCTAAATTCACGGTAGTGTATGATGTGGTATCTTTGAACTGTCAGACATGGTAGCTAATTTGTGCTTCTATTGACTGGTTTATTTGCCATGCTTTTCAAAAAATGAAGGTAATGCATTCATAAAGTAAAATGTGAGGCAAATAATTAGAGTTCCATACTAGAATTAATAGTGTGTGTTCTTTGTCCTTTGTAGATTCTATAATAGTTACTCTTGGAGGACTTTGCACAAGTCAAACTCTTTCCCTTCTACCACCATCTAGTATGTAGTGTGGATTGCAGTGCCTATTACTAAATCCTCTTTGTTTGTGTAATAGATTTTGTAAGTGATACCCTTGTAGCAACCACATGGCTGAATTTGTGATTTTTGTGATGTTCAAGCTCCTTCCATCGTATGTGGCTCTAGTTAGCTCTGTGACTTTTTCATTTTTGATTGCCTTTTTAGAAGGCATCTCTCTCGTTGTGCATAACCCCGTCACCACCTAGATAGCTTGTTTCTTATGTAGTAGGGTTTTTCAAGATAAATATACTCATTATGGATCCACCTTAGAACTATTTTGATCCATCTGTTCTTTGCAGAGACGTCAAGGAAGTCCTTCCACATCCAACTTCTTCTTCTCTATTTCTTGATATTGCAGCATGTATTGCATTTCATCTAGTTGCAACAATGTTTTCTAGAGCTCTTCAAACTTTGTGTGGTCTATCTCCGATGGGGGTGCATGGATGTACTTCCTCACATCTGATGAGTCAGATCTATGACTCATTTATTTCTTTATATTTCCTGTTCTAAAAGACTTTGATAAAACATTATGGCATATATATATATAATATTTGTCTTTTGGATGGATTATACACATGTTTAGTCTTCATTTCCTTTTGATGAAATCTCTAAGCTTATTTACTTGAATTACATTTTCAAAATGCATATCTAATGAATCTGTGGTATAAGTGGTGTATGTTTGCATAAGGATTACAACAGTGAGACTCCCAGTGGTCTCTGGATCCCTCCGGAGCCCCTTTTCCTGTGAAGAGCCTGAACTTCGGATGGCTCTAGATGCCATTACCCTCTAAGAGAGCCATCCTCCTCTTGAGTTGATGACTATTACAAGTCGATCCTAGGGCTACTTAAGAAGTCCAGCAATGCAAACATGACCCACACCTCAATAAAAGTAGCTGTTAAGATCCAAGTCTCCGCATCACTTCATTTAAGTGACTAACTAAAATAGCTGTTAATTGGTGTCAGTTCCAACTGAAGTCACTGCCACCAAGAGCCGCACCATTCTAGGAAATCATTCAGTCTACCAATAGCCAAGTCAATACAAATCTCTGATCTGTAGTAAACCGTAGTGGAATCATTAATGTAATAAATAAGCAACTGGTTTTAATCCTAGTTCACTATAGTTAGGATCACTGATAGTTATTTCCTTTCAATAAAGTTCAAATGTATAAATAGGGGCAAGTCATCTCTCTATGTTAGTTCTAGTTTTTCATAGTCAAGTTGTTAGTCAGATTGTATTTTCAGCTGAAGGAAAACTCCTTGTTTCAGTTCTGTATCTATGTCCATTTCTAGACTTTGTTGAATGCAAATGAAGGGGGTGTTATTCTAAAAGATAGTTCGAGTTCAAGAGGATCGTCTCTAGTTGGGAAAGTAGGGCCCACTTCCTCAAACTAGAAGAGATCTCTCAATATTTCATTTCCATGCAATTCTGTTGTGTCTTTCTATTTAGTAATATTATCTTTACATGTTGATCTTGTGATGTGTTTTTTCTTTTCTGTATGATTGTTTTGCTGATTGTCACCTGCAGGTTTGTCTTCTAAATTCTGAAAATACTAAAAATAGATTTGTTATTCCAAAAACACTGTTATATTCAGAGTGTCTCATTGATGTAGTTTAACAATGGATGCAATTACTTTTGAGTTTTATTTCAACACTTAAGATAGTTTCTTTCCAAGCAATTAAACTAGTTTCTTTTCAAGCAAGTGTGTTTATTTTCCAACAATTAGGATAGTTTCTTTCCAAGCAAGTGTGTTTATTTCCAAGCAATCAGAATAGTTTCTTTCAGAGCATGTGTGTTTCCCTTCAAGCAAATAGGTAGTTTCCATTTTCTGCATGCGTGTTTATTTCCACAAGTAAACTGGACTTTATCCACAAACCATCCATTCACCTAATTTGGATTCCACTCCAAAACCCCCCCACACTAAGAGTCTTGTCGCAGATTGCTCCAGACACCTCTGGATTGATAATTAAATGATGATGAATTAACAAACACTACTATGACCTCATCATTTTTAGTGCCGTTGCTAGGGAAATAATCTACAAATCATTGTAGGTTAAGGCATTGATAAGACTTCTTGAATGAGTGCATTCCAGATCCATTAGTTTATGAGTAGGCCTAGGAATACCTTAGGTCAATTCATTAGGCAAGCCACAACTAACATATCTCTGGAACTTAATCATCTGAGTGATCAGGGATCTCCTATAACATCAAAATCTCCCATTCTCTCTGATACGCCTTCTACAATGGGTGATAATGGTGACCATGAGGAACCAACTAATAATAGAACATTCTCTTATCTAATCTCCATCATTCCTGAAAGGAATGAACCTCCCATTAAAAATACATCTCCTGCATTCCTACCACCTTTCGAGGAAAAAATTCTAAAGACCCAGACCAGTTCCTGTTTGAATTTAAGGTCCTCGTCCAAACCTATGATTATGCCATATACAACTAGAAATTAAAAGTTTCTCCTTCCACTCTTAAGGAGTCAGTGCTACGATGGTTCATGGGCCTAATAACAGACTCTATCACTATCTGGGATGAAATGGAAACCATTTTCCTTGACAAATATCAAGATTATTGTAGAGTCAGGGATTGGAAATATGAACTCTTCTGAATGCAATAGATGGAAGATGAAAATTTGGAGGATTATGTGGATAGATTCCTATTTGAGCATAGAAGATGTGGAAATAATCTAGATGAGGAATTGAGTAAAACCATCTTTCTAAGAGGAATTGATGATGAGATCAAGGAAGCCTTAAACCTAATGGGAAAGGGAGATATTAACAAACAAAATTTTGCAGAAATCGTGGAGGTTTGTAGAAATTATTCTCACACTCAAGAAGGTAAAAGAATATTGAAGAAAGGTAGTACCAGTGACGTTACAAAAGTAATGGAAGAACTAGCAAATCTAAAAACTGACATCCTGTTTCATTTGAATACCACCTTGGATGGTATGCAAGCTAGTAAAAAGAACACTGAACCTTTGGCCATTTATTGCCCTCGTTGTAGAGAAAAACATCTGCTTAGGGAATGTCCCTTGAACCAAACTGAGTTATGTAAGATCTGTGAGAAAAGTCATTCCACAAATGAGTGTAGCCTGCTCCTTGAAATAAAAAATAGATTGAAGAGGGTACCAATGGATGAGGAAGAGCTAAATTTTATTGGCCAAAAACAACCAAATTATGGATTTAATCAATTTCCAAACCAACATGCTCCAAGAGGCCCATCAAATTGGGGCACAACCTCTTGGAATGGACCTTGGGGAGGTCCACTTCCTCCAATGCAAATGACACCTTAGTGGGGACTAGCATGGCCTCAGTCAGACTAGACGAATCAATCTTGGACCAACCCTCAGTGGCCAAATCAACAACAATATTAACAGCAGTGGGCACCTCAATATAATAAAGGAATGATGCAATTTGGGAATCAACCTCAAGCCTTACTTCTTGGACCTTCACAACTTACAAACCCAAACCCAAATGATTAGATAAACCAACCACTGATGCCTGCTAAGCTAGTTCACAATCCCAAAAATAATAGACCACAACAACAAGTGTATAACACTGATCCAAATACAACCACCTTGAATGTAGTAGAAATTAATGATATCCAACTCCAATCCCAAAGCATTCCTGTAAATATTCCTATTGAGGAAGTCACTAAAGAAGAGGAAGTGATACCCAATGTTGATAAACGACAAAAGGATGAGAAGGCTGAAATAAGAAACTTAGAAGAAATTCCAAAGGAAACCTCTGTTCCATTTCAAGAGCGATTAAAACAGGCTCCTCCAAAATCTAAGGAAAACTAGCTTTCACATAATGACTCATAGTTAATTAAGGAACTTAGAAAGATACATATTGAAGTTCCTTTGTTATAGCCAATAAAAGATATCCTTGAGATAAATCAAACCATTAAAAGATTATGTTTGAAACTTCTAGGTAGGAAATGAAAATTACCCAACACTATTCAAGTAGAAGGGAAACTTGCTAATGTCTTGTCAGGTAAGTTAATTCCTCAAAAATATGGGGATCCTAGAATTCCTATCATTTTGGTGGAAATAAAAGGAGTATCAGTATCTAATGTTTTGATCGATTTGGGGGTTGCTATCAATGTGATGACATCAGTTACTGTAGAAGCTATGGCATTAACACATATTCAACCAACATCAACTATGTTACAACTAACAGATCCATCTATCACCAAAGCAGAAGGGATTCT
Organism: Cunninghamia lanceolata; assembly: GCA_027924645.1. Taxonomy (NCBI): domain Eukaryota; kingdom Viridiplantae; phylum Streptophyta; class Pinopsida; order Cupressales; family Cupressaceae; genus Cunninghamia; species Cunninghamia lanceolata. The sequence goes on along the minus strand of BSBN01000435.1, from coordinate 859,772 downwards.
GGAAGATATTATAGTTACTATTGATACTTGGGACTATTCAGTTGATTTCCTCATCCTTCAGACCAAAAAGAAACGTTCAGGGTACCCAATAATACTGGGTAGAGCTTGGCTGGCTATTGCAGTAGCACTTATTGACTGTAGGTCAGGAAACATGACTATTTCAAATGGAAAAAAAAACTAAAGGAACTTTCCATCTACCCCCCTGCTAAACCATTCCTACAGTCTAAGAACAAACCATGGATAGATGATCTAATGGATTTAGATGAAGAAGATGCCTCCTCATTGGCAATGGTAACAATTGCAGAACATTTTGAAGAATGCAATGAGGAGTATAAATAATTGGAATCAAACAGTGAAACCTCCTTGTATAGTGTTTCCCAGCAAGAGGTCTCCAGATGGCTCCGAAGAGATCCAAAGGGATCCTTTAAGGCATTCAACTATCCAAATTCTTAAAAGATTACTTCCCACTTAAATTATCAACAAGCAAAAACTCTACACCAAATTGTGCCTCACCTTTGTCCACTAAATACTCTGCTAAGTCCTTACAAAGACCTTTCTATTCACAATGGCACAAAGCAAATCACTATCCACACCAACAAACAACTCTCTATCAGTAGTTGGTTAGCATAAACATAAGAAATTAAATTGACAAAACTACTGCAAAATCATACCCAGGCTTTCACATGGGAATACAAAAACATGAGAGGAATCCACCCCAGTGTATGTACACACCATATCTACACTGAAGATGTCTATCCTGTTAGACAACCACATAGGAGAATCAATCCAGCCTTGAGGGATATAGTGAAGAAAGAGATAGAAAAACTATTACAGGTAGATTCATCTACCCCATTTCTGATAGTCAGTGGTGTCGCCATTGGTTATAGTACCAAAGAAAAATGGCAAGTGGTGAGTCTGCAGTGACTACAGAGAATTGAACAAAGCTACCAAGAAAGACTATTTCCCACTTCCCTTTATCGACTAGGTGGCTGATAGTCTCTACTTCTCCTTTTTGGATGGATTTAGCAGTTACAACTAGATCCAGGTGGCTCCAGAGGATCAAGATAAGACTACCTTCACATGTCCATGGGGGATATTTGCCTATAGACCTTTGCCATTCAGATTATGTAATGCACCAACCACATTTCAATGGGCTATGTTGGCAATTTTTGCTGATTTAGCCAATACATGCGTGGAGGTCTATATGGACAATTTCACGGTGCATGGAAAAACCTTTGATGAAGCCTTGAATAGTCTAAACAAGGTGCTTGAAAGGTATAGAGAACATCAGTTGTCCCTAAATCATGAGAAGTACCTTCTTATGATGACTAAAGGGATAGTACTAGGTCACGACAACTCACAGGAGGGAATGAAAGTGGATCCCAAAAAGGTTGAAATTATAGTTCAAATTCCCTCTCCTCAAACTCAAATGAAAGTGAGAAGTTTCCTAGGACATGCTGCGTATTGTCAAAGGTTCTTTGAAAACTTCAGTCGGAAAGCTAACCCTTTGTTCACCCTGCTAAAAAAAGATTATGAATTTATATGGACACAACAATGTCAAGAATCATTTGAGGCCATCAAAAGCGCCCTCATGACAACACCATTCATCAAAGGACTGAATTGGAGTGAGCCATTCCATATTCACACAGATGCTTCCAATCAAGCCATTGAAGCAGTCTTAGGGCAGGCTAATGAATTTGGAGGTATGCATGCAATATATTATGCTAGCAAAAACGTAAACCCTGCAAAGAAAAACTATACCACCACGGAAAAAGAATTTTTGGTAGTAGTTTATGCAATCAATAAGTTCCACCACTACATCATAGGCTAAAAAGTTTTTATACATACTAATCATGCTGCTATTAGATATCTGATGAATAAAGTTGTGGTAGGAGGTAGAATTATTAGATGGTTGCTATTGTTGCAAGAATTTGACATAACCATTGTTGATAAACTTGGGAAAGATAATGTTGTTGTTGATTTCTTATCCATATTGACTATGTAGGGAAGTAACGAACCAGTGGATGATACATTTCTGGATGAACATCTCTTTGCCATTTCTATACAATCTCCATGGTTTGTAGATTTAGCTAACTATTTGGTTTTAGGAAAATGCCCACCACATTTCAATCAGAAGGAAACTAGGTGACTGATTCAAGATAGTTCTAGATACAAATGGGTAAATGGTATCTTGTTTAAAAATTGTCCTGACCATGTGTTGCGAAGGTGTGTATAGGAAATAGAAGTTTATAACATAATCCGAGCATGCCATGATGAACCTTCTGGTGGACATTTTTTAGCCCTCCGAATGATACATAAAATTCTAGGAGGAAAATATTTCTGGCCAACAATGACCAAGGATAACCAGCATTATGTTAAGCAATGTGATCAATGCTAGCAAATGGGACGTCCAACTCCTACTGCAGAGATGTTGCTCCATCCTCAAGTGGTCTTAGAACCATTTGAAAGATGGGGAATAGATTTTGTGGGACCGATTGATACACCATCCAGAGGAAATCACTACATCCTTGTCTATACCGACTATGCCACCAAATGGGTCGAAGAAAAAAACACTACTAGCAGAAAAGGAGGAGAAGGTTGCAGATTTTCTATACAAGCACATTTTATAGAGATTTGGAGCCCCTAGAGTCCCTGTTTCTGATTAGGGACCACAGTTCATATCTACTATGATCAAAGCATTCCTGGAGAGATATCAAATCTGTCACAGGTAGTCTTCTCCATATCACCCTCAAAGCAATGGTCAAGTAGAAGTGATGAATAGAGAACTGGAGAACATCCTCACAAAAACTATTTCGGACAAAAGAACAGATTGGGCTAAGAGAATGACGGAAGCTGTTTGGGCCTATAACACCACTTGGAGGACCACCACTAATTTCACACCATATGAATTAGTTTATGGGAAGCACCCAATGCTGCCTATAGAATATGAGGTGGAGACATTGAGAACAACACTTGAAGTTGGTATTGACTTAACTAAAACACAACAACATAGGATGATGTAGCTGAACATGTTGGAAGAGATGTGGATGGAAGCACTTCAGTACACAGAGTTGATTCAAAAGTAGAGAAAAGAATGACACGATAGGCACATCATCAATAAGCAATTCAAAAAAGGAGATTGGGCCCTACTATATGACTCAAAGTATCAAGATCTCAAAGGAAAACTACACACCAGATGGTTGGGGCCCTATGAAATCCAAGAAACCCTCAGCAATGGGGTTGTTCAGCTAGTTCCCATTGATGGGGATCGTAGAGTTCTTCTAGTAAATGGACATAGACTGAAGTTGTATCACAAACCCTCTTCCAAAGAAGAATTCTTTGTAGAAATTCAGTCTTGGATAAAACATTTCACCATGGAGGATCTCTCTTCCATGGGGCTTATGTTCTAAATGATGATTATGGAATGAATAAAGCAGTAAAGGTTGAAAACTAGAAATGGCAGCCTTTTTTGTCAGAAAACATAAAAAAAATTGGGCAAAGTTAAAACCCAGAAATGATGACTTTGTCTAGAGGGAAGATTGAAAACCAGTAATGACGGTCTTTCCTTTGAAATTCCCATTTCCTTCAATAAAATTCCTTTTTCCAGTTCTGCAGGTCTTTGTGTTGAAATTTTTTGAAAGCTCCAGATAGCTACTGATAGCTCCAAATGGCTATGGATGGCTCCAGACAAATATCAACAGATGATACTTTCCAAAGTACCATTGGGCACTAGGTTATGTTACATCGCAAAAATTGATTCGGTAAAAGTTAAGGAGAAATCATCTTAGGGGTGGGTACTTTACAAAGGTATATTCCTTCCTTAAAACTTGTATAATTATTTTAATATGTGTTTATATGCCACGTGTTCCCCCAAATGACCCACATGCAGTCCTTGTTTTCCACACACCCAAGGCAGTTGCATGAATGATGGCAGTCAGACAGGTGGCAGTGGTAGGATCATCCTCAAATCTTGCATACCTTGCAATAAGTCATGAGTACTTGGTCATAAAGATAACGACATTTACAATAAATGCCATACAAAGAAATATGTACTCGCTTGAAAAGTAATGATGACCAGTAATCATGAGCATAAATGGGAAGTGCATTTGCAAGGGTGTGGGAGCTACGATTGCTAGCGTCAACTTCGTATTTGAAAAGAAAGGTAATTAAGGTGGCGGCTATGAATTTCCACTTCAAACGCTGCCACTCTGTGTTGAAGCTCTGAAGTACGTGCCATGAATGCTGAAAGGACAAGTAGGATGGCTACCAACCTATCCATTTTGCATGCAGTTATTTTCTCGATCAAAGCTGCCATTGACAACACAAACTTCACATTTCATCCTGCCTCAAGAAACAAGAGAGAAAAAGAAAAACTAGCGCTCTGTTGTGGAATTTTTTTTCCTACATTTTGATAGAATACTAGCCGGCATAGATGGGAAACAAATAGAAAGTTGAACCAGAGAATGCCATTTTCGATGATGCCAGCGCACAAATTCCAGCAGGCTGGATGGTTAGAGTTTTTGTAGAAGTTTGAAGGATTTGAGGTAGAGCTGGTAGAAGAATTTGTCACAAACTTCTATCATACCTTCTCAATGATTAAAGGGGTAAGGATACAGATTAACCCTACTGTAATTAGTCAAATTTATGGAATTCCCGCAGTAGGTGTTGATTTGTTTCAGAGTAAACCATCCTATGAGGAGCTAGTGTAGAATTTCCATGTTGCTCCAAAGCCTTTACCTAGATATGTTGTTAGTAAGGGAGCAAACAAAGGAATTGAAATGACTAGTCTTCCAGACCCATGGAAGACTATCGTCCTGTGGATAATGAAATTATTTACTTGTGATGGTTAGTATGGTGCTGTACGAGGGCCAGGAATGAGGTTGATCACTCACCTCAGGCATGGGGAAAATAACCCAAGATATTTGATAAATCTACCAACCTTCCTACATACAAGCCTGGTTAACATGATGACAAAGAGGAAGAATAGTGAAGGATAGATTAGCCACCCTAGTTTAATCCACTTGATAATGAAACAACACTTCTTGCAGCAAGAAGATGGTCAGCAAAAATGGGAGGATTTTCTTGCGCTTCATCCCAGAAGGAAGAAAAAAAAGCACCACACTTCCACCATCTCTATTTCAAGAGACCCTATTGCAGTCTCTTCAAAATCCCCTGAAGTACAATTCAGATGGCTCCGGAGAGGAACAAAACAACATTGTCAAGCAGGGGAAGCGGTAGTTCTGCCCTTGCTAGGATATGCCACTCCTGCACATTGGTCATTTCTTCAGATGAGGAGGAAAGGGAAGAGGCAGAGCCATGCCATACAACCATCTCAGGGGAACATTCATCCCTTGCTGAGCAACAAAGAGAAGAAACTCATGTTGACGAGGGGACAAAAGGGACTAGGGAAGAAGAGAACTCTGAAGAGACTGGAGGAGAAGAGAACCCTAAGGAAATAGAAGAGGACATTTTAGAATGCAGCCATAGAAAGGGGAAAGAACCCCTCATGGAAAGCTCTGAGGATACCACAACCAAGGCAACTCGGCATGCTCTTGCTTTATCAAAGGTAGAGTATGATTTGAGGCAATGCAAAGCACAACTGGAAGCCATGGCTTAGGTTGAAAGCCAAAGAAGAGGAGCTTGAGAACCAAAAAGAAAAGGTTGCATTGGAGAAAGAAGAAAAGGAAAAAGGAATTTCTATTTTTAAAAAGGAGATAGACAACCATAAGGCTATTGTAGCCCAAAAGGACATTTAGATCACACAACTTCAACAAAAGGTTGTTCAACAAACCCCTACACCTGCATGACTGAATGTCTATGCCAAAAATTTGTAGCTAACACTGGATAACAGACAACTCAAGGGTGAGGTCATGAAGCTCTGGAGAGACCTCAAGGCCCTTAAAGAAGAGAAGGTGGCGGTGGAGAAAAATTTGGCTTTGGCCCGTGAAATAGGGGAGACCCTGTTAGCCTAGAGACCGCCATCAGGTGTGTATGCTCTGCTTCTTAGAGAGCAATTTTTGAGATGGAAGTTATTAAGAATCAGTTGCAATCTCCCATTTGATTTTGATAATGATAATGCAAAACCCTAAGGAACAACAAAATCTCCTTTGTGAATTCTTCCAACATGGCCACTTAATGGGGCAGGTTAACACTTCCATGCTCAATCTATATGTGGGAGAGCTACAGATCCGGAGCTATTTGTCTTTATTTAAGAATAATAGGTTATGGGAGGAATGCATGGAGGAATATAATGTAGCAACAACAACTATAGGATTGCTGATGAGACATCACCAACACTTTCAGAGCACAGGTTTACAGGCATGGCATAACAACTCAATATGTGAGGAATTTGAATTCTTGCATTTCTGATTTCTTTGACATAGAAGACTATCTCCCAAGTGCAGCTATCGCAAGCTACCTATTCAGATATGAGGACCTACCTAACAACTTCAAGAGAAGGGAACTTGTTTCCCCTGCAAACATCAGATGGATGATTACCAGAGTAAGAAAATTGATAACCTTGATTCAACAAAGGCAACAAAATTGGGTTGGAATGCGATTTAGGCTGCCATTGATTCTAATGCCAGCACCTCGCCTTAGCCACTCTCCAAGGCAATCTATGAAGGAGGGAAAGTTCAACAAATGGTTCAGCTAGTTGCAAGAAAATGATGGGTTTGCACCAAAGGGCAGGCAACTTTTCCAATAAAAAGATGAAGGTTACAACTGTAGTGTCATCATTGAAGAGAAAAATGTAACTGATGAGGGGGATGTAGCACAACCATGAGGACATGGCATACTCTCAGTTAAGGGGAGATGATGATATATATATATATATATAATTATAATTATATTTGTCTTTTGGATGGATTATGCACATGTTTAGTCATCATTTCCTTTTGATGAAATCTCTTAGCTTATTTACTTGAATTACATTTTCAAAATGCATATCTTATGAATTTGTGGTATAAGTGGTGTATGTTTACATAAGGATTACAGCGGTGAGACTCCTAGTGGTCTCCGGATCCCCTTTTCCTATGAAGAACCTGAACTCTGGATAGCTCTAGATGCCGTTACCCTCTCAGAAAGCCATCCTCCCCTCAAGTTGATGACTATTACAAACCGATCCTAGGGCTACTTAAGAAGTACAACAACACAAACATGACCCATGCCTCAATAAAAGCAACTATTAAGATCCAATTCCCCATGTCACTTCATTTAAGTGACTAACTGAAATAGTTGTTAATTGACATCAATTCCAACTGAAGTCATTGCCACTAAGCACTGCGTCATTCCAGGAAATCATCCAGTCTGCCAACAACCAAGTCGATACAAATCTTTGATCTGTAGTAACCCGCAATGGAATCATTAATGTAATAAATAAGCAACTGGTTTTAATCCCAGTTCACTGTAGTTAGGATCGTTGATAGTTATTTCCTTTCAATAAAGTTCAAATGTATAAATAGGAGCAAGTCGTCTCTCTAAGTTAGTTCCAATTTTTCATAGTCAAGTTGTTATTCATATTGTATTTTCAACTAGAGGAAATCTCCTTGTTTTAAGTTATGTATCCATGTCGATTTCTGGACTTTGTTAAATACAAATGAAGGGGGATTTCGTATGAAAGATAGTTTGGGTTCAAGAGGATCGTCTCCAGCTAGAAAAGTAGGGCCTGCTTCCCTAAACTGGAGGAGATCTCTCGGTATTTCATTTCCATGCAATTCTATTGTCTTTTTGTTTAGTAATATTATCTTTGCATGTTGATCTTGCGATGTGTCTTTTCTTTTCTGTATGATTGTTTAGCTAATTGTCACCTGAAGGTTTGTCTTCTAAATTATGAAAATACCAAAAATAGATTTGTTATTCCAACAACATTGTTATATTCAGAGTGTCTCATTGTTGTAGTTTAACAATGGATGCAATTAATTTTGAGTTCTCTTTTAGCACTTAAGATAGTTTCTTTCCAAGCAATTAAACTAGTTTCTTTTCAAGCAAGTGTGTTTATTTTCTAGCAATTAGGATAGTTTCTTTCCAAGCAAGTGTGTTTATTTACAAGCAATCAGAATAGCTTCTTTCAAAGGATGTGTGTTTCCCTTCAAGCAAATAGGTAGTTTCCATTTTCTGCATGCATGTTTATTTCTACAAGTTAAGTAAACTAGACTTTATCCACAAACCATCCATTCACTCGATTTGGATTCCACTCCAAAACCCCCCACACTAAGAGTCTTGTCACAGATCGCTCCAGACACCTCTGGATTGATAATTAAATGATGATGAATTAACAAACACTACTATGACCTCATCAACATCCTCAATATAGATTACATCAGTTGGGATAATAGAGAATGCCCCAACCTCCATTACTTTAGATGGGAACTTCTTATATTTTGGTCGCGGCTTCTCAGAGATATCGAACAGGGTGGGAGTCAACATTTTTGCTTTGTGGTTTTTCTTTTATCTTGACTTGGTTTTGCAGAGATTGTTCTTGAGCTCACAATTTTCTTAGTATGCAATAGTGTCGAATAACTATTTAGAATCTTGTTTTATAACCCTAATAGTGCTATTTTCATTTAATTCATTTAGTCATTCATGGTTTGGCATGCTTTTGTAGCCATTGCTTTCTTGCAAGTTATTTTTATTTTTGGCAATACAAATTTTGATTTTTTGCATTTTACTTTATATCATATTTTGGTGGTAATGTTTTAGCCTTGTACTGTTTACAAATCCTGCTAGCAACTTCCCTTCCAAAGTTTTAAGTCTTACTACATCGGAGCTTAAGATTTCTTTCATATAGTAGGGTCCTAACCATTTGAATTTCAATTTCCCTTGCTTTTTGAACTTGTCATCATATAATAGCACTAAGTCCCTTGTATTGAATACTTTATGTCTTAAATTCCTATCATGCTAGGATTTTTGTCTTTTGCTTTCTAAGCTTTGGTTATATGCTTCTAGTAGCATGTTCTCGTCCAATTTATTGAGATCTTCTATCCTTTGTTGCAGTGACTATTCCTCATCCAACTGCAGACTGAATGCGATGCATATGTTTGGCACAATAAAATTTATGGGTAAAATGGCATTTACTGTATATACTAGTTCAAATGGTGAAAATTTAGTTGTTCTCTTGTAATTTGTTCTATATGCCCATAATATGAATGGAATTTTTATATCCCAGTCTATTGCGTTGCCATTGCACATATTTGTTAGTGTTACTCCTATAATCTTATTTAGTGCTTGACTTGCTTTGTTGGCTTGAGGATGATAGGGGCTACTTTTGTTGTGATTGATCATGAAGTTGTTTAGGAGCTCCGCAATTATCTTATTCACAAAGTGTTTGCCTTGGTCACTTGTGATGCTTAAGGGATAGCCAAACCTGGTTATGATATTTTCATATAAGAATTTTGTAATAGTTTTGGCTGTACAGTCCTTGGTTGGTTTTTCTTCTGCCCATTTTGTTAGATATTCAACTTTGGTGATTATGAATCTTGCTTTTGTACATTTAGCTACTGGATCAATGGGTCCAATAAAGTCTATGGCCCATTTCTCGAATGGAATTTGGTCTAGGACTGGCTGCAATGGCATCTCATCTTTTATAGTGGGTTTCCCCACTCTTTGGCATATATCGTATTCCTTAACATATTGATTGGTGTCCTTAAATAGTGTTGGCCACCATAGCCCAGAGAGCATTACCTTCTTTGTGGTAGTTTCTCCAAAATTATGCCCTCTGCAAATTTCCTCATGAGCTTCCCTAAGAATGTTTAATCTTTCATGTTTAAATACTAATCTCCTTATAACATCAGCTCTACCAATTATATGTAATTCCCCTTCAATCAATGTGTATGGTAGTGACTTCTTTAACAATATCTATTTATCATTTTGTGAGCTATTTTTAGGATATTTTCCTAGTGATAGTAAGCTTGCTACATTCTTTAGATCCTTTGGCACCGCAATCACTATGAACATATTTGCATTAGGCAAATCTTCTTCCAAGTTATCTAGTTCTTCTCCTATTTCAATTATGGATAGGTCCTTGATTATTCTTCTTGGGTTTTACCAAGATATTAAAATCAAATTCTTGGAATAATAACAACCACCTGCATAGTCTCCCTTGTGTTTGTACGCTCAAAATCATGATATCAGTGGACTAGGGCTGTCGAGTTAGATTCTGGCATGCACATGGACCCTTCCCTCCTTGCCACAGGGTGAACTGCCACGTCACTCTTGCTCTTGTGGAAGTAGCCAGTCGAGAGGAGGTGAGACACGGGGGTGGTCTGGCTCATTGGAGAGCTGGACTTTACAGAGAGGGGTTGGCACATCCTGGGGCCTGTGTTGTTGTGTGCTTGTGTGGATACAGTGTTCTATGACTGTGGTTGTAAAGATAACTATATGAACCACAGAGTCACTAGTCACTCACTAGTAGAATTTTGGCAAATAAAGGACTATGTGACTAAAACGTTTAGTCACGACAACTAAAAATGACTAAATTCTACTATTTATTTGCAACACAACTATAAATGACTAATTTGATCACTGGGTAAAAAACACAACTAAATAATTAGTCAAAGGGAGTGATATTTTATGGTAAAGTATTATAAAAAGGCATTTTTATCCTTTAATGACCTTTTTCATCAAATCCACATGAAGTTGAGCAAGTGATAAATTTTTTATTTTTGCAAGAAAGGAGCAAAACTTGGGCAGTTTTTTTGGCAAAAGCACTGAAACAACACGGGTTGATGAGGAAAGTTTCAGTTTTGAGAGGAAAACCATTACTTGCTGCTTTTACCATTCCAAGATGGATGCCTTCTCTACTATTTGCTGCTTTGAAGAGGAAGGTTGCAATGTTTCTAGGTAGTTCTCTGAGTTTCATTCAACTAAGATCATGGGGTGGCTTCATGGCAATGTTTCTGAGCATTTTCAATCTTCATTTCCATAGTTGGTTGTTTCCTTTGCCTCTTTTCTGTGTTTTTCCATCTTCCTGGGGTTGCTTTGTTTCATTTATGAGTTGCAGAAGGCAAATAAGGGAGTGTTCTTTCTTCATGTTCTTGCATATCAATGTCTTCTTCATTCATTTGAAGGCTCTTTCCCTTATTCCCATGGGTTAGGGTTTTCTTTTGTGTTTGACATGCAATTTTAGTTTGAAATGCTGCTCTGTAGAGCTCTGTTTTATGTATTATGGAGGTAGCATTATTGGCTTGTTGCATTGCCATTAAAGCCATTGTGTTAGGTTCATTAAGGACGTAGTAGTCATAAAAAATGGAGATCAATCTAATTGTGCATCAAAATGAGGATCTGGTCTCTAAAAAGGAACAGGAATCAAGTCACTATGAGGGTTAGTGATTTTTGTAGTGGTTGTGTGCATTAATGAGGTTATTTTGTTTGAGAATATAGATGTGAATGTCATTGTGAACTTTGATGATATCAAAGTGACATTAACCATTCAGATTTTAAATGATCTTTCACTGCCATGAGGACAAGATATAGCTACTTTACACTAATGATGCAAGGCTTTCATCATATTAAGTATGAGGATGTTATAAAAAGGATGCATGAGGATCATCATTTTAAGGGTTTAATGTATGAAAACAGTGATAAAATAGCCTTCAAGGAGATTAAAGGCAGTGAAGATGGGTATCCTTGGAGTCCCCTTATACATTTAAACCCTTAACAATGTATTAAGGTGTTCCTTGATTCAAATCTAGTTAGAATATAATATTAAGATATCATTCTAAGGGTAAAAGGGCAGTGGCAGATATCCCATTGGAAGCTATGCTTAGAATAGGTATTTTCTTGAGGGTTATGACATTCAAAGGATGGTATTGTTAATAACTGTGTAAAGGTTCAATGTGCTGGGATAGTCAAATATCAAGGACAACAAAGTATAATGTAGACCACAGTGAGAGGCTTAAAAGCAGTTGACAATGAGACGCGAGTAGACAAAATTTCATTGCTTTGGAAGTAGTATTCACACCTATATCCATTAGAGTAACTATTTCATCATTCTGCACTCCTCAATGATCCCTATGATGACTTCATACTAATGAGACCATAATGTGTTATATATTTCATATTACCAAAAGATTGTGACTGTGTTTTCTAACAAAAAGCATGTCACTGTACTTCATTATTTGGTTTCATTTCACTGTGCTTCAACAGGGAACTAAAACCACTTTCAACTTGTATTGTCATTGTCATCTCTTTGTCATTGTAACCCTACTAATCTCACAACATTGTGAAAACATATTAACACTGCCTTCTAAAGCACAGACTTGTACCTATCAAGGATAGCATTATGACTGTGTTTTTCTATTCACTACTTCATAAATTTAATGTATGCATAAGCTTCCTAAAGTAGGGATACTAGATGCAAATGTTACAAATCTTTGAACATGGTTTGAAGGTGTCCTCCTTAATGTTGTTTCAGGCCTGTTATCCATCACAGACCTCATGTGCATGATCTGCTCTTTCTTGACAACAAAAGCTCTTCCCTCAAAACTTGGAAACTTAAATATGTGATTACCACTATAATCTCTGTCACTGTAACATACTTGCACAATGATTCTCTTGAGAACTTGCTTTGTCATTAGTTGCCACTCAAACCTCATAACTGCTTTGTTCTTTTATCACTATTAATCTTGCATGCATACTTCATAAAAACTACAAATACCCCACATAAAATCTTCATCCAACTGGTATCTCTATCATTTGATTTTATGTTCTCTATAACTAGTAACCATGGAATTTTATGTGTGCTCTTTGGTCTTGAGAACTAGAAGGTCTAAGAACCCTAGTACACGTTGCCACCATTTGCATAGTCCATTATTTGTAAGGCGGTCATTGTTTTCATTATTTGTATTCTTTAAGGGTCACACCATGATGACAAATATGGAAATGAGGTCACAACTCATAAACACCATGTCTACACCCTATTACCTCTCATCTAGTTTATTTCTTCATATGCTCTACTGCAACCATCTGAAAAAGAACAAGATCCATCTCCAAAGGATCTTTGGTTTCCGTGAAAAGTGTTCATCAAGCTTTAAACCCTTCCACTAAAGGACTGCACCATGCATGATTGCCACAGTGACCTGCTCACTATGTAATGTTTGATTGCATAAAACCCCTAGGGTTACTCCTCACTGCTTCCTAGATTACCCAAGCCTGAGAAGATGACATAGTCCTCTACCTTTTGAACGACAATATCAAGTGACTGCATTCTTGCCTTCAAGGTAGTGAAGGTTCATTCCTGCCTACAATTTGTATGATTGTTCTCTAACTTCTTAAGTTCTGCCCCTATTGTGCTTTCCTTCATCATACTAAGGATTGTCCTACTTATATTTAAGACTGCACTCAACTTGACATTTTCATCGTCCTTTGTCATTTGCAACCTTACCATCACCAATTTGCCCTTTGGTCTTCTGTGACTGAGTTCTCTATTGTTGCCAAACTGTCCCTTTTTTTCATTGCAGAAGACTTCCCTTATGATGATTGTCTTTTCTAAATTGTCATGGAAAGCCTCTTTAGTCTGCCCCCTTTATTGAATCATCATGGTCTTAGAACAAGTCTTTAAATCAGCGTCCTTTGATTGTGCTCCACTATGACTCATATTCTCACAAATGATTGTGGAATGGCTATCCTTATTTTTTATGCTTGTAATCAAAAAATATTGTCATATAAAACCAATATCTTTTCCATTCCATACATAAAAATTTCATTTGAAAGGATTGTCCTCAAGGCACTGTCCTTATCCTATGTTCTTTTAAAGAACTAGTCATTATTTTAAAGAACTCATTTTGATGAAAAAACTACCTATGACTATCGCATACTTTGCAAACTCTACTCTTGTTGTGCATGTATGAAAAATCTTGGTTAATTGCCTCATAACTACGATGGTGTCATTGTCCTTATTGAAGTTGATTGTCTTCTTGGTAACTGTAATAATATTGTAGATTTGAAATGCTATGTCTTTAATTCAATTGTGACTATGTACAAGTCTTTGTGGATTTCCTTTACTCTTATTTGTAGTCCTAAAGGTAGTTGATAGGTCTTTATTGACTGTAACCTTTATATGGTCCTTATTTAAGTTACTGGATTTGCCATCACAGTCAAAAACTTATCATAGTCCTAAGAAACTTTATCATAGTCCCCTACCTTGCTCTTGGTGGCACACTTGATTGCTTTCTTCATAGTGAATGCACAGTAAATGGTATGCCTAATATAGTATTCTATCAATGATCAGTGACAATAGTTGGTATGACAGTGACAGTTTGCAATTCTCTAACTGTGACAGTTATGGTCTTATACTTCTTGCTTGTGACAGTGAAAAAGTGGCTTGATAATGATAATGGCTACTTGTGATAGTGGTATGCATCTGCATCCCTCTTTGATCGTTGGTTGCACATCATTAGTGTCAAAGGTAATGGTGTTTGTTGATGCAAGGTAAGTTTCAAAGGTGTTGATAAAAGTTGATGCAAGGTAAGGTACCTATACATAAAAGTACGAAAGAGTTGTTTCTTGATCATCCAAATATTTAGTGGAAGTGAGTATTGTTATTTATGCTTCAGAAAGTTGCAAGAGGTGTGATTGTATGATTACAAGAGATACAAGGTTAGGACATGTCATATTTTCATATGATCAAAGGTGAATAGAACTAATTTGACAAGTTTCCCTTGGCAAGTAATGAAACAAAATTGGGCATGAGCAGAGGTCTACCAGAACCTAAGCTGACAACTGTAGATGCAATGATTGATAAGTTGACTAGCACAATATTTTTGTTCCAGTTAGTTGTAGTTGTGATTCTTGGTGCTGCTGGGAATGCTTGGAAGGCTTCTGAAGCATGGAAGGTATGTCATTATACTTCAATTATTAGGATTTAGTTGTTTATGGAGCTTGTTATGGGTTTCTAGATAATCCTTTGCAATTAAGTAAGTATCAAGAGATTGGTTTTTTAGATGCCCTTGGCCATAAACCTAATGCTCTATTATAAATCTTCTTCCCATTATTAACTGGTAATTGCAATCTTCTTTACCCCTATTCTTGACCACATATTTTCTCTTGGGTTTGATGAAACCATCAATGTCCTTGTGGGTTTCCCCATTATCATTTTAAACTATAGGATTTTTTGGAGCAACAAGACACCATTTAATCAAGTATCCATATTTGTAGCATTCTTGACACCAAAAAGGAACGCTTTCATAGTCTAGTGGATGGTTATAGCAAATCTCTCCCGTTTGCAGTATGATGGGATTTAATAAGATCGTTGCATTGATGCATGGCTTAGATTGCATGCTTCCTACCCTATTTGCAAGACTTCTCCATTGACTACATCAATATCTACTCCTCTTTTTGAGGTCATTCCTCTTGCAATCAATCCAGTATATCCCATATAACTTTGCTTCTTCAAGGTACAACAGATTGTTGTTTTTTAGGGTTTTGCAAAGTAGTTAGTAGTATTGGTAGAGTTATTGTGATGGGTATATGTTAATTTTCTTATTAAATTTTGGAATCTCAAGAAAATTTTAGCTGTCGTTCTCCTGTGAAGTGGTAGTTTTATCATGCGAAGAAAAGAGAATGTTTTGTCTTAAGGTGTGAGCTTTTTCATGAGCAAAATTAGTACTATTTTTTTTCGTTGTAGCTTTTCTGATACAAGCAATTTTGCCTTTTTTGTATTAGGAGCCTGAAGAGACCTCTCCCAAAAAAAATAAAAAAATGAGCAAGAACAATTTAACCAGGCCACTAGGTGCCTGTAAGTATCTATTGGGTATTAGTCAGTAAATGCTTGCATGGAATCTCAAGTAGTATAGGATATACCATAATAGTTTTTTCAACCTGCCAGAACAACTCTTAATATTAAATTAAGAAATGATTATCTCGGTGAGTAGAACACCATTTCTTCGTATGCCTTGGTTGTCAAAACATATTTACAGAAGATAGATTAATGTCACAACGTAGCCTTCAAAGTGTCTTTCATACATTTTACCATATGTCTAAGTCTGATATGCCTTCAAAGTATCAAGGGGGATCAAATTCAACAATCATCTCTCAAAATATTACGAGTCATTACATGATCGGTTGGAATGTGGCCTGAAGTCTACAAAAAAATTGGGGATTGCAAAGTTTGCCACAACTTTATCTAACTAGAGAGAAGGAAATGAGTGGAACTAATACCTAACATTGACCAAAGTCACATTATTCTTTTCAATAGCATTTTCAGTTGCAATTTGTTTATCATCCTTCATTGCATTGCATGTTTTGATCTGTGATTATTTTCTATTGTAGTTTTCTCATCATTGTGGTATATTAGCATGGGACCAACTTTATAAATGCTCAAATTGGATTATTATTATGATCAGTATCCTGGTCCTCTACAATGCTTTTATGTATTATCTTGTTAGTGGGTATGATTGGTTCCTTAGTTTTGGGCCTTAGAATAATTCAATTGTGGGATATGTTAACAAGAAAAATTTTCACTGCATTTGTTAACACCTAGGAACACTAGTGACTAGTTGTCCTTTTCTCTGAATGCTAACCAATAAAAGATTGGAAACACTCATATTTTGTTAGGAAATCTTTCTCTAATGTGCCCCTAAAAGAGTTTCAAGTCACTGTGACATGATGAACAATGTGATTAAGCGAAGGCGTTGATTATTAATTACCTGCGCAAGTCTTTTGAGGGTCTAACTATATAATTGTTTTATTGCATACCACCATGCAAATTTGTGATATGGGTACTAATTTTATTCTTAGTACTGTCTAATATTGTTTGGAAATCTATAGAGGCATGTGTTTATGTAACAAGTGATTCCTTTTTCATAATTCTAGAGAAAAGTACAACGTATTGCATCAGGAGTTAAAAGCTAGTGGGAGAAGTTGAATATGGGTGTTCATCCTTATCCCAAAATATTTATATACACATATATCGTTGGAATTGATTAAGAAAACCTTTATGAAAATAGTGTTTGTAAATTCATAATTATATACCATGGCAAAAATTTATTACAAGGAAAATAATTTAAATAGGGTCAATGTTCTTATGGAGATCATTGGTGGTGCTAAATGAAACAATCTAAAAAATAGGCTTGCACTATAATAATGTGCACTACATCAGATATCCACTAATAATGAAGGAACATCCATCAAAGCATAACATCATGGATTTTTTTGTCATATGTTGTAGTTACAAGTGCCCTGCTAGACATACATGAAAATGTGGAAGCATAGACAAGGCAAGCGATTGGGGGGACTTTCGCAAGTTCCCTTTGATATGAATTGGTCTCTTCAATAACCTTCAATGCAGATCATTTTCTTTTTATCGAAGGGACTCTAAGACTTCTCCTCCTGATGTGTTGTAGTTTGCTCGATGATAATCAAATTCTTTCATGCACGGTGTTTCATCGGAGGGACATTAAAGTACCTCCCATCGATATAGTATAGCCTCTTTGATGATGATTATTTTATTGGGGAGACATGAAAGTAGCTCCCACCGATACGGTGCGGTCTCTCCGATAGGTTATTTTACATTAGAATTTGATAACAAGTATGATATTGATAAGAAGATGACTATGGGAGAATGAATGAGATGCAGTCTTTGCATTGATGATATAAACTTTTCAAATGTCAGTTTGACAGACTGTAATGCTAATAAAAGATCCACAATCTTACCATCTACATGGGAACGCACTAGATTTTCTAAAGAATTATCAAATTCAACACTAAATTGCCCCAGTTCTTCAACAATGTTTCCATAGAATGTGAGGATTTCAAAGAGAAATTTCAGCGAAGAGAAAATGATGTAGAATGAAAAGGATTATAGACTTTCTTTTGGGCTTCAAGCTCACTGGAAGTGCACACAAATAGTGGTTGAGAGGGTTCCTTGACTCGCATTCCCAATTCATTGTTATATCAAATTGAAATGTCACTGAATAAATAAATCCTCCTCTAACTTCAGCTGGTAGTTTCAAGCTATAATTCTTCAGTAAATGCTCCAAGCTACTAATACAAATGTTAAATTCCTTTGCATACATGTCTATCTGACAAAAATCCCCCTTCAATTATGTTATGATGGATGTCCATACCCTGTTCCAAAGCTCCTATTTTGGCACAGGTAGGGAGTATGCTGGCAAAGGTTGTTGAATTTGGCTTTACACTTGCTAATTGCATTTTCTTGAAATTTTCTAAAGCCTTTTCAACAAATCCATTTTGTGCATATCCCACAACCATTGCATTCCATGAGCTGACATCTCTTTGTGGCATTCTGCCAAATAGTTCACATGCCTTGTCAATGCTTCCAAATTTTGCATACATGTCTACTAGGGCAATTGAAACTACAACATCTAACAAAATTCCTCTATCCATTACTTTTTGATGGATGTCCATACCTTGTTCCAATGCTCCCATTTTTGCGCAAGTAGGAAGGATGCTGGCAAAGGTTGTGGAATTTGGCTTTACATCTTCAAATTGCATTTGCTTGAAAGTTTGTAAAGCCTTTCCAACAAATCCATTTTGTGCTTATCCAACAATAATTGTAGTCCAAGAGATGACATCTCTTTGAGGCATTCTTTCCAACTGTAATATCTAACAAAAATCCCCCGTCCATTATGCTTTGATGGATGCCCATTCCTTGTTCCAAAGCTTCCATTTTGGAACAGGTAGGGAGGATGCTGGCAAAGGTTGTGCAGTTTGGCTTTACACCTGCTAATTGCATTTGCTTGAAATTTTCTAGAGATTTTTCAAAAAATCTAATTTGTGTGTATCCTGCAATTATTGCAGTCCATGAGGCCACATTTTTTTGAGGCATTCTATCAAACAATTCATGTGCCTTGTCCATGGTTCCACATTTTGCATACATGTCTACCAGAGCAGTTGCAACTACATCTGACAAAATTCCTCTATCCTTCATGCTTTGATGGATTTCCATACCCTATTCCAAAGCTCCCATTTTGGCACAGGCAAGGAGGATGCTGGCAAAGGTTGTGGAGTCTAGCTTTACACCTGCCAATTGCATTTGCTTGAAAGTTTCTAAAGTCTTCTTAAAAAGTTCAATTTGTGCATATCATGCAATCATTACAGTCCATGAGACCACATTTATTTGAGGCATTTTGTCAAACAATTCACGCGCTTTGTCTATGTTTCCACATTTTGCGTTCATGTCTACCAGGGCGATTGCCACTACAACATTTAACAAAATTTCTCTATCCTTTATGCTTTGATGGAAGAAATCATAAGCACTGTATTGATATCTTGTGGAGTTTTATATTGATACCTCTATTTTATTACAATTGTATGATGCTATATAAAATTTTTATAAAATATTAAGGGATTTGTAAAAGGATAATAGAGGATCATCAAAAGGGTATCAAAATAGTGTGTGGTATCTATTCAGGTCCATCAAAGCTTAAGAAGACTTCTCTGTGAACTAGGTTAAGGTCTCCATAACTTTAACCTCTGTCACACTTATGAAAGCTTATCCTACTCATGTGCAAATATTTGTAAAGATGCCACTAAGGTTTGTAGAAAGATCATTCAAAGGCCAAAGTGGACATATGAAGAGGTCAATGTGAGTTATCAACTAGGCCTACAAAGATCAAAAGATTTCTACAAGGGATAAAGGGTAGTCTTAGGTATTGGTATGATGGATGCTTCTTATTTCATTCTAAAATTCTATTCTCATTTAATGAAGATCTCATAGACTATGGAGAGTCTCTTAAGGTCTTGTGTAGTTATAGAAGCCATTAAAATTTTTAAGGCTAGTGTAAAACACAGTGAAGTGCATGTTATGCATAACCTTAGAGAGAACTTTCAAGTATTGCAACATGTTCAAGGTACAAGAATATGGAGTCATCATAATAAAGATGTAGAATCATTCCAAAGATCTCCATTACCTTGAGTTACTTTGAGCCTGTACTAATAGTGTCAAGTCTTCCATGATAATGAGTAGGTTGTGAATATTGTTGAAACATGCATAGTGAAGTTTCAATGACATACAAGGGTCCTTGTAGGTTGATATGGGACAAAGGGTAGTATGCACAAGGAAAAAGAGATTTGGAACTGATGAAGAAGAAAACCTATAGAAGCTATCACAAGGTCTATAAAGTCATTGCAGATCCTTGAAAGACTATGGGCACAACATTCAAACATCACCAAAACTTAGTATAAAGATGCATAGGTTTGTGAACTATGAATGGACTATGAAACCCTAAAAAGCATTAAGGATGCACTACAATCTTGGACAGGGTCATCACTGTATTCCAAGGCTATATGAGGAGAGTTTCTCTATCATCAGGAGATCTACAAATGGACAAGGTGGTAACATGGTTATTGAACTCTGCCAATGAAGTTGTCAAGAGTAAAGAACTCTACCAATAGTTTAGGGTCTGCATAGTGAACCTAGAGGTATGTCAACATTGTCAAACACTTGTACAAGTTTAGGAAACCCTACAAAAATCATACCAAAAGACATGAAGGACCCATGCATCAATGTCAAACACATTTTGAAACTCTACAAGATATTTAAGGCTTTATGCGGGTATTGTAGAAACTTAATAATAGTAGCAAGATGCAGAGGAAAGAGACATCATGGGTAGTAAGTGAAAGTCTATAATAATTACAAAAATAATACAAATATGTCTAAGATGTATGAATGTTCTAAAACTCCTGCATAAGCTTTGTATAAGTTGAAAGTCTTCATGATAACCCTAAAGAGTCCAAGAAGCCTACATAAGAGTAAAATAGCATTATTAAGATGGTTTAAAAGTTTTTGTAGGTTTTAAAGTCATTCAAAGTTTGTATAGGTTCTCTCAAGACTTATCAATTCATCTTGGAGGCCTTGTATTATAACCTACAGGTCTGCATATTCTTAACAGTTGATATGAATTATAGTGAAAGTATCATCTTGCCTATGCATAATGGAGTGATGGAGTGTCATAGTAAATACACATTAAATGGTATGCCTAATACAATATTTTATCAATGATCAGTGACAATAGTTGATATGATAGTGACAGTTTGCAATTCTCTAATTGTGACAGTTATGGTCTTATACTTCTTGCTTGTGACAGTGAAAAAGTGGCTTGCTAATGATAGTGGTTTCTTGTGACAGGTATGCATTTGCATCCTTCTTTGATCATTGGTTGCACATCATTGGTGTTAAAGGTAATGGTGTTTGTTGATGCAAGGTAAGTTTCAAAGGTGTTGATAAAAGTTGATGCAAGGTAAGGTACTTATACATGTAAGTATGACATAGTTGTTTCTTGATCATTCATATATTTAGTGGAAGTGAATCTAATGCAAAAATTTGGAATTAAATGAAAATTAATTAAAAATTAATTCAAATTAAATCAAAATGCAAGCTAAAAATGCCAAATTTTTTTCAAATTTTTCAAATTTTTTAATATTTTTTTGTAAATTTTCAAATGCAATATGAAAATGATAAAAATAAATTTTGTAATTTAGGTCAGATCTAATTTAAAAATCAGAAATTAAATGAAAATTAATTCAAATTATGTCAAAATGCAAGCTAAAATGCCAATTTTTTTCCAATTTTTCAATTTTTTTTTTATTTTTTTGTAAATTTTTAAATGCAATATGAAAGTTATAAATTAAATGAAAATAAATTTCAGATCTAATGAAAAAATCATAAATTAAATGAAAATTAATTAAAATTATTTCAAAATGCAAGCTAAACATGCCAAATTTTTTCAAAATTTTCAATATTTTTGTAAATTTTCAAATGCAATATTGAAAATTATGAATTAAATAAAAATGAATTTCAGATCTGATGCAAAAATCAGAAATTAAATTAAATGCAATTAAATTAATTTAAACTATGTCAAAATTCAAACCTTAGAATGCAATTTTTTTGAAAATTTTCAATTTTTTTTGTAGTTTTTCGAATGCAATAAGGTGAATGAATGCAAATCTATCACACAACACTCAACAAGGTTCCAAAAAGTCCAAAAACATGGGTTCACCAAAATGTTATGTAGAAAAAGTGAGATTTTCAATTTGATATAAGGTGTGGTTAAATCCTCCTTTCACTACATACATTCAAGGACATTCAACCAAGTAGAAGAATCTACTATAGATCTCCTATCACTTGGAACAATAGAAATTTGGAATTGTATGGATTTGTTGTTTAATTAAGTCCAATTATGCTCAAAACCCTAATTTCGTAAAATCAAAAACAAACAGACGAATAACGAAAAATGCTTGCACACAGAGATATCAAATGACAATCAAATACATACTAGATTTTGAAGTTCGGTGTGCGGAAAAGTCGGGGAATAATGAGCAGGCACCCTAGTCCAATGCCTCAATTTTTGTGAGGTGTTGTCTGCAACATAGTTCTGTAGTTCCAAAGATTTCATTGTTGCAGGATCCAGAGGACTAATGAGCAGGCGCCCGAGTCCAGGTCCCTATTTTCTTCTTTGCTCTACACTTCTGACAGTCTGTAATGCTTCTCTGTAACTCCACTTATTCCGCTTCCACAACCTGTAACCTATAATCACATAAAAGTGGGTTGGGGGTTGTGGTGTTTACAGGCTTGCCTTAGTTAAGCCTTGGAGAGACATTCAAGTCTTCTGAACACCGTTGTTAGATAAAGAGTACATATCCCTACAGGATAGAGGTAAAATCCAAATGATAAATGATTGAAAACACAACAGCTATCACCTTGTAGTGTAGATCTCATGGAAGGAAGATGCTCTTCATGCCATGAGGAGATGGAGTCAAATCTGCATAACAAACACAATAACAAGAAAATACTGCTTTGCAATACAATGAGTATCTTGAATGCTCTAAAATCATAAGTGCGCCAAAAGTTCATAATCATGTTCTAGTTTACAAATGAATCCCTAAACATGCTTATATATGCTTCTACATTCATTCCCACTTAAAATTTTGTAATTCAAACTTAAGGTGTCGGCATGGGACCTAATAACGGTCACATAACTGACACTTAGATTTGGGTCCTGACCTAAAATAGGGTAGGACTAGGGTGCGGGTGCCCAAATCCTCCCTCCATATTTTAGGTAGGGCTTAACATTATAGCACCCCCTAGGTCCTATTCATCATAAAACTTCAGGGTTTTCTCATTGGGAATCAAAATTAACATGCAATATGCTTATAATGCATTCTAAGGACCTGGGAGCTAAACCTTAAGAGGGAAAAGCCCCCAAGGGGACATTTTCTAACATAACACCTTGCTGATGTTAGCATGATATTTGTTTAACTCCATTATTAACCAATAAATTGATGCAGAAAGGGCATGCACACAACTCAACAGACCTTCAGATCCTTTATC
The DNA here is from genome assembly GCA_027924645.1 of Cunninghamia lanceolata. Classification (NCBI taxonomy): domain Eukaryota; kingdom Viridiplantae; phylum Streptophyta; class Pinopsida; order Cupressales; family Cupressaceae; genus Cunninghamia; species Cunninghamia lanceolata. The sequence continues at coordinate 836,485 of BSBN01000435.1, read as the reverse complement.
AAATGGCTATACTGTGTTACATTTAAATATGTCAAACTAGGGAATTGTATTCTTCTTGGATGGTACATGTACTATATGTATAGTCAAGGATTCTGAGGTTTAGTCTAGAAGTTGTGCATAGAAACAAACTATAAAGAAGGAAACAAATTCTATTTTGCAAAGAACAACAGTTGCTACAAGTAGGTAATGTTGTTAAGGAACAATAAATACTTCATTCAGTAGAAAAACAATCTATGTAAATCACAATAGAGAAATAGTCTATGTACTAAGTTAGTGATCACCTTGAACATTCTCTAATTCAATAAACCATAATAACTCAATGAACTAATAGTGTAAACTAATGATATAAACTAACAAAATAAACTAACAATATAAATTAACAAGAGAACTACAGTTACCTCAAGTGGCCCTTGCTTGAGTGACTATAAAATCGACAAAATCTAAATCAGATCACTTCTTGTATCAACTACTTATTGACTGAATTTGACTCTATATTCTTCATTGAATTCTGAAAGATGTAATACAATAGAAAGAACTTGACAATATAAACCTCTTTGAACTCTCTCATGTCAGATACGTAATCTAACATATATAGAAAGATCTGAGTTTCCTATTTCAATCAAACATCTCAACAACTATCCCACACTTTTCTATTCTTCCCACAAACATAGGAAGAATAATTTATTATTATTCTAATAAGATCAAAAGTAGGAAACTATATATTACAAAGATGATCTAGATATCACAATCCTACTATGATTCTTTTTATTCACCATAAAGACATACATAAATAAAAATAGAACATGAACTACGATATGAGATCATCTTAATTCTTATGAATATGTCAACTAATGAAGATAAAACCATCAAGGAGTGGGATGAGTTATGGTTAAACCATGCCCACTCAATTCGGGATCATTCTTCTATGGTTGCAGGCTACTGTATTCTTAATTATGGATAAGCACCCCCTTTGTTGCGGGCTAAGAGATGGTCTCCACCACAGGTAACTGTGTACTTGTTGCATAGGGGTTAGTTTCACCATATTATATTTATACAACATAATCTACCATAATTAACAGAAATTACTATCACATCTTATAAACAATCATTAATCCACACATAATCATTCATCAACATATCATAAACAATTCTTAATGCTTTCAGGTCTTAGAGGTAATCATAAACATAGACAACGCTTAAGAAAGTTTGGAAATGTCTCTAAAAAGTATGGACTTAAACAAGAGAAACAAGAACAAAGTAAAGCCCCGTCACACCCCCAACTAAATGTGTTGTTGGTCCTTAAGCAACCAAGGCCTTTGATTATATTGGAATGAAATTTCTCTGTAATCTGTAGGTTCCATGACTCCTCGATCCTACTTTAGATAGAAACCTTTCTATTCATCCAACCGATCCCACCTGGCCTGCTCTGCTGCTTGAGATGTTTTCTATTCTTGTAAATGTGTGATTGGATATAGGAGAAGAGGAGGATGAAACACCAAAGGAATCCATGTAATTCCATGCTCATTAGTTGATCTAATATACTTGTGTGCCCTAGTGATTGTTGCTGAGAAATTGAAGACTGAGTGGGGTTCTTTTCTTCTTAATTCCAGTGTCAACTCATTCCACCTACCTCTTGAGAAGTTCAATGCCTCCTTACTAATACCCTCAGCTAATTCCTTGAATTTATTATAACCTGTTGCCCTGAATTCAATGATCTTTTCTTCCACCCCAATGTGTTCCATCAAATTGATCCATTCCACTACTACCCTATTGGGATCTTGGGTCTTTGCCCTAATTTTGAGGGGAATTGATTTCTCCCTCTCATTATACTGTTGTTGAAGGATCCCTCTCCTATGCTCATTCTGTATGAATGATTCTAGGGCTTTTATCGGCACATCCCCAATAACAATTAAGGGGTTCCAAGTAGTATCATAAGGAATAGCCAATTCATGCAAATAAAATTCAACAATTGATTCTGCATTTCTGGGGTAGCTTGTTGGTAGGATGTCAAAAACAAATTAGGTATAAAAAGAAAAATAGGAGCATCATTATATAGTTGACTAAACTAGAAACTCAAATATTGTTCTTGTAAATAAAGGGCATAAACCCTTACATAGGAGCTCTATATCTCATAGGTTGGACAGTCATGTCCGCCATCCTATCCATTTTGAACTTCAATCTCCTTATTTCCTTATTTTTGTCCTCAATTTCCTTTTTATGCTTTTATTTAATATCATGTTGTTCTTTTACCAGCTCCTCTATTTTTCTCCACAGTTGTAAAGTAACAGTCAACATGGTTGAGGGTGCAACTTCTTCCTAGTGATCATCCTGTTGCACATGCTCCAAACTTCTCCTATTGATTTCTATAATGGCCAATTGAGTCAGTTGATCTAACCCTATTCCTTACTACTGATAAATGCGCAACTAATTCTCCAATCTTGTAACCCTCTCATTCAATCTAGTCTCTATTTGTTGGTATTCTTGCAGTTATCTTTACAATGCTGCAATCTTTTGTATAGCTACCTGCAACTCATCGATTTTCTCCTCAATTTTCTCCCCTGTTTTCTCCTCTTTATCTAACAATAATTCCTTTTTCTAAATTTCTTTAGAGGAGGTTGACAATTCTTGATTTCCTACATCAGGAGAAGGTTGATGGCATTTCCTTGTTGTGAACAAATCTTCTTCTTTTGATTCTATTTCAGTTTCCATTACATTTGGTTGTGCCAAATTCAACTGTTCCTTGTTATCAAACAAATGTTCCCTCTCTAAGTTTGTATCAAATTGCACATCAACCACTTTCTTTTGTTTAGGAGGGGTTTTTCCTCCTATAACTCCTTTCTCTTTTAGGTGTCTAGAGCGTCTTGGTGGTTGAGTAGTCACTTTTTGTTTCTTCTTGGATTTAGAGGGGGAAGAGGATGCATTTCTCTTTTTATTAGGGTTGGAAGTAGAAGGAAGGTTTTTCAAAATCTTAGATGCTATAGGTGATGAGCTAGTAGTTTCAGGTTGCACTTCTTGCTTTTCAAATTGTTCTATGTCGCTATAGGGTTGTGAATCTAAATGTTCTGGCAAGGGGTTGGTATCGGTGAAGCTACAGGAGTGGGGGACCTTGCAAGTTTGTTTAGTGGGTTATTAGCGCATGAAGTTGGATGCTCTAGAATGGTGTCATGGCTATGGGTAAGTGAATTTGTTGGTTGGAGAGAGGCCACAGGGGCTTCCTCCTCTTCCTCTAATTGTACATTCTCTACCCATGCCCCATCTTCCCCAACTAGTCCAACCCTTAAGGGTCTATCATCAATGTGGTTAATCTTAAGAAAAATTTCCCAAGGAATGTCTAGGAACTGAATAGACAAACTTCTCTTTACCAATAATACAACCAGACAATCATGTGACAAAGATGACTGGTTCCCTTTTCTCTTATACTTAGAAGACATTCTTTTTAACATATTAAAAAGGAAATTTGGAATGTTTACAACCATTCCATGACGGAGATGACTCAATAGTTTAAAATTCACAGTGTATAGCAATGATTGTCTTCTATCACAAATTAAATACTTAATGATATAAGTAGTAACAAAAGCCCATAACCAAGGTAGAGAGACATGTTTAGTACCTTGAGATGAGGAGTCTATTCTTTCACCCAGTCAGACAAATTCATCCCTTACTACAATGGCATCGAATTTTACAGGAAACTCCTCTCCAACTATAGGTAACCCCATTACCTCTACAATAGTAGCCTCCAAAGCATCAACCTGTAATCCCCTAACTATTGCTTCATTATGTTGAAATTTCCTGGCGAATTGCTGAGTCACAGCTTCATTGTATTCGGTTAGCCCGAGGAAATAGTCCAACCATCTAGCTTGCTGGAAAATAAGCCTACAATTCGGGTCACTTAACAATGTTGTATGATCTGTAGGTTCTTTTCTAATAGGATCCCCACCCATTGCGTGACACTTCTTGTTCCCTTTCTAGCTGCAATTACCTATTTTCCCAATTTTGATAGAATTATCTACTATTGAAACTAATTTTCACCCTGTTTTCCTTAATTCTTGTTTCTGCCTATGCATTTACCAATTGCTATCTGCTTGACTATGTATGCTATGCAATGAGGAGCCATTAATTATGAAAAGAGAGGTTTTGACCTGGGTGATGGTACATGAAATAATTTCTACTTATGAAATCCCCTCAACTAAGGATGTATTTGTCCGCAAATGCAAAGATAGTGAGGATGTACAATAGAGAGGGGTGAAAGCATTGTGAATTTTACATGATAGTCGAATTAATGATTGTGTGAAGTAAGGTTTCTATAAAAGAAATAGTATTAAATGTTAATTAATGGAAGGTGTGTCATAAATACCATTTGAATGCTGAGGAAGAGGGAGATGATGCATACGAAGAAGCTGACATGGTGGTTGGAGCGGATGATGTTGAAGAGTATGCCAAAGTCAATGAAGTGGATGTGACATGAAGAAAGTATGCTAGATTGTAGAGTAGCTTGGTGACATGTAGCTGGAAAATACAATGCTGAAGAAAGAGTGGCAGCATGCAAATGCCGTGAATGAACATGTTGCAAGAAAGAGTGGATGCATGCACTGAAGCAAATATGTGTGCTGTGAAAGATGTAGTGGCTGCATGGAGAAAGTGAACAGGGCCCATGTGGAATGGTTGTGGGTGCAACGACTACAAGTTCCTCAAAAATGTGGATAGTCATAGTGGCGACAGGTGAAATGGTTCAGGTCCCTTAAAATAGTTGAAAAAGCTTTGGCTATAGGTCTTGTGAGTAGGGTGGCTACAAGTGCTAACAACTTTGTGTAACTGGATGTGGGGGAGCTAATTTTGTGGAGCCACCTTTCATTGTAGTTTTTGTTTTGATTTTTTTTTAATTATTTTTTATTATTATTTGTTTTATTTATTTTGTCTCTCTTTTTTTTAAATTGATTTACAAGGGTTAGAGAAAATCATACTTGAGGAGTGACAATAGAGGAGCTTGTGGCTTCATCTACTATTGTGTCATTAAGATCAACTGTGATAGGAAGGCATGGTGCATTTGGTAATGAATGTTGTGGAGCTAGTGCATCAACATGTCCTATCAACTACTGGAGAAATGTTCTTTATCCAATGGCTTCTTATAAAGTTTCAAACGGTGTCCATTGACCATGAGTGAAAATCTAACTGGATCCATTGTGGTAAGTTGGACTGCACCATTGGGAAAAAAACCTCTTTGATTTCATAAGGACCTGGCCATCTGGTCTGTAATTTGACTTTGTGGTCCTTATATCTAGAGTCATAGAGTAGGGCCCAATCACCTATCTGAAACTCTTTACTTTTGATGTATTGGTCATTCCATTTGATTCTTTATTTTTGGATGATTTCTATGTGGTGAACTACCTCCATTCTCAATTCTTCTAAAGCATTAAGCTGGTGTACCCTATCTTTTTAAGTTGTAGATAAATCCATTCCTAGCTATATGGAAGTTCTCAATGTCTTGTATTCAAATTCAATAGGGAGGACAACATTTTTGCCATAGACTAGTTCATAGGGTGTATACCCTGTTGTGGTTTTCCATGTAGTTCTATATGCCCAAATTGCCTCTGAGAGTTTGGCTACCCAATATTTCATGTATAATGCAACTATCTTGTTATGTTGGAAAACGTCCCCTTGGGGGCTTTTCCCTCTTAAGGTTTAGCTCCCAGGTCCTGTTATTGCATTTAGAGCATCTTGCATGTTATTTCTAACTTCCAATGAGAAAACCCTTGGGTCTTATGACAAATAGGACCTAGGGGGTTGTACTTTAATGAATCCTAAACAAAAATGGTAGGGTGGACTTGGGCGCTAGTGCCCTAGTCCAGCCCTATTTTTGGTCTGCCTTAATTTCAAATGTCAGTTTAGTGACCGTTAATTAGGTCCTATGCCAACATATAAAGTTTGAATTATGAAATTCTTAGTGGGTATATTTGTAGTTGCATATATAAGCATGATTAGGTTTCATTTGCAAACTAGATGGACATTAGGTGGATTTGATGTATACTTGTCATCATAGAGCATTCAAAATATTCATTGTGTGGCAGAGTAGAGCATTGTTATTATGTTTGTGTTTGTAGATTCGACATCCATCTCCTCATGGCATGAAGAGCATCTTCCTCTCATGAGATCTTCACTGCAAGGTGATATCTATTGTGTTTTCAATCATTTATCATTTGGATTTTTGCCTCTATCCCGCCGGGATACGCACTCTTATGTGACAACGATGTTTAGAAGACTTGAATGTCTCTCTGGGGCTTGACCAAGGAAAGCCTCTAAACACCACAACCCCCTCCCACACTCCTTGTCATTGTAAGTTACAAGTGTTGAGTTCTGTGAAGTGGAGTTGTAGAGAGGAGTAGTAGGCATCGAGGATTCAGGATCTGAAAGGAAGTAGGACACTAGTGTTTTTCCTGGACTAGGGTGCTAGTCCCCATGTCCTTTGCAGTTGAATTCCTAAAAATAGAAGTTACAGTGCAGATCAGTGTCAGAAGGAGATCAGGATCCCATAAAGAAACATGTACCTTGGACTTGGGTGCTAGTCCCCATGTCCCCTACTTCTCTGCCTTTCAAACTTTAAATAACAGTAAATTAAATATCTCTATCCTTTGTCCCAATCTGAAAGGATTTGCCATAATTTGATAATTTGCTTACTGATTTGCATAATTAGGGTTTCTAAGTACACTTGAGCATTAGATAGAGACATTGTTTGACACATCCAAGAATCCACAGCTTCCCAAGTGGCAACTCAACCTAATAGGTGATTGCTCTCACTTAGTGGAGATTCAACTCGGTTGATAAGCCCTTGGAATGTTTGTAGTGAAAGGAGGATTTTGCATAAACCCCTTCTAACAAAAAAAACACTACAAAAAATTTTGGTGAACCCGTGTTTTTGAACTTTTTGGCACCTTGCTAAGTGTTGTTTGATATATTTGCATTCATCCATCTTATTGCATTCAAAAAATTACAAAAAATTGAAAAAATTGAAAAAATTGGCACTTTTGGCTTGAATTTTGACATAATTTGAATTATTTGGCATTTAATTTCATTAAATTTCTATCATTTTCATTAGATCTTATTTAAATTATAGAAATTCATCATTTAGAATTCACTTGCATTGCATTTTTGTGCTTAAATCGTCAAAAATTGGTTGAAATTGTGTATTTTTCATGAAAACCTAGTTTTGTATTAACTAGGGTTTGTAGTCAAAATCTTGTTTTAGATTTTACTACCATTTTAAAACACTCATTAGGACTAATTTCTAATAGTAGTGTTGCATCATAGCGGTCCTCTTGCAAAATTTCATGTCTAGGGTTTGAAAACCTTGCATTTTCACTAGATTTGGCTTTATCATCTCTCTACATTTGCATTCCAAGTGTGTTGTAAGGGATTTTGCTGCATTAATTGGCTATTATTAGGGTTATTATCTACTTCCCTTCCTCAATTTCCTTACAACACCCCTTTTACTAGGCCTTTGCATGGAAAGCTGTTGAAAATTTGCATCTTTTAGCACATTTTCACTAGGTTTTGACTCGTCATTCATTCTAGGTTTACATTAAAAAGAATGTTGTGAAAGATATTGCTGCATAATTGGAATTTTATTAGGCATATTATTTTCTGTCCCTCTTGAAAATTATCACAATACTTTTCTCCTAGTGATTTGCATTGAACAAAGTTGAAAAATCAAGCATTTTAGGTCATTTTCATACATACTTTTGCATTTGCTCTTTCATAAGTTTTGAAAATCCTTTGAAATCTGATTTAGCACACATTTTGAAAACATATACATGGCTTCTCAATACAACAATAATGCTAGGCTTCCTCAAAGGCCGCATTTGAAAAGACGAGCCCGTGAACTTGAAATAACATTCACACCTCATGACAAAGAAATGGTAAATACTGAAGGGCCTCTTTATATTACAGTGAAAATTATGGAAATATCTATGCATGGAACACTCATAGACCCTAATTGTATGACAAATGTGGTTACAAAAGAGTTCCATCTTAAACATGATTTGGCACAAAACTATTATGACCTGTCAGATTTGAGAATTAAAACACATAATGGATCTTTGATGAAAACATTTGGATTGGTAAAACTGTTAGTCTTAGTTTATGACAAAGTTGTGGATCAGTTATTTGATGTTATTCCTTTATCTGACCTCTTTCATGTAAAACTAGGACACCCATGGCTTAAGGCTATGAATGTCGTCCCTTCAACTATTCACAAATGCCTAAAATTCCCTTTGCATGGAGAGATCCGTACTGTCCGTCGTAACACTTACCAACCTCCAGCTAAGAGCAAGAATTTCACCTTTTATTAATTTTAGCTGCAACCTAAAATAGAACTTGAGCCATGAAGAGACCAATCTTTCCTAAACTATAGATGATACAAAGCAAAACAACTAGCTAGAGTGGCCAGGCCTCCTTTACTAACAATGAGGGATGAACAAGTGCTTGAGGATCCCCTTAGAACAAAAGGAAAATGAACACAAGACTACTATGGATATGATGAGATAATGGGAGTGATAGATGTGGATAAGGAGAAGTTTCATAACTCACCTCATCCACGAAGAGATGATATCTATGCTGAGGTTCCTCCTCCGACATCCTTACAAGGACCGGGAGGCTTTCATAGACAACAAAACATTCCACCGAGACCAATGAAATTTGAACATGGTGCTTCCTCCTCTCATGTGCAAAACTCTATGGAAAAGCATGATGATGCCTTTGAAGAAATAAGTGGTAAGACAAGAAGGAATAGACAAGCAAAATAAAAGAGGAGAAGACAAGCTTTTGCCCAACGATTTGCCACTCAACAAGGAAACATTCAACCTAACATTGAAACAAACATAGAAAACCTCAACACTAAAGAATTGGAAGATAAGAACAAAAGTTGGGCTATGGTGTACCTTACACACCCCTTTCCTCTAGCATCCGCAATTGGGAAGAGGATGATTTGCTTGATGACAACCCTTAGTTTGGGTATCCCTACAGGTAAGTATTTCTAACCCTTTACCTCCATGATGTGTTTTCCCCATGATGAGTTATGTGTTGTTTAGGCCTCCTTGGATGACCCTTGATTCTCTCGTAAGGTCAAGGATACTAGGAGACCGCCTCTATTGTGACCTTTCTTCTATTTGTATCATCATTCTTCTATATTGATTCTCCTCTATTTTCATTGTTGTATGTTGTCTTATGGACATAGCGTTGTGATTGGTGACTTGGGGGCACCCTCCTACATGACTGTCCCTAAGACACTTGTTTCCCCTGTCTTGATTCATTGTTTCCCTTCCTCTAGTGGTTCTATCTAGTAGGCAGATGACAAAAAACACATATTACTAATGTAGACCTTGTGTCCCTTTAGCGAGTAATCAAAAAATGGACCTAGTCCATACATGTTGATGGGGTTGTTATATATTATCTGATGATTGGCTAGTAGAATCACTCCATGTGATCTTGATGTTGTCTTATCACACTTATAAAACATAACAATACTGCTGCTCCCTACACTTTGTCTATCTTGAATCTTGCATTCCTCGGTTCTTTATATGATTGATCATATGCATTGTTGATTATCATGATTATATGGACACTAACACTTTTCTTGCAGGAATGTGTTTGTGGGAACATTTGGCAATCGTAAAGTACATGTCACCTCCGGGGGGCATGGGCTTTGCAAGAGCTCATGTTCCCTTGTGTGTTTTCTTCCTACCTTAACGTGCTTGATATTGGTACACGACATCAACCACCTTAAGGTGGGGGCATATATAAGGTAAGCTGTCTGTTGTAGATGCTAGCAATGTGTGTTTGTGAATCTTGAATTTATTACAATCACTTAAGGCCTCTGATGAGGTGAGATATCGCGCATATCCTTTTTATCTTAAGCCCTCCATGTGAGGCAGGGATGGTGTATTTCTCGAGGAGAGTGCACAATCCTGTCATTTTCAAAAAGTTCTCCGATTAGGTGGGGAGTAGTTCTATGACTAACCTAACCCTTAAGAGTGTCTTTGGCAACTGTTGTGGTGAAGCCCAATTGTTGGTGTGTGCCTGTAATGTGCCTGAGATGGTGATGAACCTAGAAATAGGTACACTCCATCGCTTGTCTGTCATGTTTTCTCCATGTCTTCTATGTGTGTGTGTATGGCGTGTTTATTCCCAATCATAGTCTTAAAGACTGGTGGCAATGAGTCCCTCCTATGCTTCAGGATTTGTTTGGCATGCTTGATTTGTATGGCATGTTTGTTCTCAAGTGTAGTCTTAAAGATTGGTGGCAATGAGTCCCTCCTACACTCTGAGATTTGTATTGCGTGTCTGTTTCCCCATATGCAGTCTTAAAGATTGGTGGTGATGAGTCCCTCCTGCATTTTGGGTTGTGTGTTTACTTTCCTTGTACTTGCATCTACATTTCATATATGAGAAAAAGAAAAAGAAAATAATCACTGCATTCACTGTGTTTTGCGTGTCTTAAATGTTGTCTTCTCCATGTTTTGCGTGACTGTAATTGTCTTCTCTATGTTTTGCATGCCTGTTACTGTCTTCAATGTGTTTGGCATGTCTTCACCGTGCTTGGCGTGTTTGTTGACCGTACTTTAATGCATGTATTGGCCTTGCATTTATACATACATTAAAGTGGGGGCTAATATTATGTCAGAAAATGTCCCCTTGGGGGCTTTTCCCTCTTAAGGTTTAGCTCCCAGGTCCTGTTATTGCATTTAGAGCATCTTGCATTTTATTTCTGACTCCCAATGAGAAAACCCTTAGGTCTTGTGACAAATAGGACCTAGGGGGATGCGGTTTAATGAATCCTGAACAAAAATGGTAGGGTGGACTTGGGCGCTAGGGCCCTAGTCCAGCCCTATTTTGGGTCTACCCTAATTTCAAATGTTGGTTTAGTGACCATTAATTAGGTCATATGCTGACATCTAAAGTTTGAATTACAAAATTCTTAGCAAGAATCTTTGTAGTTGCATATATAAGCATGATTAGGTTTCATTTGCAAACTAGATGGACATTAGGTGGATTTGATGTATACTTGTGATCATAGAGCATTCAAAATATTCATTGTGTGCAGAGCAGAGCATTGTTATTGTGTTTATGTTTTGCAGATTTGACATCCATCTCCTCATGGCATGAAGAGCATCTTCCTTCCATGAGATCTTCACTACAAGGTGATATCTATTGTGTTTTCAATCATTTATCATTTGGATTTTTGCCTCTATCCTGTCAGGATATGTACTCTTACCTGACAATAATGTTCGGAAGACTTGAATGTCTCTTCGGGGCTTGATCGAGGCAAGCCTCTAAACACCACAACCCCCTCCCACACTCCTTGTGATTGCAGGTTACAGGTGTCGTGTTCTGTGAAGTGGAGTTGAAGAGAGGAGTGGCGGGCATCAAGGATTTGGGATCTCAAAATAAGTAGGACACTAGTGCTTTTCCTAGACTAGGGCACTAGTCCCTGTGTCCTCTGCAGTTGAATTCTTAGAAACAAAAGTTATAGTATAGATCAGTGTCGGAAGGAGATCAAGATCCCACAAAGAAACAGGTACCTTGGACTTGGACGCTAGTCCCCGTGTCCTCGACTTCTCCGCCTTCTAAACTTGGAAAAATAGTAGGTTAAATATCTCTATCCTTTGTCTTAGTCTGAAAGGATTTCCCGTAATTTGATAATTTGCTTACTAATTTACATAATTAGGGTTTCTAAGTACACTTGAGCATTAGATAGAGACATTGTTTGACACATCCAAGAATCCACAGCTTCCCAAGTGGCAAATCAACCTGATAGGTGATTGCTCTCACTTAGTGGAGATTCAAATCGGTTGATAAGCCCTTGGAATGTTTGTAGTGAAAGGAAGATTTTGCATAAACCCCTTCTAAGAAAAAAACCACTACAAAACATGTCTTTATTAAGATTGCCTCAATTTCCCTATTTGTAACTTCAACCTGGCCATTTGATTATGGGTGATAGGGCTGATGTGAACTGTGGTCCTTGATCTGTAACTATTTCCCTTGGCACTCCATATCTAGTAAATATTTCCTCATACAAAAATGTGGCCACCTAACTATCTCTTGCAGCCTTGAGAGCTTTAACCTCCACTCATTTAGTTAAGTAATCAATACATACTAGTATGTGCTCTTTATTGTTAGAGGGAGGATCAACGGGGCTAATAAAATCAATGCCCCATTTGTTAAAGGGTGTAATTACCAATCGTGGGTGTAGGGGCATCTCATCACTTCTTGTAGGTCTACCCATCCTTTGATAACAATCACATATCCTTGTATATTGAATTGTATCTTTGTGTAGTGTTGGCCAGTAATATCCAGTAGTTAAGATCCTGAGTGTTATCTATTTGGTTACAAAATGCCTTGGGCCACAAGTTTCATCATGACATGCCTTAAGAACATCATATACTTCATCTTCTCTAACACATCTGCACATGACATTCAGGTCTTGCATAAAAGAGGTAGCCAGCTATCCATGAATAGGGGAGGCTACGTTCAACTAGATGGCACCTTTCTCTTGGTGAGAGGTGTGGAGGTGTCTTTCTTGCAACCAGATAATTGGCTATATTTGAATACCAAGGAGTTTGGATAGTTAATGAAAATAAGTGTTCATTAGGAAATGAGTCATCAATAACTAGATCTTCATTATAAGTAGGGAGACTGGAGAGGAAATTAGCAACCACATTGGCCTTCCCAGGTTTGTCCACAATAGTGGTATCAAATTCCTATAACAACAACTATCTAACCAGTCTGCTACTAACCACTGGTTTGTTCATTAGATATCTTATTTTTGCATGGTCAAGTATGAAAAAAATAGGATATCCAATGATATATTGTCTGAACTTATTGATTGGATAGATAACAACTAACATTTCTTTCTCTAAAATAGTATAGTTAAGTTTAGAACCTTGTAGATTCTTACTAATGTAGTAAATAGAATATTCCAAATTCCCCTCCTTTTGTCCTAGCATAACACCTACAACATTATCAGAGGCATCTGTATGAATATGAAAAGAACTTTCCAATCGGGTCCTCTGAGTACAGGTGTCTTTGTCAAGGAATCTGTAAGACTTTCAAAGGCTATTTGACAAGCAAGTGTCCAATCAAATTCAACATTGTTAAAGAGTAGGACAAATAGAGGTGTTGCTATTTTACTAAAATATTTTATAAATCTCCTATAATATCCTGCATGGCCAAGAAAGCTTCTGATATCCTTTTGTTTTTGAGGAATAGGTAATGTTGAACTAACTTCAATTTTGTTGGGATGCACTTGAATTCCTTTCTTGGACACAAAATGGCCAAGTACTACTCCTTCCATCATCATGAAACATTTTTCATAACTAAGAGATAGGTTATGATCTTGACATCTCTAGGGAACTTTTTCAAGGTTTGTCAATGCTTCTTCATAAGAGTCTTCATAAGTGGTGAAATCGTCCATATAGACTTCCATGGAGTCATGAGAAAAATTAGAAAAAAATACTCAACACAGCCCTTTGAAATGTTGCAGGTGCATTACAAAGTCCAAATGGAAGGGCTAAATAGGCATAGGTTCCCAATGGGCATGTGAATGTCATTTTATCCTGGTCTTTTGGGGCTATTTTAATCTGATTATAGCCATTGGATCCATCTAGGAAAGAAAAGTATTTCTTACTAGCCAAAGAATCCAAGACCCGATCAATGAAAGGAAGAGGAAAGTGATCTTTCCTAGTGGTTGTATTCAGTTCTCTATAGTCTACACAAACTTGCCAATTGCCTCCTTTCTTTGGTACTATGACTAATGGGGATACCCATTGGTTGTCTAATATAGGATATATGAATCCTATATCTAATAATTTCTGCAATTCATTCTTCACTATGTCTCTTACAATAGGGTTCATTCTCTGTTGAGGTTGCCTGACTGGTCCATATCCTTCATTGATATATTCTATGCATGTAGAGACTAGGATCTATGCTTTTCATGTCATGATAGTCCTAGGAAAATGTGGTTCTACGAGTTTGCAATATGTTTATTAGTTCAGACTATTGCACTGTTATCAGTTGATTGTTGATATTAAGTGTTCTACCTAGTGTGATATCAATTGGTGTTGCAAATGTCATAATAGAGGCAACATCTAGCCCTGATAAATTGATGCTACAACTATGTGGTAGCAAATGGTGGAACATGCAGGTAGTGGAAGCATAGGCTTGTGTGTTCACTGTGGGAAAAATATTATGTAGCGGGCAAGTCAAGCATACCAAACATGGGTCTTGCTGTGGGTCCCTCCCATAGTGTTTTGTATCACATTCGAAATCACTTCATACTCATCTTGAATATTTAACAATGGGCTTCATTTAATAGTCATTAATGTCTGAAGAGAATATTGGTTAGTATCCTCTAGGTCTAGCCAAATAGGTTGTTCCATGTCAGCAAAAGGTTGTTCTGGGGGATAAAGGACCAATTTCTTAGTTACATTTCCATTGGAAATTATCATATTGCTAGACTTGCATCCGATGAAGGCATCTATTGTTGCCAACCAAGGTCATCCTAGAATGAGTGGATACCCACCCAAGTTGGCCTTGGGTTACAGGACCATGAAGCATACAAGGTATTCCCATGAGTCCAGTGTGATTACCAGATCTTCAATGATTCCTTCAGGTTTGACAATTGACCTATCTGCCAATTGTAAGACTATTGGTGTAGGCCTTAAGTTAATCAATTGAAGATTGTTCATTATTTCTTTTGTCATCACATTTATGGCTGCACCTAAGTCAATCAGAGTATTTTTTATAAGGGTGCCATTAATGTGCACATCAACTATGTTAGGAATTTGCAGGTCAATTAAAACCAATTCCACATAACCCAATAGAAAAAAAAGATGTAGCAAATAACCATAATGCAAAGATAAAATGAACAAACAACAAGATAACACAAGATATACCCTGGGAAAACCCTCAAGAGGGAAAACCTAGCCTCCAAAAGCATCCACACTCATATGTATCATTCAACAATATAGATATTACAATACATGCCATGAGTCTCCATGAATACCTCTGAATCTATCAAGCACCTCCAATGCATCCTCCATTGTGTACAAGCATGAATCCACACGTCACATGCCATGCTTCACAATATGCACTTATAGGAGAGAGCTCAATACAATGACAGCCTCTCACAAACCTCCAATCCACCTACAATGAAATAGCCAACCCACCCAAACCACTAACCATGTGCTTGCTTTTATAGACCATGCTCACACAAATACAACTTGTGGTATTGGATAAAACCATTTGCCCCAAAACCATGGATACACAAAACCATTGACCCACTTATTTAATGTTGGTACTACATTTTCCCAATAATTAAACAATACAAATAATATCCCAATGTTACATACAACTTTTACAAGTGGCCTCCAAATAAATATCTAATGTGGTTAAACACATAAATTAAGATGTACCACAAATAAATATTTATTTTACATGAATAAAATAATACAATATTATGTAAGGTGTACAACACCTATCTCCCAACATTCTCCCACTTGTTGTATACATTGCATAAGGGTCAATCCATGAAATACAACATCATAGGCAAACATGAAATCACATGAATCTCCAGCATGCTCTCATGCTCCATCAAGATACCTGCAATAAAATCAAAGTGACCACCATCTCAAGCAAGAACTCTCATCCTCCAACATGCCACCTATGGAAGAAAAGGAACATGCCAAGGTGAAGATGCACCAATCCAAAGAACACAAGCATCAAATACAAGTGATAACAAAAAGGCTCCAAGCTGCTGTCAAAGATAAAAACCCACATGGCTAGAAATAGCACCCACAATATATACTAATATATCCAACCATCCATACCTCACAGGTATCAACAACATCAATAAACTCATGCCAACAACATATCCAACCCATATACCGCAATCACAAGCTCCATGTATAAAACCTGTCAATGAAGAACACATATATCTAGGAACTCCTACTGCATGGGTAATGTCAAATTGGAAAATAGATCAAAGGCATATCAAGTCTATCAATCAACACTCAAACCAAGGTGTGGCTAATCAACAAGCCAATGTAGTATCAAGAACAATCACAATGATCCACATATGCATGATAAATCGCTACATACTCTCTCACAACATGTCACCATAACTATCCCAACTCCAACCATATAAACATGATCCTTTGGGAAGTAGCCATAAGACAAAGAGAGAAAACATGTAAATCATAATGTCCTTCTACAAACACCTCAAAGTACTAAGTTGTGTCAACTATGATCTCCTCTACAACCCCAAATAAAAATCCTCAACAACACCCAACCATTCAATCTCATAAGATCAAATGAACATATGTAACATGTAACCAACATGGATGTAAGCCTCTCTAATCAAGGTAGATCAAACTCGTAACCATTCCATAACCAGGAATAAGCCCAATCACATCTCCTAAACTCCTCATAATGAACATCATAAATCAAACCATACGAACAAGGAGATAACCATGCTAACATCCCTCAAATGAGCCCTCCAGAACCAATAATCATAGCTCAAGATCCATATCTATGAGAAGATAAAGCATAAAGCAAAATACATCTAAAAGGATGGGCAATACCTTATAGATGGTAAACCACTGAGTAGACCAAGAGTTGGAAATGATAATGCTCCTCCAAGATACACCAAGCCATCATGACTCTCTCCAAGAACAGTCTCCTCTAGGTCCATAATGAACTCACGTCCATATCCAAGTGTAGGGATCCTCAGTCTATCTGTTGAAACCTCCAAAGAGTAACTATCTCAACAAGTGTCTCTAATCCCAAGAGAACTCTAGCCTTACCTAAGTCTCCAAGTATCTATGAGCACCTCCATGATCAATCCATGCTAAACTCCAAATGCAACACCACACTATCATGAATCTCCCAAGCAAAAGACCAAAGTACTCAATACTAAGAGGACCAACAAGATCACTGTCAATGCTCCTACTACACTTCTACATAATCAAGAAGCCCATCATGACATCATGATCTAACCATCTCCTCAAGGAGATCACATGCAACAATGCATACATCCTATCTCAAGAGAACCTGAATCATGCCAAAACTCTAAGCTAGCATTAAGAGTAAACCATGACATAATATCAACATCTCTAGATCAAAGATAAACATGTCAAACTGACAAGTCATAAACTAACACCTCAACCAAAGACTCAAAGAAGTCCTCCATGGTAAACCAAGATGTCAAAATCTCCAATCATATGAAGATAACCATCTACTAACAATGGAAATCAGGATGTCAAAGCACTCTCATTGAAACAAGAATCATAATCCAAGAGCTCCTTCATGACACCTACAACCACTGCAGGAGATCATCCATCACCAATGATGAATCCACATCATAGCCAAAGCTCCTATTGAATCATGATACTGAGCTATCCATGACAACAAAGAAACCATCTCCTAAATGAAGATTATCAATGGTCCCAAACCAATCAAGGAATCCCACTGTAACATCAACAGCTCCCAAAAGGTCAAGTAAACCATAATCTCCAACCAAGAAGATAAAACCATCATTGTCAAAAGCTAACATAAAACCATGTATCCAAGCTATCCATGACATCATGATAAACATGCTATAAGTCCCAACAACTGACTATCTGGGCACTCTAATCATCCATCCTCTCATCCCAATGCAACATACCAATGTACAAATGACCACATACAAGGCCAACTAACGAAGTCTACATAAACACTGAATCAATCTCATGGATATAGACAGTCCACATCTGAGTCATCCCACTGTAGCCATGGGGTAGCTAATCCACAAAACTACATAACTCGTAGATCCAAACAAATGTAACATTCAAACTCATCATCACACTGGTAATATGCAAACTTAGATATCAAAGAAGACAACTTGTAGACTCCAAGACTCAAACACCAAATCAACGCTAGATTTGATTAGCCAACAAGTCCACAAATGAGTTACCACAGTCAAGGAACTAATAAAGCATCTAGGACATAAGAACAATCCCCTAAAACAACACCACAACACCCCCTATAATCATGAATCGAACATCATAGCCCATACCTATCAATCACATACATGATCATGTCATGCCAATGCAAAAGTGTACCTGCATATCCATGACACCATAATCTTCGTCATCACTGTACCTGTACTCAACACCCATTGAAACGAGACTCCAAGTCTCACATCCGTATCAACCATGTCCTCAAATCAAAAGACAACCTGTGTACCTATATCCACCAAAGTCCAAACTCTAAAAACACCTATAAACCTATATCTAGAAGTACCAAATCTGTAAACCTGCTATACCATGTTGATGGTCTCATAAAAACATGCACTCCCATAAGTTTGTGCCCAAAAATCCATCCGAATGCACTCATAAATGCACTCAGAATCTCAGGCTCCTACAAGTGATCAAACAAGTACCAATCTCTCTTTGTACACCAAACTGAAAATCTACATGATTCAAAAATATAGTACACTACAATAGCTCTCCAACGCCTATTCGAAATTAAAAATCTAATTTCGTATGCAAAAGTTATGAGCATAAATTGTCCCAGAGCAATGCCTGGATTTAGGCAACAAATTATAACACAAATAGCAAAATATGATGACCAATCAAAGAGACCTTTCTGATGCCTATAAGAAGTCAAAAAACTGATACCGTATGTGAAAGTTATGCCCGCTGGAAGAAGATACCCTCCGATGGCTAAAAGGGGACCCTTGGGGACCCATTCGTACATGATGACATCATTGCTGATTGTGTGCTGATGCAAGTGTTGACTGGGCATATTGTGGTGCTAACGTGGCAGAGTTGACTACACCATTTGACTTTGATCAGCGTGGGTGGACTCTAAAAGTTTTTACAATTTTGTTTTCAATTTTCACGGACTTGAAATGCTTTAGGAGGAGGTTTAAATTATTTGATTTGAATTAAAATATTTGAGGTCACTCTCATAAAATTCATCTACCTCATTTAATAATAATTTTTTTTGTTTAACTGCCCATACGAGCTACTCATGGCTGCCGATGGTGGTCGGAACCCTGCCAGATCGACGGGTGCTGGATCATCCGGTGCCGGACAGCGGGCCTAAAGGACACCGCCGGCTCGGGCACCACTGGCTGGAGGGCTGATGAAGGACTGTCAAGGAAGCTGACTGGCTCTGACACTAGTGGCACTCCCTTGTACCTCCCCTGCAAATAATTTTTTTTGATATCTTTTAAAAAATTTTGTTTCCACTATAGTTTTAAACAATTTTTTTTAATCAATTTTTTTTTTTCAAAAACTATAGAACAAATTTCTTTTGCGCAGGAATTTTTTTAAAAAAATTCTGCAAATCCGTATGACGTACCTGGGAGAGTAAATTTTTTTGCATTTTTCACAGTGGCCAAATCATGCAAAATTATATGTTTTTCTTCACCTCTCAGGCCTCCTGGACTAAATGGCAAGGCCTGTTTTGTCCTAGGAGGTCATCTGTAGAAATTCCTCCTCAAAACCTATTGGTATAGATTGTATACACACAACAAGAGATAAATTCACTATGAACTTAATCTATCTTGAAAGATATGGAGAATTATCAAATAATAATTCACAATCCCAAGGCTTCGGTAGTTAGGTCATGACTATGTCAGATTACTCAAAGGTTCAATGTGAAGCTATTTAACAAGGGGCCTTACATGATTTAAATGTTTATTGCTGGCTGAGATTACTCAATCTTTACAAATAACCTTGAATTATTCTCACAGAGTTAATCATTTGCTTATATTTGTAATTTCACTATCAATATTTACATGAATTCTAAAGAAACATGCTCTGTATCTCAAAGTTATGAAAACTACTAAAGATCTTTATCATTTGCATGTATTTACTAGGATCTTTAACAATTTCCTTTAGATGACTGCGTTTTGGTTAATTATTTAAACTACTGGTAAAAGAAAGATAAAAGGTTAAGGTTAGAGGTATGATTAAAACAAAATAAGATGCTCTGTTACTCACGCGTATAAGCTTTGATTATCCTAGACAATTCAAAAGTAAGTAAATTCACATATGTTAATCCAGATCATTTCACAAATTCACATACAAAATTGTAATCTTTAAAGGAAATATATCATAAACACATGCATCAAATAACACTCTAGAATAGACATAGAAATTTGATATTTGCATTTACTAGTATATGCTAGCCATTTCAAATTTACAATATTTCATGACTTCAAATCTTCTGAATGTATCAACAAAATCATCAAAACTTCTAGATATTTTTACATATGTAGAAAGGAAACATGATATTCCACATAATCCTTCCTATAGACATAGGCAAATTCCTCTCAAACTATTTATGCTTAAAGCACTCTCCCTAGTCACTTATCTTGCAAATGCTCTGGTGTGTTTTTCTATGCAGGCCGTGTGCACTAAAATAGGTGTAACAAATATCCTTATATAGACTTAGATCCTGTGTAATGGTTACAAAATCCCATTAAGGGCTTAGATTCAAAATACAATATTAACGGTGGAAGCAGACTTACCAACTACGCACCAGTTGGCACATAGGAATATCCTTGGAATATACTCTTTGCTAGTTGTCACTCCCAAAATATCTTGAGAGAATATTATTTTGGTCACAAAGATGCCTTTAGGATCTTTTGAAATGTCACAATGTCTGCAATGGTTGACCTTCTGTCTTTGAGTTTTCTGCAGGTGCAAAAAGAATAATAAAATAAAGAATGAAATGAGCATATCAATCACTATCTTTAGTGTCCTCCACTTGTAGACCTCCTTTCTTCTATCCCATATAATGTGTATATCTTTCAACCAAGGTTGATATGGATGCATGACCTATCTTTTGAGATGCCTCCCATGTCTATTGTTGCATCTCCACACTTTTCTTTAATATATGTGCCCTGCCCTCCATATCCTCTATTCTTTTTTGATACTTCTTAATTTTGGCACTCAGTTCCATTATTAATTCGACTACCTCTTCACTCAATTTATTGATAGGGTCATCAATGCATGACTGAAAGATATCTCTAAACTCTTTTGCTATTGTGGATGCATCATATACCTAAACCTTAGAGCAAGGATGCCCTACTAAATGTTGCACTATCTTTACATGCTTATCTAACAAATCTTGAGCAGTTTTCTCCAACTCTTGCACACTAATAATACAAGGCCTAAGCATACCTTCCTCAAATTTCAGCCCCATCTTCCATCGAGGTACTTTAAAAGCAATCTTTACAGTCAGGACCCCTTCATTAGCCAGTCATTCCATGTGTTCATCCATAGCATTAAGTTTACTTAGTTCATCTTTATTATGCTTGATTCTTGTTTGACATTTTTGTAGAAGGCTCGCACAGTTATTCTTTTCAGTGAAAGTGGCGTCCCAATAGCTTATTGCAATCTTTATTACCTCTTCTCCTTTCTGTATAAATGTCTTGACATACTCTTTGAATATGCTAGCTTCATGCCTTTTATTCTCTATGTCACTTATTTGCTCCTTGGACAAAATTGTCAATTATGAAGGTAACTCAGGTAAACCTTGTTCTGGATTCATCATTCCTTGAATGAACTACTGCAATTGAGCAATCCACCCCTTCAATTGCACTATCTTCTATTTATCTTTCCTCATCTTGGTGGCAGTTAATTTTGTCATTTCTTGCAGTTCTTCAATATGTTTCTCCCAGTTGACATGTCCAAGATTCATACTTATAACATTATATTCCTCCATGCCAATTTCACCTTTCTCTTTGTCATCTTGAGGAACAACCATTTGCATAGTTTTGGCACCAGAAGGATCTCTTTTAAGTGCAGACATGATCCTCACCTTCCTTTTACCCCTCCTAGTGGCCTCATTACCTAATAAGTTTTTTATATCAATGGGTGATAACTGCACTGCTGCCTCCTATTGTACCTTAGAACCCACCCAAGATGGTACTGCCATGCTGGTATCTGCAACCTTGTCATTCATTACCTCATCTTGAGGTTCTTCTGTTATTACTTCATCTCGCCCTTGTTCCTCATGCTCTTGATGCTCTTGTTGTTGATCATGTTGTTGTTGTGGAGGTTGTTGCTCTTGTTGGACATTCTATTCTTCCACATTTCTCTGTTCATCCCCATGAGGCATTTCAGGATCAGGAACCTCATGTGATGCATCCTTTCCCTCATTATTTCTTCGTTCCTCCATCCTATCTACATGAACATTTTCTTGCCTTGATGTATCTTTTGCTCAAGAGGGTGGTACGTTGCCAACATTATCACCTTCTTTCCCCTCTGCCTGATTTCTCATTATCTCTTGACAAACTTCTTTTACTTCCTCCACTATATTTTGAGGCACCAAGTTATCAAATGGATCAATCACATCGGCATCCTCTGCTGATGTCATGGCAGCCTCAAGGACTTGTGATGTTGTTGCTGCCTTTTGTGACACCCCTGCATCAAATGCCCCTAACATGAGGTGAGTCTTAGGTATTTGTCTTACTTCTTCCTCTTCACTACTCATCTCCAAGCTGTCATCACTACTTTCATCCTCACTTTCATCTTTATCATCTTCAACATCATTTATGTCATCTATGTCCACAATTTCTATATTTTCTTGTGTAGATACTTGGGCCTTAGATGTTTTTTGTAACATCTCCTTAGTCATTTCCTATTTAACTTGGATGAACCCTTGTATTTTCTCTTGCTGTGTTTGAGTTGCCAAGGGGGTTTGTTGAGCCGTTGGTGCAACTTGGACACTTGGTGTTTGTAGAAGCACTGCAGGTGTAAGTGTTTGTACTGGAACCTGCTCTACTGTGGTAGATGCAAATGGTGTCCCTCCTTTTGTAGATGTAAATGTTCTTGACAGGATAGCCACTGTTATCCCTAGTGCATAAGGATCTAACAATGTGGCCCCAGTGTTTTCTTTAGCTATTTTAGCTTCTACTACTTGTCTCTTTCTCTTCAAGAAATCATCAAAATTGTCTTCACTTTCCAGGCTTCTCTTCATTGTCTTTGATAAGCCCTTTTTCTGACTTCTCCATTGTCACAATCAACCCAAAAGTCTTCAAGGTGTGGTTGATGTCTAAAATTCTTGTCTACAAAGTTTTGTATTCATTTGAATGGATCGAATGGTCTAGCCAAATCAAAAGTTTGAAAACCAAAATATTGTAACTCTACTTCTGATGTCTTAGCTACTTCCTCAATAAAACATTGGTATCTTCCAATACCAGAAGGAAACTTGATATTACTTCTATTGAACTTTGCCTTATACATCCCATAAACATCCAGTATTTATTGTGTGAACTCCAACAACACCATTTTGTCTGTTAGATACCTAGGTAATTTGAAAGGTTTCCCCATGAATCCTTCTATTCTTATGTAGGTGAAGGTGGGTAATTGTATGTACCAGGCACTATGTAAATTGATTGCATCACGTGCCTTTTCTGATAGTCTTTTATTTCTATCTCCAATTAATGTTCTCACTAGGTACATATAAAATACATCATTTACCCTTATGAAATTCTTCACTTCATTTTGTTCTGCAATTCTGGGTAATGATCATACACTAGCACCTACCCTAGGACACTTCCCAATGTACCAATCCTCTGTATTCCCCTCAACTGCATCTTGGCTGCACATGAATAGACTATGTAAGAAGACATGTAGAACATCCTCTATTTCTTCCATCTCATAACTTGTGAAAAAATGGCATTGCTAATGGCCAAAGCCTAGTGAACATCCCCTGTTTCTTCTCTAATGAACTGAATTATAGAGAACATCCATGGTTCAAATGTACCTGCATCTGCCAATCCCATTAATTTTCTTAACAACTTGATCATTATATAAACATCTTCCTTGAAGTCCAACCTGTATAAGTTCTTTAGGATCCTGATAGCTACTTTTGGTTTCTTGTCTTGAGAATACCATCCATAGAATATTGCACTTTTGCAAGCTGTCTCGTTTCCTTTAAAATCAGCTGATTAGTGTTCTACATCTATTTCCTTCATTTTATCACTGATTCTCAAACCAAAGGTCTCAGCTATCCCTTCCAGCGACAAATCTACATATACAACACCATTGTGCTTCACGTTCCTAGAGTTCATGTCATATCTCTGAATGCATTCAATAACCAAATCCCTAGCTTCCATTGCAAGTGGAAATCCTACAGCATTATACAATCCCACATCCCATATATTCTTCATGGCCAGAGACGCTCCAGGTGCTCTAATCTTCCGTAGTAGATTGGCAGAATCCAAATCCCCAATTTGTGTGTCAATTGCCCTTCCTCCTGAAGAGTAAATTTGTGAATTATAACTCCTGCTTAGAAATTCCTCTTTAACTTCTTTCCTTTTGTCTTTCTTTTCTCCTTTTCCATTCATCCTCTTAGTTTTCTTCCCTTTTTCTGGCATCCTATCAAGAGACATATTCATTTTACAACCAGGCTCATATTTTCTAGAGTTTTACCATATAGATTTAGCATTTCACATTTTACCCTAAGGTTTTTCTTTTTTTACTTTTTTGAATTTTTTATGGCTACCCTACTACGTTTAAGTTTTACCCTTAATTGCAATAATTAGCTAAGTTTAAACCATTTTCGTTACCCTACTGTAATTACTATAAAATTCCCCATAATCATTTTCTGTTAAGCACAAGTGGGAGCTTTAAATACATACCTGGATTCTCAACCTTTGACCTTTATACTATTGACAAGAGATTTTTACCATTTGATTTCACTGCAACCATCTTTGAGATCACAATTCACCTTCGTTCGTCGTAGCTCTATAGAATGCTCTGCAACTAAATTCTAAATGCAATTGTAAAGGTAATGCAATCTAAATTCCCTTTTTACTCATTCGACATTAGGTATTTCATGTGGTAGATATGCATTAAATGTTGTAGTTAATATATGCAATTGGATTTGTGTTTTACTTTTATCGTTCAATGCATATTTTGAATTTTGTATACGTTCACTCCTTTTGCACTTTTTGCATTTGTATATCTTGTACATGCACTTTTCATTAATATGCAGGGAAGGAGTGATCACGTCATTATAAACATTTTGACTTAATGACCCTTTTTTGACGTTCAGTTAGCCTTTTGTATCTTAAACCATGCATGCGTTACCTTTATGCATCTGTAATTTCCCTTCTTGTTTGTTTTGTATATTTGCTTGTATATGTTCATGTATATCTTATATAGTCGCCAAACATACAAATGCAGACTCCATCGGGTTTATGAAATGACTTGGAATCACCTTCGAGTCTGGCTTTATATATAGTACGTTTGTATTACCTTTTGTATATCACATGCATGCACTTATACATGCCTATGTGACATTGACTTTTCCACTCGTCGTTATGCACAAATGCACTTTATTTCATAATTTACTCTTGAGTTCATACCCGTAATTGTATCTTTCTCCTTTGTATATTTAATACATGCATACAAACATGCAAGCACGGACCTCACTTGAAGTTTATAAAGTATTAACTTTCTAATCGTGTCCAGATTTGTATATGCACTTTAGATACATGCACTCACACATAAAAAGACACATACAAATATAACCACTTGCTTCCCCTTTTAAAACTCAATTGAATTTTCCTTTCAGGTCCATATCTGCACTTGTATATAAAAATATACTTCTAGCAATGTATTAACCATACAAATGAGATAACTATGACTTCATATGCTAACTATAAATTTCCTTTAACGTCTGCCAATGCATACTTTAGATTTGCATAAAAGATACATGTCTTGTAATATGCAAATACAACCGTAGACTTCTACCATTATAAAGTATACCATGAAACGCTATCGGGTCCGGCTTAGCATAAGTATGTTTGAACCACTTAAGATGTGAACATAACATGGGATTTAAACATGATACATAAAGTATAACCCGATATCCCGATAACACAAAGTATATGAGATACATGCAAATGGTAATGTATATGAGATACATGCTGACCAAACCATCCAGCGTTGACTTTTCACAGAAATTGACATAACCCTCAAAATATGTAGAATTTTCAAATCGCTCAAAAAGCAACCCTAGCTGATTTTTAACACATACCTCATTGATAACAACCATTTTTCACCAAGTATTGTGTAACTTGAATTTTAAGCATCATAAACATTTTAGCCATACCGCCAAGCAAGCAAAACCAAACCAACACAAAAGCAAAAGGCACAACAGGGGTCCTCATTTTGCTAAAGGGTAAAATGGGGCATGTTGTGAGCATCACAACAACTAGAAACCAAATAAAACAACCAAATTTAAAGAGCTCAAGAAACAAAATGAGATAAATCATAAATTTCCAACTTTCCTATATGCAAAAGTTGTTCAATCACATAAAGAATGTATTTACTAACCCAAAAGAAGCTTCCAAAGGAATTTAAGTGTGTGCAATTGGTTCATTCACATTCTTTGGAGCAGACTCAAAAAACAACAACTATTTACATTAAACTACATAAGTGGATTTATCCTTCTAAGCCAACCTAGATAGAGCCTTGCTGCCAGTCAGGCGTCTATAGCCCCAACAAGGTTATCGCTATAATCTCCCCAAATAGAGCCCCACTGCTAGCATCCGTCCATAGTCCTAGTGGAGTTATCTGGTAGTCCTCATATGTTTCAAATGATCACTTTCCTTTATTCATTATTTATTATACTTTTGATATTACAATGAAGCTCATGTTCAACAGGTAATGAAACCCTGTTCTTGATATGCAGGGTGGAGATTATAGTGGTAGCGAAGGCAAAACTTTAGATTTTTCACTTAATACAAGTGTCCACTATCTCCTGAACCTACTCCTAGAATCTTAAAGATGTGTATTTGTATGATTCCTTGAATGTTTTAATTTGTTGTTGGTGAATAAAATCCTTCAAAGACCAAACAAGCAAATTACATCTATAAAAGTCACAACTTATGCATAAATTTCAAATGGTTCCCTGAGTTCTAGAAATTTCACTATTTTCTAAAGTTGTAGCCTACTCCTATATATCCAAAATCAAAATGAAGATCCCCAAGCAAACCGCAAACAAAGATAAACCCAAACAAACAGACAAAACAAACAAACAAAACAAACAACTATACAAGTATTTACAATATGGTACATGGTAAGACTTAACTCAACACTTTAAGCTTGAAAGTAATGTTTGAGGTATTGACCATTAACAGGTAATGGAGTGTCCTCACCAGTTAGGGTTTTCAACCTAAATGTGTTATCTCCAATAATTTCAGCGATCTGCAATGGACCTACCCACAGAGTATCAAATTTTCCATGATTTCCTTTTTTCTTATGAGCTTTGTCCCAACACAAGACCAAATATGAGATTTTAAAAGTTTTAACCCTGGCCCATTTATCAAACCATCTTTTGACCACTGCTTGATGTTTAACAAATCTATCTATGGCTTGATTTCATTTTTCATCCAAGTGTAGCAATTAAACTAGCCTAGCTTCTCTTTGAACATCAAAGCCTAAGTATTCATTAGCAAACTTCCAAGTTGGAATTCTCAAGTTAACAGGCAAAATAGGATCTGTACTATAAACTAAATGGTACGGGGCATTACCCAATGCTGTTTTAACTTTCATCCTATCCACCCACAAAGCATATTTCAACAAAGAATTCTACTCCTTAGGGTTTTTGGCAATCAATTTCTTAACGATGTCTAACAGAATTTTGTTAGTGGACTTTGCTAACCCATTACCTTGTGGATAATAATTTGATGAAAACTTCAAAACAATACCATATTCAAAAGCCCAGTTTGAAAATTTTAAAGAAGAAAATGCAGGGCCGTTGTCACATACCAGTGCATAAGGTACTCTGAATCTGGTTATGATATTTTCCTCCAGAAATTTGATGACAACCTCAGTGGTAGACAACTTACAGCATGTAGCCTCTATCCATCTAGTGCAATAATCAGTCACCGTAAGTATGAACCTATGTCCAATAGAAGATGGAGGGTTAATGACTCCAATGAAATCCAACCCCCATTGTGCAAAAGGTCTAGTTTCTATTACAGGTTGCAACAGATGAGTCATATTTCTTCCCTTATCAGCTATGGTTTGACAGGTATGACAATACTTGATATGTTCTTCAGTATCTTTAAACATGGTGGGCCAATTGTACCCAGCTCGCAAGATCTTATGTGTTGTGGCTAAGTGAGACCCATGAGTTGTCCCATACTTATCATGTAATTCTAACAACACTTTATATGCTTCATCTCTATTCAAACATCTCAAGTATATCCCTTCATGATTCTTTTTTAATAATAAACCTCCCTGAATCATATACTTTTGGGCTTTCAACCTTAATGCCCTTCTCTGGGAAGATTTCATATGACTGGGATACATCCCTGATACCAAAAATGTGGTAAGATCATCATACCATTTGCTCGTAGTCACTGTATTTACTACATACTGTTGGTGAACAATCTTGGGATCTATGTTAGCTATAGTCTGCACTAAGGCTTGACCCCTGAGCAATTTCATTGGAACAATTTCCAAATCAAACTCCTATAGTATGGTGATCTATTTTGCTCTTTTATCTCCTAGTTCGTTTTGCATCAGTAGCATCTTCACTACAACATCAGGCACAATAGCCTTGACTTGACTTCTCAAAATGTAATGCCTAAACTTTTTTATTGCTTTTACCAAGGTGAAAGATTGCCTTTCAGTGTCCAAGTACTTCAATTCTGCATCCTTGATTGGAGCACTCACTATTGGCCTCTCTTCATTTTCTTCACCTTTTTGTTTCAAGGCTGCTGCACAGGAGTGTTCAAATGCAAAAGAGTAAATAAAGAATGGTTTAGTATTATCTAGCCTAGTTAATACCAGAGCATTGGTGATGGCTTCATCTATATCCCTAAAAGCTGCTCTGGCCACTGGCGTCCACTCTATCTTGGTGTCCTTTTTCAGCATAGCATTTAGAGGTTGTACTATCTCAACAAAACCAATGATAAATTTCATCACAAAGTTAATTTTACCAAAAAATGACTTTAGCTCCTTTTTACTGGCAGGCAATTGCAACTTATTGATCCCTTCCACTTTATCTGGATCTATGGAAATCCCATTCTCAAAAATGATATATCCCAGTAACTTACCTTCTGTCACCCTGAAGACACATTTCTTTAGGTTCAAGGATATACCATACTTCTCACATCTCTGTAAAACTTTTCTCAAATCATCTGCATGAGTAGACCTGTCTTTAGAAAAAACTATCAAATCATCCATGTAGATTACTATGCATTTGCCTACCAATTCATGAAAAGTAATATCCATGGCTCTTTGGAATGTAGCCCCTGCATTGATTAAACCAAATGGCATTCTTCTATAAGCATAATTACCCCATTTACAAGTAAAAGTGGTTTTCAACCTATCTTCTTTATCCACTAAAACCTAATTGTAGCCAGAAAATCCATCCAAGAAAGACATCATCTTAGCACCATTGACTATCTACAAGACCTTGTCCAAGGGTGGTAAAGGATAGTTATCTATTTCCAACGCTTTATTGAGGTTTCTAAAGTCTACACAAAGTTTGATATCTCCATTCTTTTTCCTCACAGGAACTAAATTGGCTACCCAAGTAGAATGCCTCACAGGAAAGATTATCCTTGCAGATACAAATTTCTTGACCTCTTCAAAAATTAAGGGTTCTAATATACTGGTCTTTGTTTCTACCTAAATGGTTTTATTCCCGATCCTAGGGGAATCACATGAGTTATGATGGATGTATCATAAGTTTTAAGATCCTCATATGTCCACGTAATAACATGTTTATAAGCTTTTAGTACAACAGTTATATCATTCCTTAACTCAGTAGAACAGGTCTTCCCAATTAGCACAATTTGAGGATCCTTATCATAACCTAAGTTGAAAGGATCACACTTACCTCCTTCTGTTTTAGGAAGCTCTCTCTGCCTGATAACTCCATCAAAATCAAAGATCTTTTCTAACTCAATGACCCTTTTTTGTAAGAAGTTGCTTTTCAGATCAACTATGTCTTCCTCATCCCAAGATATTTCTAGTCTATCTTGTTCATAAATTATTTGAGCTTCAAAGAAATCATGACTTGTTATAAAATCAAGGATCTATTGGTCAACCTCAAATACTTGAAAGTTAGTCACATTGTCAGGTATACTAGGAATAGACACCAACTCTATTGCAAATTTCTTTAGTCCAGACAAGGCTAATGGTTCAAGAGTGCTAGCTGTAATTGCTAAGGCATCTAGATGTTGATTTAATTCTCTGGAAATGTGTATAATATTGAAAGCGTCAAAGGATTCTATCAAATCCCAGACTCTGTCTATAACTCAACATTTTCTAAAAATTACAGGCATACAACTTCCTAACCTATCTAACCACTAATTCAGAATCAGACAACACCTGAAGGACTTTTACTCTCTTTTTGATGGCCATTACCAATCCATGTATTAGTGCCTCATACTCTGCTACATTGTTGGTACATGAAAACTACATTCTATAGGCTATCAAAAATGACTTCCCATCAGGGTCTATAAGTTCTATTCCTGCCCCTCCTCCCTATTTAGGTTTTGATCCATCACATTTTAAAATCCACATATTTATTTTCTTGTAGACTGGGTCTCTCACTTTTATAGGACACATTTTATTCAATTCAAGTTTTGCAGGGTCAAGCTTATCCATATGCACTTTTGTCTGACCTACAGGTACTGTGGTATTTTCTATAAGTTTGTGAGGGTTAGAATGCTTGTTATCTCTTGTTTCCACAGAATCACTTGGATCTTTCAGTATAACACGAGCATTTTTAGGACTATCAACAACATGTCTACCTTCCATGTTTTCCATTTGTGCCATACATTTCCTATGTTGATATTCAATTATTTCCCTACACATTCCACAATCTTCTGTAGAATGAGCAGTCTTATGAACTCTACACCATCCTTTACATAAAACATCTTGAATAGAAGTTCCATGCTGAATACATTTCCAGATTTCTTTTTTCATGATCTGGTTAAAATTACTCATGGTGCTTTCTTCTTCATCCGAAGAACCAGAATCAGATTCAACACGCACAGTAGTTCTTTTGTCTATAGGTTTTGTTTCGAAATCAAGGGCTAGAATTTCTTCTATTTGGACTCCTCTATTAGAAACCGTATATACACCAGGTTCTACTGCAGCATACAACACCTCGTTTGTTTTATTATACTCTGTTATCATGTGTTTCATCTTTGGTTCTGCATCAATCCTAATCTGGTTAGGGATACCACTCCAGGGTAACCACATGTGTGAAAAATTGGTCGCCATATATCCATTCAAATTTTTGGACCAATCTCTACTCAACAACATCCCATAATTCATAGGAATATCAACTACCTGAATGTCAATATACTGTTGTACTCTAGGATCAGTAGCTAATTGCATATGAATATGCATCAACTCTCCTACAACATTCACTTCAGATTTGTCTAATTGAGTTACAACTTTGGTCGACTTAGTAGGGGTGAGTCCTAAAGATTTACACACTCCTAATGGCATGACATTGGCAGAAGCTCTAGAGTCTACCATGCAATTATGCCAATTTTTCCCAAAGATTCTTAAGGTTAATAGGAAAGGAGGAGACTCCTTTTCTGTGTATAACACTACATTAGTGTTTGCAGGCTACTCAAGACTTTTGTTCTTGGCCTTAATTTGCACTTCCTTATTGTGACTATCTGGACTTATTGAGTTTTCCCTAGGATCAGATTCATCTAAGGACTTCATAAAAGCAGTTCTAACTCCTGGACTTCTCAACAATTCATACAACATAACATTCACTTTTATCTTCCTAATCTCTTCAGACAAATAACTCATCAATTTAGAAGCATCATTAGGTTCTGATTTACCTACTTGGATTTTCTGTGAGGCTGAAGTATTGACACCTTGATGATTTGCCTTTGGAGGTAAAGGATTATTACTTGAATGTACATCCGGTGGTGTATTGAAATTGTTTGGAGGTGTTGAAGTAGTGAAAGGACCTCCAGGCTTGTTGTTACTTCTAAAGTTGTATGTGTGATTCCTTTGAGACTGTTGGAATGCTTGGACATCATCTGCTTCACCTTGCACTTCATTCTTAGTTTCAAAGGGGAATTGGAAAGTTTCCAATATTAAAGCAAACTCAGGATATAGTTTTTCATGATAGTATGATTCATCTTCTCCAATCCGATTCTCCTCTTCATTTGACGAGAACGTGAAACTCTCCAAAACCATTGCTAACTCATATCCTGATGGTACTATCTCATTTCCTTTAGGAACAAGGAATTCTGATGTAGGACTCTATGCTTCCACTTTGAAAATACTCGTGGATAAATGGAACTGTGGGCAATCTAACTCAACATGAGTGCTTGTGTTATGAATCCTACACCAATTGTTTAGAGCCACATTTGCTACTTGTACTCTGGCAGGCTGTTTAGATTCTTGACTATTTGGATTCTCAAAAGGAGATGCCAAAGTACCGTTATTTGGCCTTGTATTCCAAACTCTAGGAGGCCTAGGTTGATTTGAATTTCTATTATCATTTCCATGAGCCTTATTATCTCCATTATGACTTCTATTCTGCAATCACTGTCCCTGGTTATGATGATTTCCATTTTGATTATTCTGATGACTGCTATTTTGATAATTTTGACCATAGAAACTATGATTTCTCATCTGAGTCACTTCTATAGTCAACCTTCTCAAGTGAGCAGTAATTTCTTTCAATTCATCTCTATCTTCTTGTGCTTTGGCTACATATGCATCTTGTGGAGCTTGAAAGAACGACTGTCCATTGAACTTTTCATCATTAGCAATATTGCTTGTATATGGAACCATAGCACGGGTAGGCACTGGATTGTTACATCAATGCACCATTCAACTATTACATTTGATTAGGAATTGCAGCACCTCCAAGACTCACTAAAGGTCCATGGCCTATTGGCCGCATCTCCTGATTTATTTTCACAGCTTCCTTATATGCTTTAGACAAATTTGTCACTGCAAGTACTTGTCTCTTAACAAACATTGCAGTTAAAGGATCCAAAGTAGCATAATACCTCTGTAACATTACATCATCAGTTACAGTATAAGGAGCTTCTAATGTTGAATAGGCCCTTTGAAAATGATCATTGAATGCAGTTATGAATTCTCCTTCACTTCTTTTTATCTCTGCTAACCTATGATATAGTGATGCTAGCTCTATTAGAATTCTAAACCTAGACAGGAATGCTTCCTCCATAATCACCCAACTTGTGATGTGATTATTAGGCAAATTGACATACCAGCTATAAGCTTGTTTAGTTAAAGTGAAAGGAAACAACCTACATACCACATCTTCGTGTGCTATCCTTGCCATGAAACAAGTTTCTTTGAAGATCCTTATGTGATCTTCTGCATCTTGATGCAATTAAAATTTTGGACATATCTTGCCTGGACT
Source organism: Cunninghamia lanceolata (assembly GCA_027924645.1). Taxonomy (NCBI): domain Eukaryota; kingdom Viridiplantae; phylum Streptophyta; class Pinopsida; order Cupressales; family Cupressaceae; genus Cunninghamia; species Cunninghamia lanceolata. The sequence continues at coordinate 803,035 of BSBN01000435.1, read as the reverse complement.
TTTGGGTATGTCATGATATGCCGCAAATTGTATAGGTGACTCTACATTGAAGAATGCCATGACATGACCTCTAGGTGGAACTAAGCCAAAGTTTGGTTGATTTGAGGATTTAAACCAAAATTTAGTAGTCTGAACGCAGAAACATTCACATTTATCAAGTTAGGCTAAATTAAAGGTGAACCTGGACTTGGAGGAGTATGTGATGAACTCCTTAGCTGAAAAGTTCTAGGACTTGAAATTAAGGGATTATTTATACCTTTACCTCATCTGTCAGGTAATTGCACAAAAATATCCCTTGGATTTGACCTGGACCTAGTCGTTCAATTAGTCCTACGATCTAGTTTGCACAAAGCTTGCTTTAAATCTTATCAAACCCTCCTTCTAGCACCAAAAACTATTGATGCGGATGTTATACACAAACAACAAGAGATAAATTCACTATGAACTTAATCTATCTTGAAAGATATGGATAATTATCAAATAATAATTCACAATCCCAAGGCTTCGGTAGTCAAGTCACGACTATGTCAGATTACTCAAAGGTTCAATGTGAAGCTGTTTAACAAGGGGCCTTACATATTTAAATGTTTATTGTTGGTTGAGATTACTCAATCTTTACAAATAACCTTGAATTATTCTCACAGAGTTAATCATTTGCTTATATTTGTAATTTCACTGTCAATATTTACATAAATTCTAAAGAAACATGCTCTGTATCTCAAAGTTATGAAAACTACTAAAGATCCTCATCATTTGCATGTATTTACCAGTATCTTTAACAATTTCCTTTAGATGACTGCATTTTAGCTACTTATTTAAACTACTAGTAAAAGAAAGATAAAAGGTTAAGGTTAGAGGCATGATTAAAGCAAAAGAAGATGCTCTGTTACTCACGCGTATAAGCTTTGATTATCCTGGACAATTCAAAAGTAAGTAAATTCACATATGTTAATCTAGATCATTTCACAAATTCACATACAGAATTGCAATCTTTAAAGAAAATATATCAGAAACACATCCATCAAATAACACTCTGGAATAGACGTAGAAATTTGATATTTGCATTTACTGGTATATGCTAGCCATTTCAAATTTACAATATTTCATGACTTCAAATCTTCTGAATGTATCAAAAAAATCATCAAAACTTACAAAGATTTTTACAGATGTATAACAGAAACATGATATTCCACATTATCATTCCTACAGACACAGGCAAATTCCTCTCAAACTAATTATGCTCAAAGCACTCTCCCTAGTCACTTATCTTGCAAACGCTCTGGTGTGTTTTTCTAAGCAGGTTGTGTGCAGTAAAATAGGTGTAACAAATATCCTTATATAGACTTAGATCCTGTGTAATGGTTACAAAATCCCATCAAGGGCTTAGATTCAAAATACAATATCAATGGTGGAAGCAGACTTGCCAACTATGCACCAGCTGACACATAGGAATATCCTTGGAATATACTCTTTGCCAGTTGTCACTCCCAAAATATCTTGAGAGAATATTCTTTTGGTCACAAAGATGCCTTTAGGATCTTTTGAAATGTCACAATGTCTGCAATGGTTGACCTTTAGTCTTTGAGTTTTCTGCAGGTGCAAAAAGAATAATAAAATAAAGAATGAAATAAGCATATCAATCACTATCTCTAGTGTCCTCCACCTGTAGACCTCCTTTCACTTGTCCCATATAATGTGTATATCTTTCAACCAAGGTTGATATGGATGCATGACTTGTCTTTTGAGATGCCTCCCATGTGTATTGTTGCATCTCCATACTTTTCTTCAATATATGTGCCCTTCCCTCCATATCCTCTCTTCTTTTCTGATACTTCTTAATTTTGGCACTCAGTTCCATTATTAATTTCACTACCTCTTCACTCAATTTATTGATAGGGTCATTAATGCATGACAGAAAGATATCTCTAAACTCTTTTGCTTTTGTGGATGCATCATATACCTGAACCTTAGAGCAAGGATTTCGTACTAAATGTTGCACTATCTTTAGATGCTTATCTAACAAATCTTGAGCAATTTTCTCCAACTCTTGCACACTAATAATACAAGGCCTAAGTATACCTTCCTCAAATTTTAGCTCCATCTTGCATCGAGGTACTTGAAAAGCAATCTTATAGTCAGGACCCCTTAATTAGCCAGTGATTCCATGTGTTCATCCATAGCATTAAGTTTACTTAGTTCATCTTTATTCTGCTTGATTCTTGCTTGACATTTTTGTAGAAGGCTAGCACAGGGATTATTTTCAGTGAAAGTGGCATCCCAATTGCTTATTGCAATCTTTATTACCTCTTCTCCTTTATGTATAAATATTTTGACATAATCTTCAAATACGCTAGCTTCATGCCTTTTATTCTCTATGTCACTTATTTGCTCCTTGGACAAAATTGTCAATTCTGAAGGTAACTCAGGTAAACCTTGTTTTGGATTCATCATTCGTTGAATGAACTGCTATAATTGGGCAATCTGCCCCTTCAATTGCACTATCTTCTATTTATCTTTCCTCATCTTGGTGGTAGTTAATTCTATCATTTCTTGCAGTTCTTCAATATGTTTCTCCCAGTTGACATGTCCAAGATTCATACTTATAACATTATATTCCTCCGTGCCAATTTCACCTTTCTCTTTGTCATCTTAAGGAACAACCATTTGCATAGTTCTAGCACCAAAAGGATCTCTTTTAATTGCAGACATGATCCTCACCTTCCTTTTACCCCTCCTAGTGGCCTCATTAGCGAATAAGCTCTTTATATCAATGGGTGCTAACTGCACTGCTGCCTCCTATCGTACCTCAGAACCCACCCAAGATGGTACTATCATGTTGGTATCTGCAACCTTGTCATTCATTACCTCATCGTGAGGTTCTTCTATTATTACTTCATCTTGCCCTTGTTCCTCATGCTCTTGATGCTCTTGTTGTTGATCATGTTGTTGTTGTGGAGGTTGTTGCTCTTGATGGACATTCTATTCTTCCACATTTCTCTGTTCATCCCCATGAGGCATTTCAGGATTAGGAACCTCATGTAATGCATCCTTTCCCTCATTATTTCTTCATTCCTCCATCCTATCTAAAAGAACATTTTCTTGCCTTGATGTATCTTCTACCTGAGAGGGTGGTACATTGCCAACATTATCACCTTCTTTCCCCTTTGCTTGATTTCTCATTATCTCTTGAGTAACTTCTTTTAGTTCCTCCATTATATTTTGAGGCACCAAGTTATCAAATGGATCAATCACTTCGGTATCCTTTGTTGATGTTGTGGCAGCCTCAAGGACTTGTGATGTTGTTGCTGCCTTTTGTGACACCCCTGCATCAAATGTCCCTAACATGAGGTGAGTCTTAGGTATTTGTCTTACTTCTTCCTCTTCACTGCTCATCTCCAAGTTGTCATCACTACTTTCATCCTCACTTTCATCATTATTATCTTCAACATCATTTATGTCATTTACATCCACAACTTCTATATTTTCTTGTGTAGATACTTGGGCCTTAGATGTTTTGTGTAACATCTCCTCAGTCATTTCCTATTTAACTTGGATGAACCCTTGTATTTTCTCTTGTTGTGTTTGAGTTGCCAAGGGGGTTTGTTGATCCATTGGTACAACTTGGACACTTGGTGTTTGTAGAAGCACTACAGGTGCAGGTGTTTGTACTGGAACCTACTCTACTGTGGTAGATGCAGATGATGTCCCTCCTTTTGCAGATGTAAATGTTCTTGAGGGGATAGCCATTGTTACCCCTAGTGCATAAGGATCTAACAATGTGGCCCCAGTCTTTGCTTTAGCTATTTTAGCTTCTACTACTTGTCTCTTTCTCTTCAAGAAATCATCAAAATTGTCTTCATTTTCTAAGCTTCTCTTTTTCCCTTTCTTCCCTTGGTAGGTTACTATTATTCCATTAGCCTTTAATTCCTCTATTTTCACCTTTATCCACACATCTTAATAGGTCATTATTGACTTCTATATATTATCTAGTGAAGTCTTTTCAGGTAAACCCCAATCTGGCTCGATTATAACTTCATCGGCTACCTTTTTGGTGTCATAACTTGTATGCATGTTTTCTCATCATCATCTCTAATTTCTTGGGGTACTTCTAGTACTCCTAACATCCTTATTTGGTCAAGGGTTAGTCTTTGATAAGTCCTTTTTTTGACTTCTGCTTCATTGTCACAATCAGTCCAAAAATCTTCAAGATGTGGCTGATGTCTAAACTTCTTGTCTACAAAGTTTTGTATTCTTTTGAATGGATCGAATGGTCTACACAAATCAAAAGTCTGAAAACCAAAATATTGTAACTCTGCTTCTGATGTCTTAGCTACTTCCTCATTAAAACATTGGTATCTTCCAATACCAAAAGGAAACTTGATATTACCTCTATTTAACTTTGCCTTATACATACCATAAACATCCAATATTTGTCATGTGAACTCCAACAACACCATTTTGTCTGTTGGATACCTGGGTAATTTGAAAGGTTTCCCCATGAATCCTTATGTTCTTATGTAGGTGAAGATGGGGAATTGAATGTACCAGGCACTATGCAAATTGATTGCATCCCGTGCCTCTTCTGATAGTCTTTTATCTCTATCTCTGTTGGGAATTAAGGTGTCTCAACCTTGGTAATTCCTTGCATTTATTATTTGTAATGTATTTATCTATTTAGCCTATGTTGTAATTTTATTGCACACCTATTTTGTCATTTAGTGTGAAGTGGCACGGTGAGTTGTCACTCCACTTGTAAGATGACTAGGATGGTCAACTCACTCCATGTGGAGATAGGTGTCTCCTTTGTGTGGTAGAGGTTTTTTTCCATGTGTCGGCATCTTGACTAGTGTGTAAGAGGATCTTGACTAAAACAGTTATGACAAATTCCTATGACAGAATCTATGATGCGTAAGAGTCGTAAATGGAATGATCTATGACAGGTGAAGACATGTGTCATAAGGCATCTTGGAAGAAGGCATCTTTGGGTGCCCCAAGGAGGGTTATGACATGTTGTAAGAGAATATGCTATTTTTAGCCTGTGTATGACATATTCTCCTACAACTGTAAGATATGATAGTTATGACGGATTCTATGGCAGTTGTAAGAGTATCTGTCATAGCCCAACTTGGAAATAGGTGACTTATTTGGGATGGGGTGATATGACAAGTGTCATGAACACCATGCATTGTTGGACAAGTGTCCCTAGGCGTTGATTTTGGGCTATGAGGCCATGTTGGACGCCCATCTCAAGATATGCTCATTTTTGCCTTGTAACTTCTTTATAAATAGGTGCTTTTGAGAGGAGATGTATTATGTGATTGACAGGTATTGTTATGCTACAGGTTTGTCTCCAGATACGAGTGTCGAAGACTCCTGAGAGCTTGCATTGCAAGTATATTGTAAACCATTTCAGTTTTGATAATACATTGTGCAGGTTTTGGAGTGTGGGGTTTTTCACCCGATAAGGGTTTTCCCCACGTATATCTTGTGTCTCTCTCTTCTGTCTCATTTCTGTGTGTATGTGTATTGCTGCAATATATCTGTTATTGTGTTCATAACTTTGTAACTGTAAAGATTAAAACAAATTTGTACTCATCTCTCCTCTTTAGATTAGTGTAGGAAGTGATTTCCGCACACCTAGCTTCCTTTCAATCTCTAGTCAATGTTCTCACCAGGTACATATAAAATACATCATTTACCCTTATGAAATTCTTCACTTCATTTTGTTCTTGTAGTTTCAGGTAATGATCATACACTAGTACCTGCCCTGGGCCGCTTCCCAATGTACCAATCCTCTGTATTCCCCTCAATTGCATCTTGGTTGCACATGAATAGACTATATAAGAAGACATGTAGAACATCTTCTATTTCTTCCATCTCATAACTTGTGACAAAATGGCATTGCTAAAGGCCAAAGCCCAATGAACAATCCCTGTTTCTTCTCTGATGAACTGAATTACCAAGAACATCCATGGTTCAAATGTACCTGCGTCTACCAATCCCATTAACCTGCTTAACAACGTGATCATTATATAAACATCTTCCTTGAAGTCCAACCTGTATAAGTACTTTGGGATCCTATCAACTACTTTTGGTTTCTTGTCTTGAGAATACCATCCATAGAATATTGCACTTTTGTAAGCTACCTCGTTTCCTTTAAAATTAGTTGAGTACTGTTCTACATCTATTTCCTTTATTTTATCGTTGATTCTCAAACTGAAGGTCTCAGCTATCCCTTCCACCAACAAATATGCATATACAACACCATTGTGCTTCACCTTCCTAGAGTTCATGTCATATCTCTGAATGCATTCAATAACCAAATCCCTAGCTTCCATTGCAAGTGGGAATCATGCAGCATTATACAATCCCACATCCCATATATTCTTCATGGCTAGAGACGCTCTAAGTGCTCTAATCTTCTGTAACAGTTCGGTAGAATCAAAATCCCTAATTTTTGTGTCAATTGTCCTTCCTCCTGAAGAGTAAATTTGTGAATTATAACTCCTACTCAGAAATTCCTCTTTAACTTCTTTCCTCGTGTCTTTCTTTTCTCCTTTTCTAGCCATCCTCTTAGTTTTCTTCCCTTTTGGTGGCATTGTGTCAAGATACATATTCATTTTAAAACCATGCTCATATTTTCTAGGGTTTTACCATATAGATTTACCATTTCACATTTTACCCTAAGGTTTTTCTTTTTTTACTTTTTTGAATTCTGTATGGCTACCCTACTGCGTTTAAGTTTTACCCTTAATTGCAATAATTAGCTAGGTTTAAACCATTTCCGCTAACCTACTGTAATTATTGTAAAATTCCCCATAATCATTTTCCATTAAGCACAAGTGGGAGCTTTAAATACATACCTAGATTCTCAACCTTTGACCTTTATACTGTTGACTGGAGATTTTTACCATTCGATTTCACTGCAACTGTCTTTGAGATCACAATTCACCTTCATTCACCATAGCTCTATAGAATGCTCACCAACTAAATTCTAAATGCATTTGTAAAGTTAATGCAATCAAAATTCCCTTTTTACTCATTTGACATTAGGTATTTTGTGTGGTAGATATGCTTTAAATGTTGTAGTTAATATATGCAATTTGATTTGCGTTTTACTTTTACTGTTCAATGCATATTTTGAATTTTGTATGCATTGGCTCCTTTTGCACTTTTTGCATTTGTATATCTTGTACATGTACTTTTCACGAATATGCAGGGAAGGAGTGATGATGTCATTATAAACATTTCAACTGAATGACCCTTTTTTGACGTTCAGTTAGCCTTTTGTATCTTAAGCCATGCACGTGTTACCTTTATGTGTCTGCAATTTCCCTTCTTGTTTGTTTTGTATATTTTCTTATATGTGTTCATGTATATCTTATACAGTCACCAAACATACAAACACGGACTCCATCGGGTTTATGAAATGACTTGGAATCACCTTCAGGTCCGGCTTTATATATAGTATGTTTGTATTACCTTTTGTATATCACATGCATGCACCTATACATGCCTACGTGACATTGACTTTTCCACTCTTCATTATCCACAAATGCACTTTATTTCGTAATTTACTCCCAAGTTCATACCCATAATTGTATCTTGCTCCTTTGTATATTTAATACATGCATACAAACATGCAAGCGCGGACCTTACCTAAAGTTTATAAAGTCTTAACTTTCTAATTGCATCCAGATTTGTATCTACACTTTAGATACATGCACTCATACATACAAAGACACATACAAATATAACCACTTGCTTCCACTTTTTAAACTCAATTGAATTTTCCTTTCGGGTCCATATCTGTACTTGTATATAAAAATATACTTCTAGCAATGTATTAACCATACAAATGAGATAACTACGACTTCATATGCTAACTTTAAATTTCCTTTGATGTCCGCCAATGCATACTTTGGATTTGCATAAAAGATACATGTCTTGTAATATGAAAATACAACCACGGATTTCTACCATTATAAAGTATACCATGAAACTGCTATCGGGTCTAGATTAGCATAAGTATGTTTGAACCACTTAAGATGAGAACATAACATGGGATTTAAACATGATACATAAAGTATAACTCGACAACCTGATAACACAAAGTATATGAGATACATGCAAATGGTAATGTATATGAGATACATGCTGACCAAACCATCCAGCGTTGACTTTTCACAGAAATTGACATAACCCTCAAAATATGTAAAATTTTGAAATTGCTCAAAAAGCAACACTAGCTAATTTTTAACACATGCCTCATTGATAACAATTGTTTTTCACCAAGCATTGTGCAACTTGAATTTTAAGCATCAGAGACATTTTACCCATACCACCAAGCAAGAAGAACCAAAGAACACAAAAGAAAAAACCACAAGGGTCCTCATTTTGCTAAAGTGTAAAATGGGGCATGTTGTGAGCATCAGATACAATTAGCTGTTGATCCTAGAGTACAATAGTATATTGACATTCAGGTAGTTGAAATTCCTATGAATTATGGGATGTTGTTGAGTAGAGATTGGTCTAAAACTTTGAATGGATATATGGCAATAGATTTTTCACACATGTGGTTACCTTGGAGAGGTATCCCTAACCAGATTAGGATTGAGGTAGAACCAAAGATGAAACACATGATAATAGAGTATAATAAAACAAAAGAGGTGTTGTATGCTATGAAAAAATCCTCATGAAGCCAAACCAAGAAAACCCTCTTCAGCCATGATTTTTTCAATCATCAGATCTGCAGCATATACAACAAATCTCTAATACCCAGAACCCCCAATTTGCAATACAATCCACACAAAACCTTGTAATGTCCTCAATCCTTCCATGCATTGACATGGCTTCCATTTTGCACCTGATCTACACACACAAGTGGTATCAACAAACCAGGGAGCTCACACCTCCCTCAACCATAAACATGGCTTTGATACCACATGTTAGTAATTTGTAGGGCAAATATCAAATGAACAAACAACAAGATAACACAAGATATACCTTGGGAAAACCCTCAAGAGGGAAAAACCCAGCCTTCAAAAGCATCCACACTCATATGTATTATTCAACAATAAAGATATTATAATACATGCCATGAGTCTCCATGAATACATCGGAAGCCATCAAGCACCTCCAATGCATCCTCCATTGTGTACAAGCATGAATCTACACGTCACCTGCCATGCTTCACAATATGCACTTACAGGAGAGAGATCAATACAATGACGACCTCTCACAAACCTCCAATCCACCTACAATGAAATAGCCAACCTACCCAAACCACTAACCATGTGCTTTCTTTTATAGACCAAGCTCACACAAATACAACTTGTGGTATTAGATAAAACCATGTGCCCTAAAACCATGGATACACAAAACCATTGACCCACTTATTTAATGTTGGTACTTCATTTTCCTAACAATTAAATAATACAAATAATATCCCAATGTTACATACAACTTTTACAAGTGGCCTCCAAATAAATAACTAATGTGGTTAAATGCATCAATTAAGATGCACCATAAATAAATATTTATTTTACATGAATAAAATAATACAAATTATGCAATGTGTACAACACCTATTTCCCAACAAACTACAGGGCTACCAGGATCTACATACTTTGGGACAACTAAGTTGACTAACATAATATCAACAAGTTGTCCTATAACATGCACTGTCTAGGGGTATTTTCTTTTCCTTCCTAGTTTCTTAAGGCATAGTTCCCTTATGGTTTTAGTATATATAGGTACATCCTTGATAGCTTGGATTAAGGGAATTTTTACACAAACATTTTTGAGTTGCCCAAGGAGATCAAATTCAAGTTTAGGTTGAGGTGGTGATTTCTGCATGTTTAGTCTTTCTAGAAATAGAGGGCTTCTTGTGGTGATTTCTACATGTGGTGAGGGTTGTTCAGGAGAGCTATGCTAGTTATTTGAATGGTTGTTAGTGTCGAAGGTTGGTTCTTAATTAGATTGTTCCATGATAAGCGGAGATGGGGGTCTAGCAAGCATTTTGCCTGAACGAAGGTGAACATCACTAACCTCAACTGTATAAGTTGGGTATTGGATGGTTTCATTAGTATAAGCCTATTGAACAGGCTTGTTGTTAGGATTTGGTGTAGGTTTAGTGGGCAATTGGGTGGCTCTAGGTGGAACGGGAGTAGGTGAAGCTATGTTTGGCATAATGGAAGGTTGTTATGGTATGACTTGTTGTGGCTTGCAATTGTGTTTTGCCATGGATGGTTTCCACACCACTGTTGTGACCATGGGTTTTGATTGGACTGCCACTATGGATTATAATTTGGGTTTTGGAATGGTTGTTGTGCCCATACCCCCTATTGTTGGTTCCATCTAGGTGGCATAGTTGCCTAAGATTGTTGTGGCATGTTATACCAGGGTGCATTATGCCAATTAGGGATGTTTAAAGCAACTCCTGGAAATGAAACATTATTGGACAAGGGGTGTTGAGGTATACCTTGTCTTTGCTGCCAAGGCTTAAGTTGTGCAATATAGAACACCTGGCCTTCTTCATCCTCTAGGGCTCATAAATTTGGCTTCTCTCCTCTTTCCTTAGAAATGCTAGCAATATGTTTGCATTTACAATTGGTCCTCTTCCGTTGACAATGTGGACAATATTTGACAAAAGTTGCTTCTACTACCTCTTGCTTCTTCTTGATGTGTAGGGTGTCCAGTTAAGTTGCTAGATGGCTTATGATGTCTTCCTTCATATTTGATAGGATATTACTGAGTTCTACCCTAGAGGGTCCAGTGGAAGCTTTTGTAGAAGAAAAAACTCTCGAACCTCTATTTTTCTTCAAGGTGGAACATGAATGGTTTCTATGGATTTGACAAATTTCATCAAATCCAATATTGAGATATAGCCCATTATTCAATTAAATTCAATGCATCCATGCATTCTTCATTGATGCCCCTTAATAATACCAATTTGAGTGACTCTAGAGAGAGTCAATTATGTCGAGAATTTTTAAGGAAGAACAGAAACCTTTCGACGTAGTCTTCAAGGGGTTCATCTTCCTTTTGTGACATCTTGAAGATGTCATCTCCCTTCATATCCCTTCCATGATAATAGTCCTAGTACTTTTGTAGAAATTTCTCCTTCATTGTAACCTTGTTTACTATTGAATTTTGACCCAGCCCCATGAACCATTGCAAGGATGCATCCTTAAGGGTGGCCGGAAAGAGTTTGAGTTTGTATGCATCTGTAGTGTAATCATAGCTTCTACAAAGGACATCAAATTCAAAAAGGAATGTATCTTTGTCTTGTTGTCATATTTTCCCCAGCCCAAACTATTCCATAATCCCTCATTCTATCAGAAAATCTGATCAGAGAAAGTCTAAATAGGAGGTAAAGTCTGATATACTTCAAATTCCAATGAATTCCCTTGAAAAATTCCCCAAAATCCCTATGGAGAATCCTTGCAGAAAACCCAGAAAAACCTAGAAAAATTCAAGTTTTTGCCTTAGTTTTTTACCTACTTTTGGCCTTTATCGGCAAAAGTTTAGGTTTCTGAACTTATAGAAAAATCATAAAAATGGCTAAGGCATGAAAGAGGGTTTTTTCCCTTTGGTCGGCAATCTTTATCTTTAATGAACTTGGCAGACAATTCATCTTTTCACAGGTTCGTCGATTCGGTGATTTGTCGATAAAGCTACAGGAAGGCGAGTTTCATAAAAAATGGCTAAGTCAACAGCAACTCTTTTCCCTTTATCAACAAGTTTCATATTTTGCAAACTTTTCTCCAAGTTCACTTTTCCCCAGGTTCATTGATTCGGCAATTTTTTTGATAAAGCAACAAGGGGGGTAGGTGGAGATCAAAATTTAGCTAAGTAAAAAAGGAGCAAGTGTTTGCCTTATTGGCAAAGTGATTGTTCAGTGAACCAAAGGTTTGCTGATCGGCTACTTCGCCGACAGTATGAAGAAAGGTGGTCAAGTTCTAAAAGGTAGAAAATCACTGATAAAGCAAAGAAGAAGGCTCCAAAATTGGCTAAGGCATAGAAAAAGGAAGCCTTATCAGTGAATCGGTAAAAACTGAAACTTTTCAAAAGTTCATAAATCTTCATGTCCACTGATAGGGCGATTCACTGATAGTGAAGAAGGTAAAAATAAAGGCAAAGGGAAGTTTGGCAAAGTGACCTTTTGTCGATAAAGAGGAGAAGTGGCTCAAAGGCCCCGGTTCAAGAATTTCTTCGATAAGGTGAAAAATAGCAAAGGAAATGAAGTTCGGTAGGAACCACTTTTGCCGACAAGGAGGAATAGTTCAAAAAAGATAACTTTTGCCAATATGGCAAAAGTAGAAGTAAAATGGATCAGCAAAACAAGGTTTTGCTGATAAAGGGGCCAAGGTTCGTAAAGGTGGCTTTTTGTCGATAAGGCAAAAGCAAGCCACAATGGTTCGCCAAAAGGACAGTTTGCCGATAGGGCAGAAAATAGAGCCAAAAATAGTTTCAAAAATTGAGGAATGACCGACTGAGTGTGGAGAAGATTCTGAAGGGATAGAGAGGTTTAGAATGCAGAGATTTTGCCGATAAAGAGGAAAATCGTGAAAATGGAACCCAATAGTTCTGGAGAATTTGCCAATCAAAAAAATCAAACACAAGAAATTATGAATGTAGAGAGGCACCATGAATGAAGAAGGTACAACATGTTGAAGTGTTGTACAAGCTTGCCTCTCCCTAAATCATGCCATTTTCTCAGGGAGATGTACTTAGCATTAAAATTTTGCAGGCCAGGGTTGAATAGGGGTAGCTGGAATAGTGAAACTCTTCAGTGTTGGGGTACAAATGTAGCTATGAAGTGGATTTATAGGTACACAGAGGGACTTCCAGCCTTCCCTCTTTATTATGCCTGACACCTATTCATGCAAGTGATCTTCTGCAGATTGCAGGGTTGTCAGAGGCATGGGATCTATCCCAAATTTGGAGGGCTCTAAGCCAGAAATTAAATGAAGCATGGGTTGTCCTAGGCGATTGACCAGCTCTAGTGCTTAGTGTTATAGAGACTAAAATTGTTATAAATACATCAAAAAGCAAGGTATTTATGTTAGCTATTCTTCTAGGCTATTGCAATTTGGAGAATTCTTGTAACTAGGCCTCTGTAATGTAATTACATGAACCAATTAGATCTGATGGACTATGGTCTTCTGCTGTGCCTCTCATGTCTCCAATTGATAGTTGAACTATGAGTGTAATTGATTATTCTGTGTCTATTTCTCTGCATTATTCTCTTCTTTGTAATGGCTATTTGGCCTCTATAATCAATACAAGATGATATTTTGCCTCTCTCATCATTCTTACACTATATCTATTCTGAATAATGTGAGCTATGTATTGTGGGCAAAACAGTCCCTTTTATTTCTCCATTTTTCTCCCCTAGCCTCTGTTAGAATTAATATGAGTCTATGTGAGTTCTTTTCAGTTTTGAGGTTATCATTGTGTTTAGTCAGTTGTAGCTAAACATCTTAATCTAGTGTGTTACCTTCTTTAATTTCAGCAATCCTTCTTACCCTTTTCCCTTGCAAGTAGTAGCACTAGATTTAGTTTAATTTCTCTGAGCCTTAAGCTCAAAAAGAGGAACCGGCCTTCTCTAGAGGTCTAATCTCATCTGCAAGGTCCCACACCTTGAGATCATTCCCATTGTGTCATTGAAGTGTTTGAATTAGCTTCAAATAGAGTGCAATTTCACATGACAATAGGTCCTCAGTGATTAACTCATGAAAGTTTGGTAGAGCTGAAGGGGGTATATTCTTCAGGGTATTGGCTCATGCTTGGTATGTAATGGGAAATGCAAATGTAACTAGCTTAGCTGGGTTCTCTACTACTTCTTCTGTCATTGTGTCCTGATGCCAAGTGGCTATATCTTCCAAATCTGCAACGTCCTTCGGTCTGAGGGGTAGTTCAAGGTAATCTTCCCCTTCTTCTATTATAGTTGATGGAAGAAATTTCCCTAGCTAGTTTCTCTTCCACCGCATGCAATGATGTTTGAGCTAATAGCTCTGTTTCTACACCATGTTAGTAGATAGTTCGAAAATGGATTGAATGTATAATTAATTCTAATTTCTTGGAAAATAAATCTTATATACTATGAAAGCAAATGCAAATACTAAATCAAAAGAACTCAAAAACTCTAAACCTTAGCACCATCCCTGGTAATGGCACCAAAAATGTCTAACTCCATTATTAACAAATAAATTGATTCAAAAAGGGCATGCACACAACTCAACAGACCTTCAGATCCTTTATCAAGCAAACTAATGACTATAATGTGTTACATTTAAATCTGTCAAACCAGGGAATCATATTCTTCTTGGATGGCACTCGTACTGTATGTACAATCAAGGATTCCTAAGTTTAGTCTAGAAGTTGTGCATAGAAACAAACTATGAAGAAGGAAACAAATTCTATTTTGCAAAGAGCAATAGTTTCTACAAGTAGCTATTGTTGTTAAGGAACAATAAATACTTCATTCAGTAGAAAAATAGTCTATGTATATCATAACAGAGAAACAATCTATGTACTAAGTTAGTGATCACCTTGAATATTCTCTAATTTAATAAACCATAATAAATTAATGAACTAACAATGTAAACTAATGATATAAACTAACAATATAAACTAACAAGAGAACAAGAGTTACCTCAAGTGGCCCTTGCTTGAGTGACTATAATCTCGACAAAATCTAAATTAGATCACTTCTTGTATCAACTACTCATTAACTGAATCTGACTCTATATTCTTCATTGAATTCTGAAAGATGTAATCCAATAGCAAGAACTAGACAATATAAATCTATTCAAACTCTCTCTTGTTAGGTACAAAAATTAACATATATAGATAGGATTTGAGTTTCTTATTTGAATCAAACTTCTCAACAACTATCCTACACTCATCCATTCTCCCCACAAACATAGGAAGAAGACTTTACTATTATTCTAATTAGATCAAAAATAGGAAACTATCTATTACAAAGATGATCCAGATATCACAGTCCTACTATGATTCTTTGTATTCACCATAAAGATAAACATATAGAAAAATAGAACATGAACCACGATCTGAGCTCCTCTTAATTCTTATGAATATGTCAATTGATGAAGATAAAACCATCGAGGAGTGGGAGGAGTTATGGTTAAACCATGCCCATTCAGTTTGAGATCCTTCTTCTTTGGCTACGGGCTACTGCATTCATAATTATGGATAAGTACCCTCCTTTGTTGAGGGCTGGCACATGGTCTCCACCATAGGTAACCATGTACTTGTTGCATAGGGGTTAGTTTCACCATATAATATTTATACATCATAATCTACCATAATTAACATAAATTACTATCACATCTTATAAATAATCATTAATCCACACATAATCATTCATCAACATATCATAGACTATTCTTAATGCTTTCAGGTCTTAGAGGTAATCATAAAAATAGATAATTCTTAAGAAAGTCTGAAAATGTCTTTGAAAAGTATGAACTTAAACAAGAGAAACAAGAACAAAGTAAAGCCCCATCAATGTCATAAGATGATTTCATCAGCCATAATATTTAAAGATGTCAGAATACTCTTTGGGGCATTGAAACTTCAAAACTTCCCTTCTTTTACCAAAAAACTGCCTTCGTTGTCTAGAAACTTTCATTTTCAAACAAGAAATCATCAATTTTAGGCATGAAACTACTTATGCATAGAATCCACTATTTAAGGTAGAATATTCTTTGTAATATTCAGTAGAGGGTTGCGCAGCCAAGTTTTGCCACCTGATGTAGCCACCAAGGGTAGTGGTGAAGTTGTAGTGTTGTTGGGGTGGGCATCTCAGTGGTGGCCGGTGCTAGAGGTGGTGCTCATGGCAACGGGTGTATCTCAGAGCTGCTTGAGAAGCAATGTTGGATGCCACTTTTTTGGTTGAGTGGAGGTCATAGGACACAGAAGCCCACACTCCTAGTGCTAGGTGGTGGTGCCCTAGTTGCTTGGTAGTGGCACCTTTGGGTGCCACTACTATGGTAGCGAGGTGACTATTTCTCAAGACTTCTAGATGCTATGTAACAGTTGGAAATGCCACCATGATTACCAAAAGATGCAATTACCCAAACCTCACAAGAACACATATATGCAAACCAGAGTAATACAGATGCTTATTTTTCTTCTAAATTATTCTAATTCTCCAAATCATCCAAAGATGCACGAGAAGAGCATACTGAGTTTTTGATAAAATAATAGTAATGAATAGTCTCAAAATCTCTCAAAAAATTAGATAATCAAAATGAGCTATACCATAGAACCAGGCTCTGATACCATGTTAGATTCTACAAGAAGTGAGAATCATAGCCAAGATCTTTTGTCATCATAGATCACACGCACTCTAGTTGACAAATGATAGAAGATCAAAACATCAGAATGGAGAGATTATCCTGAAAGAGAGAACTCAAGAAACAAATTGCAAGAGAATTTAGAGAATGCTCACGTAACTCTTGAACTGACTAGTAGAGTTGAGAAGAAAGTGTTGTATATATAGAAAAATAAGGGTAAATACATCCAAGAGGTGTAATAACTCCAAATACCCAAAATAGGTAGAAGTTTTACCTACTTGGTAAATACCAAAATATATGGTTGCACCTAGTCAGATAAAGACAAATAAACGGTTATGAGAGATGGCACATAAATCTAAAAGAGGGTGTGAGACTCAATTGCCCAAGAGTGGGTGAGAACGACACATGTAATTGATGTATTATGCCATGTGGTCTCATAATAACCATGCCTAATTAACCTAAGAAAACATAATAATGTGTAGGAAAAATAAATACCCCGTAGAATAAGGAAAATTAAAAACCTACACTAACAAAATGAATATTTGAGAGAAAGAAAATAGACAAAAATAAAGAAAGGAAAGGAAAAATAAATAAAAATAGACAAATATTCATTCTCAAATAAATTCTCTTTCTCCTTTGAAGAAATTTGATTTTTTAGAGAAATAATGGATTGAAATGCTTGAAGTTTGATTTGAATTGCTTAAGCATGGATTGAGAGTGCTTGCAAGAGGATAGAAAAAATTTGGTGTGTGTGTGTGTTTACTACGAAGGGGAGATTTCCTCCATTGTTTCAATCTTGAGGAAAGATAAGTTTTCATTTTTATTTGCATTTGAAATGAAATTTCTTTCATTTTACATGCCCAGATTAGGTGGATGCATAAGGCCTTTGCATTGAAAGAAAAATTTAGCTTCCTTTTGGTAGATTAATTTGCATTTATGAACTTTAAAAAAAAAGCAAATTATGGCAATTGTTTTTTCAAAATTCTTGTTTTTCAAAATTCATTGGAAAAGAGTGTTGTTGTGCCTATTAGAAGCAAAAAAGCACATTTGAATTTTTGAAACTTTTTATACTTTGTGAAATAAAAATTCAAGGTTTTTTCCCAAATTCATATAAGGTTTTAAAATTAAATAATCTTCTAGCATGTTTGCTTCAAATTATATTATGTTGTATTTATTTTTATGAATGCTTTAGTGTTGGATTACATTTGACCCATATAGGAGGTGATGATCCTATCTTTTCTTTTGGCATGTGTCAACATTGTTGTTGAACTTGAATAGCATTTCATAATGTTTTTCATATGGATGTTATTGGATAATTTTCTTAGTTTCACATTCGATTAATGGATATGCAATTAGAGTAGTTGCTTTAGTTGCTTGGTTTAATTTAGGTAATTGAATTGCTTTGGGGTTTTGGTTGTCAATGGTATTCTTAGGGAAGTTGTACCCATAGTCTACTCATCATCCTTGTTGCATGTGTGTCTCCTATTGGGAATTAAGGTCTCTCAACCTTTGCAAGTTCCTAGCATTATTATTTATTTAATTATTATTATTATTTTCCTACGTTTGTAATTATTCATGTATATTTTTTTACGTCACTTTGTGGGAGTTGGCACAGTGATGTGTCATCCTACATGGAAGGTGGATAGATGACATTTATACTCATATGAGGAAGTAGGCATCCCATTTTGTGGTAGGAATATTTTTCCATGTGTTGGCATCTCTCTTGTGATATGACAGTTTATGATGCGTAAGAGTATGACAGATTCTATGACATTGTAAGACCCGAAAATAGAGATTCTTATGACAGGTATGACAAGTGTCACTAAGCATCTTTGCATGGGAAAGTGGGCGCCCAAGTTTGGTATATGACAGGTTGTAAGAAAATCATTTATTAATAGTCAATTATGACAGATTCTCTTACAGTTGTAAGTGTTGTCATATATGACAGATTTTATGACAATGTAAGAGCATCTATCATTCCCATTTTGGGCAAATTTGGTGCACCCAAGTATGGAGGGTTGTAAGAGGTGTAAGGGAATATTGTACAAGTGTCACAAAAGTCAAATATGTGTTTGGAAAGTGTGTCACATGGATTTGGATACTAATCTCTTATTCCTTGCTTTAGAAGATTTCTTCATGCTTGTATCTCTCTATAAATAAGGTGCTTGTTGGAGTAGTTTGTATGGTCCATTTGTAGGTATAGTTATGCTGCCATAATTACTCTAGATTATTGACATTTGTGAACTCCTATGATAGCTTGGCTCTGAAAGTGTATTGTAACCTTTATTGATTTTTGAATAATACATTGAGTTGTGCTTTGGAGTGTGGGGTTTTTCAATCGAAAGGGTTTTCCCCATGTATATCTCATGTTGTGAGCGTTTATACTTGTTTTTGATGTTATTGTATCTTCTCTGTTATGTGTATCTCACTTCTGTAATTGTTAAAACATAAAAATTTGCATATCTCTCCTCATTAGATTAGTGTAAGAAGTTTTTTCCATGTACCTTACTTCCTTTCAATTGGTATTAGAGCCTAATCAACTTTGGTTCTAGTGGTTGGGTAGAGGTTTTTTTGAGCTGATCTTTGTTTGAGTGGGAGCTTGTGTAGAGGACTTTGAAATCTTTGTTGCAGGAAAGAGAAGGCAAGCACATCTAAGAGGATAGAGGTTGAAAAGTTTAATGGAGGCAACTGTGAGTTTTGGAAACTCAAGATGGAAGACATGTTGGTTGACATAGATTTATGGTTTGCAGTATCTGGAAAGATGCCAATATGCATGAAACAAGAATATTGGGATCTGATGGATCAAAAGGCTAAGGGTCTGATAAGACTCTATTTGGCTAACTCTGTTTTGTTAAATGTTCATGAAGAGACTACAACTGAAAACTTGTGGAAGAAACTTGGTCAGATTTATTAGGATAAATCCTTTGTAAATAAGTTGTTCTTGAGGAATAAGATGTAATATCTGAGAATGGAAGATGGAGGATCTGTTATGAATCACTTGAATAGTTTTAACATGTGTGTTGCCTAGTTGAGCTCCATTGGTGTGAAAATGGAGGATCGGTGTATGACATTGTTGTGTTCTTTTCTAGATTCATGGGACCACCTTGTTATGTCCATTGGGAGTACCACTACCACCTTCAAGATGGATGGAGTGGTTGCATCATTACTATTTAAAGAGATGTGAAGAAAATATTTTGAAACAGCTAAGAAGGCTCTAGCAGTTTGTGGTCGATCAAAGACAAAGGCAAGAAGAAGGATAAGAAGCAAGAAAAAGAAAAAGGAAGATCCAAATCCCATGGGAGATCTAAGTCTCCTAGAAATTCCAAGGCACTATGTTGGAACTACAATAAACCTGGGCATTCTCGAAAGGAGTGTAAGGAGAAGAAAAAAAAGAACTTCTCTGATTTAGATTCTGACAAGTCCCAAGATAATGGTGATGCTTTTGTTACTGCCTTGGCCACCCATGCATCATAATATGTGTGGTTGATAGATTCTTGTGCTTATTTCCACATGACCTCACATTGGGTTTGGTTCACAAAGTACGAAGAGTTTAATGGTGGGAAGGTGTACTTGGGTGATGACTCTCACCTAAAGATTGTTGACCGTGGAAGAGTCTTGATCCAATTCCTTGATGGATGAGTGAAGGGGATCAATGGTGTTTTTCATATCCCTAGTTTGGCACAAAACTTTCTTTCTGTAAGTAAATTGAATGATGTGGGTGTACAGGTTGTCTTCTCAAATGGAGGATGCAAGATGACTAGAAGAGCTATGGTGCTTGCTAAGGGTGTTCGGAGAGGCACTCTATTTCAGCTGGATGCATGCACTATTTAGTGCAATAGTTCTTCTATTTCAAAGAAGAGAGCTTCAAATTCTTCATTCTCACCATTGGAACCAACATCAAAGAAGTGTGTTGCATCTACTTCTGATGGTCATGCATTCTAGGTACCTAAGGGTGCTCATGCTATGGAGATGAAACTTCCTGCTAAGAAGACAATGTTGTGGCATGAGAGACTTGGTCACATTGGTGAGAAGGGTCTTAGAGCCCTAAAAAATAAGAACCTCATCGAGGGGTTAAATGATTGTAATCTTGAGTTTAGTTTTTGCAAGCATTGCATATATGGAAAAAAAATCATGTTCAGTTTTACTCTAGTTCTCATAAATCTTCTGAGGTGTTGGATTTGATTCATTCTGATGTGTTTAGTCTTGTGAATGTTCCTTCGATTTCTAAATCTTTATATTTTGTATCATTCATTGATGAATACAGTAGGACATAGATTTATTTCCTTATAATTAAATCTGAAGTCTTTAGTTGGTTCAAAGAGTTTAAAGCTTTTTTAGAGAATTAGAAAAGTAAAAAGATTAAGTGTTTGAGGACTGACAATCATGGTGAGTTTTTTTTGATAGATTTTGAGAAGTTCTATAAAGGACACATGATTTAAAGACATAATACAACTCCATACACCCCTTATCAAAATGAAGATGCAGAGATGATGAACAGGATGTTGATGGAGAGGGCCAGGAGTATGATTAGTGGGGCTAGCCTCAAACAAAAGTTTTGGGATGAAGTTGTAGCCATTGCCTGCTACTTGATTAACAAGTCTCCTACTTCAACACTTGTTGAGAAGATACCCATGGAGGTGTAGTCTGGTAAAAAGACTTCATTGAGACATCTTTGAGTATTTGGTTGCAATGCATATGCACATGTGCCTAAGGAGAAGAGGTCAAAATTGGAGAACAAGGTGGTTAAGTGTATCTTCATTGGCCATGGTGTCGGTGTGAAAGGGCACAAGCTTTAGGATCCTATGGCCGAAAAAGTCTTGTATAGAAAAAGTGTTATCTTTATAGAAGTGAAACCTTCTCCTGTTGTTTTGCATCCAGAAGAGAAAGAAAAGAAACAAGATGTGGTTCAACTTCCTTCCACCCCTGAGAAAGTTGAACCAAAAACAACTTTTGGACCTAGTAATGAGGAGAGCTCTAGCAACTTTTGTAACATTCAACTCTGGTATAATTTAAAATAAATGACTTAATAGGAATAATTTCAATAATAAAAGTTTTGTTCCAAAAAGGAAATTCATCAATTACATATTACGTAAGAGTATTTAAATACAATATTCAATGGTTGCATTTCTTGCAACTTACAAATCTTTCTATTGAATATACAATTGAAGCAATGTCTTTTGTGTCACAAGCCTTTAGTAATTCCACTGCAAGAGGGAGAGCATCATTCTAGCGCTTTTCCTCCAACCATAGACTGACGGTCCCCCACTCACCTTCCTATTGGAAGTGGCCCTACTTTTCACGAGGGTATAGATAATGAGAATTAAATTGATTCAATGTGCCATCTAAGAACTAGTGCAATGTCCTCGTAGAAACAATCGGTTGAACAACTTCTAGTCTAGCTCTAGCTATGAACAACCCATTTGATTATTTGTGCAATTCAAGGACATGGTGAACTGATAATGCAAGCAAGGATTTTGCACTAATTTGGCCAAAGTTTCATATAAATGAGTCATATGTTCACACACTCTTTTCTCAACTTGGAGACAAACATTCTTCTAATCACTTTGGATCAATGATTAATTCAAGGTATTTTATTAAATTATACCCTATACCTGTCTAATTGGCATTAAGTATACCTCTACTATAGGTCAACTAGACAGTTATAAGGTAAGATCTTGAATGACTTAAGTATTTGCATTGAGCCCCTCTTTGCATTATTGCAATCTCGAGTATATGGCAACATGTCTACTCAATGACTAGTCAAACCTGATTTCATGCTCCAAAGTAAAAAAACCATTCTTTAAGATATGCGAGATTTTATCAATATCGACCAAAGTTTATATATCTTCGTAACTAAGGAGCAAACTGCCTTGCCTAAAGTTCATACCCAACTTATAACTTGTTAGGATTTATATAAAACAATTTATCTTGAATACCATGTTTATATAAGTCTTGTACTTTCTGACGCATAGTGTCGATTTAGTTTTAAATCTATGTTGCTATGCCTAGCTATAGAGTCTTTTATTCATATATTTTCTCACAAGAGGATTGTTTTATCTAAATGCTAGTATTACTATCATCGATAACATAATAATTTTCATCGAATGTCCATAATACTGCCATTGTAAGGTGTCAACCAAACTTAGCCACTATACAAGTTAGACTCATGGCTATTCATAGCCATGATTACAACTATGTAAACATATAATTATTGTCTTATTAGACTATGGAAAATTTGTTATTACTTTAAACAAATTGGTATCAAGGAAAGATAAGTAAGGTCACCTACACATGGAATAATGATGAATTCCTACTCATTGGTCAAACTACCTTATTAGGCTATCAAAACATCACTTCAACTTATAACATAAAACATAATGTTATAGGGCTTATATAGGCTTAAACAAAAGCATGAGGATATCGGCTTCCTTTAGGCTTATACTTAAACATCTACCTATCAGCCTTATAGGTGCAAGACATGAATAACACAAGAGCTTACTGCTTTCTAGAAAAGACTATCAACCTAGAGATGTAAGTATACAAATACAATGAGACTGAAACCACAACTTGAACAAGGTTTTACTGGCTAATGATAGATCTACGCCATTCCAACTGGAACCAAAGCTAGGTTTTAGAGTACCAATCTTATGTTAAAAACCAAAGGTTGTATCTATGCCCAGAAACAACATATATACACAATGATCATAGCCATATAGGCATAAGAATATAGAAGAGATATGATCTCTACTCAGATATAATGGTGGCTCAGCCTCATTATAACTAAAGATCCTTATCCCATGCGCATAACGGAAAGATTAAGGTTTGGTCGTACTGGCAATACCTATGGCCTTACAATGGCCTAGCATTGTAGAGATATTAACAATAATTATAGGTTTGAGAGCAAGGCTCTCAACTTTATAAGAATAATGACCTTTATGTCCTTTCAAACAACAACATATATTAAGACTTTCAGACTTAAACTGAGACACATAGTAAGTATAAACTTTTCAGTTCTTAACTTATACAGAGATGCCCAGTGACTATAATCTTGTCAGTTTTCACATAAAATAGAATCCAATACACTTTCATACCTCTCCATTCATACGTAGTAATCCATTTAATAAACATGGATGATAAATTATACTTATAACAGGGTAGAAAGAGAACCTTGCTCAAATCAAATGCTTGAGATTTTACTGAAGATGTTGATGGCATGGAAACTTCTACTCCTCCTATCACCACTCCTCATGCAGAGATAATACAAGAAAAGAACTATAGTTGAACACTTTTCTGGTATTGAAAATCTAAAAGGAAATGTTCTTCATATTGTTTCATGCCCCTGAGCTCAGGCATACCCCTCCTTTTAAAGAGAGAGTTTATCTCTTTTAAAGAAGATATTCCCCTCACCCACGGCTTCTTGGCATGCCTACTTTTAGGCATCATGGGTAGGTCACGCTCCTCCTCCACTCTCCCTAGAATCTAGGGAAGTACGAAGGAGGTATATCCTTTTGGTTTAATTTAAATTTAAACATTTCCAAGTGACCAAGACTTGGTATTAAGTTTTGGTTTTTGTTTAAAAACCAGACAAAACTTATTTATAAATAAGGACAAGTCATTTTAAATACTTTAATATGCATTCAATGGCACAATAATAACCATGGTGTCTTGTAAAACTAATTTTCTGACTTAAGACATTATGAGCAAGATAGACTTGATAGGTTGGCTTCTTGATTCGACTTGGCAAACAAAAGCAAGCACTACCTTAGAGAATGTTAACATGGGAGACAAGGTTGTCGACACGACGGGTAACAATTTCATGTAGACTCAAAAATAACCACGACATCAAAGCATTACTATCATGATTGGAAATATGTAGACTAAAATGCTCACCAAAGTGACGTATCCTCTATGTGAAAATGTGTGTACATTCCCTGATGGCACATTAATCTCTCATTTCTCGTGATCTAATTCCCTCTCCATACACCTCATGTACACAATGAGTAGTTAGTCCATTAACATTGACAAGGGTCATTATACCTTGCATTTAAATATCTTTATCTGTTAGTCTAGGGTAGCGTATCGATGGCAATTTACAACAGAACTAGCAACTAATAGTCCCACACTATTTCCTAGAATTAAGCTCACATCCTAATCAAGCTCATACCCTTACTCATTACTGGAAAATACATTTAAATACTAGAAACTAAATCTGATAAATAATCGCATACATTTGCTGGAAATAAGTCTGACTAAGAAGGAATAACTAGTGACCAAGATTTAATCTAGAATTTAATAATCAATTGTGAAACAGAGAAAGTAAATCATACCAAAGTAAGACGCATTCTAAGAATGAAGACAACAATTAATCTACCTAGCTAGAAAAAGATAAAAAAATGAAATACTATCCTCTCTCCATAAGTGGGAATGGGCCCTTGCTCCACACCGTTGGAAAGGAGACTAGACTAATGACTCAGAATTAGAGGTACCGAATTATCTGCTCTTTTATTACCTTGTTTAGAAACATCATATGCATGAAATTGGCACACAAATTCGAAGCTCCTTTCAATCTTTCTTTTCCAAGCAATAAAAAGACTATCTTCCTACTTATAATCCTCTATATATCAGGCATTGTTCTGATACATATTCTTAGAGTCCTTATTCCCTACTACAGTTCATTACAGATATCCATGTTACACCCCTAACTTTAACTATGTTTTACTTTTAACTTTTGAAGTAATTAGTAGATGATTACGCATGATTCAATGATTTGACGTTTAATTAAAATGTCTAGAAAAATCAATGATTTCATGAAATTATGTTTATATTATGAGAACTGACATGTGTTTATATGTTGTTAAGATGTTATGATTTCATAAGGATTATGAAATGATTATTGATACACTAATCGCGGGTTGGTGAAAGCAAGCTATATTCAGGAAACAAGTTTTTGCCCCTCCTAGAAAAAGAGGGAGAGCATCATCGGAGAGAATGGAATAGATATAAGGAAAAGAATAGTTGTTGCCATCTTAAGTCTTGTGTTGGTGCAAATAAGTGAACCTCATCGAGTCCTATAAGTGGTACTCGACCCATCTGGTCTAAGTTATTTTTGACTCGACGGTTGTCGATTTGTCATAGGATTTCTTAGTGTTGATTTTGTCAAGATTATGTCAAGAAAGTTTTCAACTGTCAACACGGAAATGGTTGACAGTCAATTAGTCCTTGTTTGATATGAATATAGTCATATTCAAGAAATAATAATGTTACTGTGGGTTAACTATTTCATATCGGCACTTTCTAATAAAATTTTATTTGATATCCTATCTTGTTTGTCGTCGAACAATCTAAGAGGGAGGAGATACTTGACCCCATTCTCATGTTTCTCTATGTATTGAAAACAACATAACTTTTCATTCTTTTAATGATATTAAATTGATATAGATATATCTAAATATAGTAGTTGTGGGTTAAACCCCTTATTGAGTTTGTCTTTATGATGAAGAAGTTTCTCTTGTACTATGGTCGAAGGCACTTTATGAAGACCATCATATAGCAATGTGGGCATTTAATTCTTATCTCCATGGTTTGGGAAATTAGGGAGGATAATGTAAGAGTGGTCATTAAGACCAACTGCCCCAAAATGTTTGCATGTGAGAAAAGCATGAAAATAGGCAAAATTATGGCAAAGACCTTGCGGGATGGTAGAGTGGTGGAATCTTAAAAATGACCATCACTTCCTTTTTGTTGGATACCTTGGTTGAGAATATTGATAGGCTCATTTTTGGGTAGTTAATGCCAGGGAAAATAAATCCAAGAAACAACCCTTCACATCGGGGAGTTGTTGGAATGGCAAGATAGGAGGCTGGGTAGTTAGAGAAGTAAAAAGGAATCCTGAGAAAAGGGAAGGGGCGGCCCTTTTAGAAGGGGAGAAAAACTAGAGACTTCAGATAGATAGAAGCGCAGATCTGGCAGTTAGATTGGAGGAGGATAGGGCTTTTCGTTAGTGACAGGCTATCGTAAGGTGCTAACACTTTAAATGAAAATTATCAGTTTATCGACTGGGGTAGTGTCTGAGGCTGTATGCAATAGGAAGTTTGGATATTTCATTGAGAAACAATTTTCTAATTCTTTTAAAAGATTGAAACATCACATGAAATGAAACAGTAATTATATCCCTCTACAGAAAGCATTCAAATTTTATACTAAAAAGCATGAAAACTCTAGACTAGAAAGCATATAAATTCTTTACTAGAAAGCAGATAAATTCTATGCTAACAATTTACAAATGCAATTTGCTATGCTGCAAACATTAAAAAATTTAACTATCAGAAAATAATGATTTTAACTAAGGCCTGGAAAACTTCTAATCAACACAGAAAGTTTCTTAACAACAGTACACAACAATTTAACTTTTAAACAACATACCCTGCAAATTAACGACAGAAAACTAAACAAAAACTATCTTCAACCAAATGAAAACATCCACAAAAATGAAAGTACTTATCTATCCTGCAGTCCCACAAGTGGCCAGCTCGTGGGAGAAACTCGTCTTAACTTAGGTCACATTCAATGACTTTCACAACACATGATAACTCCATTCAAATCTTCATATTTCCAAAGAAACTAAAACTCAGAACAACATCATTTACATTCATGAAAAATTGCAAGTACACATCTCTGATTATTTTAAAAACTAAGGGATTGTCTTTCATTCCTCCATAATATATATTTATATCCATGTTTCGAGAAACAATTAAAACTGAACTACTTCAAAACTCGTAAATTTCAGATGGCAGGAAAATGCCATTTGAGGAAGTCTTATAACTGAAAAATAGAATCTTTACTATTGCTATCTTTTAAAACATAAAAAGGACTTCTAGTGGAGCCATAATATTTTTTGGGTAACCACAGAAATAACAGAATTAAAACAAAGGCTTCATTAATGCACGCCTAAAATTTCTGGCACCCCCAACTTCCGGTGCACTCATCCACAACTACATGATGTCCACTTCTTTTGTAGGCAATGCATTAACCTTCACAATTACCCAACTTTTCATGCCATTAAATCAACATTTAAAAGCTAGTTTCAATCAATTTAGGAAATAAGGATTTTTACAACATTTTATTAAAAATAGATAAATATCGCTTATAAAAATAAATAAATTGGCAAGGCTAGGGAATTGGGTAATGCAAAAAGGGCTATTTGTTCCATCAAAGAAATGAGGTTATTTATACCTCATCATTCCTTCCCTTCCTAACCTTGAGCAAGTCCTCCTGCTCTATGATGCATCCTTTGTCTTTATGCCTCTCTTTTTCTATTCAATTCATCATACTTTGAGCTCAAATCATATACTTCATCTACCTCTTCATCAATATGGTCAGGGACCTTCAGAGAACCTTTGTGAAGTTTGATTCTCAGCTGCCAAGTATGTAAGTCCCTTGGTTCCTATTATGTAACCCCTAAGACTGCAGGGGGTGGCTGTAAAAGTAGAGGCGGTCTGTAGCTCATTCCTATCCACTTAGTCTTTAGTTGCTGAAGAATCTCTATCAATGCCTCAGCTCTTTTGTATGACCATCTAAGGTTAGTGGGGGAAATCATTTCTCTTCTTTTTAAATACATAGGCAAGGGGGTATACCTTTCCTCACAGGAATTCCAAGCTCTGTCAATCAACTGCGGTCCATTAATCTTGAAATCTTCATAGCAGATCCTAATGCTTTCATTATATTTTTCTTTCATATGTTCATAACTTTTAACTCTCCTGAACTGAGTTTTGAAAGCAAAAGGTTTTCGGTTGGGGTACCTCATGTGTAGTCCCATAGTTCTCTCTGCATGAAGATATTCTCTAGTTCTGTCTTGCCACTGAATTTGATTTTACATATTTGACAAAAATGCCCTTAACTAAACTTCCCCCACAAACAAATTGATGAAGAAATCATTATGTTTTTCGAGAAATAGATTATCAATGAAGAACTCACATAATAAATTCTTTTGTATAGGAGATGCTTCTTTAAATGCTTCAAGGAATTGCTGGTCATTAGGATCATGTGGTAAATTGCAAGAGATTCTCAGGAGCTTCCATCTTAACAATTGTTCATTAAGGAACATAGAATATAATTTGGATAGTTTCCTATAGGCCAACAATAGCTCTCCAATCTGACATGCATCCATCTCGGCCTGATATAATCTATCATAAGACTCTTTCAACAATACTATTTCTTTCGTAAGTCATCATTTGCAGCTCCAGATTGTCTTAAGAAATAGCATTGCTCCATCCACTTGGTTAGCATGGGAAGGATGTGGATCTGAAACCATTCCATTTTAGTTGGTTCTATTTGAACCTCTTTTGATTCCATAGTCAGCCTAATATTAATTTCTTGTAAATCTTGCTCCAGTTCAACAGTTCTACTTATGGCCTTATTTAATTCAATTTTCTACTTCTCCTGCTCCTCTGCAAATGTCCTCAGGCACTGTTCTAGGTTGAGGGTTAGATTCTTGATTTGTCTATCTTTCTCAGATAAACTATCCAGACAATGTTTATCTCTTTCTTCACTTTGCTACAATTGGGATTGCAACTTTCTAATAGTTTGATCCTTTTGCTCTAGAAGTTCTTTTTGTTCTTCTATCTTCTGTTGTTTCTTCTTCATCTGCTCTTCACTCAATTGTATTTAATTTCTCAACTCCATAATTTTTTCTTTTAATTTCTCTGTTTCTAATGTCATAGACTCACCTTTGTTGTCCTCTGCATCTGTAGAGAGGGGAGTAATAAAAACTTTTGTTTCATTGCCAGATATGTGCTCTTCATTAATTACCCCAAATGGACCTTGTTCTCTCTCACTAACATTATTTAAGGGAGAGAATTGTCTCTCCTCAAGCATTGTATCAACTTATTATATGTTTTCTAGCTGCTGGAATGGAGAAGTTGTTTCAACAATCTCGTATTCTTGACCCTCTTCTTCTTCAACTAGGACATAATTAAACATTTGTTGACTGATTCCCTCTTGTCCTTTTACTCCTTTTTCCTCTAGGTTCTCTTTAGATGGGTCAATTGATAGTCTAGATGCAGGGGGTTCATTACTTTCCAAAGTTTGAGTTACATCTGCACAAATCTGAGATACATTTTCATCGAGCTGAGTCACTTTTTTACAAGGCTGCCTTTCTTTTCTCTTTTTCTTGGGAACAGGGGTAATTCACAGGCTGCGACACAACTAGGCTCATCAGCTAATCCTTTGCTCCTTCTAAGAGGAGTAGTTCTTTGCAGTTTCATTTTGGGCCTCTTCTCCTTTTTACGGGGCTGAACACCTTCCTCCTCTGAGTCTATTAAATCCACATTTTCTTGTTTTTATGGGGTTTTAGGTACATTATGTGATTTAGGCATTTCTTCACAGTCTGGAGGGTTTGGTGGATTTTCCAGTGCTTCACCACCAGGAGCTTGTCTATCACCTTGTGGTGCAGGGGAGAGTTCTCTCACATCTTGGGTTGCCCTACCAGACGACTCACCTACCTCAAATTGTCTCGGAGGTTCAGGATTCTCAAATTTTTGCAGAAATTTCTGCCATTTCTTATCTAGTTTTCTTTTTCTATGAAAATGATATTTACAAATTAACTGTATAAGACCATGATGCTTCAAACATCCAGACCCAATTTTGAAGCATTCTATCATACATACAAGGGAATCATGGATGAAGGTAGGAATGTTAACTTTCAATTCAAGATTTTCTAGACCATGGCGCAAATGAATGAGCAGTCGAAAAGGGGGACCAACTATTGTGGCACATTGCCCTTCACAGGTGAAATACTTAATAATCCATGCAACTGATGTTCGCCATGGCTCTACAATGGACATTCTCTAAAACCCCTTGTTTTGCCCTCAGGTATTTACAAATAATAATGGGTGAGGTTCCCCTTCTCGTGCAAAAAGTTCTATCATTTTCTGATAGGAAATGTTTGTAGTTTCAGACAAATTAATACCTTTATTTCCAATACCAAATAATTTGGAGATAATTCAGGGACTTACCTTGAATTTTTTCCCACGCACAATTGACTGCCCATCTGCAAAGTTCTCAGCAAATTCCTTAACCAGTTGTGCATGGTATCCTTTAAATTTCTTTATGAAGTCTAGCCATCCTACTCTCTAAAACAGTTCTAAAATATTCCCCAATGCCAGCAATTTATCCGATGAAGCTGGATCAGACTTGCGTTTGGCTCCTCCCATATTGCTCAAAGACTACTGAAATATCACGACACCGAGAGTGGTAAAACTGCTCAGGAAACTGATAGGAAGATTAAAGTAAATGCATGTTTTGAGGCCACTTGGATTTTAGTAATGTTGGTTTAGGGTACTTGGCTTTTCAACAGTTAATTATGACTTTGCATGGGATAGAGTGAACGAACCGCCACCTTCTCTAATGAAGGAACAGTTCACACATTTGCTAAATTTGGAAAAGAAAAGGGCTCATGCCAACTTATCTATCTTTACTTACAATAAATGATCTATTAAAAATAAAAGATGTACGTACCTTCCATCCCGTTATTGATTTGAAAGTTGCTTGTCTTTACTGATGTAATAGCATCCTAGGTGGTGGTACTAACTGGTTTGAATGGAATGAATTTATTATGATGCGATAATGGAGTGGCTAAATTTATTATGATATGACGATGGGGTGGCTAAAATTTATTATCATAATAATGTTTATTTACTATGATTGGAGATGTTGAACTTATGATGGCATTCACAGTGGATTGCGGGGTGAATGGTGTGTTTTCAAATAATAGGAACATTTTCATGGATGGAAATTACAAGTTAACAATGATGGAAGAAGATATCAAAGGAATGGATATGGAGGATATGAACAAAATTTCAGAGCATCATCACAAGATGTAGCCGGTTGAAGGAACAAAATTCTGGAGCATCACTAAAAGATGCAGCCGGAATGCAGGAACAAAGTTTCAGAGCATCGCTGAAAGATGCAGTCGGAATGCAGGAACAAAGTTCTGGAGCATCACTGAAAGATGCAGCCAGAATGCAGGAACAAAGTTTTAGAGCATCATTGAAAGATGTAGCCAGAATGCAGGAACGAAGTTCTGGAGCATCGTTGAAAGATGTAGCCAGAATGCAGGAACAAAGTTTCGGAGCATCGCTGAAAGATGCAGCCGGAATGCAGGAACAAATTTTTGGAGCATCACTGAAAGATGCTGCCAGAATGCAGGAACAAAGTTTTGGAGCAACGCTGAAAGATGCAACCAGAATGTAGGAACAAAGTACCAAAGCATTGTTGAAAGATGTAGTCAGAATGTAGGAATAAAGTGAGGGTATGGATTGTATTCAGACAACAAGTTCTGGAGCATCACCAGGAGGTGCGCCAGAATTTGTTAACACTTCTTAAAAGATGAAACCCTGCGAAACAGAGATGAAATTTAGGCAAATACTAATAAGAAAATATGAAGAATTGTTCCTAAATGCATATACACACATTTAAACAATTTTTTTTTAAGTCTACAAGATACTTATGGTATTGTTTCTACCGAAGCAGAATCAACACATTGATTTTCTCTCTGCATTTCTACCAGTTGAGTAAACTCTTCTTTGTTGACAGGTTTATGGTAGATCCTAAGTCGATGTCCATTGACTAAGAGGGTTCAAGAATCACCATCAACGAGTTTGAGTTGTACTGCTCCATTTGGGAATACCTCAGAAATCTCGTATGGACCCAACCAATGAGTTCTGAGTTTACCTTTCTGGTCCTTGTATCAGGAATCAAATAGCAGCACCCAATCTCCTAAATGGAATTCTCTTTCTTTGGTGTGTTTATCATGCCAAGCCTTTTGTTGTTGTTGAGCTAGTTTAGTTTGATGAATGGCTTCTAGGCAGAGTTCATCTAGTTCACTAAGCTACAAGACTCTCTCTACCTGAGCTCGATCAAGGTTGAAGTCTAGCTCCATTGTTGTTCTAAGAGTTTGGAGTTCAAATTCAATGGGCAGGAAAGGTTTTTTTCCAAAGACCAGTTCATAAGGGGTAAGACCAGTGGTGGATTTCCAAGTTGTATTGTAAGCCCAAACAGCCTTAGGCAATTTCCTAGCCCAATCCTTTCTGCCTGATGAAACTATTTTTGTTAGGATGTTTTTGAGTTCCCTATTAGTGACTTCTACTTGTCCATTTGCTTGTGGTTGATAGGGTGCTGACTTTTTATGGCTTACCTGGAAATGATTGGTGAAAGCTAACAGAACTTTGGACATGAACTAGGGTCCTTGGTCTGTGACAATTGACCTAGGGGCTCTGAATCTGAGAAAAATTTTGTTATACAAAAAGTTTGCAACCTATTCTTCTCTAGCAACTTTGAGAGCTTGTACTTCTGCCCATTTGGTAAGATAGTCCGTACAGACCATAATATATTCTTTCCCTTGCAAAGGAGGATCTATAGGACCAATGAGATCCAATCCCCACTTTTCAAATGGTTTAAAAGCTACCTGTGGTTGCAGAGGCATTTCATTGGATGTCGTAGGTCTTCCCACTTATTGGCATTCATCACAATGGAGAACATAGTTCTTCACATCCTTGTGCATAGAGGGCCAATAGTATCCTGCACCTAAGATTTTATGGGAAGTTCTTTTGGTAGAGTAATGTCCGCCAGGTGGGTCATCATAGAAATCTCTAAGGATGTTGTATGTTTCATTTGGTCTAACACAACGTCGCAGGACTAAATCAGGCCCATATCAGAATGACATGCCATTAATCCATTTAAAGTGAGCACTTTCCTAAATAAGGTGTTTCTTTTATTTTGATGTGAAGTCTGGGGGAAGCTCAGAGGTGGCTAAGTAATTGGCAATGTCTGCAAACCAGGGTGTTTTAATGGAGACAACAAATAAATTTTCATCAGGAAATTCATCCTGCATAGGAGTACAATCTCCATCATCTTGCTTTATCCGAGATAGAAAATCTACAACTACGTTGAATTTTCTAGGCTTATCCATTATGGTCACATTGAATTCTTGTAGAAGTAATAACCATCTGATTATTCATCCATTCACTGAGGGTTTATTCATCAGGTACTTGATAGTTGAACGGTCTGTGAATACAGTCACTTTGTATTTTATAATGTAATGCCATAATTTGTATATTGCGTGAACTATTGCTAGAAATTCCTTCTCTGTGGTGGTGTAATTTCGTTCCGTGGGGCTCAAGTTCTTACTAATGAAATATATAGCATATTTCCCTCCATTCTCATCTTCTTGTCCTAACACTGCTCCAATAGCATCATTGGAAGCATCAGCATATATATGGAAGGGAAGTTTCCAGTTAGGTCTCCATAGGACTGGGGCTGAGACAAGCTTTTCTTTAATGATGTCAAAAGACTTTTGACATTCTTATGTCCAGGTAAAATCCACATCTTTCTGCAGAAGAGAGAACATGGGAGCTGTAATCTTACTGAAGTATTCTATGAATATCCGGTAATAACTAGCATGTCCTAAGAAACTTCTAACATCGGTTTGATTCTTTAGGGTTTCTAGCTGTTGTATCACCTCAATCTTCTTAGGGTCAACCTTTATCCCTTCAACTGAAATATGGTGTCCCAATACTATACCTTGTTCTACCATTATGAGACATTTCTCATGGCTTAGAGATAGTTGATGATCTTCACATTGGTGCAACACTCTATCCAGATTTTTGAGACCATTGAAAGTGGAACCATAGATTGTGAAGTCATCCATATAGACTTCTACACAATTGTTTACAAGTTCAGCAAAGATAGCCAAAACAACTCTTTGAAATGTGGCAGGAGCATTACAAAGCCTGAAGGAAAGAACCTGATATGCGAATGTTCCCCAAGGATAGGTGAAAGTAGTTTTGTCCTGGTCCTTTGCTGCCACTTGTATTTGGTTATATCCACTAAATCTGTCTAGAAATGAAAAATACTTCCTTCCTGCTAGATTATCCAAAACTTGGTCTATGAAGGGTAGTGGGAAATAATATCTATAGGTTTCTTTGTTGAGTTCTCGATAGTCAATGCACACTCTCCATTTCCCATTTTTCTTTAGCACTACCACCAAGGGTGAAACCCATTTGCTATCCAAAATAGGATAAATAAATCCCACTTGTAAGAGTTTCTCAATTTCAGTTTTGACAATATCCTTGAGAGCGGGATTGAGTCTTCATTGGGGTTGACGGACTGGTCTAACATCTTCGGTATAGATGTGGTACTTGGGTGGATTCCTCTCATATCTATATAGTCCCAAGCAAAAGCTTTGGACTTGTTTGTCAAAACATCGAATAATTTGCGCTCATCAGATTCTATCAACCAACTATTGATATTTAAAGTCTTTCCTCGTAATAACATGATAGTCTTGGTTCCAGGGTAATTAGAGGTGACAGTGTGAACTTCTTCTGTTAAGAGGACAGCTATGTGGTATGATTCTATGGAGTCTGGCAATATCTAAGAAGAAATTATTTGTTTTCAAGATGATATTTTCTAGGGGACAAGGTCAAGTTGTGAAGTTGGTATAATCATGTTCTTTGTCATTAATGTGGTTGGATGTCCTAAGATTTCTTCCACCTCTACAGTCTCTTCATCTCCTGAGCCTATGGAAAGATCTTGGATGTTTTCTAATTCATCTTCCAGTTCTTCGTCGTGTTGTTTAATAACTACCATGGCAAGTGAAGCTAGATTCTCTTTCTTATCAGATTCATCTGATTCATCCAACCAGACTTGGTTATATACTGCAGGTTGAGCGGGGGGATCTAGACTTAAATGTTTACTACTGGAACCATGTGAAATGATCATTCCTCCCACTCTGCAGTCAATCTTGGTTGCGACTATAGCTAACCATGGCCTACCCAGTATTACTGGGCAACTGTCTTTTGGTGTGAGGAAATGGAGGACTTGGAAGTCTACTAGATATTCCTAATCGTCAACCTTGACAGCTGCATTTTCTAAGACTCCTTTGGGAATAGCTATGGCCTGATTTTCCATCTGTAATATGGTAGTCATGGGGCATAGATCAGTGAGTCCAAGTTTTTTTATAACATCCACTGTCATAACATTAATTGCTGCTCCCAAGTCCACCAATGCATTAGGTATTACTACCTCATTAATTGTTATTGTTATAAGTGGACTATCTGGGTCGCCATATTTTGGGGTTAAGGTTTTTCTAGCTAAAAGTTTAGCTAGATATCCATTGATGTGCATCGTATTAATTTGTTTTGGTTTCCTTCCTGGTGTTTTAATGCACATCTGTTTAACTAGCTAGTTTAGTTCAGGAATTTCTTTGATCGCTTGCAACAAAGGAATCTCAATATGGAGTCATTTAATTTCTTGTATCAGAGCAGTTTCGTTAGACAATGATACTTTTAGTGTGTTCTTATGAACATTTGATCTGAGACGGTCTGAAAAAGGTGCCTGGGTTTTCTTTCCTAATATGGGATCTTTTCCTGGAGTTGTTGATGGTTGTTTGGCAACTTCTTCCTGAGACGACTCTATGATAGGTGCTGAAGTTGCCTGAGATTGCGGTGGGGATGATTCCTCCTGATTTCTCTTGGAGTCAAGCTTTGTAGGTACAAGAAGAGTCTCTAGTTCTATGTTAAGTCCTTCATCTAGGTCTTTTGTAACTTCAACAATGGTCAGTTGATTAAGTGTTTTTCCCAACCTCAACTGAAGGTTTCCACAATAGATAGCATTGACCCCTGCCATGTTATCCTGATCAGTAGCATACACCGGGCCATTTTGACATGTGTTCTTGGGATTAGGAAGAGGTTGTGCTAGTAATGGTGGTTGATTAACTTGTTCACTCTGCTGAGGGTTTTGAGGAGTTATGAGAAGGGTTTGTTGCGGATTTGGCATTCATCTTGGACCATTATAGAATTGATTTGGTGGCTGATTCCATTGTGGAGGTTGATTATGAGGAGGTCGTTGCTGCTTTGGCCATTAGGGGTTTCCCCAAGCTTGGTTTGTCCATTCAACTGGTCCCCAAGGTGGATAAGATCCACATCTAGGTGGTACTAAAGGCCATGGAGCTGACCACTATGTATTGTTCCACGAGTTTAGAGGTTGCCATGTAGGGTTGGAGTTCTGACCATAGGAGAAATTTCCTCTAGGTCTCTGGCCTACGAAATTGATTTCCTCCTCAGTGTGAGATGGTCATTTTTTAGAAGCCTTGATTGCATTTAGAATCTCACATTGATCAATGGTGTGATTCTTTTCACAATTTTGGAAACTGTCGGCCTTGTCCAAAGGACATTCTCTTAACAGATGCTTGTTTTAGCACCTAGGACAATAGATGTATAAAGTCTCAGGGTTATGTGTTTTGGCTTGTATTCCATCCAAGGTGGTGTTCAACTGAATGAGAATGTCAGTTTTCAGATTCGCTATTTCCTCTTGTAGTTTACCTATGTCATTTGAGCTTCTTAAGAGGCTAGATTTTCATATTCCTCCTCGAGTATAGGAAAAATTCTGACATAACTCAGAGATATCGGTAAGTTTGAGTTGGGACAAATCTCCTTTTCCTATTAAATCTAAGCTTCTCCTAGCATCCTCATCAAGTCCTTTAAGAAATATAGTCTTTAAAATCTTTGGACTTATGGCTTCCTCACCACATCTTTTGGTTAGAAAGATAAACCTATCAAGGTAATCTTCTAGGTTCTCATCTTCTTTTTGTCTTAGTTTGAACAGCTCTTCATTCCTGTCGCTAACTCTGCAATAACTCTGGTATTTTTCTAAGAAAATAGTTTCCATGTCATCCCATGTAGTTATTGATCTAGAAGCTAGTCCCATAAACCAACGCATTGAAGTGTCTCTCAGAGTGGAGGGAAAACATTTAAGCTTCTGATTATCATTCTTGTAGTTGTATGTTTGACACAATACTTTGAACTCAAAGAGGAACTGGTCAGGATCTTCAAAAGAAAGTCTCTTGAAAGTCGGCAAGATAGATGGTGAAATGTTTTTCATTGGTGCATCATCATCTTCATTGAGAGCGATAGGATAGGTAAAGGTTTGTGCTACCGGTCTTCTCACCATATCATCATTATGGAGATTGTTATCCATAATGTCAAAATGAATGTGCTCTTCCTTGAAGACTAGGTTGGTTGGTTGAATAATTATCTCCTCAAAGATTGGGTCAACTGGCGAAACTTTTGGGTTATGATGGGAGGTCTCAGGTTGATCTAGCTCGATCAATTCGTAATTTAGTTCTTCAGCTGAGACTTCTTCCTCCCTTTTTATGGTTGGAATTACTATTGGGGGGGTTTTTGGTATGAATATTCTGTGTGGATCTCATTTCCTGACGATGCAGAAAGAGAGGTTTGGTGACTATTTTTGGGTGTTTACTACAAGAAATTCCCAAGCATGCCCTAATAACACTTAGAAAATTATCATGTTTCCTTGGCAATGGCGCCAAAAAGTGACAGGCTGTCATAAGGTCCTAACACTTTAAATGAAAATTATCAATTTATCGACTGGGGTAGTGTCCGAGGCTGTATACAATAGGGAGTTTGGATATTTCATTGAGAAATAGTTTTCTAATTATATTAAAAGATTGAAACAACACATGAAATGAAATAGTAATTATATCCCTCTATAGAAAGCATTCAAATTTTATACTAAAAAGCATGAAAACTCTAGACTAGAAAGCATATAAATTCTATACTAGAAAGCAAATAAATTCTATGCTAACAATTCACAAATGCAATTTGCTATGTTGCAAACATTACAAATTCTAACTATTAGAAAATGATAATTTTAACTAAGGCAGATGCGCTAGAAAACTTCTAATCAACACAGAAAGTTTGAAATGACAGTACACAACAGTTTAACTTTTAAACAACATACCTTGCAAGTTAACGACAGAAAACTAAACAAAAACTATCTTCAACCAAATGAAAACATCCATAGAAATGAAAGTACTTATCTATCCTACAGTCCTGTGAGTGGCCAACTCGTGGGAGAAACTCGTCTTAACTTAGGTCACATTCAATCACTTTCATAGCACATGATAACTCCATTCAAATCTTCATATTTCCAAAGAAACTAAAACTCAGAACAACATCATTTGCATTCATGAAAAATTACAAGTACACAGCTCTGATTATTTTAAAAACTAATGGATTGTCTTTCATTCCTCCATAATATATATTTATATCCATGTTTTGAGCAACAATTAAAATTGAACTACTTGAAAACTCCTAAATTTTAGATGGCGGGAAAATGCCATTTGAGGAAGTCTTATAATTGAAAAATAGAATCTTTACTACTGTTGTCTTTTAAAACATAAAAAGGACTCCGAGTGGAGCCATAATGTCTTTTGGGTAACCACAAAAATAACAGAATTAAAACAAAATCTTCATTTAATGCACGCCTAAAATTTATGGCGCCCCCAACTTCCGGCGCACTCATCCACAACTGCATGATGTTCACTTCTTTTGTAGGCAATGCATTAACCTGCACAATTACCCAAATATTCATGCCATTAAATCAACATTTAAAAGCTAGTTTCAATCAATTTAGGAAATTAGGATTTGTACAACATTTTATTAAAAATAGATAAATATCGCTTATAAAAATAAATAAATTGGCAAGGCTAGGGAATTGGGTAATGCAAAAAGGGTTATTTGTTCCATCAAAGAAATGAGGTTATTTATACCTCATCAGTTAGCATCTAGATGGAAAAAGTTTGCAGAGGTCTCTATTGAGCCACCGAGCTGGAGCCGTTCTGCTCAACTCTGCGGATATAATGGTAGAGTAGTAGCATAATATACTGAGAAAGATAGATATTTTGTGTTCAAGGAAGAAACGGTAATATCTTTTGCATTAAACCATATTCGACGTGCTTTATTAGTAAGTGTAACTGTGAGCTTCTTTTATAATAAGCGGGCAGAGCTGATGTATAAGGTATGAGGACCTACTTCTAAAGCTTATATTTCATTAATTCTTGCAATAAGATTAACCCTTATTTATTTGCATGGAAGATCTTTGTAGTTTCTATTAAGAAGTATGCCGGTAGAGGGTTTAGTTGTGTTGTGGCTATGAAAGTTAAGTCCAAATCTCTATTTTTTTAAAGTCATTAAACTTAGAACATAACTGTGTATTTGGTGGCCATTTAAATGTAGAGTATTTTTGGATATTTGAGTATATAGCTGAACTGTTTTATGAGGTCGTTCTTTATCTATAAACCTTTAAATTCATGGATGAAATGTGTATTATGAGGCTGATATATATACAAATCACACAGGTCAGAGACCAATGATACTTGTATCTAAAAAAAGCAGAAGTATTTTCTCTCATTAAAACCACGAGGACTAATCTATTATGTTGGATATGAGTGCTCTTCATTCCTCTAGTCACCTTACCCGTATTTAAGAAGATACGTGTTTCAATGACTCAGTGACTCCTCGGTGGTATGAACTAGAAGATTATGAATGAGCAGTTGAGATTTATGATTTCAGTGGTATATCAAAACAATAGATTTATGCATAAATGGTACAATGTATTAGCAATACTTAGAGGTATTACTCATTCTTGAGGATATTGAAATGATGAACGCCTAAAGTTGATATGTATATTGAGTTATATGTTTTCATCAACTATGATATGTATATTTGTCAATGAGCGTGAGCTCATAGCCCCTTTTATATTAAGAGTTGATAGACCCAAGAAGACCAAGCGGTCAAAATTATTATTATATCACTACTATTGTAAATTTAGTCTGTCTAGGATTGAAAGATTGTAAGGATTAGTCTTGATGATGATATCATCCATTAAAACTTAAAGAGGATAAAATCATGTTGCATATATA
Organism: Cunninghamia lanceolata; assembly: GCA_027924645.1. Classification (NCBI taxonomy): domain Eukaryota; kingdom Viridiplantae; phylum Streptophyta; class Pinopsida; order Cupressales; family Cupressaceae; genus Cunninghamia; species Cunninghamia lanceolata. The sequence goes on along the minus strand of BSBN01000435.1, from coordinate 762,931 downwards.
TAAATGAGATAAAGGTATAAGTATAATGCCTTGAGAGCTAAGATTTTGGTATTAATATTCAATTATGACAAGAATGATATTGTCATCATTATGAACAACTTTGAATGGTGATAAATGTCACTTACTTATTCAATCACAATGATAAGTATAATCAAGTTAATCAAGGGATGGTGAACATTAGTCCTTATCTCTTCTTAGCAAAGTTAGTTGACTTGCAGCGACCAAGAAGGTTGATGATTATATTTTAGACTCTATCTTATTTAAGGGAGAGACTAAATGAGTCAATAGTGTTTATATTACTTTCACTGTACTTGTATTCTATGTAATATGAGGAATGAGGATTCTTATAGGACCTAAGTGGTCTAGAGTAGACTAGAGGGTACTACACTCATAATGCATTGTTATATCATTAATTATTGGATTCTAAGTAAGAAAAGAGAACCTATGAATGATCTATAGATTTATTCTCACTTTTTGAAGCACATAGTCACTATTTTCTCTGAATAGATAAGGTTTATGTAGAATATATGCAAGTGATGTTATGTATGAGTTCATAACCTATCTTAAATCAAATGTTAGTAGACATTAAGTAGACTGGGAGGTTGAAAGTATTTTATATCTTTTAGGACTCAAACCAATTTAGGTTGAATGACGAAACTTAATCAAATGACTAGATGATAGTATTCATTTAGATATTATAGAGGAAGTAGCTCATACATGATTCTTATTCATGATTTTGAGAAATGTGAATTTGAGAAATGCCAAAGTGGTCCAGGGAAAAACTAGAGGTATTTGTTCCCATGTTTTTTTATTATATTGGAAAACAAGGGTAATGATATTTCCATGTATTAGGTTTGAAAAGATAAACCCTAGTATTTAAACAAGGAGGATATAGGAAATATATAACTCTTATGTCAGATATGACATTGTATATATATTTATATTGATTGACAGTGAAAGGTCCAGAAAAACCATATTTGATCGACAGTGAAAGGTCGAGAACACCATAGAACAAGACAGAAAGAGTCTTTGTAATACTTTAAGAGATTCTATGATAATGTCAAAACTCATTTTAATGCATCAAATATGTTTGATATTTGAATTAGAGAATAAATTGACAAAAAACCATAAACCCTAAAAATTGCAAGTATGCAATGAGGGACTCTTAAAAAGGTTAGAAATACCTAAATCTTTTTATTACATGTATACCCTAGGTTAAGGATTAGTTCTAAGTCCGATTGGCAAAAATGGATTTTCAGTACAAACAAGTTTGTGTCTAGAGTACCAAATTAAGTAAGTAAAACTATAGGATGAGATAGTCTCTAAGATGAGTCAGCAGTGTGTGTCTAGATGGCATGACCAATCAGAATGATCTTACTCAACTAGAAGGGGTCTAGAGTTGTATAGTCGATTGAGTTTTGTAGGACACATCACTAGGACTCAGATGGAAAAAATTGATAGTTCCTTATATCTATACCTTTTGTGAAGGGTGGGGCCACTTCCAGAAAGGAAGGTGAGCGGGGGACCGTCACTTTGTGGTTGGAGGTAAAGCACTCGGATGATGCTCTCCCTCCGAAGCAGAAGACTTGCCAAGGCTTGTGAAGACAGTTATCAAATTTCCAGATTCAGTGTACTCCATGTTATGACTTATGATAGTCAAATTATGAGGTAAAACTATTCTTTATGCCAAGTGTAGTTTATTTTTTTGTAAATGATAAGTGAAAGGATTTCACTATGTATCTAGCTTTGATTATGTTGTGATTTCAAGTTGAAATTGTTTGGAAAGATGTACTTTATTTCTTGTGTTTATGCAAATGATATTTAATAAAAAAAAATCTCATGTTTACCAAGTTTATTTACTTTCTTGTAAATTCTTGAGTTTACTTGAGTGTTAAGAGGATGGGATGTTACAATCCAAGTCTTATTACATAATTCATGCAAAATACTGAAAGATAAAATGGTGACACTACATGTGTCATAAGAGTTCAACCGGAGTTTGTAATCAGGCCATAAGGGCTGATAAAAGAAGAACAAAAGAGAACTGAAATAAATAAAATCACTGGCCTCTTTATTGCAGGGCTACAACTGGGACTCCAACTTGTGGTATGAACCATGTTATCCTAAGTGTAGTTCTCTTTTCTCCAAACTCTCCAGTCACTTACAGTACACGTGCCAACTTTAGTTCTTTCCTTAGCTCTTGATGTATTCTACTGAGCTCCAGAGTCTTTTAGGAGGAACTCTAAAGCTATCTCTGGAGGTCAGATACCTACACACAAAAAGGGGTATATTTCTACAAGATTTTGTTAGTGACCATCCATAGTCTTGAAACCATCTAACTATGTGACTACCATGATATAACACTTATTTCTAACAAGATTAAAGAAGATTTTTACTAATTTCTATGGTAAAACCAAGGTATGATGGTTCTATAGGGCAGAAAAGGGAGATAAATCAACATATATAATGAGTGCTAACTGTCACTCATCATCCTCCCCTAACTCAAGGGTTTGCAGGTCCTCCTGCATTTTGCTAAATCCTTGACCTACTAATCTTATACAACCTCTCCACTAGGTTGTAGATAAGAAAAGATGTTTTCTAGTTTGTCCTGGTTGTATTAGCATTCTTGTGGTATAGATCAACTAGGTGTAACCATTCTTGAAACTTAGTGTCCTCCAATTGTTCCATCCACATAGGTAGAGGTTCAATGATGAGAGGTGGCCTAAAATGCATACCATTCCATTCCTATTGATGCTTTTCAATTAGGCTGGCCACAACCTTGGATTTTTTTATAAACCACTTAAGGTTCGTAGGGGACACTCAGTCTCTCATTTTCTTCTCTGCCGTCAAAGTGGCCCATCTTTTCCTTGCTATTGAAAGTCTTGTAGGAACTAAGAAGACCATAGATGTGCCAAACTCTAGAACACATTCTTCCCAATTCCTTTTATACAGAGGTAAGAAAGCATCAATATAGACACATTGCCTGAATTTGTTTTTGAAGGCTAAAGGATTTAGTCTTTCAGGTCAGATGAATAACCCTACATTATCCATCCTTTGTTGTGAAATATCATTGTTTTTCATCAAGGATATGAATGCCCTTAATTAGCACTCTCTTACAAACAAATTAATAAAGAAGGAAGTATAGTCTTCCAAAAAGAAATTGTGCAGGAACAGTTCACAAAGGATGTTCTTATCTTCATCAGAACTAAGGACATATACTTTTATGAAATCATGACCATTTTCAATAGTTTCGATCATGTCTGAGATGAGTAATGAGAGGTTTCTTTGGAGAAATATTTCCCTTAAGAACATAGTATAACTCCCACTTGGAGGTCTACATGATAATATATCAGAATAAAGGGTGGCCATTGTGATGATTCTATCTTATAGCATTCTTACCTTTGCATTTAGTGGAAAAATTGCCCTCTGCTATTGAAACATCACATAATTGTTGTCCAAGTCCCTACATCTTCTCTCCCAATTCATTATACCCTAGGGACATTAAATTTAAGCTCTCTCAAAGAGATGGCAGTTTGGGTACCCTGATGGACCCTGGGTGCAGGGATTGTGAGCTCCCTTATGATCTCTTGTTGGTCAACAATTTTATTATTTGCCAAGGTTAGCTGATAAGATTGCCTTTCCATCTTGTCCCTCATTGCTGACATTAGGGCAAGGTAGTTGTTTACTGGTCTAGAGGAATTTTTGAATTGTTTGTTCTTCTTTGTTACCTCTTCCTCCCTGGCCAATGCCACTTCCTCTTTTTTCCTTAGTTCTGCTTCTTGAACTTTAATGATTGTATCCTTTTCCTAGATGCTGCTCTAAAGGAGAAACATTTGTTGATCCTTTGTTGTCTCCTTTTCCTGCATGACTTGTTGGAGGTTTGTAATAATGAGACTCTTGTTCTAGATAATTCTCTTCAAATTCTTAATTTCTTTCATCATTAACTACTCCAGAGAGACTTCAATAGCTTCATGGTCAAAAGGCTAGGACCGACTCTCACTATCATGCTTTGTCTCCTCTGCCACTCTCTTCCCTTTATCAATAGATGGCCCTGACTTTTTTGTTGTCTCCAGCGCTACCTGAGACTTTACTTTGGTCTTTGGTATCTCTGACTCTGGTGCTTCCATAAGCTTGACACCTTCTTCCATTTCTATCTCTATTGTTCTGTTAGGACCTACATTTTCATGCCTGTTGTTCCCAAGGTTTCATTTGTTTAGACTTGTAAAACCATAGAGAAACCCTTGTAAGCTTTAAAACTTGTATTATGGTCTGTGGTCTATTCAACATTTCTAATTTTCTATTGACCACTTGTTTCCTGTTGCCAGTCACTTAAGTCACAATGTTATGACTAGGGCGTCATGTGTTTACCAACCCCTTAGTCCTCCTATTACTCCCTGGACCTGCACACTGAGTTAATTCATCATATGCCTAGGTTTTCCATCTGCACCCTTTATAAAATCTGGCCCCTTATTCCTAGTAACACAATGTTATTTTTAAGTGCACATGCTTAGGCTTAACCTTTAAGTTGTCCGCGTGGCCCTATCCTGATTGGTTTTTGTCGTCCCACAAAGCATTTTCTACTAAGGCAAAGGTTGACTAAAGAATCGTGGAAGAAGTGACAAGTGGCGAGTCTTTGGTCAAGCAATATACCAGGGCCCATTGGTAGGTTCCACTAAGTCTACATGGCAATTTTTTTATGTATTCTGCCATTCTGTTGAACCCTTTGGGGTAGACCCATGGTTGGCTTGCGGAAGAGTGGGAGGAAGAAATTTGGCAAACAATCTAGTGGTGCATCATCAGAATGGTTTAATAAGTGTAATGTGGCATCATCCTATGGCCTTTCCACCATTCCACGAGCCTTCATCTGTGACTAAATCTTATGACTATGAAAGTATGGGAGGTCGCGGCCAAGTGGATCAAGGTGATTGTTTCTCTTAATGGTGAGCCTTTTGTTGAGTTGAAAAGGGAGTCTAGGTGGATGAGTTTCATTGGTCCTGGATCTTCTCCATGTGTTTCAAAGTATTCTCAAACCGGCTAGACCAATCAATGTCGTTTGATCAAGCTTTTTGCCTAGAATTGACGACTCATATTCAAATTAGGCAACAGAGTGGTGGCATGCTGTAAATAATGAACTAATATAGATAGGATAAATTTTAGCATGTACCAGGTCCTCTTCTACCATCTGATAGGAAGTAGGCTAAGCTCTGAATGATTGTCCTCTTTCTAGATTGGGATAGATGTGTTTTAAAAGGGAAAATTACAATATTTTGGGATCTTTGAAGATCCTTTTGTGCCATAGTACAATGAGATGAGTTTGAAGGAGGATTGGCAGAGTGTGAAGTTGATTTTTGGGGCTTGGTATCTAGGTTTGTCAAAAGTTTTCACTTGACATGGATACAGGATGAGAAAAGATGCGATGTTTTAAAATGGATAAAATGCTACAACCAAGAAACCTACCTCAACATATTCATTATAGAAACAGGGATTTTGTTAAGTGTTCTATCCACAAGGGCCTTGGGTTTTGGAAAGTTGTGATCAGTGTCAAAACTGCACCTCCATTTCTACTTCTGGTAGTGAAATGATATCTCTGGATATTTCCAATTGAAAACTAAGTACTACAGTAATAGCTAGACCAAAATGGTTACAACATTGATAGAAAAGATTGCTCAGGCATAGGAACTTCCACACATTTGCTATAAATGAGAATCCATGCATGTGTTGTATGCATCATTCCTTCCCTAAGAGCAAATGAATTACATCTCCCATTTTGATATGTTGTGTCTACCACCTGGTTTCATAGGAAATACTACTTACTCTCTTAGCTAGTGCTATGTTCACACAGAGTTAAAAGATGATAAATATGTTCCTAGGGATGGGGGGTTTAGGCAAAAGTCAAGGAGCGAGGCAGCAGGGTGTAGCTCCCTCATATTTCCCTCCTTTGTAGTGTAATTCTTGTGAGGGAAATTGTTGGCTATCTACAGACTCCAATAACTGTGTGTTATTATGAGTCTTCAATCTGAGCCAGGAGGAGAAGAGATCCCATTATTCCCTCTTCCTCTCCCTCAAGATGATGACACTCATCAAATATCTAGCTATGACACATGCAGATCTATCCATCAAGATGAGCCAGCTAATGATGGGGAGAAAGGGGTAAGTTGACAAGAACAGTTAGTTCTCTATCCAACTTGGAGAGATGACTACTATTGCTTCCTCTATAGGGAAGTTTTTGGCACTTCTAGAGTCAGCGATAGGCGACTGCCTCAAGAATCTTGAAGGTAGAGGTGGTTGGAAACCCCAATTTGAAAGATGAGGAGTCATGTCTATATGCTTGGAAGGTGAGGCAAAGTAGAGGATTCTTGCATTTGGGTGCCCGTGGGGTTTATGCCCTTGGCATGAATCTGGATGTGAAGGGTGGATGAGTTCAGCAGACATGATTAACCACAGTGGTAGAGAATCAAATGAGCATAATGACTCATTTCCCACACTCAGGTCTAGGACAAATAAGGACAAAATAGTTAGCCTCCCCACTCAGGGAAATAATTTGATTTTTTGGTGTGCTCTCATTAACAAATAACGGTTTGTCTAGGTGTTGTATGGTTGTACTCATATTTTGTTATGTAAAGGTTGTCAAATGAAAATATGACACTTGTCACTAGGCTTGAAGCTTGTTTTCTCCCTTGTTTCTATAAAAGGGAATTCGGGGCCTTTGGCAAAGGATCTTGGAGAATTTTTGTACTGCAGAGCACATAGTAATAGAGTCAGTAGTTCTAGTTTAGGTTATGTCTGAGAATAGAATATGATGTGCATGTGAATTTTGTATGACAGTATCGGTTCAAGTATGAATATACTACCAAGTTCAAAGCTATATTTGTCTCCTGTGTTGTAATCCTCATCTCATTTATGAATAAAGTCTAATCAAGGATCATTTTATTCATCTTCACAGTCTTTCATGTGTATGAATTTTCTTCTTATGGCTTTTGCTCAAGGAGTGAATTTAAATGCTTTACGGAAAATATTGAATGTTATGAATGTTTGTAGGGATTTGTAAGTAGAATTGGTTTTGAGTTTGTTAAAGTGTGATAGTGTAATGCACTGTTGCAGTGCTTCATAAATTGGGCAAAATATTGTCATATGGTGTTTCATTTACATCTATTCTAACTCTGTAGCCCAAGTTAAGGTACCGATCTCTCTGAATTTCTGTCTGTTACAAATCCTTGGTCATTCAAATTGAAAATCAAAATGAGTTTCCCATTTCCTGCAATAAGTTATTTGTTTAATGTTATTCTCATGTTCTGCGAACAAATGTATAGAAGCCTAAGGATCTAGCCAATTGCTTTAGTATATCTGTAATTCTTTAGCACATTAAAGAGAACATATCTGCTTGCAATGATATTTTGAGATAAATGGTAAGGAGATCTTAAGAAAATATTGTAAAGGATAACCCTCCTAGGTTTTGCAAAGCCTAAAGTGCAGAGGAAAAGCACAATCCAACTTTTCCTATTCATTAGCCAATCCCTCAAGGCAAATTGATCATTAGAATTGGCTATTCTTTAGATTGTCTTTAAGATTTGGTTGGGAATTAAAAAGAACCAACAAATTGGGGACTCTACCTAGGGACTTACTCTATAATTGTCAAGATTAGTCCAGTAGTCTATCACAGGTGTTTAGAGTTTGCACATGTGCAGTGCATTATCATTCCCTTTAGAGGGTGGCGAATCTAATACTCTCCTTACCTGTGGATCAATGAAGAAAGTAATGGTGCAAGAAGACTCTACAGGAATTTTGAACCCTGAAGTTTGTTTCTAGTTTAACAAGAAACAATGTTGTGAAAATCTGGTCCTCTTTGAGAGGTGGTGACTCTGCTGATCAAGTTACTGAAGAAAGATCTCTTATTATGCTAGACTTGGACTATATTTTGTATGATGTTCCTTCAAAAGTAGTTATTGTTGTGATGTTCACAACATGCCCCATTATGCTCCTTAGCAAAATGGGGACCCCTGCTGATGTTTTGCTTTTTTGCTTCTGCCTGTGTTTTTTCTGCTTTCTGGCGGTCTGGTAAAAATGAAGGTCAGGTGCATCATCATCATGATATTGCATCAGGTAGGTCATCATCATGAGGTCAGTTTGTCAAAGTTCATATTTTATTGCTGTGACCTCATATTTAGAAAGAGCTTGAAATTCCATGCAGGTTTGCCTTTTACTTCACTTGAAAATTCTTCCATATGTGAAAGTTATGCATGGTCAAAGTTTTGGTCAAACCTGATATTCGCAGGAGGATCATCATATTTTTATATCCTAAGTCATGTTGACAGGATCATCATGATCTTGGTCTATCACCCGATAAAAATCATGCAGTCGCAATATCCGGACGTCAATCTTAGGTGGTAGTGCCCTTTACCCGTCAAATGGCCTTATGCGCATTATGCAGCATCATGATTTTCTTAGGAGCGTCATATGTTATAAACTCGGTTTTGGTTACATGAAGAACATCATCATCATGACATTTGAACCCCCCCCGATAATATCCTGAGAAGTAAATATCATGATGACATCAGCTTTAAGTCAAGGTAAGTTCCCCGTCGAAGTGGTCTTTTGTATCGCGAGCATCATCATGATATTTCAACATTACCTGATCTTATAATATCATGCTGATCACCCAGACTTAGAAAAATCCACCTTCGACATATTTGCATGCGCATGTTATAAACCTATCGCAAGGTCATCATCATGATATTTGCTGAAGTTTGAAATACGATGATGACGACTTCATATCATCCTGATCTTTCACGGGTCATTTGCTGAAATTCGCTAAGTGATGGAGACAACGTCATCATAAATCGAAGAGGATCATCATCTTCATATCCTCCTGATCTCCGGTTAGCGAATATCATGATGATCACCCTATCTATTCAGAAGTGGTCGATATTACATTTCTCAACAGCATCATCATATTTTGTAATATCACCCTAGCGCAAATATCATGATGACCTTAACTCATCCTTGTGCTCCGAAGACAAATTATGATGATGACGTCATCTGGATAATTCGATAAGGAGGGTCATCATCATATTTTTTATCCTGTCATATCGTCAAGATCATCATGATCTTGTTTGTCCACCTGATATTTCGCAAAGTCCTCCTGCCGATGAAATACAACCTTTTGCAAGTATCCTGATGATCATCATCATCACATTTTCCCTTCGGCAGGATTTTTCCCAAACATGATCCGGTTGGCGAAATATCATGATGACGTCATGTTTTAAGTTTAACAAAGGCTCCGGATATCATGATGACGTCATCCCGATCTGATAAACGAAGAAGCTAATATCCTGATGATCATCATCATCATTTTTTCTTTCAACAGGATATTTTCCGAAACCCGATCTGATTCGCGAAGTATGATGATGATGTCTTATTCTAAATTCGACAAAAACAAATATCCTCCTGATGATCATCATCATCACATTTTTCCTTCAACAGGATATTTTTTCAAGCACGATCCGTTTGCCGAAGTATGATGATGACGTCTTATTCCAAGTTTGACAAAAGCCCCAAATATGATGATGGTCATCATCATCCTGATCTTTCGAGAGGGTTACCTTGGCCGCAAAAAGGGTCATATTACATTCATCGTCCTGATCATGCTCCTTAGGTGACTCGATATCACAATTGTCCCCTGATCTTAACTGAACATGATGATGACGTCATCCTTAGCATTTCAATGAAGCCCGAATATCATGATGACGTCACCATCATCTTCCTTTCCTCGGCAGCATGATCATATTCATATCCTCCTATTCTTCTTCAACATGATGATGATGATGATGTTGTTCTTTTCCCCGATATGCAGAAGCGAAACATCATGATGGCATTCATCTGGACCTTCAGGAGGGAGAACATCATATTTCTGGAATATCATGATGATGAAGTATATCGACTAGCATGTATTTTTTCAGTCAGCGATGGTCATGCCGATGGGCGGGAAATGAAGCGGTGGAGTTTTAAAGTGTTTTTTTTGGCGCCTCTGGCATTTTTTCGGTCAGCGATGGTTGACCCGTGAATCTTTAGCAGTCTGAACGCATTTTTGACGCGTTTTGAGAGGATTTCTGATCTGATTTTCTCAATCTTGCGCTGTCACCTGGATTTAAACGCTTATTTTATTTTCATGCTGTTTTTATGATAAATGTGAAACTTATTGCTTGTCTTGTCTTGCAGGCTTGCAGTTGAGGAGGCAGCTGGAAAGTCAACACAGTGACCTCATGGAGGAAGAAGATCTGATCTCAGGAGAAAGAAGATAAGGATGAAATGCTAAAAGTCAAAGCCATTCAAGTGAAGAGGAAGGTCGCAGCTGGAGGTATTATCACAACAGACAAACAGAAGTTATTGCCCAGCTGCCGGAACTTCTCAGAAGGGGCAATATTTCGCCCAGATTTGACCACTGCTCAGAGATATTTTTGAGAACTGGTTCGCCTGTATTTATTGCTGTAACCAGGGGTTTGAACCAGGGGTTTAGTTAGGTTTTTGCTGTAGTGAGGACAATCAGAATGTCTTTATATTGTGCCTCTCTACACTGTAATACTTTACAACAGGGGCTACAACAGGGATTTTAGGGCCTACAACAGAGATTCTAGGAAAACACAGCAAGATAGCTTAGCATACTTTAGAGTAGAAGAAGGAGGTCGCCTGTTTGTCTGCAGTAAGGTGCGCGTGGAATGTCTGGCTGCCTTACTGTATCTGTAAAGCTTGTAAGTTCTCTGTAGTATGATCAATGAAACTAAGAGTCATTCCTACATTGTAAATCATGTATGACTATTCGTTTCTAATACAATAGAATCTGGAGTTCTGCATCTATCTTCTGAGTGTTCTCCTGCTCTTCTTTGTGTTTTGAAATATCTTCTTTGAGAGCTTGCAATTTTAAATGTATGTTTGTGAAAATGCTCAGAACTAACATTTAGGGTTTTTACTGTGGATTTGATCAGATTACTGTAGTGTTTACATAGTGCATAACAGAAACAATTAGATCCTTCCGTAGATTAAATGAGGTATAGTTTAGATCTTTCTAACTTTTCCCAAACCATCTGAAATATTTAGCTGAAAACGTAGAAATCCAAAGGAAATTGTCTCAAATTTGAAGAAGCAGGTATAACAGAGCCATAAGTAGACAGTTTTCATAAACAGATAAAGAAGAAGGCTGCAAAAATCCAAGAAAACCCTCTGAAACTTGCAGCCCAGTAACACTTGTATGCAAATGAACAGAATACTTGTTGAAATCTATGACCTCTTTGCATATTCTTAGTCCATTAAAACATCGAAACAAACCTAAACTACGTAAGGCCCCTTGAACATTACAGCTTCACATTGACCGACTGAACTTGACCAACCGAACCATTGTAGACTTGGGATTAGTTGAATCACCAAATGATTCCTTCTTGTCTTTCAAGTATAGTTTCAGTTCATTTTATGTGAATTTTAACTTATTGTTATGATTGCATCAAAACAGTCATCAACAGTTATATGAAATTTGTAGTGTTTTCCAGGTATTCTATCTTCCCTTTTGGTTCCATCTTCAAAGGAAGAATGCTTTGCAAGGCAAAATTCATTTGTGGAATTATGTGAAGAAATGTGTTATTCCTTTACTAAATATGGATCTATGTTAGAAAAGAAGGGATTAAATAAGCAAGATATATCTATGTTGGTATGATTTTGTGTGGAAATACTTAAGGTTGTTAAGATAGCAATCCATTGGAAAGTGATTTTAGCATATTGGGGTATGGATTATTATTCTTTCTCTCCCCATGCATTATTAAATGTAACAATGCAAGGTTTACAACAACAATAGTCATATCCTCAGAGAGGGGTTTTCTCTGTTGAAAGATACAGAGCCATAGATTTTAGTGGTATCCAAAATTACCCTAATCTAATTCATGATAAGGTTAGAAAGCTTTTGCCAACATTTAATGGGGATAATTCTAAATCAACAAATGAGCATTTGTGAGATTTCAGTGATCTAATGGGAGATTATGAGGCGGATGCAGAAGATGTGGCTATGAGATTATTTGTTCAATCTTTAAAGAAAGATGCAAGAGATTGGTTTACAGATCTGCCCACCCATTGTATTTCTTCATGGCAAGATCTTAGAATGGCTTTTATTGACCAATTTGGTGAAAGGGTTAATGTAAGATCACTAATTAACAAGCTTGTTCACATTAAGAAGGATGAAGAGGAGTTGGTCCCAACTTTTAATCTAAGATTTGCAAAAATGATAAGAGGCCTTCTGAAAAGCATTAGGACAAATGATGCAATGTGTCTGGTCATATATTTAGGTGCATTTAATGAAGAGATGAGTTATTTACTAAGAGATAAGAACCCTACAATAATCTTCCAAGCATATTCCATAGCCTACAAGAACTCAAGCCTACAAGTATTGATATTGTTAAAACATCTCACATAAATGAAAGATGTAGATCAGGAAATAACAATGTTTGCCAAGATGGCAATAGTCTAAATACCACAGTGAATTCATCATGTTGTCATTTCGGTAATAATGGGTTAGTTGCTACAGATAAGCCCAAAATAACATCTAGCATATGTGCAATGAGAATACGGCAGGATCCGATGATGTGTATTGCAATAAAGTAAATGGTGTTTATAGTCAGTTCATTGGTTATGCGAGTGAGGATTGTAGCTATAATATTCTAGACACTGGACATAATGGACAAATGAATGCATATGAGATCACTCCATGTTGTAGTCCTACTAATTAGGAAATAGAAAAGTGTTTAAGTATTCAACATGATGAAGCATCTCAGCAGGTGGGTGATGTTGAAGAAGGGTGTACAAACATGCTATTTGAAGGGTTGAAACATGACTTTATAGCAGATGAGTATCCTTGCTATGTCAATTGTGATAATAGTGTTTATGATCATTCCTTTGATGATTATGATTGCACTTATGAAGTGCAAATGAAATGCATTGCCTCAATCAAAGAATGTGTCGATATGAAGGATTATGAGGGAGTATGTTTGTCTATTGGTGAACAAGTTGCCTACCTTGGTGGATTCTCAGAATTTAAGTCTGAAAGGCTAGTTATTGATGCTATAAATGATATTGAAAGTTTGTCGGTATGTTCCTTTGAGGACTATGATGACTTGGAGTATGTTGATGTTGAAAGAGATTTGAATCCTCAAGTCAAAGAGGCAGAAGCATTTATGACAGGGATGAACCTAAGGCATAACCCCCTTATGATGAACCTCCAGCTCCACTAGAGATGAGAAATGATAGTCCTTTTTGGTGTAGAGATAATCCTATCTTTGTAGAGAACAAGGACTGTGGGGAACCTGAAGAATCTGATGAAAATCAACCTAAGGAATCTAATGTATACACAAGTAGTATTGGAGCTATTCAACCTTGTGAGAATGATGACTTAAGCTTTGGAAAGAATCTTGTTATATTTAAAGTTGAATCTCCTTTGCAAGACATTAGAGTACATGACAAGATTGGTGAGCTACCAAATTTGTGCCAACTCAGAATGGAGGGATGCTTGTATATGAGCATTCTTGTTTATCATATGAAGGACATAATTCAGATCATTACTCAGTGGGTGTATTTCAGTCCTTTACCCCTGATCAGTCTAATTTATTGGACTTGGAGCTGAGCTATGACTTTAGTAAGTTAGAACAAATGCATGTTGAGGTACTCCAGGGAAATATTGCTAATGAATGCTTCAAGTTTGACATAAAACTAACAGATGAGGCTAATGTCTATGATGCCAACTATCCAATAAAATATGAATATTTTGAATTCCCAGTTTAGTTTGGTAAACATCTGATGGTGCATGATGATTATATTACTAATATAAGATGTCACAATGATCAGGGGTTTAATATTTCTAAAAAATGTGACATGTGCAATGATGTGTTTCAATCAGAACCTAATTGTAAGGATTAGAAGAATATAGGACAAATTGGCAATGACATATTTAAGAGTCTCATGAGGAAGATACACATCCATGTCAGCAACCAGATGGATTATGGTAGTGCTTCCAATTCTAGCTTGAAGGAGTCATGGGAGAACAAAATTTTTGATAGGGGTAGGTCTTCTCTTTTCTTTTGTGGTGCCCTGGGGCCACCATGTAAGGATCAAAATCTGTGAAGTCAAGCCATTTACAATTGGGCAGTTTTAGGGTAAAATTGAGCACATGGTCTACTGCCCCAGAGAATCTGGACCCTCATATTGACCTTGCAGTCAGCTATCCCCAATTAGAGCCACTGTTAGGACGTACATTTTCATGCTTTCTGTGCCTAGGCTTTCATTTGTTTAGACTTGTAAAACCCTAGAGAAACCCTTGTAAGCTTTAAAACTTGTATTATGGTCCATGGTTTGTTCTGCATTTCTAATTTTTCATTAACCACTTGTTGCCCTTTGCTAGTCACTCAAGTCATAACGTTATGACTAGGGCGTCATGCATTTACCAGCCCCTTAGTTCTCCTGTTACTACCTAGACCTGCACACTGAGTTAATTCATCATATACCTAGGTTTATGCCCACGCCCTTTATAAAATTTGAACCCTTCTTCCTAGTAGCACAATGTTGTTTTTAAGTGCACGTGCTCAGGCTTAACCTTTAAGTTGTCCACATGGCCCCATCCTGATTGGTTTCCACCATCTTGAAAAGCATTTTATACTAAGGCAAAGCTTGCCTACATAATCATGGAAGAAAGTGACAAGTGGTGAGTCTCTGGACGAGCAATACAACAAGGCCCATTGGTAGGTCCCACTAAGTCTACATGATAATTTTTTTATGTATTCCGCTGAACCCTTTGGGGTGGACCCACGTTTGGCTTGTGGAAGAGTAGGAGGAAGACATTTGGTAAAAAATCTAGCAGTGCATCATCAAAATGGTTTAATAAGTGCCACATGGCATCATCCTATGGCCTTTCCATCATTCTGCGAACCTTCATTTGTGACTAAATCTTATGACCGCGGAAGCACAAGAGGCCACCACGTGGATCAAGGTGACTGTTTCTCTCAATGACAAGCCTTTTTATGAGTTGAAAAGGTAGTCCAGGTGGACAAATTTCATTGGTCCCAGATCTTCTTCGCATGTTTCAAAGTATTCTCAAACCGGTTGGACCAATCAACACCATTCTAATCAAGCTTTTTTCCCAAAGATTGATGACTTATATTCAAATTTGGCAATGGAGTGGTGGTGCACTGTAAATGATGAACTAATATAGATAGGATAAATTTGAGCATGTACCAGGTCCTCTTTTGCCATCTGATAGAAAGAAGGTTAAGTTCTGAATGATTGTCCTCTTTCCAAATCGGAACAGATGTGTTTTAAAAGGGAAAATTGCAATATTTGGGGATCTTTAAAGATCCTTCTTTCCGCCATAGTACAACGAGATGAGTTTGAAGGAGGATTGGAAGAGTATGAAGTTGATTTTGGGGGCTTGGTATCTAGGTTTGTCAAAACTTTTCGCCTGACATGGATACAGGATGAGAAAAGATGTGATGTTTTAAAATGGATAAAATGCTACAACTAAGAAACCTACCTCAGGATCTTCATTATAGAAACAAGGGTTCTATTGAGTGTTCTATTCGCAGGGGCCTAGGGTTTTGGAAAGTTGTGATCAGTGTCAAAACCGCACCTCCATTTCTACTTCTGGTAGTGAAATGAAATCTCCAGAGATTTCCAATTGAAAACTAAGTACTGCAGTGATAGCTGGACCAAAATGGTTACAATGTTGATAGAAGAGACTACTCAGGCCTAGGAACTTCCACTCTTTTGCTATAAATGAGAATCCCTACATGTGTTGTATGTATCATTCCTTCCCTAAGGGCAAATGAAATACATATCCTATCCTGATATGTTGTGTCTACCACTCGGTTTGTTAGGAAATACTACTCTATTGTCTTGGCTAGTGCTCTATTCATACAGAGTTAAAAGATGAGAAGCATGTTCCTAGGGATTGGGGGTTTAGGCAAAAGTCAAGGAGCAAGGTAGCAGGGTGTAGCTCCCTCATATTTCCCTCCATCTTTGTAGTGTTATTCTCATGAGGGAAATTGTTGGTTGTGTGCAGACTCCAATAACTGTGTGTTATTATGAGTCTTCAATCTAAGCCAAGAGGAGAAGAGATCCCATTATTCCCTCTTCCCCTCCCTTAGGACGATGATACTCGTCAAATATCCAGTTGTGACATATGCAGAGCTATCTATCAGGATGAGCCAACTGGTGATGGGGAGAAAGGGGTAAGTTGACAAGAACAATTAGTTCTCTATCCAACTTGGAGAGATGAATGTTGATGCTTCCTCTATAGGGAAGTTTTTGGCACTTCTAGAGTCAGCAACAGGTGACTGCCTCAAGAATCTTGAAGGTAGAGGTGGTTTGAAACCCCAATTTGAAAGATGAGGAGTCATGTCTCTATGCCTGGAAGGTGAGGTGAAGTAGAGGATTCTTGCATTTGGGTGCCCGTGGAGTTTACGCCTTGGCAAGAATCTGGATGTGAAGGGTGGCTAAGTTCAGTAGACATATGATTAACCACAGTGGCAGAGAATCAAATGAGCATAATGACTCATTTTCCACACTCAGGGCTGGGACAAATAAAGACAAAATAGTTAGCCTCCCCACTCAGGGAAATGATTTGATTTTTTGGTGTGCTCTCGTTAACAACAAATGGTTTGTCTAGGTGTTGTATGGTTGTACTCATATTTTGTTATGTAAAGGTTGTCAAATGAAAATATGACACTGGTCATTAGGCCTGAATCTTGTTTGCTCCCTTGTTTCTATAAAAGGGAATTCACAGCCTTTGGCAAAGGATCTTGGAGAATTTTTGTATTGCAGAGCACATAGTAATAGATTCAGTAGTTCTAGTTTAGGTTATGTCTGAGAATAGAATATGATGTACATGTGAATTTTTGTATGACAGTACCAATTCAAGTCTGAATATACTACCAAGTTCAAAGCTATATTGTCTGCTATGTTGTAATCTTCATCTCATTTATGAATAAAGTCTGATCAAGGATCATTTCATTCATCTTCATAGTCTTTCGTATGTATGAATATTATTCCTATAGCTTTTGCTCAAGAAGTGAATTTAAACGCTTTAAGGAAAATATTGAATGTTATGAATGTTTGCAGGGATTTGTAAGTAGAATTGGTTTTGAGTTTGTTAAAGTGTGACAGTGTAATGCATTGTTGCAATGCTTCATAAATTGGGGAAAATACTGTCATATGGGGTTTCATTTACATCTATTCTAACTCTATAGCCCAGGTTAAGGTACTGATCTCTCTAAATTTGTGTCTGTTACAAATCCTTGGTCGTTCAAATTGAAAATCAAAATGAGTTAAGTTATCTATTTAATGTTATTCTCATGTTCTCCTACGAATGAATGTATAGAAACCTAAGGATCTAGCCAATTGCTTTAGTATATCTGTAATTCTTTGGCACATTAGAGAGAACATATCTACTTGGAATGGCATTTTGAGATAAATGGTAAGGAGATCTTAAGAAAATACTATAAAGATTTACCCTCCTAGGTTTTGTAGAGCCTAAAGTGCAGAGGAAAAGCACAATCCAACTTTTCCTGTTCGTTGGTCAATCCCTCAAGGTAAATTGATCATTAAAATTGACTATTCTTAGATTTTTTTTGAGATCTGGTTGGGAATTAAAAACAACTATTATAACATGAAATTGCACCCTTTTGTTGGAGCTTTGACAATTCCAATAATTTTAAAGTAACATGGGATTGGTCTCAAGGTGGGGGACCTTTGCAGTTGAGACCAAACCTCCAGAGAAGGTTGGTTCCTCTTTCTAAGCTTAAGGCTCAAAGAATTAAACTAAACCCACACTAATGATCACCAGGGAAAAGGGAGAGAGGGAAACTAAAATTAAAAGGGAGGTGATACACCAAGATTTAGGGTGTTTAGCTGCAACTAACATAACACAACAATGACCTCAACTACTAAAAGAGACTCACATAGACTTACAACTTTAATAGAGGCTCGAATTAGAAAACTGTAACTAATATAGGGACCGTTTTATCCAAATAACGAGTTACAAATTTCAAGTAAACATAGAGCGAAAGCATAAGAGAGGCAAAATATTAGTGATTATATTGATCATGAAGGCTAAATAGCCATTACAAAAGAAAGATACTTTGATATAGAGAGATAGACACAAAATAACCATCTACATTCATTGGTGAACCGCTATCAGAGACATCGAAGGCTCAGCTTCAAGCACAATGCATCATATCCGACTAGTTCTTGCAAATGCATTACAAGGTATGTGATAACAAACTACCCAAATAGCTTGATAGCCCAGAAGAACAGCTAACCAACTTGAAATACATATTTTACACATGCATATATAGCTTTTACAATCACACTGTAGTAGTCATGGATGTGGGAAGAGAAGTCAACAAGAAAGAACATCGCCCATATTGCAATAACTCCATTCTGACATCCTTGGAGCGCACCCACATGTCTCTACCCATGAAATCCACTGAAAAGGAGTGTCACCCATGCCATGAGTATAAAGAGTTAATGTAAATGAGGCTATAGTAGCATGGGGAGACGAGGAATCCATCTTCTACAAGAAATTGGGCTCTGAAGAAGCATTAATGGCGACCAGGAGAGTCGTTGAGAAGTCTCATCTCATTTTGAACAATAGAAAATGCCTTTGGAAGGAAAAAAGATTGGGCCCCAACATATCAGGCTTCCTCTAAATGGTCTTCCACCGATCAGGCTTCGAAAGGTGAAAGAGGAAACCCCAACCTCCGAAGTCCAAGAGAAGAGAAATTGTCAGGCTTTAGGGGTCAGGTCTTCACCATTACATTGTTCTTTGGAAAGAAAATAACCTGACCTCTGCCTCTGCAACACTTATCCAATTTGAAGGAAATGAAGTAGAACTTGGACCCTAAGCCTTCCTTCTTGACATTTATCCTTTGTCCATGTGGCGGCCTCCTGTGCTTTCATGGTCATGAGATCAAGTTGTAGATGAGGGCCCATGGAATGGTGGAAATACTTCAAATTGTGCCACTTGTCTTCATCCCGCAGTTCCGCAAGCCCGTTGTGGGTCCCTCCAAAAGGCTTGACAAAATGGTGGAATGCCTTAGAATTTCCATGGGTGCCACGTGTCTCGTCAAGAGTCGGTCGTCGGGCCTTCCAACTTACACCTTCTATGAAGAAGACAGAAGGTGAGAAGCTTGAACTTTGACCTCCAACATACATAGAGCATTTACAAAGAACAAATCAAAGTATGGTTAAGATGGCATGACAAAGTGGAGAACTCCAAAACTCCAAAAAGGCAAAAAACACAAGGAAAACTTAGGATTTTTGGGACTTAGCCATTTTGGGTGGTTTTCTCTTGCATTCCAAAGGGTGAAAATACTAGGATCTAATGGATCTTTAGGCTATTTGGCCAGAAGGAAAAATAAGATAACATTTTGGCAACTATGTAGGGGTGTTTGCTTGCTAAACACTGGGATCCAGAGGCCTTATCAATCCATTGAGCATAGAGTCAAAGGGCACATAATAAGATTAGGGGTTGGCTAGACCAACACAAAACTAAACACTACCTTCGGGAAACAAGACAAGGTAAAACAAACAAGGCAAATAATCTCCTAATGAGAATGATGCCTGTGCAAAAGCACTTATTGAAAGGAAACACCTAACATATTTACAAAACCCCACAACCATGCTAAAATCAAGGTTTGAGATGAATCACTCCATTCAGCTTAGAAAGTTGAAATGCATTGGCCTATTTGTAGCTGGTAATAATATAAGGGTCACTCGACATGGCATCAAATTTTGAATGTCTCCAAGATTTAGCTTTGTCTGCATCCCATTTCAACACCAAATTTCCCTCACTGAATGTTATGTCAGTTGATTTTCTATCAAAAGTTCTTTTTACCTGATCTTGGTGAGCCTCAAGAGTCTTCATAGCAACATCTCTTTTTTCTTCAAACTCCATCAGCTCAACCAACCTAACTGTTATGGTGTCATTTTCTAGCAGCTCCAGCTATTGGGCCAACTCAAGGGAAGGAAACTCTAATGATAATGGAACTTTTACTTCCCTTCCATAAACAAGCATGAAAGGGAAATTATCTATGGCCCTCTTGGGAGTAATTTTATCAGCCCAGAGAGTTGTCTTCAACTTGGAATGCCAAGTTCTCTGATTATCATCCACTGCTTTTGATGATCCTAATCAGGTTTTTGTTTGTGGACTCAACCAGGCCATTCCCTTGGGGGTAGTAATTGGATGATGTCTTCATATAAATTCCATAGTTCAATGCCCATTCACTGATTTTTGTGCCTACAAAGGCTTTAGCATTGTCAGAAATAATGGTGAATGGAACACCAAACCTAGTAACTATCCCTTCAAGGAAGTCTAAAATGGAGGCTTCTGTGGCATCCTTTAATGCAACTACCTCCATTCACCTTGTAAAATAATCTGTGGCTACTAAAATCCACTTGTAACCAACACTGGATGGTGGATTAATCATCCCAATGAAGTCTAAACCCCATTGGGCAAATGACTGATCAGTTTGAATTAGTTGCAAGGGAAGGGAAACCAACCTTTGTTTTCCTGTAAAGAATGCACATTCTTTATAGCTTCTTACCCATCTATGGGTGTCTCTGAATAAATTGGGCCAATAATAACCAACCCTCATGATTTTAATAGCAGTTATTCTTGGAGGAAAATGGCCACCAACAGGACCATTGTGAAATTCTTCTAACACCTTAGAAGTTTGATCTTGTGTAATACATCTAAGAAGAAATCCATTGATGTCTTTTCTAAACAAGACACCATCAACAAGAATATAAGGGATGGATTGGAGTTGGAAATACCTTCTTTTGGCCTAATCCAATCCATCTGGGCATCTACCTGACTGTAGAAATGTGACCATGTCATGATACCAGTCAGTTGGAGAGTGGGAATCAGTTGGTTGTGCCTGCCCTTGACACATACAACATCGTTTCTGACCTTAGAACCCGTGGCCATCTATTCACTTGGGCCTTTGCCTTGCACCAACTTGGTAATGTTGATGTTGATGTCATATTCCATTACTTTTGTGATCCACTCAGCCCTTTTTTCATTGATATCTCCACTTAAAAGAAATTCTTTAACACTAGGGTGGTTCACCATCAACTGTATCTTGTTGTTTGAAAGCATATGCCTAAAAAATTCTAGTACTTTTACCACAACAAACACATGCTTCTCAACAAAATCATAATTCAATTGATATTCTTTGAGAGGCTGGTTGAAGAAAGGAATTGGTTGTTCCAATTTCTCTTCCTTATGTTGCATCATGACTGCTAATATACCCTCCTTACCTCCAAAGGCATAAAGGATAAAATCCTTCTCATAGTTAGGATTTATCAGCATTGGAGCCTGTGCAATGGCCTGCTTGAATGCTTCAAAACTATCTCTACCTTCCTTTGACCATGTGAAGGCAGCGTTCTTTTTTAGCATGGTTGTGAGGGGTTTTTCTATTGAAGCAAAATTAGGTATGAACCTCCTCACAAAGTTGATCTTTCCTAGGAAGCTTTGCAAGCCCTTCTTGTGACTGGGAAGAGGAAGAGTTAAAATGGTGTTGGTTCTTTCTGGATCAATGACCAATCCTTCCTTTGAGATTACATGTCCCAACAATTTACCTTCTAGGACAACAAACACACATTTCTTTGGATTCAATGATATCCCATATTCCCTACATCTTTCAAAGACTTTTCTCAAATGACCCATGTGATCAGATGCATGCTTGGAATACACAGTCAAATAATCAAGATATACTAAAATAATATAATTGATTAGGCCTTTAAAGGCCAAATCCATTGCTCTTTAGAAATTTGCCCCAACATTGGTCAACCCAAATGGCATTTTTGATAAGCCAAAGTACCCCACTTGGTGGTAAATGTTGTTTTGTACTAATCTGATTCTTTTACAAGAATCTGGGTATAGACGAGTAGCCATCTAGGAGTGAAAATCTTTCAGCTCTTGCTATTGTTTGGAGCATTTTCTCCATGGAAGGGAGTGGATAGAGGTCTTTAAGGGAGGCCTTATTTAGGTCTCTAAAGTCCA
This sequence comes from Cunninghamia lanceolata, assembly GCA_027924645.1. NCBI lineage: Eukaryota > Viridiplantae > Streptophyta > Pinopsida > Cupressales > Cupressaceae > Cunninghamia > Cunninghamia lanceolata. The sequence continues at coordinate 740,850 of BSBN01000435.1, read as the reverse complement.
CACACAATCTAATTTCCCCATTCTTCTTCCTAACTGGAACCAGGTTAGCCATCCAAGAGGAATGTTTGATAGGATAAATGATTTTAACCTCTATGAGCTTGGATAACTCTTTTCTCATTAATGGCTCAATTTTGGGGTTGACTGGCCTTTTTTTTTAGGACAAATTTTGCATTGGGGTCTAAATCAATGGTATGTTGGATTAAGCCAAGATCAAATCATTTCAGATCCCTATAATCCCAAGCTATTAAATCTTCAAATTCATTACAAAGTTTAATAAAACCTTGCCTCTCAGCTTGATCACATACCTTGCCATGTTTTAGAAATCAGCCTTGTGCAATCTCCACCTCTTCATAGTTTTCATTCTTAACTATCATGCTCATTTTATCCTTCTTTGGTTGATCATCAACACCAAATATGCTCTCTAACATGATCAGTTCTCTGGGAAACTTATTGGTCTTCAGTTGGATCACCTGGTCACCATATTCATCTTGCAATACTGAATGATTCTTGGCAGCAAACTCTGCCTCATCTTGCAAGAAATTCACAATCTGTTGGTCACTTTCAAACACTTTCCAACTCATCACATTGTTAGACATAGTAGGTTTGACAACAATCTTTACATGCTGATCCAAATTTTGTTTGACATTCTAGGGAATGTCAAACTGGGCACCAACCGTGGCCAGTCTATCAACATCCTTGTTTCTTTATCTAGGCATTGCCTAGATATTGAAGGCATCAAAGTATTTAATCAAGTCCCTAGCTCTGTGCTTGTATGACTTGAGCAAGTCATCTTTGAAGCACTTTGTGATCTGATTTGGTGGACAACAAATTCACTATCACCAAATGCCTATAAAATCTTCATTCCTCTCTTTTGTGCTAGTTGTATACCCTGAATTAAGGCTTCATACTCAGCCATATTATTGGTACAACTAACTTGTAGTATGAAAGCAGAGAAATAACTCTCTTTCTGGGGTGAAATTAACACAAACCCAACACCTGCTCCATTTTTACTTCTGGAGCCATCAAAATACATCTTCCATATCCCTTCTAGATCTTATGTTGCCTTTTCAAGATTAGGGATGGCGGCATCCTCTTCATGGATATAATAAGTACCAAACCATGTTCCCTCTATATGATAAGGAGTGTCAAACTAAAAATAGTTTGCCCACTCATCCAACAATATATCAGGGATCTCCTCCACTGGTGTTGCAGCCTCATGCTTATTGTTGTCATCCTCCTCCAACTCATGGATTGTGTAGTTCATATTCAAGGGGATGGGAGTGTAAGGCTCTATATGATCATTAGCAATAGGCTCAACTTTAATGGTCACCTTAGTGCCATATCTAGTTTTGAACAACATGTGGGACTAGTCAGAAGATAGGTACCCACCTATTTTGGCAATGAAGTCCTTAGATAGGCATATGCCAAAGTATGCAGGGAGGTCAATGACTGAGATGTCTTGTGAAACAGAGTAGCCAAGGCATGCATGCAGGTTAAGCTTTAAATCCTTAATAACACCTACTACCTTAACAATAGTGTCATCTAATTGCACTACCCCCTTATTCATAGACTCATAATCTATGCCTAACTTATCAACTATGTTTTTTGGCATAACAAAAGTACCCGCCCCAGAATCTATCATGCAATTATGTAGCAATTTATCACCAATGATTAGGGATACATAAAATGGAGGGGGCTTACTAGTTTTGTTTGTACTTGCTTCCTCCTTGGGTTGGCATAGGTTTGCTCGGACGACTGCCTTTTCTTTTGTTGCATCTACGGCAAGTTGATTGAAACTTGTCAAAGCTTCCTTCAACAAATCTCACTGTGATGGGATCAATAGGGCATCCCACATAGTGACACTTAGGTTAGTCTTCTTCATCTGATCAACTATGCTGAAGGGAATCTAACTAACCTTCTGGGATACCTTTGTGACCATAGTGTCAACTTTTGACTGTTGATTGGTCTAGGGCTGTCATTCTGGCACTAAATTTGTCTTACCAACAGTTGCATATGTTTGTTTTGAAGGAGTCTTGGCTGCTACTCCTTCATTTGTAGCCATTTGGGATGCCCAAGAGGAAGATGCCTGAGTAGTTGTAGGTATTGATGCATCCTTAGTAGCTCTTCTTTTGCCCCTCATATGTTGTGTGCTATTGGGCCTACACATTGATTAACACCACAGAAATCATCCTATGTCTAATTCATCAAGGTAGAGTTGTTTTGTATTTGTTCCTACATTCCCACCATCTCTTTGCTAGAACTGACTTGTTACTCTAGAGGAACTAATTGGCTTTGCACTGTCAAAGCTTGACTGAACTGTCCACTTTGGCACAAGTTTTGATCATGTGGTTGATCGCATGGATAACACCAGTCATTATCCTAAGCCAAGTTGTTCTATATGGGCACAAGAGGCTCAAATGTACTAGCAGCATTGGGGTGTACATCATTCAATGGTCTGATGTAACTAGGCTGATTTGGCCTCTACACATTACCTTGATATGGTGGTCTACCTTGCTAATAATTCTGATTGGATGACTGATATGGTCTGCTAGGTTGTGCATTTTGTCTTCTTCCCAAAACTAATTCATTTCTCAACATTCTTATCATAGCATCCTTATCCTTTGATTTCTCAATGGAAGGTGTAATTAGAGGAGTAGGAGGGCTAACTGTGGTAGGAATTGGGGCCACAACAGGCTAAATGACATGAGCCTTTGGAAATAAAGGCATTGGTGGCCTTGGAGCAATCATCCCAGCCTGAATCAGGTAGTTTTTTTCCCTTATGGTTATGTCATATGCATTTGGTAGCACAGTCCCTCTCATAGATTGAATCATGATGACAATGTTAGGATTCATGGATTTTAAATAATAAATGAATGCAGTGTTGGGGAGGGTTTCACCAATAATGGTATTATGTCCCATGTCTTCTGGAATCTATAGTTGAAGTCCACCATATATTCATGGGGGGCTCACTTAATTGTAGCCAGCTACTCCATCAGTGATAGGTGGTCACTCTTGTCTTCAAAGTGTTGGCGTAGTTTAGTGCCCAAATCATCCCAATTGTGGATGGAATTGGGCGGGAAACCTCTATATCATTGAAAGGATTTCCCTTTGAATGAATTAGCCAGCAGTCTCATAGCCACATTGTCTATAGTAACGTTGTGGATAGAGCATACATTGGCAATGTCTTGGATATGCTCAGCAGGAGTGGTGGAATTTTTACCAGTAAAAAATATTATAGTCTTTAAGGCTAAGGTAGGAATATCGTCATACTGGGCTAGGTCTAAAGGGCTACCCCCATTGAATACTACAAAAGGAAGGTTTCTTTCCATATTATGGATATTCAAATTAATTCTGGGTATGTGTAAGGTCCTTTTGAATACTGAAATCTAACTTGAAATCTAGCTGGAGGGGGAGTAGACTGGGCTCTTGAAGGAGATGGAACTGCACTCCTATTTTCCCTCATAGGGGACCTAGACAGTCTACTTCTTCTTCATGATTTAGTAAATGGTAGTTCAATGAATTGAGAATTACCTCTAGAAGAAAACTAGGTCTGCACTCCAGGCATAATGTTGAGTTGATATGGATATTGGACCAGCAGAGTCACTCGGTGCTTGTTGAAAGCTTCCACAATAGCGAATGACCTAAGAAAAGCACTACAATTTCTTAGTCCAGCTCTTACTCAGAGCAGAGGGTCCCATCAGGCATGCCAGAAATTGTTATCACCTAAAATTGCACCCTTTTGTTGAGCTTGGACAATTCCAACAATTTTAGAGTAACATGGGATTGGTCTCAAGGTGTGGGACCTTTGCAGTTGAGGCCAAACCTCTAGAGAAAGTCGGTTCCTCTTTCTGAGCTTAAGGCTTAGAGAATTAAACTAAACCTACACTAATGATCACCAAGGAAAAGGGAGAGAGGGAAACTAAAATTAAAAGGGAGGTGATACACCAAGATTTAGGGTGTTTAGCTACAACTGACATAACACAACAATGACCTCAAATACTGAAAGAGACTCACATAGACTTGTAGCTTTAACAGAGGCTCAAATTAGAAAATTGTAACTAATAGAGGGACCGTTTTATCCACAAAATTAGTTACAGATTTCAAGTAAACACAAAGTGAAAGCATAAGAGAGGCAAAATATTAGTGATTGTATTAATCATGAAGGCTAGATAGCCATTACAAAAGAAAGATAATTTGCGATAGAGAGATAGACACAAAATAACCATCTACATTCATTGTTGAACCGCTATCAGAGACATCGAAGGCTCAGCTTCAAGCACAATGCTTCAGATCTGACTAGTTCTTGCAAATGCGTTACAAGGTCTATGATAACAAACTACCCAACTAGCGTGATAGCCTAGAAGAACAACTAACCAACATGAAATACATCTTTTACACATGCATATATAGCTTTTACAATCACACTGTAGCAATCATGGACATGGGAAGAGAAGTAAACTAGAAAGAACATCACCCATAGTTCAATAACTCCATTCTGATGTCCTTGGAGCGCACCCACATGGCTCTACCCATGAAATCTGTTGAAAAGGAGTGTCGCCCATGCCATGAGTACAAAGAGTTAATGCAAATGAGGCTACAGTAGCATGAAGAGGTGAGGAATCCATCTTCTACAAGAAATTGGTCTCTAAAGAAGCATTAATGGTGACTAAGATAGTCCTTGAGCAGTCCCGTCGTGTTTTGAATAGTAGAAAATGCCTCTGGAAGGCAAAAAGGTCAGGCCCCGACATATCAGGCTTCCTCCAATCAGTCTTCCATCGATCGGGCTTGGAAAGGTGAAAGAGGAAACCCTAGCATTCGAAGTCCGAGAGAAGATAAATCATCAGGCTTTGGGGGTTGGGCCTTCACCATTGCATTGTTCTTTAGAAAGAAGAACCTGACCTCCACCTCTGCAACAGTTATCCAATTTGACAAATTGGCACAGATCAGACCTCGAGCCTTCTCCCTTACACCTTCCTAGAGAACGAAGAAGAGAGAAGTCTGATCCCGTAGGTTTGAAGACTTAGTCACTTTTACAAAGGTTCAGCAGAGTTCGGGATTCGGGCCTTCAACCTTCCTCCTTCCAAAAGAAAGGAAGAGGGAAGAAGAAAAGGCCAAAGTCTGACTCTAAAACACTTAGAATTATTTGAAGGAAAAGAAGCAAAACTCAGACCCCAATCCTTCCTTCTTGACATTTATCCTTTGTCCACGTGGCGACCTCCTGGGCTTTCGCAGTCATGAGATCAAGCTGCAGATGAGGGCCCGTGGAGTGACGGGAATACTTCAAATCACGTCATGTGTCTTCTTCTTGTGGTTCCACAAGATCATTGTGGGCCCCTCCAAAAGGCTTCAAAGAATGGTGGAATGCCTTAGATTTTCCATGGGTGCCACGTGTCTCATCGGGAGTCGGTCGTCGGGCCTTCCACCTTATGCCTTCTATGAAGAAGACGAAAGGCAAGAAGCCCAAACTTTGACCTCTGACACATGTAGAACATTTACAAAGAATAAAGTAGAGTTTGGAGTTCAGTTAAGATTGCATGATGAAGGAGAGAACTTCAAACTCTGAAACTCTGAAAAGGCAAAAAGCACAAGGAAAACTTAGGATTTTTGGGACTTAGCCATTTTGGGTGGTTTTCTCTTACATTCCAAAGGGTGAAAATACTAGGATCTCATGGATCTTTAGGCTATTTGGCCAGAAGGCAAAATAGGATAACAACAACCAACATGTTCCTCAAGAGGTAGGAGGGTAGGGTTCCATCTCTTTTGTAGGGGTCCATTCATGCGTAGGTTCAATCTCAGTTGCCTATGACTCAATCTCACCATCAATTGGTGTTAAGGTCCAAAGTTCTGTTAAGACATTAACAATCAGTTCTACATCCATCTCCATCTGAGTCTTTGCCCTCTTGTATTTACTTCTTTGGAGCATCTTTTGTGTTTGCTCCGGAGGTCCTTCTAAACTTGAGGAAATATTTTGGGGCTCAAGAATGGGTGACTCTAGTGTTGTGGAGGCTTGTATAGGAGATTCCTTATGAGGTTTATCTTTTCCTTTCTTTGTTCTCTTCTTTCTCTTTGGTGGTGAGGGATTTTCTTCAATTTTTGTTGGCTCCTCATGTGCTACTGCAGGTGGAGATAAGACAATCTCAGTTACACTTGCCTTCCTCTTTCTAGTTACAGGAGAGGAGGATGTTGTTGCAACTTCTTCAATTTTTGTTGGTTCCTCCTGTGTTATTACAGGTGGAGATGAGATAGTATCAATTACACTTACCTTCCTCTTTCTAGTTACAGGAGAGAAGGATGATGTTGCAATTATTTTCCCTTTCCTTTCTTCTCTAGTGGAGGAAGAACCCTTAGTGGAGGCATGCTTTACCTTCTTCTTATTTTTATATTTGCCTTGTAAGAAGGAGCTCCACTAGTTTTCCCCTCCTTCATGTGTTAATAAATGATGCTTCATGATAAGGAAGACAAGCCCATGGTGTTTTAACTAATCCTTCCCCTGCTAATATTTATTTTCCATTGAGGTGATGGCAGAGTAGAGGAAATTTGGCATGTTCATTTGATATTCAAGGTGATTCTACCCATGTCTTAGGAAGATAAGAATTTTCATGATAGGCCCCAACATTATGGAAAATTGGCCATCACAAGTGAAATATTTCATGAGCCAAGTGGCCAGAGAGCGCCATGGGAAAGGAAGACTAGTCCTAACAAGTCCTTTTACTTCTCCCTTATTTACATGCATTTGAATTGCAAGTTCATTTTCTATTGAAAAGCATTTTATGAGTTCAGAATACAGAGTTTTCAAACAATAGAACCTCTCACCTTCCTTTGGTAGGCTTGAAATCTCACTAATGATAGGTATGGAGATGGGGATGGTGGCACCCTAGAATTTACTCTGGCCTTCCTTGAGGTGCAAGATAAATTCTTCGACCACGTCCTCTCTGTATCCTTCAAAATTTTCTAGGAATGGTAACCAGCCTGCATTCTAGAGAATATCTGCAACTGCTTGGTCTTTTACCAATTCTTCCACCGTTGCGGGTTTGGATTTCTTCTTTACCCCCATGGTTGGATTCCCAACACTATCCTATTGATCCCTTCCTTTCTTACTATATCTCAACCCTGAGTCTCTCTTTTTTTCATCACACTCCAAGCTTCAATGCAGAATACCTATGGTTTTCTTCTTCTTTTCTTTGGTTTGCTCTTGTGAACCTCAACTACAGAGTTATCTATAGTAATGATGGTTGCATAAGGGAAAATTAATGCAAACTACTCCACACAAGGTAGTCATGTCACTCTAGAGGAATAGTAATGGTGGCACATGGATGACAGGTGTGGAGGCATGTTAGTTAATGAGGGAAAGATGACAGTGGATGATTGATGGTAGAAAAATATAGTAATTATCTTATTTAACAAGTTAAAGACAAGTGTTACCTACAATTGTCACCATAATTATATTGCTTCAGGTCAGAAATGTGTGTTGTATCATCAACGAGATGTGATTTGATCCTCCGTCATTATTGGAACATGTGGCATGGCATTGATGATTGCTGCAGCATCTGCCCCCTCACTTGTTGATGGCGTCACCATGGAACATGTGTTAGCACAAGTGACAAGAAAGGATCCTTGATTGCCAGATAATTGTCTCCTCTGGGTGTGGTATGTCAATGCCACGCTTATGAGATGTTATTGTCATGGGCCCAAAATTAGTGCGGAGATGTGCATCAGAAAGCTCTAGAGATGATGTTTTGAGCACCAGATGTGCTCCTAGAAAGGTCTGGAGATGCTAAGAAGCATCGGAGGTGCTCCTAAAATGTTTCGGTGGTATTGTTGAAAGCACCAGATTTGTACCTGCAAGAAAGAAAAGAACTGCCATTGCTAGTTTTTAGTTCTTTTATTTTATTATTTTTTTTGTTTTGAGAAGGGCCACCATTTACTAGTTTTCAACCCTTATTTTTTTATCCATCAACCATGCAAGAGAGTTTGACCTCTCTTACGTAACATAGATCCTTGACAAATTCTTCCTTAGTGGACGGTCGCTCGTATAAGTGGATCCTATGACCATTCACTAGAACCGTGGTATCTCCTCCATCAATGGGTGCCAACAGAATTGTTCCATTGTCATAGACTTCTTCCCATCCAATGAGTTTGTAGCTTTCCTTTGAATTCTTTGAACTTGGATTCATACAAGAGAACCCAATCTCCATGTTGAAACATCCTCCTCTTGATATGTTGATCATGCCATTGTTTTCTCTGATGTTAAATGATCTTTGTTTTCTAAATGGCCTCCATCATAATCTCATCCAGCTCATTAAGTTGTAAGATCTGATTTTTTTGTGCAATGGACAATGGTAACCCAATATCAAATGATGTTCTTAGTGTTTAGAGCTCAAATTCTATTGAGAGGATAGGCTTCTTCCCATAGACAAGTTCATAGGGAGAAAATTTTGTTGTTGATTTCCATGTTGTGATGTAAGCCCATATTGCTTCATGTAGTCTATTTGCCTAATCTTTCTTGTTCATTGCTATTGTCCTTGTTAATATGTTTTCCAATTCTCTGTTGGCGACTTCCACCTATCCATTAGCTTGAGGATGATAAGGTGATGAATTTCTGTGTTTGATCTGATAGAGCTCTATGAATGCTTGGATTACTTGATAAGTGAATTAGGGTCCTCGATCTAAGATTATAGTTCTTGGGGCTTGAAACCTAGAGAAAATCCAGTTGTATAAGAAATTGGCAACTTTGTCTTCCCTAGCAACCTACAAGGCTTGAACTTCTACTCATTTTGTCACAAAATTAGTGCACACTAAAATGTATTCATTTCTTGTTGATGCTGGAGAAATGGGTCCAACAAAATCTAGACCCCATTGTTCACATGGTTCTAAAACCACCTAAGGGTGTAGTGTCATTTCATTTGTGAATGTGGGTTGTCCCATCCTCTAACATTGATCACATTGTCTTACATACCTTTTTACATCTTTATGCAAAGATGGCTAGTAATAGCCTGCTCCCAACACTTTATGGATGGTCCATTGTGCAGAGTAATTTCCTCCCACTGGTTCATCATGGCATGCCCTCATGACATCAAAACTTTCATCAGCCCTTGAGCACCTACACAACATAAATTCAAGACCACATTTGAACAATAGACATTCAACCACAGGATAAGCTTTCTTTCATCAATTTCTTATTTTGTTTTGGAGTAAATTATGGAGGTAACAAGCTTGTAGCTAGGAGATTAGCTATATTAGAAAACCAAGGGGTTGTTGTTGACATAGAAAATAAATGTTTGTCTAGAAAACCATCCTCCACAAGTGCATTTTCTCCTCCTATATGTACTCTAGACAAAAATTCAACAACCAAGTTAAACTTCCATGGATTGTCAACAATGGTAATGTTAAACTCCTGTAATAGCAGTAACCACCTAATAATCCTTGCACTAACAACTAGCTTGTTCATTAAGTATCTAATTATGCATGATTAGTGTGTACAAGATTTTGTGTCCTGTGATTGTATGCTCAAAATCACGACCTCGATTGCCTGGGGCTGTCGGGTCGAATTTCAGCATGCACATGAACCCTTCCCTCCTTGCCACGGGCTGAACCGCCACTTCACTCTCACTCTCGTGGAAGCAGCCAGTCAAGAGGAGGTGAGACACGATAGTAGTCTAGGTCGCTGGAGAGATGGACTTCGAGGAGAGGGGTCGGCACGTCCTGGGGCCTCTATTGTTGTGTGCTAATGTGTATGTTTCGTTCAATGAGTGTTGTTGTAGAGATAACCCTATGACCTGAAGGGTCACTAGTTACTCTTCGTCTGTTAGGGTTTCTACTGTTCCACCTCTATGTGGGTAAGTTGTTACTTTTGTTGATGGCTTCTTGTCTTTCAATTCGTTGGATGATTGCATGTTGTATTTGAAGTTGTCTATGTTCTTCTACTAATAGGAGGACAAATGGATCTTGTTGTGGCAAGGTAAATGTCTCCTGTTGTGGTCATGGATGGATATCCTCAATCTTGTCGAGGACTATCCTCACCTACTCACCTCTTAACCCTAGGCACATTCATGAGCCAAGATAAGAGATAAATGTATGTGGACTAACCTTGACTAGACTTTAGGGTTTGACCTAAGGTTTAGTTGTGTGTTGACTTTTTGTTGACCTTGTGACGTTATCAAGGGTTTGACTGAATAGTTAACCGTGGTTGACCTTGTAATGGTATCAAGGGTTTGCAAGTTATCTAAGTGCCTAATGTTTTTGTTCTTTTCTATGTTTTATGAATGCAACTAAATGACATGCAAGACTTTGTTTTTGTGCTTTTTTGGTATTTTTGAAAATAAAGATGCTTCTTTTAATCTAGGAAAGGAAATATGGATGCAACTAGAATGAATTTTACCTAATGCAATTATTCTATGTTTTTGGGGTTTTTGAATGTTTTGAAACGATTTAATACAGAAAAGGAAATTGCAAGTAATTGAATTAAACTATGAATGTAAATTACTTCTAGAATGCTAGATCTAACTATTCTATCAAAGAAAAAGCAATAAATTACGAATCCCAAGAGCAATTTCAATTTTCTAATTACCACTAATTGACAAAAGTATAGAGGAACCTGAAATTATGAAGATTTGTGAGACTCCACTACCCTCAGAGATCCTTGATGGCAACCTTGTATCCTCTTGAAGCAACGGGAAGACCTCTTGGCGACAAGACAACACAAAGAAGCAAAAGAAGCTATGGAAGCTTTACAAAATGAGCTCAATGTGATTTGTTGATGAGCACAATGGCTTGATTGAAATAGAGTAATGATGCTTGAAGAGCTTTATGTGAAAACTTTAATGAACAATGAAAAAATAAAAGGCACCTTCGTCCTGTGTGAGCATGAGAATGCTAATTGGAGAGCAAAAACTTAGCAAGAGTTGTGTGCACAATGAATTTGCCTCCCTTTATGGTTGAGGGAGGGGGTATTTATAGGTTGGAAGAATGGAATTGATTGAGAAGTTAACTCAATTGATTGATGAGTTAACAAGGATTGATTAGGGAGTGAATTGGATTGATTACCCAGTAAACTCAATTAATTTGGGAGTGATAATGCAATAATAGCTTATCACTAGAGAAGAAATGGAGTTAGAGGAATGCATGGAAGAGAATGAGTTGTTAATTTTAGATCAAATGGAGTTAATTATGCATGTGTGGGTGCATGAAATAGTCAACTCCAAATCAGGCATCAAAAATCATGCGAACTAGAAGAAAAAAGGGCGAAAACAGAGCTATTTCAAGTTAGAAACTCAAGTTTTTCCACAACTAGAAATGCGACAAGGTCACCCATGGGTTGCCCCTTTCACCAGTAGGGTCACCTGGGGTGCCACCCTAGGTCGTCCAGGGGGAGATCCTGCATTTTGAGGGTCGCCCAGTGGGAGATCTGAAAAGAAAAGGGTCTAGGAGGAAATGCATGATGGGAGATGGTAGAGGAGATGAAAAGGAGGGGATCTACCTCCAGAAATAGGTCAATCATGTGCAAGAATTCAAATCTCCACTTGCGAAGTAGGATCTCCCGATGGGAGATCTAGAAATAATAGGGGGAGATTTGGATTGGTTGAGTGAAACTAAAAACTGAAAGAGGGAGACGGGTCCGGGGAACCTCTAGAAGGCTTCTAAGGGGTGGAGAAGATGGAAAAAAATAGGGAAAGGTGAAAACTCACCTACAATATGCATACAAGGCTTAGGAATAGGGTCAAAATCTTAGAGAATGCAAATCGACAAGTGTCACAAAAGTGTCGAAAAGCATCGACGGCAAAGAGAGAGGGAAAACGACAAAGAAGAAACAACACAAGACGAAAGAAATGACATGTCACCAAGAGGTTTGCTGCTTAGAGGACATTATTTCATGCTTACATGTACATGACAAGGATCATATATCATCATAGGGGTCCTTGTGGAGACTGTGTGTGAATTTTGTGCTTACATATTTGCCCCCTCGGGGATGGTAGTCTACATGAAAGGTAGGTACCGTTCCCGAACTAGGCCTTACCTGTTGTCAATTTTCCTGCAATTGTACCTGCAATAACTAGTGTTAGCTCATCATTTGAATATATCAAAATGAATAATGAAAATTGAAATGATGAACTTACCATAGATCGTGAGAGTTCAACTAGTTGTTTGCCTTTGTCGATGAGACCTGTAGGAATGAATGCATGCAAAATGACGCATGAAAGATGCATAAAAGCAAAAAACTAATCTAAGAATGCATAAAAGAAACTAAGCTAAGGGAAAGCAAAGCAAGCAAATTAGTGAGATCAGAGCGTATCAGTGATGGAATTGGTCGTGTGAACAGTCATTGGGAAGATATCATCAAGGAGACCGTGAAGATGGCCACCTCTTCTTCAGCCATTGAGAATCAAGTACGTAAATAGTGAAAAACCCTTCTCTAAACCCTAGGTTGAGTTTTGTGAAAAATCTCTTGAAATTATCTATTTTTGGTAATTCTTCTTGTTGCATTGTCTTTGTTTCATCGTTTAGAGTAGGTTTGGTTTTTCATTTACTGAAATCGGCTAAAAAATGGGGATTTTAGAGCATTTTTAGTTTGAGGGATCTCTACATAGGGTTGCCCCTTTTGTCAGGCGGGTCGCCTGGGGGGAGATCTATCTGACAACAGGGTCACCTGGGGGGAGATCCGTCTGACAACAGGGTCACCTGGGGGAGATCCTGTAGACAACAGGGTCGCCCGAGGGAGATCCTGTTGACATCTGGGTCGCCCGGGGGGTGACCTTGTTGGGAAAATTTTGCTTGAAATTTGATTTTTTTTATGTTCGTTTCACTCTGTTTTGATCTAATTTGACTATTGTATCTGCTTGTTTATTGCAATATTGATGTTTTATACGCTTTTTTGTGAGATTGTTTGCAAGTTTTATGATTTTTAGGACTTTTGGTGGTTGACTAGATCTAATCTAAAGTTCTTTTCGATTTGCAGGACATGTGCATTCGATGGAATGCTTGTAGAGAGAAATTGTGGCTCTCAGAGATGTTTGCTTCTTTGAGTGATGATGATCGTGCTATTTTGAGGGGAGCAGGCCTAGCTAGAGTTTACCATGTGCCGGTTATTCATCCTATGGCACACATTTGTTGTAACATCTTGACATACTAGGATGCAAATCGAAACACATTCAGGTTCCCACAAGTCTCGGGAGAGTGGACTATCACTTTGTTTGATGTTTATTGCATACTTGGAGTTCCAGTGAGAGGACATCCTCTTGTCCCACCTACTAGCGCGTCCCTTGAGGACAAGACATCTTGGGCACAGTTTATGGGGGTCAGTCGCCTTGAGGATCAGACAGGGGTTCAGCTTACTTCTGTGTCACGACTTCATATTCCTCGCTTGAGGAAGCTCCTGATTAGTTTTATCGCATCGAGTGGGTACTCATCTCTTGTGCATTATGGAAGTTTTAGAATTTTTTTATTATGTTTTTGACCTTCAACTCTAACCATGCAAATATGATGGCAATGACATGTTTTTGTGATTTTTTGGGCATTTATATGAGATGCAGTTTACGATATGCAGATACAAGAACACAAGAAATGCTTGAAATAAAACTTTTACTCCTACTGAATGTCACGAGATATGACATTGGGTTTATTGCTTTGAGACTCTTTTTCTGATTTTGGTATGAATGCAATGTGGAACAAACAATATGACTGCTCTTTAATATGATTTTCAATCTAGGGTGTTGGTGTTTTTCCAACTGATAGTTCCTAAATTTCTCTACAAGGTATCCATCACTTATCAACAGGATCCTCAGGTTAGAGGTCAACAATATAGGAGACAAACTCTAAATGCCTCCTCTCCACTTCAAGTTCTGCAAGACCTAGGGGGTATTCCCTACTCAATACCTATAGGATAAATCTTTGACTATGACCAGGTATTGACACAAAGCAGATGAATCCTCTCTCATATAGGCCAAAACTATGAGATAAATACAAAGGGGCTAGCTTTGGACTTTATTCCAAGTATGGACCAGAGGATTTGAAACCTAAATCCTAATCCTATAATCCTAAAGTTTTCAAATGATAATCTATTTTTTGTTTTGATATTTTGGTTGAAAGACATGAAATCCCTCTAACTCATGACTGGTGCCTATCTCAGGGTGCAGAGTCAAATCTAGACATGGAGAGTATTATCAACAGCAACACAAACACATAGTTTCATAGGGCTTATTTGTTTCTGTCTTACAGACACACCCAAGAGTAAGTATTTATATTGACCATTCTTATGAATATCCCTGTTATCAGACATACATCCCCATATTTGACTTAAAGCATTTTAGTTTGTTCCTTAAACAGAAGCCAAAAACCAAATATGAAATGCAGCAAGTGTGTAGATAAGAAATCAGAAAACCCTTAGCTTCTTCGTTCAAAAGAAGTATGCAAATAAAAATAGAGATAGTCAACATAAACACATGCTCACAACACTACTCATATTGTTCAATCTGAAACAGATGGATTGCATATGAAAATACATTCAACATATGAGATTCAAACTTACAACAGAGATGGGGCAGTCGTCAGAGCCAGTATTTCATTCCACTCCTCCAAATATCCAATCTTCTAGCCCTTTACAATGTGGAACAACATATTCTTATAGGCATAAGAACATGTTGCCCTAAAAATTAATTCATTCTGGAGGTCGGTGAGATATTTTCATTACAATTTTCCTCCAATGAGCCTCAAGAGCAATTACAAATATTATAAAAGGGAAAATAATAAATAAATAAAACTTAAAGCCTAATGCCTTCTAATGTAATTTTCCCCTTTGACTTTTCACATTTTTCATTTTGCAATTGCCGGACATCCTCATTTCGCACTGTCGCACGACTCTTTAGAGGCTGGAGGAAGTCCTATGCGATGCTGCGATATGCAATCTAGGACCTCCTCTTTGGCTCTTCCCTGATTGCAATCTGCCTAAGAAAGATAATACAATAGCATCCAATTGAGGTCTTTGCCCAAATCAATCACCTCTGGGCCGTTTTTCGTGAAACAAGAGTATTTTTTGCCCTTCCGGCAACTAGAAATCATTGCAAACAAGCTAAAAACTTTCGCCAATGCCTTAGGAAAGATCATTGATGAATTTGAAGCATATAACAGCATTTTTTGGCCCTAAAATACCTCCAAAAACTGGTTGGAAGTGAAAAAACGTGATCATCTTTTCAAATTGCATCATTTCCTGAATGAGGCCGCACAAAACCCGTGGAAAACGCCAAAGAAGTGAAGGAAATGCCTCACATTCACCTGCAGATGAGAGAGAATGACAAAAAATGCCTTGCAATGGGTATTTCGCACCATCGCAGGGGTTTGAGAAAGCAGAGTAGAGAGGATTGCGATGGTGCAAAATGCACCATCGTGCCTCTCTTTGTCTTTCATAAACCTTTTCTAAGGTTTAATACACCTTTTAATAATATTTGCCCTAAAAAATTTTCACTCAAACGTTATTAAAATGCCATTTAATAATTCATTTTAATATTTGCATTTTAAAACTTTAGACTTAGGCAAATCTTTAATTTCTCCTGCCGAGGATATGGTATTTTTTCACTGCGAGCAAACCGGGCATCCAATGATCGTGAAAATTTGTACAAGGCCATTTTTAATTATTTCAAGCAAACCCATTTGCTCAGAATCTGCATCGCTCAAAGATTTCAGGGACTTCCTTTGTAAATTGACCCGTCAGATGAGTTCACCGCAATCAAATTTCATTAAAATGCCACATCAAATGGTCTCTGATTTTGATGAAATTAGAATTAGAGATGTTTGAGACCAAAGAGAGAAATGGGTCACCCTCAAATTTGCAAGATTTGTAACTTTTGGAATGCCAAATTTAGCTCGGTTGCAGTCAGAAAATAATTAAATACCCCATCAAACTTCATCCTGGAAGCATGAAATTGAACAAGCATGCCACCATATGCACCAAAAAATATTCCACCAACTGGATTTGCATTATGAGCCCTGACTTGAAAAATTTTAATCGGCTAAGGTGGCCTCCGGGGTAGATTGAGTAGCATGTCGGCCTAGCCTTTGTCAATACCTCGAAAGGGTATAGACACTTCAAATTCACAAAATTTGAAGGTGTCAACATAGGGGATTGCAAGTTGTCCTGATATAAGAGACCTATTCAAGGCTGTGAGATAGGATTTTAAAACTCAAGTGGGGAGCAGGAATGAAATGGAGTGCTTTTGAACTTAGGCTTTTCTAAAGGCTAAACACTAATCCTTATCTAGATAAGACAATTTGACAAGCTTTCAACTTAGACAAGTAGCAAATATTGATGTTCGCTAGACTTATATCATAGATGGCAAGCAAGACAGACTCGGGGTAAAAGATAAATGGGAGAGAACCAAGGTCCCTAGATAGAAGATGATCCTAAAGACTGCTAGACTCTCGGCTTTGCTCAGCTAGTGCATGTGTATGCTTTGTACCTTTTTCTTTTATTTTCTCTGTTAGAATGTCACCCTTGAAGCTTTGATCTTAGACTGATCTCCACCCAAATGTACATACATTCAACAATGTTCTCTCTTTCACTCTTTTTTTGTAACTCTTTTTTTTTCTTTCACTTTTTTTTGTATTTTCTAGAATGCCTCACTTGATTTTCTCGTTTTTTTTGGATTTTTGACTTTTCAAGAAATGAATGCTTTTGGAACTTTTGATGTGCAATGGATTGATCTCTCAATACTCACTTTTCTCAACACTCTTATTTTGATCACTCATTTTTTTATTCACTCAGATCTTAGACTGCTTCCTTTAGAGTTTTGATCCTCCTGACGTTTTTTGCCAAGAAAGATAAGGGGCTGAGCGCTACCTAAAGTTTTTGTAATCTGGTTGGACTTCTCTTCTACTAGGGAAGAATTGGGAAGGTCTTCTTGCAGGCTTCTTTTGAACATTGTAGGTTTGAATACTTTCTTTGTTTAGATCTAACATCTTGGCTCATTAAGACCGAGATCAATGTAAAGCTAAGAGCTAGGCTTTGATTAGAATCATTAGGAATGAAAAGGGATATGGTGATTGTGAAAATAGGGAATCTTTAGGTCCTGAAAGGATCACGTATACCTAGGCAACCTTAGACTCCTTACTGAAATGAAAATAATACAAAAGCAAGTCATTGAATGTAATGTAAGATGAACAGAATGATACTAAAATGCAAGAAACAAATTCTTTTTGACATTTATAATTTTTTTGTATTTTTTAAGTATTTGATTTTTTTGGTATTTTTATGTTTTATGCTTTTTATGAGATGCTAAGATCTTCTCCTTCCATAATGCACAAGAGGTAGCGTCAATTTTTACGTCTTCCTTAACTATGTGTGGACCTATCCAATTTTGTCTAAACTTCACTTGAAAGTATTTGCAAAGACACTTGAAGACTTGGTGTAAAAATGTCTTTGCGTTTAGTGAGGAGGTTTGTGTACTCACATGATTCATTGTTTGATGATTTGCCCCCTATTTTTATCATTTTCTGTTCTTGTTGAGTTCTCAGGTTTATTTTGAAATTTTGAGGGGCAATTGAGGTTGGTGTTGACTCTCCTAGTTTCTGTGTGGATTTTGATGCTTCTTCTTTAGTCATGATTTCAACCATAGGGATGTTTATGTTTGGTTCAATTGGAATGTCCACTAAGTTGAATGGAGCGTAAGACTTTGTTGAGTTGGGATTGAAGGGGAATTCTCCTGTTTCTCCCTTCCATATACATTTTGAGGTCTTGTCTATGTTTGCAATTTGTTTTGATGTCTCTCCTTTTTCAAAAGTGTTGATTTTTGGGTTGCTAGTGGTTTCCATGGTCTTTCCCTTCTTTTTGACTTGTTCAACTCTATAAGACTAAAAGTATCAAGATCTCCTTTGATGACGTGGGTTTGTCCCATATGTGTGAATTGTATTTCTTGAAATAGTGTGGATGGAATGGCCCTCATCCTATGGATCCAAGGTCTTCCTAGGATCAAGTTGTAAGTGGTTTCTTTGTTTATGATATAAAATTTAGTTGGGAGGGTTTTGGGACCCAATGTGATTTGAAGATTGACTTTACCCACGGTTTGAATGTTTGGGTTATCATGAATTTTAAGGATGGAAGTTTGTTTTGTGATTTGAGTTTCGTCATAACCCATGCTTTGAAGAAGTGAAAAGGAGACTATGTTGATTGCAAACCTTGTTGCAAGTATGTGCTTATCGGTGTTGTCATTGATGTCAACATATATGTGTTGTCATTGGTGTCAACTATGCTCTTGATTTGATGCTTCATTGTGTTGATTTAGTTGCTTTGTATTGGCTTATCTAATTGTTGAAGATAATGAGAAAGTGTTCCTGGTATTGACATTCCAAATGCTTTTGAGAAAATTTGCTCTCCTAGTGGAAACAGTGTGTTGCAGAGTTTCCCGACTTGCAGAAGTATAGTGCAGTGTTTTTCTCTGCATATTTTGTATATCGAATATCTTTGTCTGTGGATTGGAAGTTATGTTAAAGGATGTCTGTAGTTGCTATGTTTCAAGTTTGAGCCTTCGGTGTGAAGATTTGAGTGAGTTCTATTCACCAGAGTAAAAACTATTTTTCTATATACTTAATGGTGACAGGGAGAATGTATTTTGTTCCGCATTTCTCTGCATTTGAGTCTTATAGTTTGTGGTTCTGGAATTAAGTTTGTAATGATGTTATGTACCTTCAGTTCAAATGGTTCATGATTTGGTGGTCCACAAGTAATATTTCTTTCATGACAGTGGCCGACAATAATGTTCAAGTGCTCCGGTTTGAAGAATCTTATGGATAAAGTGTTTAGAGGTTGTGTGGATGTTCTTTGTTATTGTAATGTGCTTGTGGATGTCTCTAGATCATGTTCTTGCCTTTTGATTGGTCTGCAGAGTGTAATCAAGATTGTGTATGAAGCGTGTTGTTAAAGGTCTTAGTGTTAACATCAGTTTTGGCTGACTTAGTTGTTTTCACTACTTGTGATTATACTTTGGAGTTTGCAATAGTGTGTTGTTGCATGGAAGATTGCATTTGAGTCCCAGCTAAGGAGTGGTTTGGTTTGCATTCATTCTTTCTCTTTCATTTATCTGTTTAGGTCCAGACCTATTCTAATGTATGTATGTTTGCTGACCTTGGAGATTATTCCAATGGTTGATGATTGTAATGCCGACCTTGATGATCATTCCAAGGTTGATGAATTGTATAAATACTTGTAATGAAGTTGTGAAAAAGGTATCCATGTGCGAAGATGTGAAGATAATTGTGAAGTGAAAAAGTAGAGCAGAGCAAAGGATGTTTATTGTGCTTCAATGGAACTGAACCTTGGCATAGTGTAGATGCTACTATCTCAGTTCACCAACTCTGGAAGTGAGCCACCCACCGGCAGTGAGCCACCCCATTGGCAGTGACCCTCTTCTTTTGCAGTGAGCAATCTAGGAAGTGAGCCCTAAGGCAGTGAGCCTCTGATTTTTGGTATTGTTATTACATATTATATTGTGAGCTAACACTCACCGTGGTTTTTCCATTATTGGGTTTTGCACGTAAAAATCTGGTGTCTCATGTGTTGAATGTGTGAATGTGTTTAAGTTTGTGATTTCATGCTTTCATGGTTAAAATACAATAATAGTGATTAAGTGGATGATGTATTAATGGTTTTGAAGTATTGGTTACAACTGATTCACCTCCCCTCTTAGTTGTCTTGCTCTTTTCAACAATTGGTATCAGAGTGAGGGTTCCTCGGTAAAGAGCCTAATAGCTTGAGGTAGATCCAGGATGGCGCACAAGAAGGAATCACCACAGTTCGATGGAACAGATTATGTTCTTTGGAAGGTATGGATGAAAAGTCATCTCATTTCTCTTGGTTATAATGTCTGGAAGATGGTAGAGAAAAGTATACTATTCCTCAAAATGGACCATCAGATGAAGATGAAGTCAAACAGTATGAATTAAATGGAAAAGCTAGAGATGCTCTGTTAAATGCCTTATCTAACACTGAGTTGGTGAAAGTTATGGATTTGGAGACTGGTCATGAGATCTGGGATAAGTTAAAAAATTTATATGAAGGAGATGATTCTATAAAGAGTGCCAAATTGCAAAACCTGAAGGCGAGATATGAAGCCCTGAAGATGAGTGAAGATGAGAACATAACAATCTACATGCAAAAAGTTGATGAAATTGTCAATGGAATCAAAGGTCTTGGAGGAACTGTTGATGAAGATGCGGTTGTGTTGAATATTCTTAGGTCTTTACCTAAATCCTATAGTCACAATGTGGCAGCAATTGAAGAGGTTATGAGTGTGAAAAAGATTTGAAAGGATCAGTTGCTCGAGAAGCTTACCACGTTTGAAATGAGAGAACTTAGTGATGCCCTACCGAAGACTGAGACTGCTTTCAAAGCCAGCACTTTAGAAAAGACTTCAAAAGCTCAAAAATATGTTGTGGAATCTGATGATATTGAAGCCAACTTTGTGGATAGAATGCAAAGAGGTACCGGTAAGTTTAAAGGTAAACTACCATTCAAATGTTTTTCTTGTGGTAAAATTGGCCATTATGCCTCCAGGTGTCCAAAGAGAATTGAGAGAGCTAAGAATAAATTTGAAAGTAGACCTAGAGTCATGAAGAAATGCTATTACGTCAGAGATCTTGATGATGATGGTGGAACAGATGATGAGTCTAATGATGCTAATACTAGTGCAAATGAGTGCTTGTTCATTTCTATTAAAGAAGAACCTGTGTCTACTAATCCTGCTAGCTGTGTGAAGGAAGAAAAGCCAGTGGAAGAGAGTGTTTTGTTTGTTCAAGTTGAGAAGGATGAGGATGAATGGATTATTGATAGTGGATGCTCACATCACATGACCGGTGACAAAAGTAAGTTTATAAGTTTGGCAAAGTATGATGGAGGACTGGTTAGGTTTGGACATGATGCAACTGGTAAGATTTGTGGAAAAGGATCTATTTCTTTTGATGGTAAGCATAACACAGATGATGTTCTATATGTGAAGGGTTTTAAGTATAATCTTTTAAGTGTTGGTCAGATGTGTGACAAAGGGTATGATTTGAGATTCAAGGATAATGGTTGCAAGATCATGGAAAGCTCCGAAACAGTGATTGCTACTGGTAAGAAGACTAGAGGTAATGTTTATCATTTAAGAGGAACTAATGATTGTTGTTTGTTGGCTCAGACAAATGAGAGTTGGTTGTGGCATAGGAGAATGTGCCATATCAATTTTGACAACATGGTGAAGAGAAGTTCAGTACAAGTTGTGAGAGATTTGCCTAGGCTTGTGAAGCCTGCTAATACTATTTGCAAGGAATGTCAATTGGGAAAATAGACAAGGACAAGTTTCAAAAGTAAAGAACAATTCTCTACTGGACTGCTTGAACTGGTGCATACAGATTTGTGTAGTCCTACAAGAAAAAGAAGTCTGCAAGGAGATAGGTACTTTATGTTGCTTATTAATGATTATTCTAGAATGACTTGGGTTACTTTCTTAAAGGATAAATCAGAAGCCCTAGACAAGTTTAAGGTTTTCAAGGTGATGGTTGAGAATGAGTTAGATTTGAGGATCAAGTGCTTAAGGTCTAATAGAGGAGGAGAGTTTACATCAAATGAATTCAATACCTTCTGCGAAGAACATGGGATAAAAAGACAATTGTCTGCTCGTAGAACTCCCCAACAAAATGGAGTTGTTGAAAGAAAGAACAGGATAGTTCAAGAGGCTGCTAGGTCCATGATGAAGGAGTTAAATCTATCTGAAGTATATTGGAGAGAAGCTATACATACTGGTGTCTACATTCAAAATAGAGTTCAAGTCAAAGGTAATGGTACCAAAATGCCTTATGAATTGTGGTATGGAAGAGTTCCTATAGTGAAATACTTCAAAGTTTTTGGAAGCAAATGTTATATTAGAAGAGATGAGGAGTTAGGCAAGTTTGATGCTAGGTGTGATGAAGGAATTTTCCTTGGATACTCCACTAAGAGTAAGGCCTACCGGTGCTACAATAAGAGATTGAGAAAGATCATTGAAAGTACAAATGTGAAAGTTGATGAAGACAGGGAAAGAATATTAGATCTGAGTGGCTATGACTCAAATGAACCTGATTCTACAATGAGTGGAGAAAAAGTTGAACAAAAGGACAGTCGAGTTGAAGAAAAAGCTCTAGAAAGTGATGTTAAGACTCCTAGGTATGTAAGGATTAATCATTCTGAAGATCAGATTATTGGTGACAAAAGCAAAGGGGTATTGACAAGGAAAAGATTTGTTGAGGTATAGGTGAACTATTGTTTACTTTCACAGATTGAACCTAAGACTATAAATGAGGCTTGCAAAGATGAAAGTTGGGTAAAAGCCATGGAAGAAGAGCTGATACAGATAGAGAAAAATCAAACTTGGGAATTGGTTCCTAGACCTGCTAATAAGAATGTGATTGGAACTAAATGGGTGTTCAGAAACAGGATGAATGAAAATGGAGAAGTGGTAAGAAACAAAGCATGATTGGTATGCAAAAGATATTCTCAAGTTGAAGGCATAGATTTTGAAGAGACTTTTGCTCCTATGGCAAGGATTGAAGCAATAAGAATGTTCCTGGCATTTGCAGCACACAAAGACTTCAAAGTGTACCAGATGGATGTGAAGTCTATATTCTTGAATGGAGAGCTGGAAGAAGAGGTTTACATTGAACAACCAGAAGGATTTCAGTCATCAGACCAAGGTGACATGGTGTGTAGATTGAAGAAAGCCTTGTAAGGACTTAAGCAAGCCCATAGAGCCTGGTATGCAAGATTGGACAAGTATTTGTTGCAATTAGGATTCAGTAAAGGTACTACTGACAACAATCTCTATTTCAAAATCAATGATGATCAAATTCTGATTGTTGTAGTCTTTGTTGATCATATTATCTTTGGAGGCAATGAAGGTATGTGTAAGAGATTTACAGAGGGAATGCAAAAAGAATTTGATACGTTTATGTTTGGTGAAATGAATTT
This sequence comes from Cunninghamia lanceolata, assembly GCA_027924645.1. Lineage (NCBI taxonomy): Eukaryota > Viridiplantae > Streptophyta > Pinopsida > Cupressales > Cupressaceae > Cunninghamia > Cunninghamia lanceolata. The sequence continues at coordinate 717,890 of BSBN01000435.1, read as the reverse complement.
ATTTTTAGGACTGCAGATTACTCAATCAGAAAAAGGAATTTTCATTTCTTAGTCCAAGTATGTGAAAGAATTGTTGAAGAAATTTGGAATGGACGATTCTAAGCTAGTATGTACTCCTATAGTAACTACCTAAAAGCTGAAAAAGAATGATGAATCACCTAAGACTGATCAGAAAAAGTATAGGTCTATGATTGGAGGACTACTCTATCTAACCCATACTAGACCTGACATAATGCATGCAATCTATCTTGTGGCAAGATTTCAAGAAGATCCCAAAGAGTCACATGTGATGTTGTTGTACTCAAGTGCTTTGGATGAAGCAAACATTGAAGGATATGAGAGTTGTGTATGAAGAACCAATTTCAATCTTTTGTGACAGTACTAGTGCTAATCTAGTGATGCACTCAAGAACAAAGCATATATCTATAAGGTATCACTTTCTGAGAGAAAAGGTAATAGAAAATGAAGTAAAGATGGAATATGTGTCTACAAATGATCATATTGCAGATATTTTCACAAAGCCTCTGCCTAAGGATACTTTTGAGTATCTCAGAGAAAATTTAGGGGTTATTACCCCTCCTGCTCTAAACTAAGATGCATGAGAAGTGCATCAGTCCAATGGTGCCAAAAGCCTTATTCTTTGATCTGGATTGATGCTTTGAAGGCTACCTCTCAGGGGGAGCAAGTAGATGTTGCTGATATGAGTTCCTGATAAAGAGACGTAAGCATTGCAGAGTTGCTGACAAAGTAATTCCAGTTTGATCAGAGCGGTAGTTTCCAAGTATGTGCAGAGAAAGAAGAAGTAATGTCCTTTGCCATTGATGTCAAAGGGGGAGAGAAAATCATGTGAAAAACCTAAGAGGAGGAAGAGTTCAGATGTGTAAAGAGAAAGGGGGAGAAAGTAATCAATTCAGATTCTTGTCTTAATGGTTCTTACAGTTTTTCACATCAATGTTTCCATCAATGACAAAGGGGGAGATTGTTGCAAGTATGTGCTTACCGGTGTTGTCATTGATGTCAACATATCTGTGTTGTCATTGGTGTAAATTGTGCTCTTGTTTTGATGCTTAATTGTGTTGAATTAGGTGCTTTGTATTGGCTTATATAAGTGTTGAAGATAATGAGAAAGTGTTCCTGGTATTGAGTTTCCAAGTGCTTTTGAGAAAATTTGCTCTCCTAGTGGAAATAGTGTGTTGCAGAGTTTCCTGGCTTACAGAAGTATAGTGCAGTGTTTTGCTCTACAGATTCTGTGTTGGGAATTAAGGTGTCTCAACCTTGGTAAGTCCTTGTATTATTTCATTGTATTTATTTATTTAATGTCTATTATTGTAATTAGGATGCAAATCCTTATTGTCATCTTGTGGGAGTTGGCATGATGATGTGTCATCCTACATGGAAGGTGACAACATGTAAATTTGTCCTCACATGAGGAGATAGGCATCCCACTTAGTGGTAGGAATATTTTGCCTTGTGTCAGCATCTTGGATAGTGTGTAAGAGAATATTGATCGAAGTTCAGTCATGATAGATTCCTATGACAAATCTATGACGCGTAAGAGTCCTAAATGGAATGTTCTATGACAAGTGAAGAGATGTGTCACAAGGCATCTTGGAAGAAGGCATCTTTGAGTACCCCAAGGAGGGTTATGACATGTTGTAAGAGAATATGCTATTTATAGCTTGTGTATGACAAATTCTCTTACAACTATAAGATATGTCAGTATGACCGATTCTATGACGGTCGTAAGAGTCGTAAGAGCATCTGTCATTGCCCAACTTGGGAATAGGCGACCATATTGGGATGAGGTGCTATAACAAGTGTCATGACCATGCTGCAGTGTTGGACAAGTGTCCTGAGGCATGGGTTTTGGGCCATGAGGCCATGTTGGACGCCCATCTCAAGGAAAGCTCATCTTTGCCTTGTAAACTTCTATTTAAGCAGGTGCTTTGAGAGATGTATTATGTCATTGACAGGTATTGTTATGCTACCGATTTGTCTCCAGATACGAGTGTCGAAGACTCCTAAGAGCTTGCATTGCAAGTGTATTGTAAACCATTTCAGTTTCGATAATACATTGTGCAGGTTTTGAAGTGTGGGGTTTTTCACCCGATAAGGGTTTTCTCCATGTATATCTTGTGTCTCTCTCTTCTGTCTCATTTCTGTGTGTATGTGTATTGCTGCAATATCTCCATTGTTGTGGTTAACATTCTGTAATTGTAAAGATTAAAACAAATTTACACTCTTCTCTCCTCTTTAGATTAGTGTAGGAAGCGATTTCCGCACACCTAGCTTCCTTTCATTCTGTATACTGAATATCTTTGTCTGCGGATTGGAAGTTATGTTAAAGGATGTCTATAGTTGCTATGTTTCAAGTTTGAGCCTCCGGTCTGAAGATTTGAGTGAGTTCTATTCACTAGAGTAAAAACTATTTTTTTGTATACTTAATGGTGATAGGGAGAATGTATTTTGTTCCACATTTCTTTGCATTTGAGTCTTACAGTCTGCGGTTCTAGAATTAAGTTTGTAATGATATTATGTCCCTTCAGTCCAAATGGTTCATGATTTGGTGATCTGCAAGCGATCTTTCTTTTATGACAGTGGCCGACAGTAATGTTCAAGTGCTCCGGTTTGAAGAATCTTATGGATAAAGTGTTTAGAGGTTGTGCGGATGTTCTTTGTTATTGTAACATGCTTGTGGATGTCTCTAGATCATGTTCCTACCTTTTGATTGGTCCACAGAGTGTAATCCAGATCGTGTATGAAGCATGTTCTTAAAGGTCTTAGTGCTAACATCAGTTTTGGCCAACTTGGTTGTTTTCACTACTTGCGATTATACTTTGGAGTTTGTAATAGTGTGTTGTTGCGTGGAAGATTGCATTTGAGTCCCAACTAAGGAGTGGTTTGGTTCGCATTCATTCTTTCTCTTTGATTAATATGTTTAGGTCCAGACCTAATCTAATGTATGTATGTTTGCTGACCTTGGAGATTGTTCCAATGGTTGATGATTGTAATGCTGACCTTGATGATCATTCCAAAGTTGATGAATTGTATAAATACTTGTAATGATGTCGTGAAAAAGGTATCCATGTGCGAAGATGCAAAGATAATTGTGAAGTGAAAAAGTAGAGTAGAGCAGAGGATGTTTATTGTGCTTCAATGGAACTGAACCTTGGCATAGTGTAGATGCTACTATCTCAGTTCACCAACTCTGGCAGTGAGCCTCTTCTTTTGCAGTGAGCAATCTGGGCAGTGACCCTCTGATTTTTGATATTGTTATTACATATTATATTGTGAGCTAACACTCATCGTGGGTTTTCCCTTATTGTGTTTTGCACGTAAAAATCTGGTGTTGAATGTGTTGAATGTGTTTAAGTTTCTGTTTTCATACTTTCATAGTTAAAATACAAAAACAGTGATTAAGAGGATGTTGTATTAATGGTTTTGAAGTATTGGTTACAACTAATTCGCCCCCTCCCTCTTAGTTGTCTGGTTCTTTTCAACAGACCCATCATCGATCATTACATGTTTAATGGAATAGTCTTGAACTCGGATTATCAGATGGAGGGGGAGGTTACCTTGTTTAGCTATGTCATTGTCTGAGGGTAACTTTTCAAAATCAAATCTTGAAGAAGAAAACTTTTCACTTGGAGTGTTTTGAACTATAAGGCCTAGATCTAAGGCTTTGAGGAGAGCATTCTTGTGTGTAGGAGAACTCCTGATAAGCTCTAGCACGTGAGAAAAATTTGAATTGTTGGATTTGTCATCTGGTTGTTCCAGTCTTTAGATGACACAAATTTCTTCATCCTTATCTAACTCCACAAGGCCTAAGGTGTTTTGATCAAAGGTGTTGGGACTAAGTTCTTCATCTTGTGAGAATGTGTCCATGAATGCTTTTTGTTGATGTTTTGGGAGGTTTGATATGAAGTGATGGTACCCCTGACATGACTTGATCTCTTGCCCCCTTCTCTTGTGAAATGAGCAATATTTATCATGATTGTGATCTTGAGGTTTATGATGATTGTTGTACAACTTCTTGTTGATTCTTGGGGGATAGTTGTTGGCATTTTTATTTCCCAAACTTGTATGACTATTGTAGTCACAATTGTAGTTTTGTCACCAAATAGTGCACCCTTATTGAGTTACAAGACTCAGCCTATTGATGAAACATGGGATAACTCCCCTGATTGTGGACTCAGGTTGTGGGAGTTAACCTTTAGAGTGAGCTAGTTCTCTTGGTTCTCACCTACTACTGCTTCTCAAAAAGGAAAAAGATAGGAATGACATGAAAATGAAAACCTAAGATCTAAGGTGATACACCAAATGACTTTTGACTTGCACCTATTTAAATGAACACAATATGCTCAACAACTTAAACTTTAACATACACAACCCAAAATTTCATGACTCTTGCATAAGTATTTCATGGCCAGGTTTGACATCTAGGACAACATTTAGAAGGAAGCAAAAATATTTTCACAACTTAAAACTTTGGCCTTAGCTGGTTAAACACAAGCAATGACCTACAGAAGTACATATTTCTACATAAAAGGCAATGAAAACATGACAGAAATCAAGGGAAAGAAGCATCACCACAAGATTACATCAACCATTTTGAAGTTTGCACAATGAAACAACTTTAAGAAGGTAAAAACAACTTATCTTTATTGATCAAAATGTTCATAAACAACATACAGGTCTGAAAATAGTTACAATGCTCATTCCCTTGCTAGAAAGAACCTTAATAGGTTACAATACATGGCTCCAAGAATGAGCAAAAAACTGATTTTATGAGTTACAATGCTCTTTTTTCTGCTTCTAGAGCTCCAAAACAAGAAAGAACTGCCTTGAAAATGATGCCCAAGGATCCTATATGGCATCATAGACCTAGGAGAGGATCTAGGACCTAAAATTGACCAAGTTACAAGGCCTTAAAATGTGCTAACTTACTTTGCCCGCCCAGCTGATTCCAAATTTTGACTTGGTCTTCTTATTTGAGGTTTGATGACTTCTTCCAGCTCCTTGAAGTGCTCCAGCTATTTGAAAGTTTCCTAAATGCTTGGGAGGAGGTTGAACTGTCCCTAGATGCCCTCAACTGTCCACAAAATGCTCCAACTGCTCCTATATGCTTGCATAATGTTCCAACTGATCATAACTCCTTCAAACCCACCCTGCATGATAATAGGGCATGTGTTTCTCAGGTTTTTGTTGTCATTATGACTCCTTGAAGATATGGAAAGGTGCTCTCAGTCATATGGATTCCAAAACTGTCTATTGAAAACATCTTTCCAATGTCTTTACATTGATTTCCTCTATCTGCATATCTTTATAGGATCTCTGTATCATAGTTTAGGCTTTAGCAGTCCCTTAAACATATTACTTCCTTCCTGAAAATATACATAAGTTTGTGTGCCTAGTGCTTATGAGAACATCAACCATGATGTGACAAATCTATTCCCCATCCTTTACATGGTCATCCATGACTGTTTCGGATAATGACAGTCCTTTACAAGGACTGAGAACAGTCTTTCTTCTCAACCTCACTGTATTTTCATGATTGCAACAAACATTTATTCCTTTCTAACATTTGATTGTCCCTATCATGATTTGAACATGCACCTTCACAGCTGCTCCTTTATTTTTGACTGTGAGTGTCCTCAAGTTCACTATTTCTCTTTGCATGTTTCCAAAATATTGTAAGAATACTTATCTCACTGTCCTATGTCTTCTTTGTAGCTCTGCTCCTTCCTAATAGTGCCACAGTCTTTGTTAACTGATTTGAAACCTGCAATGTTGTATCTTCTAACTTGGTCCATTAATCCTTGATATGTCCTTCAAGGAGGCATGTAAGGTTACAATGATCTTTCCATCTCAATAGCTTTCAATATGCTTGAACCTCTAAACTTTGCATACACTTTTTCATTACCTTTCTTCATCACTAACCCTATATCATGTACTCCCCAATAAATATTTGGATAGAAATGACAAATGTTATAGAAAGCAGGGCAGGGTTCTAATCACTGGCAGAGGCCCTGTTGATGACTGTACTATACCAGCATGAGCTTGACAGAATTGTAAAATGTGTCCTTAAAACCACTGTAGTAGATGACTTTCAAGACCTCTATGCTTGTTTGGTAATCTCTATTAGGGTTTACTGACCCTTTTCATGTTACAGACCTATTTCTTCTTAACTGTGACTGTATCATTCACAGCCCTGATAGGGCTATTTTCATTTTTTACCTCATTAAAAGGGTTATACCATAGTAGGGATCTATTCATGTATGCATTATCTTTTAGAAGGATCATCTTGCCGCCTAGTAAAATCATCATAAAGCTAAGAAGACTTTCCCAAAACAAAAAATGCAACTACCTTCTCATGAAGATTTTATAGTTCCACAGTCCTTTGACAAGTTTACTTAATCTTCAAGATAAGGCACAAATGCACTCTTTGATAGTGAAACTTCACTGTTCTTACAGTCCTTGATCTTTAAAGATAAAGACCAATAAACTCTTTTCATAGGAACTTCATATCCACAACCCTAAAACCATGCAACTCCTCTATTTATCACATATAACGACTAATCATAAGATCAACTGAGGTCACTGTCATGTAATGAAGACACAGTTTCCAGATGATCTCATAGGTTGTCTCATACATAATATACATCTTCATGCAGTGTTTAAGGGTATCTAATAGTGCATACCTCTGTCCTCTTCATGCATGTAGACTGCTTCCTCAAACTGTGTCTTTAAACTCACAACTATGGATATTCTCTTTGATTTCTTGATACTGAACATGCTGCTCTCATCTTTGTCATGATTGAGCAGCATAACTATTTCTTTTAGATTTCTTGATCTCTGTCAAAATATATGGAGTTTTACAACTAACCCTCCTCTGTAGCATTTGCTTTCTTGTCTCTTAGATATGACTATTTGTTGTCCCTTGTGGACTGCTATGGTTGTCCTCTTGCCTTGTTTTCACTAGACTGCTCCCTTCTTGGTATGACTGTCATCTTTTGTCTTTAAATATGATTGCCTTGACAATGTCTCAGAATGACTATTCCTTTTGTTTGCTGCTATTCATGACAGTCCCAATGACGGTTTTCTTCTTCTTTTCTATTGTTCATGACAATGGACCTAGCAGCTGCTTCTTATGCTATTGCAGTGCTTGTGCATTACCCTCAAATATACATGTACTGACTCATGATGATAGAAGCTTTTAGAGACTCTCTATTAGTCTTGTTTAGGACTGTGATTACAGTCATCCATTGACTGTCCCTTCAAAAAGCGTGTTGTCTTCTCATTACTCTGTCTTCACAAACTATTCACTGCTTCATACAACTTCTGCACATTCTACATCTGAAGACCCTATGCATACTCCTTCACATTAGGGATCTCTTTAAGCTACTACTACAGTCACAATGACTATTTTCCCTATGTTGCATTCCTCTTACTCACTGTCAAACTGTAGTAGCTTCCTCGGCCAAGTCTCTTTCAAAACACAGTGGTCTCAATAGATTTAGGATAGGAATACAAAATCACAACCCTGCCTCACTAGACCATTTAACAACTGTGACAGTCATAAGATTGTCCCTTGCATGATGATTGTAATAAACCTTACAATGGGTAGCATTGCTTCTCACAGTCATATTCCATCTACTACCCTTTTGTTGACTTTTCCTCATGACTGTTACTTCAGTCCTTTAAGGGTCTACAAAAGCTTGATGGTTGTTGAAGATCTCTTTAAATGACAACTGCTTCTTTAAAAATGGAAGCCCATGTGCATGATTTCAAATCATTGTAGACTATTGTAAACCTTCCCATCTTAGCCCATTATCAAACAAAGTCATACATTACTCTTGACATTTGTCTAAAACCTCCTTCATTATGAGCAGCTCTCTGCATGATGAGTTCTTAAGTAGTATGGCAACGTCTACAAAGTTTTGACAGACCTCTGATTGTCATGGATGTTCCTCTTTGACTACTTTGAGCCAAACAGTTCCATTGAAAAACCTGTTGTCTTCATGTTTTGAGACCTCAAACTATGGCTTCAAAATCATAACTCTTTGCATTAAGAAATGTGAGACAATGTTTGCTCTGTTTCTATAAAACTGGACATGATTTCATGGCCCTCAAAAACCCTATACCATCTACTATCTCTGTAGACTTCTGTATTCTCCTTATCTGAAAGCTCCCAAACATCCTGCCAAGCTTAAGGAAACTCTACACATAATCTCTATCATATAAAGCTCTTTAGACTTTGTCTTCTGCACTCTGTATAATGAGCAGATATCTTCACCGTTCTCCATGATCCTTCTCTGCCATTCTTTGTATGAAAACATTCCTCAATGAGATGCAAAAGAACACAGAAACCCTAAGAAGACCTAAAGCAAAACCTAAAGAAAACTCAATAATGAGGAAGACTCAACTTCAAAACTAACCAAACAACCTAACTCGAGCTCAAACTCAAAACTCACGACGTAAAACTGATTTATCTTTTGAAAAAGGCTTTCCCTCCAGCATGTACGAATTGTTTTTAATAATTTTAAGATACTTTCGAGATTTAAGGTTTTCAATAACCTTTTGGACATGGGAAACCCTAAACTTTTACCTTTGACTTGTTAAAAGGTTCGTGATACATGGAAATATACTCTTTTAGGATGAGGTTAGTGGGATATTGACATGTTTATAAATCTAAAACTTTACAAAACCTTTCAAGACTTGATAAACTAAGGCAAAGCATGTTAAGGCCTCTTAATCCTACAAGGTTATTAAAACACAAGATACTTCATGACCAAATGATGGTAAATGATAACACACTTAGCCTCTACATTGCTTGATTACCTATTTGAGCCGAAACAAACAAAAATAGGTAACATGTAGTTCCTTGATGGTGAAGTGTTTGTTGACCCATCTATGTCTTGATCGTTTGTCGAAGATTTGTTATTTCTATCATGGTTTATCAACCTTCCATTGGAATCATACTCCCTTCTTCCACTATCAATAGCGGCTTGGTCAATTCTAAGGGCACTTTCGAGTGCTTCTTCATATGATTTATAAGGGAGTTTTTGTACTTGTTCTCGTATGTCATTGTTGAGAGCATGTAAGAAGAGATCACAAAGTTCTCTATGATCCATGTTTGGTGCACTAGTTGAAGAATAGAGAACTTTCCTCCATCGTGTCATAAAATGTGCAACCGACTCATTGGCTTCTTATTTGATTGTTAAAAATTCTCGTATTCCTATCTTGACCAATTTTTTATGTCAAAGGAAGACACAAATTGATCAATGCATTGCCTAAAAGAGTGGATTGACACTTCTGGAAGTTGATAGTACCAATCTAGAGTGATACCCTCCAAAGTATTTGGAAAGATCTTTGCTACCACCCCATCCCAAGGAATGAGTTCTCGTACTACCATGACATAAGCCTTGATATGAGATTTAGGATCACCCTCTCCTTTAAATTTTGGAAGCTCGGGGAGAGGTCATGGTAGTATTACTTGACGAACGTTGTAGTCAAGAGGCTCCTTTAAGTACTCAAGGTATGTTCCTAAAAGGGAGTTATGTGTAGAGGGTCTTGATCCTCCAAACATTAACCCTTCAAGTGGAGCATGTTGCACTTGTTGAAAGGGTATGCTAGATTGTTGACATCCTAAAAAAGTTCAATGACTAGATGGCATCATGTTTATGTTTTGAAGATTGGGTGGGATTGTTTGTGGTTGATTTATAGGAATCCCACCTATTTGATTGAGACTTGTCATATTGGATGATGAGGGCAAGGGAGGCCTAAATTTTTAATGGGAGTTTAGATGAGGGGGAATTTGTGTTGCCCCCTGGTTTGATTCAATCTCATCAATGAAAGGATTTCCGTATGCCCTAGGTTTTTCTTGAATTTCACTTTGACAACCATTTCTAGCTTCAAGGGTCCTAATTTGTTGGACCAAGGTTTCTATAAGGTCTATGAGTGAGGCTTCCTCCATTCTTTGAGTTTTACAAGCTTGAGATGGATTGCTTTGTTTTGGGGTTTGAATGACCCCACTTGTTCCTTTTGATGATACATGACATGTCACAAGCCTTTTCTCTTGATGTGCCACATGGAGGGGTTTATGTGCCTCCCAAGCTTCTTGTAAGCTTTTCTTTTGATGGCTTACCTCATTGTCCATTTGGGTGGCCATTTTCATATCACTGGTTATGGGTTGGTCTTGTTCATGGATCTTAGACCGAACACTCACTTGGCATGTTTTGATTTGGTTAATGTTGTGGGGATCTTGTTGGATCCCCTTTGAGTTTTTTGAGTTTGATTGATTCAAGATTGAAGCTATTGGATCTAAACATGTGCTAATTTAATTGGAGGGGTGATTCCCCTGAGCTTTGTGTGATTTTGTCCTAGTTTTGGGGTGTAGGAAACATTGCGAAATGAATGAAATGAAGATGGATATGAAAGATGAGCATGCAATGAAAGAAGCACGTGGAAATGCAAAAGACCCCATCAAAAGTTTTTGTTCTTCACGTCAAGTTCACTAAAATATGTATGATCAAAATCATGACCTCGGTTGCTTGGGGCTATTGGGTCAGATTTTGGCATGCACACGAACCCTTCCCTCCTTGCCACAGGGTGAACTGCCACATCACTTTTGCTCTCATGGAAGTAGCCAATCGAGAGGAGGCGAGACACGGCGGTGGTCTAGCTCACTAGAGAGCTAGACTTCGCAGAGAGGGGTCGGCACATCCTGGGGCCTCTATTGTTGTGTGCTAATGTGTATGTTTTGTTTGATGAGTGTTGTTGTAGAGATAACCCTATGACCCGAAGGGTCACTAGTTACTCTTCATCTATTAGGGTTTCTATTGTTCCACATCTGTGTGGGTAAGCTGTTACTTTCGTTGATGGCTTCTTGTCTTTCAATTCATTGGATGATTGTACACTATATTTGAAGTTGTCTATGTTCTTCTTCTAATAGGAGGATAAATGGATCTTATTGTGGCAAGGTAAATGTCTCATGTTGTGGTCGTGGATGGATCTCCTCAATCTCGTCGAGGACTATCCTCACCCACTCACCTCTTAACCCTAGGCACATTCTTGAGCCAAGATAAGAGATAAATGTATGTGGACTAAACTTGACTAGACTTTAGGGTTTGACCTAGGGTTTAGTTGTGCATTGACTTGTGTTGACCTTGTGACGTTATCAGGGGTTTGACATAATAGTTAACTGTGGTTGACCTTGTGATGGTATCAAGGGTTTGCAAGTTATCTAAGTGCCTAATGTTTTTGTTCTTTTCTATATTTTTATGAATGCAACTATATGACATGCAAGACTTTTTTTTTGTGCTTTTTTGGTATTTTTGAAAATAAAGATGCTTTTTTTAATCTAGGAAAGGAAACATGGATGCAACTAGAATGAATTTTATCCAATGCAATTATTCTATGTTTTTGGGGTTTTCGAATGTTTTGCAATGATTTAATATATCTACAAGGAAATTGCAAGTAATTGAATTAAACTATCAATCCAAATTACTTCTAGAATGCTAGATCTGACTATTCTATCAAGGAAAAAGAAATAAATTACCAATCCCAAGAGCAATTTCAATTTTCTAATTACTACTAATTGACAAAAGCATAGAGGAACCTAAAATTATGAAGATTTGTAAGACTCCACTACCCTCAGAGATCCTTGATGGCAACCTCGTATCCTCTTGAAGTAATAGGAAGACCTCTTGGCGACAAGACAACATAAAGAAGTAAAAGAAACTATGGAAGCTTTACGAAATGAGCTCAATGTGAACTGTTGATGAGCACAATGTCTTGATTGAAGCAGCGTAATGATGCTTGAAGAGCTTTATGTGAAAGCTTTGATGAACAATGAACAAATAAAAGGCACCTTTGTCCTGTGTGAGCATGAGAATGCTAATTGGAGAGCAAAAACTTAGCAAGAGTTGTGTGCACAATGAATTTGCCTCCCTTTGTGCTTGATGGAGGGGGTATTTATAGGTTGGAAGAATGGAATTGATTGAGAAGTTAACTCAATTGATTGATGAGTTAACAAGGATTGATTAGGGAGTGAACTGGATTGATTATCCAGTAAACTCAGTTAATTTGGGAGTGATAATGTAATAATAGCTTATCACTAGAGAAGAAATGGAGTTAGAGGAATGCATGGAAGAGAATGAGTTGTTAATTTTAGATCAAATGGAGTTAATTATGCATGTGTGGGTGCATGAAACAGTTAACTCCAAATTAGGCATAAAAAATCATGCAAACTGGAAGAAAAATAAGCGAAAACAGAGCTATTTCAAGTTAGAAACTCAAGTTTTTCTGCGGCTGGAAAAGCGACAAGGTCACCCATGGGTCACCTGGGGGGTGACCCTGCATTTTGAGGGTCACCCGGTGGGAGATCCAAAAAGAAAGGGGTTTGGGAAGAAATGCATGATGGGAGATGGTAGAGGAGATGAAAAGGAGGGGATCTACTTCCAGAAATAGGTCAATCATGTGCAAGAATCCAAATCTCCACTTGTGAAGTAGGATCTCCTAGCGGGTGATCTAGAAATAATTGGGGGAGATTTGGATTGGTTGAGTGAAAATGAAAACCAAAAGAGGGAGATGGGTCCGGGGAACCTCTAGAAGGCTTCTAGGGGATGGAGAAGATGAAAAACATAGGGGAAAGGTGAAAAATCACCTATAAGATGCATACAAGGATTAGGAACAAGGTCAAAAGCTTAGAAAATGTAAATCGACAAGTGTCACAAAAGTGTCAAAAAGCGTCGACGATAAAGAGAGAGGGAAAATGACAAAGAAGAAACAACACAAGACAAAAGAAATGACATGTCACCAAGAGGTTTGCTGCTTAGAGGACATTATTTCATGCTTACATGTACATGACAAGGATCATATATCATCATAGGGGTCCTCCTGGAGGCTATGTGTGATTTTTGTGCTTACAGTGATATAATGCCTAAATTTTTTGATAGCATATATTACAGCCAAGAATTCCTTTTTATGGTGGTATAATTTTTTCAATAGGAGTTAGATTCTTACTAATGTAATAGATGGCATATATTCCTTTTCCTTCCTCTTTCTATACTAGGACTGCTCCTATTGACTCATTGGATGCATCTGTTTGAATGTGGAAATGGATAGTCTAATTAGGTGCTCTTAAAACAGGGTGTGAATCAGTTTCTCCTTGATAGTTTGGAAAGCAGTTTGGCACGTCTCTTCTATCCAAAGGAACTTAGTATCTTTTGTCAAAAGGGAGAACATAGGAGCAACTATTTTACTAGAATTTTCAATGAACCTCCTATAATAACCAACATGTCCCAAGAAACTCCTGACATCAGTCTAATTTTTAGGAGTAGGTGATTGTCTGATTACTTCCACTTTGTTGTTGTAGACAATAATCCCCTCGACAGATATGTGATGGCCAAGTACAATACCTTATTCCATAATAATGAAGTACTTCTCATGAATCAAGGACAAGTGGTGTTTCTCACAACATTTTAGGACTTTGTCTAAATTTCGTAGGGCATCTTCAAATGTTTTTCCATAAATAGTGAAATCATCCATGTAAACTTGTTAGATTCAGGACAGACAACTGAGAGGGGGGGTGAATCAGTTGTCAAAAACTTTCTTTCCAATTACACACTTAAATCCTCTTAGTGATTTAGCAACATATCAATAAATCAATCATTGAAACATAATGCATTAAATCAAGAGTAGAAACATATCAACACATAAGACACCAAGATTTTGATGTGGAAAACTCGGTTAAGGGAAAAACCACGGGGTGATTAACCCAAGATTGTATTCTCTGTTAGAAGAATAGAAAGAACAAAATGACACATGTCAATTAGGGCTCACTACCTGAGCACGCTGCTCACAAGAGGTTCACTGCCTACAAGAGACACACGGTCTACAAAGTAATAAGTATCACATACATGAACTGGAGAATAGCATCTTCACCATGCTTGAATCAGTTCCATTTAAGCCCAATACTTATGCTCTACCTTTCGCTCTCCTCCTTGCTACCACACTCACATCTCCACAAGCCACACCTTGAAATGACTTTACAACTCCTTATTTATACAAGCCATCGACTTAGGAATAATCATCTAAGTTGGCAAACATCTACAAGAACATCTGTAAGATGTGTAATACATCCGGTCGGCCAGTCTCAGGAAGAACACCATCATCCAGAAGTTATTCTTCAATTGCGAGCTCCAACTTCAATGTGGACCACCAATACTAACTAAACACGATGCAAAGACCTCCACAAGCTTGCCTGAATCACCAAAAACATCCACACTTCATCTGCTTACTGAAATCCTTCTCTCCTTCATTCGAAACCTCAAGAACACAGTCTGTCATCACTGTCACAAAGGAATAGATGCTTGCGGACCTTCAAACCACAAACCAATAGAGTTGACACTTCACAAAGACTTCCTCAACACTCCTTCAGATCTGCAGAACAGGATAATGCATTTTCAGATCTCTCTGGACCTATCTGTATTACTTTGTCATCTCTGAACACCTATTGGAACCAGTTTTACTTGAACGACTACAACTTCTTCAGATCTTCATGTGAACCTCTGAAATCTTTACTGGATCACCTTAAGACACATATCTACAAACCCTTTAAACTACATCCTCTGATCCTCATCTTATCTTGGACTTTTACCTTGTTGTCTTCACTGTTCTTCTCTGTTCCTGATTAGGACTAATTTTCTCAATATCCTCAGCACTCAGCTCATCCAATCCTTTTCATAAATGCAACAGGAGTATGTTGACATCAATGACAACACCGATTAGGCCCATACTTGCAACAATCTCCCCCCTTTGTCATTGATGGCAACATATGATGTGAAAAATTGTTTTAACCATCAAGACAAGAACTTTTCTTTACTGACACAACTCCCCCTGTCATCAACAACCATTCTCATGTCTTCTCTTCCTTTACTTCTCCCCCTTTGATCAGCAACCACTTATTTTTCACATGTCTTCTCTCCCCCTTTGACATCAATGGCAAAGGGCACATACTTGCAATTCCACCACTTCAGAATCTTACCAGCTGCTCCCCCTAAGTAGCAGCACCCATCATTAATCTAGATCACAAGATATGACTGTGATATCCACTAGATTGATGCACATCAGTGCACCTTAGTTCATCACCGGAGGGGTAATAACCCCTAACTTCTCCCTGAGATACTCAAAAGAGTCCTTAGGTAGAGGTTTAGTAAAGATATCTGCAATCTGATCCTTGGAAGGCACAAACTCCAATCTGACTTCATTCTTGTTCACTTGCTCTCTTAGAAAGTGAAACTTGATAGATATATGCTTAGTCTTTGAATGCAACACCGGATTCTTAGATATATTTATTGCACTTGAATTATCATAGAAGATTGTGATAGGTTCTTCATACTCCACTCTGATGTCTCTTAGCATTTGCTTTATCCACAAAACTTGAGTGCAACTACATGTTGTTGCAATATATTCTGCTCCTGCAGTGGACAGAGATTTGCCTCTTGTTTCTTGCTCAGCCAAGAAACCAATCTCTTCCCCAAAAAGAATGCTCCACCACTGGTACTCTTCCAGTCATCCACATCTCCTGCCCAATCCGCATCTGTATATGCATGAAGAGAGAAATCATGATCTTTGGGATACCACAATCCATACTCAACTGTTCCTTTTAGATATCTAAAAATCCTCTTGATTGTCATGACATGAGATTCTCTAGGATCAACTTGAAATCTAGCAACAAGACCCACAGCATTCATAATGTCAGGTCTAGTTTGAGTGAGATACAACAATCCTCCAATCATTGACCTGTACTTTTTCTGATCAGCCTTAGGAAGTCATCATATTTGCCCAATTTACATCCGGTTGTCATGGGAGTATTTATTGGTTTTGAGTCTTCCATCCCAAATTTCTTCAACAATTCTTTCACATATCTGGTCTGAGAAATGAAGATTCTTTTCTTTGTTTGAGTGATTTGTAGACCCAAGAAGAAATTTATTTCCCCAAGCATGGACATCTCAAATTCACTTTTCATTTGATTTGCAAAAGTTTTACACATACTATATCTTCCTCCAAAAATGATATCATCAACAAACACTTCAACAATCAAGATGTTTTCATGATCAATTTTGAAATACAAATTACTGTCAGCAGTACCTTTGTTGAAACCAATCTTCAAAAGATGCTTATCCAATCTTTCATACCAGGCTCTTGGGGCTTGCTTTAGTCCATACAGAGCTTTCTTCAACTTGCAGACCATATCACCATGATCAGACAATTGAAATCCATCTGGTTGCTCAATGTAGACTTCTTTTTCCAAGTCACCATTCAGGAAGGCAGACTTGACATCCATCTGATATACTTTGAAGTCCTTGAAGGCAGCAAAAGCAAGAAATAATCTGACTACTTCAATTCTTGCCACCGAAGCAAAAGTTTCTTCAAAATCAACTCCTTCTATTTGAGAGTAACCCTTGCAGACCAATCTGGCTTTATTTCTGACTACTTCACCAACTTCATTCAGTTTGTTCCAGAAGACCTATTTTTTTCCAATCACATTCTTGTTTCTAGGTCTGGGAACAAGATCCCAAGTGTGATTTTTCTCAATTTGCATCAGCTCTTCCTCCATTGCTTTAGTCCAGCTTTCATCATTACAAGCTTCATTTACTGTCTTAGGTTCAATCTTTGAAATCAGACAATACTCATCTGAATCTTGAGTAATTCTCCTTCTTGTTTGTACACCTTTGCTTTTATCACCTATGATCTGATCTTCAGAGTGGTTCAGTCTTACATATCTGGGAACTTTGGGAGTTTCTTGCACTTCTGATTCTTAATCAGGCTCATTGAAACTCATCTCTTCTTCCTGATTTACCGGATCAGTTTGAATCTGAATTGTAGAAGAGGCTTGGGCTCCTTGAATCAGAACACCATTCTGATCATCTTCATCATATTCATAAAACCTTGAGGGTTTTTCAATTCCTTCATCAACCTTCACATTTGTACTTTCTATGATCTTTCTCAGTCTCTTGTTATAACACCGGTATGCTTTTCTTTGAGTAGAGTAACCCAAGAATATTCCTTCATCACTTCTAGCATCAAACTTGCCTAGATCTTCATCTCTTTTGATGTAACATTTGCTACTAAAGACTCTGAAATACCTTATAGTAGGAGTGATGCCAAACCAAAGTTCATAAGGAGTCTTACCGGTATTGCTTCTGATTTGAACTTGATTGAGAGTATAGATTGCAGTGCTGACAACTTCTCTCCAATAGATCTGAGGAACATTTGCTTCCATCATCATTGTCCTAGATGCTTCTTGGATGATCCGGTTCTTTCTCTCCACTACTCCATTCTGCTGTGGAGTCCTAGGAGCAGACAACTATCTCTTTATTCCATGTTTCTCACAGAATTCTATGAACTCGCCAGATGTGAATTCTCCACCTCTATCAAACCTCAGACACCTTAATTTTAATCCGGTTTCATTCTCTACCATAGCCTTGAATATTTTGAATTTTTCAAAAGCTTCTAATTTCTATTTCAAAAAAGTTACCCACATCATCCAGGAGTAGTCATCAATTAGTAACATAAAGTATCTATCACCTTGCACACTTCTGATTCTTGCCGGACCACATAGATCAGTATGAACCAGATCCAATATTCTGGTAGAAGATTGTTCTTTGCTTTTAAATGAGACTCTGCTTTGTTTTCCCAACTAACATTCTTTGTACAAACTATTTGTAGGTTTCACCAATTTTGGAAGATCTCTTACAGCCTGAGTGTTGCTTATCTTGATGATATTATCAAAATTCACATGACACATCCTCCTATGCCATAACCAGCTTTAATCAATTTGCACAAATAGACAACTTTTACCAGTACCAACTAAATGGAAGATATTATCTTTTGTCTGAGTACCGGATGTAATCTCTATTCTAAAACTTTCAAAGATCTTGCATTTTCCATTCTTGAATTGGAGATCATGGCCTTTGTCCACCAACTGTCCAACACTGAGTAGGTTGTGCTTCAATCCTTCAACATACAGTACATTTCCAGTTTTGTTCTTTCCATCAAAAGAAATAGTTCCTCTACCTCTGATTCTGCCAACAGAATTATCACCAAACTTAACCACTCCTCCTTCATACCTGTCCAAATCTAAGAACTTATTTTTGTCACCTGTCATATGGTGAGAGCATCCACTATCAATGACCCAATCATCCTTTTCTTCAACTTGAGCAGCCAGAGCTCTTTCTACAACTTTATGATTGACAGATTCAGAGGGCATTAGATCTTCTTCCTTGATGGCGATAAATACCCAGTCACTTCCAAATTTGTTTCCTGTCTCTGATTCATCACCTGTTACTCCTTCATTATCATCCTCTTCATGAACATAGTAACAATTCTTTTGGAACCTTGATCTGTTAGGATTTGGCCTTGAAAATCTTTCCGGACACTTTGAGGCAAAATGACCAATCTTGTTGCAGTTGAAACACTTAAAAGGCAATTTCCCTTCATACTTACCAGATCCTCTTGGCAGTCTTTTTGCAATAAGGGCTTCAAGTTGAGCAGTTTTTGCTTCTTCTTCTTCCAGGTTTTTTCTTGCTTTTTCATACCATGATTGTTTCCTTGAAGAGTTCTCTCCCGGATCAAACCTTTGTTTACCTTTTACAGAGGCACTGGCTTTGAATGCAGATTCAACAATGGGAGGGGCATCTCCAAACTCAGTCATTTCAAATGTAGCTAATTTACCAGCCAATTGATCTCTTCTGATAGTTGTATGGGCTCTAAATTCTTCAATGGCAGCAACCTTGATTTTATAAGAAGCAGGAAGGGATCTGAGAATTTTGCCAACAATTTCATCTTCATCCAAGACTCCACCAGCACATCTAATTCCACAAACAAGCTCATTTACTCTTGGCAAAAAAGTAGTGATATTTTCATCTTCTCTCATCTTCAGATTTTCAAATTTTCCTTTTAGACTCTGTAGCCTTACATAATTAACATACTTGTCTCCTTCATGCAGAAGTTCTAGTTTTTGCCAAATCTCAAAAGCAGTTGGTAGGTCAACAACATTTGAAAGCTCTGAATCAGATAATGTGCTTAAAAGAGCTTCTATAGTCTGCAAATTATTTTTAGCATCTGTGATTTCACTTTGGGATTTTAGGCCACCCTGTGGAGGAGTATACTTCGTTGAAGCCATGTTCCAGTACTACATTCCCATACATTGCAAGTGACATTTCATGTGACTTTTCCAGAGGTTAAAATTGGTTCCTTCAAACTTCAGACTATCTTTCTTGTAGGATGACATCCTGGATCTCCTCAAGCGGTTAAGCTCTTTTAGAGGAACTTAGCTCTGATACCAATTGTTAGATTCAGGACAGACAACTGAGAGGGGGGGTGAATCAGTTGTCAAAAACTTTCTTTCCAATTACACACTTAAATCCTCTTAGTGATTTAGCAGCATATCAATAAATCAATCATTGAAACATAATGCATTAAATCAAGAGCAGAAACATATCAACACATAAGACACCAAGATTTTGATGTGGAAAACCCGGTAAAGGGAAAAACCACAGGGTGATTAACCCAAGATTGTATTCTCTGTTAGAAGAATAGAAAGAACAAAATGGCACATGCCAATTAGGGCTCACTGCCTGAGCACACTACTCACAAGAGGCTCACTGCCTACAAGAGACACACTGTCTACAAAGTAATAAGTATCATATACATGAACTAGAGAATAGCATCTTCACCATGCTTGAATCAGTTCCATTTAAGCCCAATACTTCTGCTTTGACTTTCCCTCTCCTCCTTGCTACCACACTCACATCTCCACAAGCCACACCTTAAAATGACTTTACAACTCCTTATTTGTACAAGCCATCAACTTAGGAATAATCATCTAAGTCGGTAAACATCTACAAGAACATCCGCAAGATGTGTAATACATCTGGTCGACCAGTCTCAGGAAGAACACCATCATCTAAAAGTTATTCTTCAATTGTGAGCTCCAACTTCAATGTGGACCACCAATACTAATTGGACACGATGCAAAGACCTCCACAAGCTTGCCTGAATCACCAAAAACATCCACACTTCATCTGCTTACTGAAATCCTTCTCTCCTTCATCCGGAACCTCAAGAACACAGTCTGTCATCACTGTCACAAAGGAATAGATGCTTGCGAACCTTCAAACCACGAACCAATAGAGTTGACACTTCACAAAGACTTCCTCAACACTCCCTCAGATCTGCAGAACAAGATAATGCATTTCCGGATCTCTCCGGACCTATTTGTATTACTCTGTCACCTCTGAACACCTGTCGGAACCGGTTTTACTTGAATGACTACAACTTCTTCAGATCTTCATGTGGACCTATGAAATCTTTACTGGATCACCTTAAGACACATATCTACAAACCCTTTAAACCGTATCCTCTTATCCTCATCTTATCTTGGACTTTTACCTTGTTGTCTTCATTATTCTTCTCTGTTCCTGATTAGGACTAATTTTCTCAATATCCTCAGCACCCATCTCATCCAATCCTTTTCATCAATGCAACAGGAGTATGTTGACATCAATGACAACACCGGTTAGGCCCATACTTACAACAAAACTTCCATACATTCATTTGCTAATTTTGCAAAAATGGCTAGTACTGTCCATTAGAAGGTGGTTGGTGCATTGCAAATTCCAAATGGGAGTACTCTATATGTAAAGGTCCCCCAAGGGCAGGTAAAGGTGGTCTTATCTTGGTCCTCAGGGGCCACCTAGATTTGATTGTATCCACTAAAACCATCCAAGAATGAAAAGTATTTCATCCCTACTAGGTTGTTTAACACTTGGTCAATGAATGGCAAGGGGAAATAGTCCTTTTTGGTAGCCTTATTCAATTCCCTATAATAAATACATACTCTCCACTTCCAATTCTTTTTTCGCACTATGACCAATGGGGACACCCAGTGGCTATCTGAGATGGGATAGATGAAGCCAGCTTGCAACAATTTTTCTATCTCAATTTTCACAATTTCTTTTAGTGCAGGGTTCAATCTTCTCTAAGGTTGTCTGACATGCTTCACATCTTCTATGTATATGTGGTGAGTGCAAATCTTAGGAGGTATGCCCCTCATGTCCTTATATTCCCAAGAAAACACTTTTGAATGGGATACTAGAAGATTAAGAAGGTTTGCCTCCTACTCTATTGTTAACTGAGTATCGATGTTAAGTTTTTTGCCTGGTAAGATCATAATTTGTTGTGTGATTTGTTCCATGGATGTTTCTATTCTACATTTTGGACTCATGATGTTTAGGGGGCAAGAATGTGGAATCAACAAATGAAAGGTGGTAAGGTCTCTGTAGAAAGTTTCTCCACAAGGTATAACATTGGCAAGGGTATAATGGGTTGCAATCAAAAATTCATGCCTTAAATCCTGAGTGAGGTCTATTGTGTCTCCTTTGATGAGGATGTGAGTTATATCTTCAAGGGTTTTATAATTTATTTCTCCTTTCAATTCCCCTAAGTGCTCTATAATAGTCACCATGGCTAGGGAAGTATTGATTTCTCCAGTGGTTGGTTCATCTATGCAAACTTGCCCTAAGTACCAAATATATGGTTTGGCTGGGGGATACAGGGAGATCTTTTTCATTCCCATTCCATTGGATATGACCATGTCACCTATTCTGCAATCAATTGATATTGTTGCAGTGGCTAGCCAAGGCCTTCCTAAGATTAAGGGGTAAGCTTGTTTGTGGTTCCTTGGTTCCAGAATCATAAAATCCATAGGGTATTCCCATGATTCTATCATCACTGGTACATCTATAAGCACCCCCTTGTAATTTCCATTGACTGATCAACCAAATGAAGAATGATGGAAGTGGGTTGCATACCTATGAGAGCTAGCTTATCAGAGGTTTGGACTGTCATCACATTGATTTCTGCCCCTAGATCAACCAACACATTTAATATCTCAGTTCTTGCATTGCAGACCATGATAACGGGGTTGCCAGGGTCACCATATTTAGGGAGAAGTATTTCCCCCATTAGAAGGTTGACTACTTTTCCTTACACCAGAATGGTTTTAGAGGGGTTGGCCTTTGACCTTGAGTCCTAACACAATGTTGTTAAATTGATTAAGCTCAGGAACATCTCTGATGGCTTGGAGTAGTGGTATCTCAATATTCAATTGTCTAATCTCCTAGAGTAACTTTGATTCTTCAGTGGTTTGTATTTGGTTGGATGGTATTTTTTAGTTTTTGATGGGCAGTGTGTTTTAACCATTCAGGGAAGGGTGCCTTACTTGCAGTCTCTAGAGAGGCTTCAGAGTGTAACTCTGGAGGAGCTCTGCAGTGGAACTCTAGAGGAACTCTGGAGTGTGTCTCGAGAGGAACTTTGGAGTGTTTTGCAGATTATTTTTTCTAGCATCCTTGTGGTAATAATATCATACGGGAGTTGTTGTTCTTGTTCATTAGTGATTTCAAAAATCATGGGGGAAGATGGTCTTGGAAAAACTTTCCCTTAGCATAGCTAGAGTTTATTTAGGTATATTGTATTTACCTTGGCTATGTTTTCCTAATCAATCAGGTAAATTTCTACCCCTTGTTTATTATGTTTAGGATTTGTCATAGGTTGAGCAAGGAGAGGTGGTTAATTGATAGGTTCATTTTGTTGTTGCATATTCATTGGACCTGTCAGTAGGGCTTGCTATGATTATGGAATCGTCTTTGTTAATTCTGATAAGGTTGACTAAATTTTTTATGTGAATTCCACTGAGGTGCATAATGAGGTTGAAACTGTGGCAGTCCTTGTTGATTCTTCCAGTTCTGATTTCTCCATTATTGGTTAGAACAAGGTTGATTTTTCCATTGTTGATTTCTGCATTATTTATTTCCCCATTGTTGATTAGGCCATGGTTGGTTTTCCATTGTTGGCTTTGCCACTCTGGTGGATAGAATTGGGAAGGTTGTATGGGTCCATTCCACTATGGATTTCATTGGTTAACCCCCCAATTTGTAGCACCTCTATAAGACTTTTGATGTGGATATGAGGGATTGCCATGTGGTTTCTAGCCAATGTAGTTCAATTCTTCATCAATCCAGGTGTTTTTATTTATCAACCTTTTCAAAGTAGGAAGTTGGTCACACTGGTCAGTAGGGTGGCTTTTGTCACAAATTTGGTAGACCTCAGTCTTGTCTAAGGGGCATTCTCTCAAAAGATGTTTATTTCTGCACCTAGGACAGTAAATGGACAATGGTTCTGTAGTCCTATTTTTTGCTTGAATTCCACTAAATGAGGATGTCAGTTTTGAGATTAGCAAGTTCCTCCATCAATTGACCTATATCATCGTTTCCTTTAGTAGATCTGGGTGCCCTAATGTCGTCATGCATTCTAGAGTAATTCCTATAGATTTCTTCTATGTCTGGCATGTCTAGTCGGTTAATGCTTCCCTTCCCCATCAAATCCAAGACTTTCTTGATTCTTTTTCTAATCCCTTAAGGAATAAGGCTTTGGCCAAATTATGTTCCATGGGATTCCCATATCTTTGCAAAGCAAAATTGAATCTATCCAGGTAATCTTCCAAGCTTGCATCCTTTTTCTATTTAGTTTTGAAAATCTCCTCTTTCCTATTACTAACCTAACAGTAGTCTTGGTATTTATCAAGAAATTCAGTTTCCATATGTCCCATGAATGTATAGAATCAGGGGTTAAACCCATGAACCATCTCATGGTAGAGTCTTTGAGAGTGGAAGGAAACAACTCTAGTTTATGACTATCAGAACCATAATCATAAGTTTGGCATAATATCTTGAATTCAAAAAGGAATTGGTCTAGGTCTTTTGAAGGGATTCCTCTAACTGTAGGAAGTTTATATGGAGATATGTTTTTCATAGGGGCGTTATCCTCAGGATCAAGAACTATAGGGTAAGAAAAAGTCTAGCTAGGAACCCCTTCCCCCATAGGATCTGGTTGTTCATTCCTGTCATTATTCTCCATTGCTAGAGGCCTGAGAAGAAAATCTTCTAGGAAATCATATTGGGTTTGATTCTGTAACTGTTGAAGAAATGTTGGGATTACGTGATGTTGGGGAAGTGCAAAAGCTCTTCATGGTGGTGATGCTTCCAAGATAGTTGGTGATTGATTTTCTTGCTCAACAGTGTCATCTTGGCCTTCACTACTCTCACCTATGGTTTGTGTGGGGGGTTGTTGTCTTTTAATGAATCTTCCTAAAGAATCTCTAAGCCTGACCATGTGAGTATTGTTCTAACCCTAACCAAGACTGTTAGTTTAATTACCAACTAACACTATTTATCCCAGATAATGGCACCAAAATGACAAGGGTCATTGTACTTTGCATTTAAATATCTTTATCTGTTAGTCTAGGGCAGTGTATCTATGGCAATTTGCAGCAGCACTAGCAACTAATAGTCCCACAGTATTTCCTAGAATTAAGCTAACTTCCTAATCAAGCTCATACCTTTACTCATTACAAGAAAATATATTTAAATGATAGAAATTGAATCTAATAAATAATCACACGCATTTGTTGGAAAGAAGTCTAACTAAGAAGGAATAACTAGTGACCAAGATTTAATCTAGAACTTAATAATCAATTGTGAAATAGAGAAAGTAAATCATACCAAAGCAAGACTTATTCTAAGAATGAAAACAGTAATTAATCTACCTAGCTGGAAAAAGATAAACAGAAATGAAATACTAGCCTCTCTCTATAAGTGGGTGAGCCCTTGCTCCACACCATTGGAAAGGAGACTAGACTAATGACTCAGAATTAGGGGTACCAAATTATCTGCTCTTTTATTCCAAATTATTCAGAAACATCATATGCATGCAATTGGCACACAAATTTGAAGGTCCTTTTAATATTTCTTTTCCAAGCAACAAAAAGACTAACTATCTTCCTACTTCTAATCCTCTATATATCAGGTGTTGTTTTGATACACATGAAGAAGAGGGAAAGAATGCATTAGCCTGAGGAAGATATTGAATGGGTTGAACATCAGGAGAGGAAAGATCATTTATAGGAATAGAATGGATGGTATCAGTGGTGAAAATGGATGGAATAGAAGGATAAGTGGAAGATATAGAGGGTAAAATAGCAGGAATAGGAGTTTGTACTTGTTGAAAGGAGGAAGATGGTAATGGTAATAAAATTAAAGGAAGTGAAACAAAGGAGGAAGATGGAACTGTAAGCACGGGTGAAGAAAATACAGGAATGGAAGAGGTGAGGGAAGTCATTGGAATGGTAGAAGTTGCTTGGATAGATAGTATGGAAGATGTGATGGTAGTGGATATAGAAGGGATGTGAGTAGAGATGGTGGAAAGTGAGGTGAAAACTGACAGAGAAGAAGAAAAAGGAAGAGTAGTGGAAGAAGCGGGAGGTGGAATACAGATGGTGGAAGATTGTGGGATGGTAGAGGGTGTAGTGGAGGTAACCTAAGGAGTTTTATCTTTTTTTCTCTTTTTTTGGCTTCCTCACCAACTGATGCTCAAACTCTGGTTCTTCAATCTCCTCAGTTTAATCAATCTTTCTCTTATAGACTTGGATATGAGCTGCAGAGGGAGGCTTTTGGCTACCCCTTATTCTCTTTTATTTACCTTTGCCTTTATCCTTAGGGGGAGGACTTGTGCAAATGCTTCTTCTTCTATTTCCTCACTATCTATTTGCACTTCTTTCCCTCTTGGACTTGAGGACCCTCCTCTAGATAGTCCCTCCAAAGCCAGCACCTAGGGTACTATTTTCCTCTCAGTCTTCAATGGGGTATATGTAAGTGTGACACCTTCAGCAACCAATTGAGCCACTTGTGCATCAATCCAGTTCTTTCTATACTTGATATTTTCATTCATTATTTCATCAAGAGAACACACTTCTTCTTCGGCCTAGTTGAGAGGAGGAATAGGTTGATCAACGGCTCTTCTATACTCTACCTTTTGAACTAGTATTCCATCATCTACAATTTGATTAGGAACTGCACTTATCTTGAACATCTTGATAACATGTGCAAGAAGATTGGAGTACCTTCTTTTCTTGACTCCATGTTCATCATGGCAATTGAACCAAAAGTCCTCTAAATGCTCCTCATGATAGTGAATTTTTCCTACATGTTGCTCCAACTTATAATATGGATCAAAGTGTTGGATTGCATTGTAGAAGAGGAGGTGGTACATTTGTAATCATCATTAGAATCCTCAACAACATAAGAGGTTGTGCAGGTGAATAATCATTTTCCCATAATGAGAGGAAATGGCATTGCAGCCTTGTACATTCCATTCAAAAGTTGATGTGATTGACAAATTTGCCTTGTGAGATCTAATTACACCATTTTGTCAATCAGGTACTTAGGAAGCCTATAGGGTGCCCCAGTGAAACCCTCTATTCTTAGATATCTAAATTTGGGGAACTGGATGAACCCTTACCCAAACTTCTTGACTAATTCCATGGCTTGGATAGATAGCCTCCTATCCAATCTCCTTGTAACATTCTTGTGATATACATGGCGAATGTATCATTTACCCTCTTATAATGTGCTAGAGATTTGTCCAATTGTAACTGAGAATAGAAATCATAAACTTTCATTTCACCATCTACATTTCCAACAGTCCCATTTCTTGTCAACCCATGATAATGAAAGTTTTTGGCTAACATATAGACCACATAAGAGGTCACATAGAAGTCTTTGTTTCTGCTAGGGCTACAAATTGATCATGGAGGTTATCACTAATGATCTTGGCCCAATATGTCTTCTCTTTTCCTTTGATGGCAGATGGGATCCCTATTAATCTTCTCAACAAAGTGACCAAATCATTGATTTCTACAATAAAATCACTCCTATACAAATTATTGGGCAACTTTGAGAGTGTGGGCTTTGACTTCTTCATCCAATTGGCATTAATAATCTTCCTCAACGCTTCTAGACCTTGATTATAGATGCCTTGCCCATAATATTTGGTCATATCAGTCATTGTTGGATAGACGAGAATATCAAATGCTTCTAAAATAGCCTTGAGGGTGAGATCAACTATTATTCTTCCATCAGGAGCTATGATATTCCTTGATGCTAGATGGTAGTGCTCTCTACATTCCATAATCAACTTAGGATATTGTGTAGAGGTTAGAAATCCTACAACTTGGCCAATGCCATTGTCAACTAGTTTCATGGCCATGGCAGTAGGGTTGGCTCCGTACATTCTCTCCTTAAAATATTTAATGTCCACATGTCCCAGGTTAGTATTAGCTACATTGTTCTAGGTTGATGTAATTTTGGAGGCTAGGAAAACCCCCTTTAACTTGTACTTCTTATAATTTAGTCTAGACATTTACCCTACAAAAGAAGACATAATAATTAGCCACTTATAGTACGTATTCCACTCCAATGTTGATTGTGGGGATTCAAAGTATAATAGGATATTAAAATTCAAATCAATGCAACTCATTCCTTAAATGAAATCTCTTTATTTGCAAAGGCAAATCATCATATTCATTAGATTGCAAGGATTTCACATGTGTCTAGAAGTAACCTATTTTTCCCAAATTTATAAGCATTTGAATCAAGATTTTCACTTTCCAAGAATATAATGATTGGAAGATTTAAATAGAGGCAACTTACTTCTCATATTCTCATGATTTTTCCAATATTTATTGCCAAAATGCGGGAATTTGGTGTTGGGAAGGATGCAGAGATCCTTGGGTTACTTGGACATTACCATGTCTAGGTCAGAGTTCTGCGAATATAGTCTTGTTGATGTTTAATTTTGTGAGTGATCACCAACAATGGGAAATTCCAAGAATGTGGGATAGACTCTTTAAATAACCTCCAGATTTTAAAGAAGTTGGTTCTTCTCTATGGGTTTTAAGGTAAAGGGAACAAAAAACAAGATTATAAAAGTAACACCTAAATCTGCTAAGGTTATGCACCAAAAATGTATTGAAATCCACACTAATAGCACAATGATTAAACCTGCAGAATCTACTGATAAAGCTAAAGAGCATAAACCATGATTAACATTAACATCATGTATATATCATATTCATCAAAGGCTCATACAGAAAGTAAGAAACAAGAATTAGAAACACATCATGATATGCATAGAACACCACTCTCTCTTCATTTTTTGACAAGAGAACAAAGTACATAAGGCAAAGTTTGCACAGAATACAATATTCAATCCCTCAGGAGAGTCACCTATTAAGGCAAGAAAATATGCTTCTAGTCTAGCAGCTAAAACTCTCTAATCTCTGTTGTATCTCTTTCCCTGGCATGGAATCTATTAGTTATAGCACAAGATTCAAAGTTCAAAGCTCCTCTGTAGCCATTGAGATCCTAACGGCTTGGCAATCAGAGACTCTTGTTAACTCTGCTTCTGTTACCAAGCTCTCGCGCTGCAAATCTTCTAAGAATCTTAAGTCCCTGTTCATCTATATTGTTGTAACTGATTCTACGAGTCTTAGATCTCTCTTTTATATTACAGACTCTCCCACCATTTTCTAGGGTTGACACCTATAACTAACAGCCAAAGGCGCAACAGAAATGGCCATTTGAAAGTGAGACTCTAATATCACATGCCATTAAGACACATGGCGCCTTCTGCAACATCTAGAAAAGACTCAAAATGGGTATGTGGCAAGATGGTGCTTATTTCAAAAAAACTCCAACAAAAGACTCCTCTGTTGAGCACCCTGTTGACACTTATCACTTTTCGCTGAGATTCTACTTTCAAAAGAGTCTTGGGCCCCTAGGAATGCATGGTAGATTCTTGCAACATCTCAGACTTAACAAAAAAAGACTCATTGAACAAGCGTGAGGTGAACACGTGGCGAGCTCCGCTTCACTCAATAAAAGACTCACAGGGACACATGGCACGACGACGCTCCATATACAAAACTTCACCAAAGAAACCTTTCAAATGAGATCCCTACTGACAAGTAGCGCTTTCCACTACCATTTAGAAAATTCAACAAAAGAGACTCTACATTGAGCGTGGTGCTGACACTTGGCATCTTCTGCGGTATCTGCAAAAAGACTCTTTATTTATTATGAATGGACGATGACATCACAACCTTTCCTTTGCCCCTTTTATATTAGAAACTTAGAGACTCAACATTGCACCATGTGGAGCCTTGGTGCAAGGCGGGAGAGTTTATAGTTTCAAAAGCTTTCAAATGAGCACCACTTTGACACTTGGTAACTTCCATGGCCCCAAGACTCTTTATTCTTCAAAATGCTCACAGCCCCAACATGCCTCAAAAATTAATACTTAGCTGAGACTCAAACAATTATATATATTGATGTATATATCAAAATGTAGAGTTTTAACTCTACAGTTCTTGGCGACCAACAGGGACTTTACGCCTACGTAGAGAGAACCATAATCATCCTGCCAAAACAAAAGAAAACCCAAAACCAAAATTGCACTACCCACTGTAGCTCCTCAAAGCTTCTATAAAGTGGCCTGGTAGTCATCCCATTCTGCCTCTAATGGATATTCCTTTTTCTGAAGGGCTTGAAAGGCCAGATCCAATTCAATTATTTCTTTGTGGGAGAAAGTCTGTAGACTCTGTGCCATTGCATGTAACTAAAATTCCAACTGAGCTACTGGAAGCAAAACCTATTCCACTTCAGTGACACTTGACAAGTCACTCAAAGTCTAAAAAGTAGTTTGATCATTTTGCTTTGTAAGTAGCAAATTCTTTATTTGATCCTCCATCAGGACTATACTGCTATCTGGGAATGGAGAGGGGAGTCCTAACCAAACTAGATTCTCAATGTGTCCCTTCATTCCCTAGACTCCTTGCTTCAAAAGATCTAATAAAGTTTTGTGCTTTGTGGTAGCTTTGTTGCAACTCAAAATTTTATTCACCTTGACAGCTGCTATCAACCTATCATTAATTCCTGCAGCTTGCAAAATTTCATCAGAATCATCGTAGAACTTTTGAAGCAACAGTTGTGAGTCAGAAACCTTTATAGCTACTGAGGATAAGATATTTTCAATAGAAGAGTCCACTTTCTCACACAGTTGCTGAGCGTTTGAGATAAACTTAAGTGTAGGTTTCAATTGAGTCACATCATTGGATATTCGCTGCCAGGAAGAAACATATAGCTCCTTTACCATTGATAATACCCCAACATTTTGAGGTTGTTGGGTGAGCTCTAGAGTCAACTTCTTAACCTTTTCCTGCTCAGGAAGATATTGGCTTTGTAAATTGCTATTCTCATCCTTGACAGCCTTAAGACTCTAATGCAGTTGAGTGACTTCTTTAGTTTTATCATTGTATTTCTTCTCCAAAAGACTCTTTTCCTTTTCCATTGTATCCATTAAAGCTTTGGCTTTTTGTAGCTTAGTCTGCAGTCTAGTCACCTTGGTTTGTGAAGCTTGAAAGACTTCTTTGGATACAGTCTCTTTGATATCCTTATTCAGCTGGTCAATTTCTTGGTCTTTGGCTTTATTCTTCACAGTTAGACGGATTACAGTAGCTTTTGTCTGAGCTAATTCAACCTCTACTTTTTGTAACTTCTTAAAGGATTTAATGAAGTCAGTGGTCATGATAGCTGAGATTTCTTTCATTAGCTCCACCTTGCCTTGAGGCCTAAAATGGGTCAGATCCATTGCCACAACATTCATTGTATAATCCTCGAGTTGCATTTGTTCTAGTGGTTTAACCACATTGGGGGGCATATGACTAATGGTCAGAGAGTGCTGAGTGGGGTCATAAATAGACCTCATTTGAGTAGCAACAGGAGGTCTACCTTCTTTCTTTCTTTCTTTCTTTCTACTTCCTAGATTCCCTTGCCTTTTTAGCAGCTTCTACTTGACTTTGGAAAGCAGAGGAAGAGGCTATCAAACCACTGGCAAAAGGAGAACCTGATGGGAGACCATAGGGAATGGTTGTCATCTATTGGCTTGGGGCTTGTGCTAATATTACCCTCTTAGGTAATGATGGGAAAAACTGGCAAGCTAAAAGTTTGGGAAACAACAAGAGATGTGGCACTGGGTGGAGGTTATAGTGGTTGCAACGACACAACAGAGGTGGCAGGAAACAATGAAGTATGGGAAATTTGGGCAGCCACTCCTTAAGTAGAAGAAGACTAAGAGAAAGAAGAAGGAGAAGAGGAAATTACCTGGGTAGCCGATGAAGTTGCTAGAATCTACAAGTGGGAAACATCTATGACCTCTTCCTCTTCTTCATATCCTCGAAGTATCAATTTGTACCTTTTCTTAACAGGGTTATATATAGGGTCCTCTGGCATTGCTTCTATCACTACCTACTGTTATGGAGCCGGTGACTCTATTGCTCCTATATTCTATGGAATTGCCACTCCAAGGTCCCTAGATGCCGAAGCTATTTGGACCATATGAGATGGTAGTTGAGAAGCTTTGTGTTGCTCTAATATGCTAAGGGATTGTGGCCACTTGGAAGACTTTGGAGTTGGCTCCACTCACTCACCGCCTACTTCTTCCTTTGATTTCTGATGCCCTAGGATATTACTTGTGTCAGGCTGGAGACTGGAGTCATATGAGCCTCATCCCACAGGATTTCCCATTTCTCATCTGTATCAACTTTTTCAAAATCCCTTTCTGGCTCAACAATCTCTTATCTATAATTCTAATATGCAACAATCTTATATGTTTCCCATCCTCTCTTCAATAGTGCTTGTCTTAAGCCATGGGTCATATTCTTATTTGGGTCATACTTCCTGACGGGTGTGTAAAAAGTTTCCCATGGTTCAGGAGGCTCATTAGGAATGTCAGTTACCTCTACATAGACATCTGGAGTGTTTATTACTGGTGACCTATCTTCAAAAAACTAACGACTCTCATGTACAAAAGAGGCATGAACTTTATTATTAGTGAGCCAAGAAGCCATGAAACTATCAGGGTCATACTTCCACTAGTCAAGAACAATAACTAGCCCATAATTTGCTAGTTTATTCATTAAGAGGTACTCTGGCTCTCTCTTCACCAACATGATGCCACCTTTAGACCATGGAAGATCATAGAAAGCCTTCTTTTTCCTTTTTGCTCCAAACTCAAAGTCAATAATAGATAACTGTCGGGCCATTTCTAGAGCTAATACCCTAGCTGTCAAAACCTTCAGGAGCAAGAAAGGCTCCTCTCCAAAACCATGGACCCTGATCGTATTATAATAAGCCCTAAAGAAATAATCACAAGGGATTCTTGAATTTGTTATGAGTCCTCTCACCCTGTTAGTCATTTTGTTTTTGACCTCTTCTGGATCTAATTGTTCAATAAGGGGCGACACAAAAAGTTCCACAAATTCATAAGCATCAAAGGTTTCAAACAACAAATGGGTCCATGTAGACACAGGGATTACCCTTTGAGCATCTACCTCAAGATCATATAGATTCAAATGCATGTGTTGCAAGAAAAGTTGGTAGTTCTGATACAAAATTAAATGAAAGAGGTATGATGAATACCTGAATGTCTGTGTATTTTGTGAATATAGTTAGATCATCTAAATAAATCAGAATAATATTGTTTATCAATCCCCTGAATGTTATGTCCATAGCACGTTGAAAAGTTGCCCCCAGCATTAGAAAGTTCAAAAGTCATTTTTGCATGTGCAAAAGTTCCCCACTTGGTGGTGAAAGCAGTCTTGTATTGATCTTCTTTTGCCAACTAGATTTGATTGTAACCTAAGAAACCATCCAGTAAAGAAAACCTTTCAACTCCAACTATAGTCCACAAGATCTATTCCATTGAAGGAAGTGGGTAATGATCCTTTAAAGAGGCTTTATTTAGGTCTCTGAAGTCAACACATAGTCTACTCTCCATTTTTCTTCCTTACTGGCACTAAGTTGGACACCCATGTTGAGTGTTTGATTGGAAAGATTATTTTATATTCTAATAGCTTCTTGAGTTCCTCTACCATAAGAGATTCAATCCTGGGATTTACTGATCTTTGTTTTTGATGCACAGGCTTTGATCCTTCAGTGAGTTCAATAGTATGTTGAATTATATCCTTATTGTAACTATGAAGATCCTCATAAGTCCATGCAATCGCCTTGTTATATTTGTTACACAGATATATCAGCTTATCTCTTTCTTCCTAAGTAGTAATATTTCCTACTCTTAGTTTTCTTCCATTGTTGACCTCAATATCTGAGTAGTCATCTTTACTGGTTGCAAACTTCCTCTTGTCTAGACTTGCATCATCAGGGTAAAAAAGATTCTCAAGGGTTATTAGTCCTCTTGGAAGCTTATTTGATTTTAATTGCATTATCTGGTCACCATATGCCTCTTAAATTTTAGGCTATAATTAATCTGCAAATTCCCTAGACTGTTGTAAGAATAAAAGGACTTGAAGATCACTATCAAAAACTTGCCAATTATCTCCATTTTCGAGATAGTAGGGTGAATGATAACCTTGACTGCTTCTTCATTCACCAACAGATCCTTAGTTGGGTCAAACTGAGATCCTAATTGGGCCATTCTGTCTGCTTCAACATTTTAGGATCTTGATATGACCTTTATATTGAAGGCATTAAATTCTTCAATTAAGTCCCATACACAGTGGTGATATGACCTCATCCTTGCATTCTTTGTTGTAGTTGTCTCTCTGATCTATTTTACTACTAATTCTAAGTCACCAAAGACTCAAATTTCTTATCCCTTTCTTTTTGTCGAGGATTAGGCCATGTACTAGAGATTCATATTCAAATTCATTATTGGTACAGGTAAAATGGAAACACGGGGCTCTAAGAAGCTTTTCCCCTTTTGGTGAAGTAAGGCAAATGCCTGCTCCAGTACCATTCTTGCTCCTGGCTCCATCAAACTTTAGAATCCAAATCATAGAATCTTCATCAAGATCTTCCTTTTCTTTTCTTGATTAACTCATTATCTCAAGTATCTTAGGGTTTTCATAAAAAATGACATATGTTCCTAACCCAGTAGAATCAAAATTGCCAAAAGGGTCACTCTACATCATATATGATAGATGGTTCTCATCTTCTCATTTCCACCAGTTCCAAGTCCATTCTCCCTTTTCTTCCACATAAATTCTTTCCTCTCTATTAATCATGGCATGAGATGCTTCAAAATTTGATGTTGCTTCATCAGTAATATGTTCCTTACACAAAGGTTCTAACAACACTTTCATCTTAGAACCATACTTGGTCCTCAGAATTAGATGTGACCATTAATCTAAAGACATGTATCCTCCAATTTTAGTTGTGAAATCTCTAGATAGGCATAAACCAAAAACATGAGGAATATCGATGACCACCACATCTTGCAGTACAATTATATTTGGGCAGGTATACAATTGTAATGGAAGTTGTTTGATAATGCCTATGGTCTAGACTAATTTTCCATCTAACTGCATCACTCCTTTAGCTAATGGCTCATATTTTATCTTTAAGGCATCTGCTATTTTCTTAGGCATAACTATGGTGCTTTCACCTGAGTCTATCATGGAATTGTGTAGTAACTTCTTTCCCACTATTAGGGTCAAATAAAAAGGATTAGGCTTAATCTTACTCACCTCTTTTTTAGCATTCACCAGAGCAGACCTGTGTTGCAGCTAAGATGTTTTGGATTGATCTTTTCCTTTATCTATTGAGCCTTCCTTGGTGTCAGTAGCCTTAGGTTCATTTTGACATCCCAGAGCTTCTTGCAATAGTACCTTCTTTTTAGGGATGGCTAACATGTCCCATAAGGATACATTAGCAGAAGCCTTTTTCAACTGCCCCACCACATTTATTGGTCCTAGTGACTGCACCTAATTAGGGTAATAGGGATACCTTGTCCTTTCCATCATTGAGTTAGAAACTCCTTGACTCTGAGTCGTCATTGAGATATCATGTCTTGCCATGGGGATATAGGAAGCTTGAATTGATGGTCCTTTTTCTTGATTCAGTTGTCACATTGGGAATGGATTCTGGTGTCTCCACCATCCTCCTCTTTGACCTAGTATAATAATTTGACTAAACTGGGGGGTTCTTGGAGGTCGATGCTTCATTGATGAACATTGATTCTTCTTCTTCAATCCATGATAATAGTGCATGTTCAGTGGTGATTTCTCCTTCTTGCTTTATAGACATGCCTTGCATTTGATCCACTATTGCTACATTTTGAACACCAGGTGATTGATATGGGTATGATTCTGATGATGGACCAGCTTGGTTTCCCATCCTTCTTTGTTCTGCCACCTGCTGTTGTAAGTTTCCTCTAGGACAATCTTTGGGCATATGTGCATTATTATAAGGGAAGCATCATGCATTCATCTCTTCAACCAAGTTATTCTATCCTGGAACTAATTCTCTACCTGGATTAGCTGGGACAGTTTGTAATGGTGTTGGCACAGGGACAAGCTGATTAGATGGCTGTGACAAGTTTGGTCTTTGTGGCCCCTAATACTGATTTGGCTGATATGGGGGTCTATTTCCTTGAAATCCCTGGAAGGGAGGCTTTTGATATGAGGTTTGTTGTCTCTTAAGGTTAATAATTTCATTAGAAAAGGTTCTGAGAATGCTCTTAACATCATCCATTTTAGATGGAGAGGAAGAGGATGTCAAGGTTGTTGGTCTTTGAGGTGTAGGAAATGTATACATAGAAACAAGGATTGACGAAACATTAGGGGCTTCTTCTTGATCAGGAATTGACAATTCTGGGAACATAGGCATAGGGGGTCTTGGGGGTAATTTCCCAGCATCTATTAGACTATTTTTTGCTTTAACAACTAACTCATATGTTGCAGGAAGGGCCTGTCCTCCTAAAGATTGGATCATAACTGAAATATCAGAATTGAAAGCCTTAAGGTAGAAGACAATTGCCATACCTGCTGGTGGTCAAGCAGCAACTAGGATTCTTTGCTAGGTCTTCTGGAATCTAGTGTTGAAATTAGTTATGGCTTCTTGGGGTTCTCTCTTTATGGTGATCAACTGTTGCAAAAGAGAGGACTTGTCTCCCTTCTCACTGAATCTTTCAAATAGTGCATCTCCCAGTTGGTCCCAAGTTCCAATAGAATTAGGTGCTAAATATTGATTCCAATCAAGAGCTCTTCCTTTAAAAGAAGCAGCTAGCAGTCTCATAGCAATATTTTGTTCTGCGATATAATGCATTGTGCATACATCAACTACATCCTGTAGATGTTTAGTTGAGGTTCTGAAATCCTCTCTTGTGAATTTAGGTAATGCTTTTAGAGCATTAGCTGGAATTGGGTCCCATGTATCCGGAGGTGTTGGAAGAATGAGTGAGCTACCACTGTTCTAGTTGACAAAATTTTGAGGCAAAGCTGGGGCACCCTTTTGTCCTCCTGAGATATTTTTTTGATTTGTCCTTCTTGAGGTAGTTGTAATGGTGGCAACAAGAGTTCTGGATTAGCGGCAGATCAAGCTCGGGTAGTTGGTCCGCAACTCTGACTCCTTGCAGGACGTTGGCTCATGCGCTTCTAACCAACAATCAATAAATTTTGTCCCACCAAGCATGCCAAAAAATTGTTGATGTTTAATTTTGCAAGTAATCACCAACAATGGGAAATTCTAAGAATGTGGGACAAACTCTTGAAATAACCTCCAAATTTTAAAGAAGCTGGTTCTTCTCTATGGTTTTTGAGGTAAAGGGAAGAAAAAACAAGTTTATAAAAGTAACACCTAAATCTGCTAAGGTGATGCACCAAATATGTATTGAAATCCACACTAATAGCACAGTGATTAAACTTGCAGAATCTACTGATAAACTTAAAGAGCATAAACCATGATTAACATTAACAACATGTATATATTAGATTCATCAAAGGCTCATACAAAAAGTAAGAAACAAGAATTAGAAACATATTATGATATTCATAGAACACCATTCTCTCTTCATTTTTTGATAGGAGAACAAAGTACATGAGACAAAGTTTGCACATAATACAATATTCAATCCCTCAAGAGAGGCACCTATTAAGGCAAGAAATGCTTCTAGTCTAGCAGTTAAAACTATTTGATCTCTGTTGTATATCTTTCCCTAGCATGGACTCAACTATTTACAGCACAAGATTTGAAGTTTGAAGCTCCCCTATAGCCATTGAGATCCTAATGTCCTAGCAATTAGAGACTCTAGTTTACTGCCGCTTCCGTTATTAGGCTCCCACACTGTAAATGTTCTGAGAATCTTAAGTCCATGTTCATCTATATTGTTGTAACTGATTCTGCGAGTCTCAGATCTCTCTTTTTATATCGCAGACTCTCCCACCTTTTTCCAGGGTTAACACTTGTACCTAATGGCCAATGACACAACAGAAATGGCCATTTGAAACTGAGACTTGAATATCATGCGTCGTTGAGACACATGGTACCTTCCGCGGCATCTAGAAAAGACTCAAAATGGGTACATGGCAAGCTAGCGCTCATTTCAGAAAAACTCCAACAAAAGACTCCTCCATTGAGCGCCATGTCGGCACTTGTCACTTTCCACTAAGATTCTACTTTTAAAATAATCTTGGGCCCCTGGGGACACGTGGTAGATTCTCGCAACATCTCTGACTTAACAAAAAAGACACACTGAACAAGCACGAGGCGAACACGTGGCAAGCTCTGCTTCACTCAATAAAAGACTCACAGGGACACGTGGTACAACGATGCTCCATATACAAAACTTCACCAAAGAAACCTTTCAAATGAGCGCCCTACCAACAAGTGGTGCTTTCTGCTACCATTTAGAAACTTTAAAAAAAGGGACTCTACATTGAGCGCAATGCTAACACTTGGCACCTTCCACGGTATCTACAAAAAGACTATTTATTATGAATGGATGATGACGTCACAACCTTTCCTTTGCCCCTTTTATATTAGAAACTTAGAGACCCATCGTTGCACCACGTGGAGCCTTGGGCAAGCCGAGAGAGATTGTAGTTTCAAAAGCTTTCAAATGAGCACCTCTTTGACACTTGGCGACTTCCACGGCCCCGAGACTCTTTATTCTTCAAAATGCTCACAGTCCTGACATGCCTCAAAAATTAATACTTAGCCGAGACTCAAACAATTATATATATTGATGTATCTATCAAAATGTAGAGTTTTAACTCTATAGTTCTTGGCGACCAATAGGGACTCTGCGTCTGCGTAGAGAGAACCATAATCATCCTACCAAAATAAAAGAAAACCCAAAACCAAAATTGTACTACCCACTGTAGCTCCTCAAAGCTTCTATAAAGTAGCCTGGTAGCTAGCCCATTCTACCTCTGATGGATATTCCTTTTTCTGAAGGGATTGAAAAGCCAGATCCAATTCAATTATTTCTTTGTGGGAGAAATTCTGTAGACTCTGTACCATTGCATGTAACTAAAATTCCAACTAAGCTACTGGAAGTAGAACCGGTTCCACTTCAATGACACTTGACGAGTCACTCAGAGCCTGAAAAGTAGTTTGATCATTTTGCTTGTAAGTACCAGTCTTTATTTGGTCCTCCATCAGGACTGTGCTGCTATCTGGGATTGGAGAAGGGAGTCCTAACTGGACTAGATTCTCAATGTGTCCCTTCATTCCTTAGACTCCTTGCTTCAAAAGATCTAATAAAGTTTTGCACTTTGTGGCAGCTTTGTTGCAACTCAAAATTTCATTCACCTTGACAGCTGCTATCAACCTTTCATTAATTTTTGCAGCTTGCAAAATTTCATCAGAATCATCGTAGAACTTTTGAAGCAACAATTGTGAGTCCGAAACCTTTACAGCTACTGAGGGTAAGACCTTTTCAATAGAAGAGTCCACTTTCTCACACAGTTGCTGAGCTTTTGAGATAAAACTTAAGTGTAGGTTTCAGTTGAGTCACATCATTGGATATTTGCTTCCAGGAAGAAACATATAGCTCCTTTACCATTGATAATACCCCAACATTTTGAGGCTATTGGGTGAGTTCTAGAGTCAACTGCTTAACCTTTTCTTGCTCAGCAAGATACTGGCTCTGTAAATTGATATTCTCATCCTTGACAACCTTAAGACTCTGATGCAGTTGAGTGACTTCTTCATTTTTATCATTGTATTTCTTCTCCAAAAGACTCTTTTCCTTTTGCATTGTATCCATTGAAGCTTTGGGTTGTTGTAGCTCATTCTGCAGTCTAGACACCTTGGTTTGTGAAGCCTAAAAGACTTCTTTGGACACAGTCTCTTTGATATTCTTATTCAGCTAGTCAATTTCTTCATCTTTGGCTTTATTCTCCATAGTTAGACGACTTACAATAGCTTTTGTCTTAGCTAATTTAACCTCTACTTTTTGCAACTTCTTAGAGGCTTTAATGAATTCAGTGGTCACAATAGCTAAGGTTTCTTTTATTAGCTCCACCTTGTCCTGAGGCCTAAACTGGGTCAGATCCATTGCCATAACATTCATTGTATAATCCTTGGGTTGCATTTGTTCTAGTGGTTTAACCACATTGGGTGGCATATGAGTAATGGTCAAAGAATGCTGAGTGGGGTCATAAAGAGACCTTGTTTGAGTAACAGCAAGGGCTCTAGCTTCTTTCTTTCTTTCTTTCTCCTTCCTAGATTCCCTTTCCTTTTTAGCAGCTTCTACTTGACTTTGGAAAGAAGAGGGAGAGGCTATCAGACCACTGGCAAAAGGAGAACCTGATAGAAGACCATAGGGAATGGTTGTCATCTGTTGGCTTGGGGCTTGTGCTGGTGTTGCCCTCTTAGGTAATGATGGGGAAAAAATTGGCAAACTAAAAGTTTAGGAAACAACAAGAGATGTGGCACCAAGTGGAGGTGATAGTGATTGCAACAGCACAACAGAGGTGGTAGGAAACAATGAAGTATGGGAAATTTGGGTAGCCACTCCTTGAGTAGAAGACTAAGAGAAAGAAGGAGAAGAGGAACTTACCTGGGCAGCCACTAAAGTTGCTGGAATCTGTAAGTGGGAAACATCTGCGACCTCTTCCTCTTCTTCTTCATATCCTTGAAGGACCAATTTGCTCCTTTTCTTAACATGGTTGTTTGTAGGGTCCTCTGGCGTTTCCTCTATCACTACCTGCTTTGATGGCACTGGTGACTCTGTTGCTCCTATATTCTATGGAATTGCCACTCCAGGGTCCCCAGATGCCGAAGCTATTTGGAACCTATGAGATGGCAGTTGAGAAATTTTGTATTGCTCTAATATGCTGAGAGATTGTGGCCACTTGGAAAAGTTTGGAGTTGGCTCCACTAACTCACCGCCTACTTCTTCCTCTAATTTTTGATGCCCTAGGATATTACTTGTGTTGGGACTGGAGATTGGAGTCATATGAGCCTCATCCCACAGGCTTTCCCATTTCTCATATAATCTCTTGTCTATATTTCCAATATGCAACAATTTTATCTGTTTCCCATCCTCTCTTCAATAGTGCTTGTCTTAAGCCATGGGTCATATTCTTATTTGGGTCATACTTCCTGATGGGTGTGTAAAAAGTTTCCCATGGTTTAGGAGGATCATTAGGAATGGTAGTTACCTCTACATAGACATCTGGAGTGTCTGCTGTTGGTGACCTCCTATCTTTAAAAAACTAACGACTCTCATGTACAAAAGAGGCATGAACTTTATTATTAGTGAGCCAAGAAGTCATGAAACTATCAAGGTCATAATTCCACTAGTCCAGAACCATAACTAGCCCATAATTTGCTAGTTTCTTCATTAAGAGGTACTTTACCTCTCTCTTCACCAGCATGATGCCATCTTTAGACCATGGAAGATCATAGAAGGCCTTCTTTTTCCTTTTTGCTCCAAGCACAGAGTCAATAATAGATAACTGTTGGGCCATTTCTAGAGCTAATACCCTAGTTGTCAAAACCTTCGGGAGCAAGAAAGGCTCCTCTTCAAAACCATGGACCCTGATCATAGTATAATAAGCCCCAAAGAAATAATCACAAGGGATTCTTGAATTTGTTATGAGTCCTCTCACCTTGTCAGTCATTCTATTTTTGACCTCTTCTGGATCCAATTGTTCAATAAGGGGTGACACAAAAAGCTTTGCAAATTCATAAGCATCAGAGGTTTCAAATAACAAATGGGTCCATGCAGACACAGGGATTACCCTCTGAGCATCTACCTCAAGATCATATAGATTCAAATGCATGTGCTGCAGGAAATCTGGTAGTTCTGATACAAAATTAAATGAAAGAGGTATGATGAATAATTGAATGTCTGCGTATTTTGGAAGTTAGAGGATGATCATGTTTTAAAATATGAGGGTAAAAGTGTGGAAAAATCACAAAAAAAATGCTTAAATACCCTCTAAAAGATCGCCATCAATGTGACTCACATAGGACAACGGGGAAGTCACTAGGTTAAAATTTGACGAAGAAAAACAATCCTCACAGTGATGACAAAATTTTCACTTTTGGCTAATTTGCAAGAATTCGTAACTTGAAGGGATATCGTGGGACTCTAGGGTGAGTCTGGACATGCAGCGAAGCTCCACAAAGCCTTGGGTGTCTCGATATCCTATGATATCAGAGATAAGACTTGAGAATGAACCCATGGGGATATTAGGTCCATTAGGACTTGAATGCTTTACAGGCTAAATATTGTAACATGCTTTAAGGTTCCGCATCTAACCCTATATGAAAGTTTTGCAAGTCCACTTAAAGGAGAAAATGAAAATGGTTTCATAAGGCAATTTGACTCAAGATCCTGATATAAAACCTAACCATCATAAATAAGAAAATTACTCAAATTTTCTAAGGCAACATTGTATAAAGCAGCAAAAGCACATACTAAGCCAAGGACTAGAAACTTGAGACCTAGACCAAATAGACCAAGCAAAAGAGGGGGTCCACATTTTGAAGCAAAATAGGGTGTGTGCAAGACACAACATGTAGGACTATAACATAGAATTTGGACTACTACACAGTGCTATGACTACAACGCAAAGCACTAGAGTCCCTCATGGGCTCTAGTGTCCTTCTAGTGTGCTGGAGTCCAGTTTTGGCATTATTGACTTGGGTCATCAAACAACAAGCTTTTCCCAACCTTTTTTAAAGAAACTTTCTATACAAAAGTTGTTCCCCTTGGTCTTCTTAGTCTTCCTATCATCTCACTTGTACCTAGTGAATTATCCCATCTTTTTTATTGGG
Source organism: Cunninghamia lanceolata (assembly GCA_027924645.1). Classification (NCBI taxonomy): domain Eukaryota; kingdom Viridiplantae; phylum Streptophyta; class Pinopsida; order Cupressales; family Cupressaceae; genus Cunninghamia; species Cunninghamia lanceolata. Next base: position 675,837 of record BSBN01000435.1, on the reverse strand, counting down.
AAGCATACCTTTGCATGAAATCAACTAGTTGTCATTCCAATTGGTTGAGGCCTTATACCTCCTAGTTGATGCACCTCTTATGAAGGTTTTACCTTGTGTTTGATGTTGTTTTGTGTCATAGTGGAATAGATTTGAGGTAGTTTTCTCCCTCATCCTACTCCATGTGTTCATGAGAGAATGAGATAGTAGACTAGTGTTTGATTGTTGTCATGGAGGAAACTCCATCCTCTTGTATGGTCATCGTGGTGACTTTGTCACATGATTGGTGAAGTCTTCTTCTTTATTCCACCATGCTTGGTGCATTGATGATATTGTCTTATGTGTTATTGTTCTTGTCAAAACACCTTGTGTGCATGTGAGTGTAATGCAACATGTAAATTCCGCACTTGCAAACATAAAAAAATTGTGCGTCTAATGTTTGTTCAGTTAATGTCTTGGGAAAACACTTGGGGCATTACACTTGATATTAAAGCCCATGTTGCAGCATTGGAAACTTTGCATTTTGTGTGCTTCTTATTTTGTTTGAGCATGTATGGGGTCTTAACATGGTTGTGTGTTGTGGGAAGCATGTGTTATTCCTTGATATGTTTCTTCACATAAGTATGGTTGAGGAATACATTGTTCGTGGGATTAGTTAGACCCTTGCACTTGTCGAGAAGTTGCTTTCGTGTGAATTGCCTTCTTGATGTCATGAATGTTTGGCAATAATTATTGCAGTGTGTAAGTGTTTCAGTGACCTTTGTGGGGTCATGATTGTGTTGTTGTAACCACTCTTGATAGTGTGACTATGAAAACCTTTGTATGAAAAGGAATGCTAATGTTCTTAGATTTTTCTTTTATCAAACATTGTGTACTCTCTTGTGAGATATGCATTTGGTTGTGAAAGAGATGATGTTTTGTTCATATGTCTAGTATTTGAAAGAAAAGTGAAGTGGTAATGCTTGTAGAAAGGAACCTTGTATTGTGTACCTTGTTGTGTGCATACCATTTTGCAATAGTAGCATACCTTCTTACCTACTTTGTCATATTTGGAATGGAAATTTTACACCATTTACAAATTCAAACAATGAAACCTACAAAATTTCAAGAAATCTAATCTAAGTGATCAAAAAGACATGCAAATTAAACACAAACCACCCAGATGATGTGATTCCTTGGTTTCTATTGTGGATTGTTGATTGCTCACATTTTGCAGCTTGACGACGATAAAAGATTGATGGATGAAAGATAGGTAAAGGTTGATGGATGAGAGATTGAGAAGAAAATTCAGCAGAGTGATGGTGCTTCTAGAGTTCATCCATGCAAATGGCATGAAAATGAGGTCAATTTATAGAGCATATTGAGAGAATGGAAGGATAGAAACTTCCATTTTGCAAGTGATAATCAAATTGGAAAGTTGCATTGTGCAACTTGGAAAAGGAAATGGAAAGTTGGTGAGTTCACTCGAGAGATAAATAGAAGGTGAGTGAAATGAGTGGAGTGATAAGTGGAGAAGAAATTGGAAGGTAGGTGAGTGATTTGGGAGATGGAATTAGAAGGTCTAAGAGATGAGTTGAGTCATCTCAAAATATAGATATGGAAGGTAGGTAAATAATTTAAATAATTCAATATTATTTAAATTACGAGGAATATAAGGATAAAATGATAAATAAAAATAAATAAAAGATTTATTTTATTTTATTTAAGAGGAAAGGGATTAAATAAATAAATTAAAATTTATTTATTTAATAATGGTAAAAGAGATGGGATTAAATTAAATAAATGTTATATTTATTTAATTTAATAGAGGAAAATGGTAGATTAGGTAATGATATGAGGTGATTAGGGCAAAAATGGTACAAGATGTTCTAACTGATGCGATGTTGCGACAAGTGGACAATTTTGGGTGTCTACATTTTGCCCCTCTTTGAGATGATGTTCGAGATGATGAGATCTATGTCGAGTAACATCATTTCAAAGAAGCTAAGACATGGATAGTGGAAAAAGATGATGATGGAAAGATAGGGTGATGATGCCTCCTTGAGAGGATAGGCGGGTTGGACAAACACGGGTAGGCTCTCGAAATAAACTGGATTGGTTAAGGGAAAAAAATAAGGAAATGGATAGAAGAAAAGGAAGATGCATTATGCTAAAATGAAAGTGAGCAACCATATGTTTGATATAGAACAAGACGTTATGCACCAGGGTATAAGGACCAAGGTGACGATGTGTCTCATGCCCCAGTGTAATACAACCTTGTCTAGATACAAGATATGAATATTAGCTGGGAAGATAGAGATGCAAATGCAAGAATGAAAACACACACAAGCAAGCATGCACAAATGATTCAAAAACAAACAAGGTATTGCCCCTGCCAAGCCATAAACTAGTGATTAATTGTTGATTGATTAATGATGATGATGATAGTGATAGTGATTGAATGATGAATAATTTATTGATTAAATGATTGATGTGGTTTACAAAAAGATTAGGATTAAGACTGTTGATTGAGATTGGATAATTTGACAAAATTGATTGACTTGATCGGTATGGATAAAGTATGACTTGCATTTGAGTTTATTGGATGGATGAGATTGACTTGAAGAAGAAGTGATTAAAGATTTGATTTGAATGAGATTGATTGAGATGAATGAATGAAGAATTGATTAGAAGAAGTGATTTGAAAGATTGATGAAGAAATGAAGATAGATGATAGAAGAAGATGATGAGAGAAGATGGAGGAATATCATCTTGTGCCCGAATCTGGACACTTTCTTCGTACTCTAGACTGCCTACATACCTCGTATCCACGAGATCAGAGCACTTAACGATGGAGATGAGATGTAGTTCTGATTTGTTTTATTGATGGTGATGATACAAGAGATGAAAGATAGAAGAAAATGAGATGAATGATGAGGAATATGGGCAGAGGAATGATGAAAGATAGAGGAGGGGAATCATCTTGTGCCTGAATCTGGGTATGTCCTTCATACACCAGACCACCTACATACCTGTGTCCATAGGATCAAGGCACTTAACGATAGAAATGATATGTAGTTCTGATTTGTTTTGATGATAATGGTGAAAGATTGATAGATTGATTTGATCGGGTTACTGATTGATTGGGATTGACTGGATGACGTTATTGATGGGATTTGATTTGAGTCGATGATTGGATGATTTGATTTGAAGATTGGTTTGATGATTTGATTCGATATGTTTGATTAGATTAGAAGAATTGATTTGATGATTTGATGATTGAAGGATTGATTGATTTTGATGATTGATGGATTGTTTGGACTTTTGTTGGATTTTATGATATTTTTTTTTGTGTTTTGAGAATATTTGACTTTTTTGTATTTTTCAGGACATTTTATAATTTTTTGGATTTTTTCAGGATAGTAAATGATTTTTTGGATTTGTTTCAGGGCTTTTTATGATTTTTTTGGGATTTTTTTGGGATTTTTTTAGGACAGTTTATGATTTTTTTAGTATTTTGAGATGTTTTGGGATGTCAATGGATTTACAATGTTGATAGCCTTTGTGCTAGATACCAATGAAGAGGAAGGACCAAATCTAGGTGCAAGGATGGGAGTAGGATTAGATGGATAAAAGGATGGGCAATAAGGGATATACGATAGAAGGCCCATGATAGATAGGTAAAAGGATAGGATGTAGTGGATGGGATGGATGACTCGTGATAAATGGAAGGATAAGGGGATAGGCAACATCAGATTAATGCATAAGAGAGAAAGGATGTGATCGCAAAAGGCTATGTCCAATCGGAATAACCTACCCCATTCTAGATAGTATAGTACTTGAGATTTTTCATGACAACACTTATGGCGATATGACTCATGCTAGGGTTAAGCTTATGACAATGAGATGATGATAGGTTGACAGGATGGATTGGTTTGAAAAGGATGGAGTACATCAAGAGATATCCAAAAACATGTTTCAACATTTTGCCCCCAATCTTTATCAAGATCAAAAGAGGAAGGGTGGATGAATGGACTCAATGGGATAGGTATATGTATGTGCGTGGATAAGGATGGTAGGATAGGATATGATAGGATGAATAGTGATAAGGTGGGATGAGACAAGGTGCCCCCAAGTGTAGGTTCAACATAGATGATCAGTTTACGCATGACGCCTGTTTGCCAGGTTTTCATCATGGTACTTATCCAAGATGCCTATTTGCCAGGTTTTCACTGTTGGATGAAGGGATTTCTCTTTACTTTTTTTCATTCATTTTTTTTAACTTTTTTTTTACTTTTTCTTGCTTTTTTTTTTGACTGGGATAGGTGGATATGGACGAAAGGGACTCTAGTGTCTAGTTCCATGAAAGGTGATAGTCCCGCTAGAAAGATGTCATCGCAATGGACCATGTCAAAGTATGCTCATCAGATGTTGATAAGGGAGATTGCATGAAAGTGAGATGGAGAAGGTAAATAGTGGATTATGAAAGGTACGATAGGGGATTATGAAAGGTGTGATAGTGGATTATGATGTGGATTATGTATGGAAGGGTTTATGGATGAAGGGCTTATGCAAAAACATGGACCACAAGGATGTGATGAGGAAGATATGTAGGATAATAGTTGAAGGATGGGGAGATGGAGGTCAATGGAATTGTTGTGGGATGGAAAGGAATCATGACCAATGGTTGCATACACTGTGATAAACATTGAAGCTTTTGAGTGGATGGTGGTGTAGGAAGCAATGGTGTTGTTTGCTTAGGAGATGGTCGATTTAGGCATTTAGGGACCCACATGGACTTAGTATTTTTATGATTTTTGCTTTTCATGTGGGATGGAGGATTTGTGGCTTTTGGATGGAATGGACGGAAGGAGATGGTTGGGATTCGTGAGAGGTGGATGCCTCATTTGACTTGATAGCTTGTTGCTTAGGGACCCATACCATTTTAGTTTTTGACTTTTCTTGTGGAGGTATGGGTTGGGATATATGCAGCTTTTGTGTAGCTTTTGAGGTAATTGCTTGTTGCTTGGGGACCCACACCTTTTTCATTTTTGCTTTGAGGTGTGTGGGTGTATGCAACTTTTGAGATAGATTCTTTGGTAAAGGCATCCAAATTTTTTCTTTGGAATCCCATGGGTATAGTGGAAGGAGAGTGATAGGTGGAAGATCCTTGTTTATACAATGTGTGCATTTGTTGGCCATGATTGGGATTTTTAGAGGATTTATGGATGGGTGGATAAGGTGTTGGAAGTAGTGGAGGTAAATTTGATAGAGGGATGTTAGGAGTTGGAAGAAGTAGAGGCAAAGTGGATGGTGGGAGGTGTATGGTCACATGCTTTTGACATTTATAAGATGAGGGAGGTGGGATGGCAACATATGTTTTAGGAGTATGATGGGATTTGCAATGGAAAGTGGTGGACTTAGGAGGCGTGGAGGTGGTACCAACATCATTAGATTATTGTCCTTGGGGTGTGTATCCAAGGCCATATGAGCGCGGAGGAGGGACTTTGACATGGATGGACTCCAAAACTCCCTGTTCATGAACGCCTAAGCCTTTACCTTGATAGTTCATGTTTTGGAGGATGTGATTGACAATAGGACTAGGTGTAGGTGGAACACTAGACACGAGTTCCTTATTGGATGGAGAAGGTGAAGTGGAGGACAAAGGTTGCTATGTTCCTAGGGAGGAACATTCATGAATTAGGGTGGACAGACTAATATGACATGATGGCTTTGAAGTAGGGTCAATGGTGGAGGTGGAAGGATCCTTAAAATCTTGCTTATGTGCATTATGATCCAAGGTAGTTGTTTGATCTTCTATGCTTATGTGTTCTTGGGAGGCACATGTCTCATCATCAGAAGTGGAAGCTTGTGCATTAAGGTCAGATGGAGGATGGATAGGAGCAATTTGAATATCTTGCTCAAGGATGGATATGGGATTATGAATAAGATCAAGGTGCTCATAGATAGCTTCTTCATAGATAAGTTCATCTTGATCATGGAAAAGATAGATGTTATGGATGGGTTGCATGAGTGGAATGTAAGGGATTTGATCTTGACGTGGACTAGGGACTAATGTTTTCACATACTTAGGATCATGCTCTTGATATACCTCTTGGTTTGTTTTGCGTGGAAGTGGATGACTCTTGGATAGGCTTTTGGTCAACAACATGAGGGTATGATAGGTCTTGATGTGGGCTCATGGGAGAAGTCTGTTTAATAAGCTCAATGGTTTGTGGACCACATGGTGGAGGTGGAGGAATAAGCAAGGTAGTGGGAGATTCTTTGATAAGCTCATGAATGGGACTTTGATGACATGGCAATGATTTATTCCTCGCTAATAGCCAATAGATCACATCCTTTGCAAGGGTATGGGTAAATGGACAATATAAGGGATGAATGATAATGGTGGATGGAGTGGTAGGTATAGGCTTAGAAGTAGGATTTGGATCGGATGGAGGGATAAGCGGATTAGATGGATTGGTTTTATCTAATCCAATTTTACCACAATTTTCTAGATTCTTGATCAATCTTTTGAATTGTGTACAAGTCGATATGAGATGGCCCTTACATCTATGGTATGCAAAATATTCATCCTCTTTATACCAATGGGGTTTAAAGTAGATTTCTTCAAAAAGTGTTATCAGTGGTAGTTCAATCAATTTTTCTTGGACCAATTGTTGTAGGGTCATCTCTAAGGGATCCTTTAGTGGAGGGCTTGATGGATTAGAAGGTTGACATGAAGGTGTTGGGAGAGGACTAGTTGACTCATGTGTTGGGATATGATTGGATAATGATGGAGGATGCTCATAAGATGCTTGCTCTAGGTTGGTGTCTCCCTCATCAAAGGTATCATGAGTATCGAAGGATATTTGGTCTTCGTGCACATGTGGACTTGGGTTGACTTGGTTTATGTACAAAGGGCCACTTGGATTTGCATTTTCATGTTGTGGGGGCCATTGATAGTCTTGTGGATGGGTTTGATGAAGAGATGAAATGGTAGGATGTGTAGGTAACAGATCTCAGGGTATGGGTTGTTGTGGATAATGGTAGATATTGGCAGAAGTAGGGTATGGTGATGTGGCATTGTTATGGGAAGATGTGAGATAAGGTGATGTGGAATTTATTTGAAATACGAGTGGATTAGACTGATAAGGAATAAGATAAGGCGATGTGGAATTGTTATGATATGTGGATAGGTTAGATTGGTGTGAAATGGAAGGAGATGCCACATAGGAATGAGATGGAATTGATTGGTGTTGAATGGCTAAGGGATAATGATATACTTGTGTTTGGCATGTGTCTAGGAGATGTTGGGCCTGTGTTGTAAGATTTTGCATGTGAGGTGATTGGCCTTCTTGAAGCTGAAGTTGTTGAATTATGCGATGGACCCTATGAATCATTTGTTGGCTTAGGGGTTTTGGTGCTTGGTGAAGGATGTGAACGATCTCTTGCACTATGTCCTCTAAGGTTGGCATGGTGTAAGATGATGTGGGTTGGATGTATGCGACAAAGTTGAGACTCATGGATTGATTAGTTTTCTTGATTGATTGACTGGATTGGCTTGGTCAATTAATTGGATTGGTTTGATTAGTTGATTGATTGGATAAGATTATCTCCTAAGAGATAGACTCATGAACTCAAGGGTAGACAAGGTTGGTTGATATTGGTGATATGATCAAATGCTAGATAAGGACCAAAGCCAAAGGATAATGTTGGTTAACTGGATTGATGTTGGATAGCTGATGTAGAGTCTCAAAAAGGATGTAGGGATCAAAAAGTCCAATGATATGATATGGTCAAATTGGATGGGATGGTGTAAAATGGTGTGGTTAGATGACTTGGGTTAATTAGGATGATGGTTGATTGGATGACTAGGATGATTGGATGACAAGGATGATTTGGTTTGGAAGGATTGGATGGAATGTAATGATTGGGAAATGAGTTAGGATGAGTAGGATTGAGGATGATGTGGTAATATCAAACACAAGATCTCACATACACATGCATGCACACCAAACAAAATGATCAATGTGTACACCCTAGGCTAGGCAAGGACAATATCTATTGGATCCCCTAGCCGTGCCTATTCAAAGTGGATATCTTTAGGATCTTGGTAGCACCGGCTCCCCTCCATGGCACTCACTTCTCACGCATACCAAGATCTGGGTTACCCAAGGCTCATCCCCCCACTAAACCTTAGGATTGTCCCTGCTATCTCTACTAAGAACCACGTGAATTGGGGCGGCTTCAAAGGTCCAACCTTCTGCACCAACAAATAGAGGGTTTTTGGCCACTAAGACATGGTTTTTAGTTCGGGTTTCCGTTCGGGTGACTATACGTGCTAATGAGTCTGGTTTATGACTCAATTTTGTTAGAATTTATTATCCATTTGTTGTAGTTATCTTGGACTTTGGTACCTAGATCTTGATCTTTTCATGACATTTCCTCAAAACCATAAGATATTGGGCATAGGTTATTTCCTATAATCTTTAATGACATTGGCATGCTATATGAACTATCTATGTTAATTTTACATATGGTTAATGAATGTTACTCTAAGATAGTTACAGATATGCAATTATTGTGCATACTAATATTGTTATGCAGATAATTAGCAGCCTATAAAGTCGAGGAAGATTTTGTCAGTAGGTTACTCGCCATCAAAGTCAAACAAGGTGGTCATTCAAATGTCAAATGGAGGGAAGATAACCACCTTGTAACTGGTCTTAATTACTTGTTGAGCGAATATAGGAGTTACTGTTGTGCTAGATCTGCATTAAAGCAACCATGCTTGACCAGATTCCATGCATGCATAACCTCCTCTCCACTTTCTATGCTTTCCCTAAAGTGGCATCCTCCTATTCTGTTGGAGTTGACTGCCTTGCTAAGTAGTTGGTTTGTAGTTTTCTTTCTATAAATAAGACTCAGATGCTCCTTCTGAGGGGTTGATTAATCTGAGGTTGTACTCGCACTATTAAGTTTTTTAGCAATACAGTTATGTTGCTCGTTTGTACTTATGTTTTCCAATGAATAAAATGAAGTTATAAGTTCACATCTTTGAGTTTACATTTGTCTTAAGGGATACTCATCCAAGGGGGCCCACTTGGTGAGCATTCCATCCTTTAGTTTAGTTGTTATTTTCTATTAAGCAGTTAGTTAGAATCTGGCATCGAATGTTCCTATAGCCACTAGAATTTCATTTTGTGTCTATTCCTACAGCCAAAGTAGAAAGAGTAGCTTCCTGTTTGTTTGCTCAGATTTACATTTTATGTCATACATTTCAACTTAGTATAGTTGTTGGTTGATGTTCAACATTTATGTTATTTCTTTCCAAGCAATTTACTTTCAGCATTATGTCTTTCTTAGCTGTAGAATGAATGTGGCTACTTTGGAGTTCCTAGTGCACATACTGTGCTGGCCCATTTCAAGTTCACGTCCCTGGGTTGACAAGTTAAATGCATCTTCATAGTGATTAAGACAACTATTCAGGTTAGATGTCCAATCTTTGAGTCATAGCTTTACGGGCTTAATTGTTAAATCATTGTAGGAGACCAACACGTGCGGCAGCGCTACTCTCCGTTATGGATTCTCCCAGCCTTCAAGGGTTGCACCTTGGAGGGTTTTGGGGGAGGTTGGTTTTTGGTATAGCAGAACAACACCCGTTGTTTGTGACTTTTGTCACAAATGCATTATTTATATAGCGGATTGGAATGGTCTGGCTTTAACCTGTTTCCACTTGGGTCGTACCCCTTCTCACAATGGGAAGGCAAACCCTCTAGAGTTGGCAATGATTTCTCGTGCACCCCAGATCCGTTGGTTAGGCAGAGGCAGAGGATACTTTCATTGCCAAATCGGGTTACAATTAGACTTAGCAAGCAAACAAAGAAATGAAAAGCAAACACAAAGAAGGCAGATTGTTAATTTTAAGCACCAAACTGAAGTGTGCCTACTTTAGTGATAAAAAGATTGTTCTTTGACCGCTCAAACCTACAGAAGATATGTCAAAAGTTTGTTTTCTCCATTATTTGACATGCATTTTAGGACAAGCTGCACAGATAAAACATTAGTTTCCAAGAAAAATGATAGATTGAAGCTTGAGAAATGGCTGAACTTTGACTGGAAAAAGAGCTAATAAAATGCTAAAATTACATAATCAAACCTACTCCATCATGAGGTTTGTGGAATTACCTTTCCAACGAGTATTCATTTGCCTGATTTGGACATCGTATGCTCCTGTTATGGGCAAAAGAAAAATAATACCCCTCGGCAAATGGAAGAAACAAGTTGACTTGTTTGATCCAAGGTTGACTTTTTTTTTTTTAATGTTTGGCTTTTTGATTGGATGTTATTAGTGTTGGAAAGAGACACATTGTGGCTTCATGAGTGTTGTCATTGATGGCAACAAAGTCTATCCCACACATCCGTAGGTCATGGTATGACCATACCGAAAGACAGATTGAAGTGTATCTTGGTCCGGTAAGCAAGAATAGAGCACGTAGCAAGGTCCAACAATTAGGTCTGGATCTCTTAGAGGAAGTATCTCAGTAAAGTGCAGACTTGGGGAAGTCAAGAGGAGTACCTTGACTGTTAGATTCTAGGGATTGAGCCTCCGATGATGAAAGAGTGAAGAGATGTGAGCACCTAAGTATTGGGTTCCTGTTTAGCAGAGTAGACTGAGGAAGAACTGACCGGCAGAGCATCAGACCTTAATCCGGATGAGGTATTTATGGTAATCAAGTTTCTTAATAGATCATTCATGATTGGCCAACATGATTGATGACATCTATAAGCATCTCTTTGATACGCATCACTTGGTAAGCAAGGATTCAGCCAACAAATTAGAGTTTGAAAAAATATTGAGTATTCCGGATGCCGACTAAAAAGATGTTGAAATCCTTTGTGCGGATATATATACCAGATGGATTTTGATGAGAAGGTCTGTGTTGTGTGTGGTGAAGTGCGAAGAAGAGCAGAAGAGCAGTGTGAAGACAGTAAGACAGGTCCGGTATGTGACAGGACAACAGCACCAAAGAAGAGGAAGAATGAAGTGCAGTAGATCAGTATACTGAGCCTAACCAGAACTGAACTTCAGCATATGTGGATACTTCTCATCAGTTCAAGTATCTTGTTACTCTTTTTATAACTTGTAGATAGTGAGTCTCTTGTAGGCAGTGAGCCTCTTGTGAGCAGTGTGCTCGGGCAGTGAGCCCTAATTGGCAAGTGCCATTTTGTATTTCTATTCTTCTAACAGAGAATACATTCTTGGGTTAGTCACCCCGTGGTTTTTCCCTTAATAGGGTTTTCCACGTCAAAATCATTGTGTTATGTGTATTGACTTTGTTTCTGCTTTCATGATTATGGATGCTTATTTGCTTTGATGCTGCACTAGTTGTTAAAGAAGAACAGAAAGTTAAATTAATTAAGATAATTGATTCACCCCCCCTCTCAGTTATCAACAATTAGTATCAGAGCCAAGTTCCTCCAAACAGAGCCTAACAGCTTGAGGAAGATCTGGGAATTCAAATGGATATGTATGGTATGAGAGAACAACTTCAGTCTGCCCTTGATGATCTTGAGCAATCTCACTCTGAAGTTAATAACTTGAGAGAAAGACTCAAACAAGCTGATGATTTCATAAATGAACTAAAGGAGAAACTGAGTATCTCTATGAAAAAGAGAAAGGAACTTCTTCAGCAATTAGCAAGTCAAAGTGAAACCAATGATACTAATGAAGATCTGAATGAGAAGAACAAAATATGTGAGAAGCTATCAAAAGAGATCATTATGGTAAGACATGAAATGGAATCAGGAGTTATGAAATTCACCCAAGAAATTGAAGAGAAAAGAAAGACCGAAGATAATCTCAAACAATCTCTTAAGGAGAAGTCAGAAGACTGCCACAAAATGGATAGAATAATCAGGCATCTGGAATCTGATCTTGAAGAAGCTAGAGACAATGAAGAACAACTTGAGAATCAAATAGTCACTCTTAAAAGGGATCTTCAAACAACAAATGAATACAAAGAAAAATTCAAGATAAGCTCTGCTCAGCTTGAAGTTCTTCTTGAAAGCTAAAAGAGGGTAGATGACAAGCAAGGCTTGGGGTATGAGAAAGGTGAAAGCTTTGGATCAAGTCAGAAGAACTCTAGATCAGGAAATCCAACGAACAGACCTAAAAGACCTCCAGTAAGGCAACCAAATGCTCAAAGATATCCATCCTTCAATGGATACTGCCACAATTGCAATAACTTTGCTCATAAAGCAAATCAGTGTAGAAGAAGAATGAATCAGACTAATTCATCCTTCTCCGGACAATGTTTCAATTGCAAAAGGTATGGTCACAAATCTCATCAATGCAGAAATATGCAAATGAACAATTCATTCAATGGTAGATGTTTTGCATGCAATAGAATGGGACATATGGCTAATCAGTGTAGATCAAGAGGATATCAGTCAAATATGCAATGAAATGTTGTTTGCTACAATTGCAATAGATCCAGTCATATTGCCAAATTCTGCAGAAGTAAGAATTAGGACAAAAGGGTTTGGTGCATCATAATCAAAACCAAGACAAAGGAAAAGGAAAAGTGAATGCAAATGAAATTCAAAGGGAGATGAACAAGATATGGGTGAAGAGAAGTACAGAAAATGATGGGGATGGATCCGTACCAGAATCCGATGCTGATATTCCTTCCGAAAACTAAATAGATGAGCTCTAGCTCAGGAGGAGTAACAAAAGAAAACATTTTCCCCCAGCCAGTCAATAGGTGCCTGAAATTGGCACATGAAAGGTTGCGGATCAAAGGGTTCTCAGAGAAATATCTAAATAAGCCATGGTAAAGATATGAAAGATTCGCAAGAAGTTTTGAAAAGGTTATTCTTCCAAGATGGATCCGGTTCAATAGTCATCTGGTAAGAATAGGATTTTCACAGTTAGATCTGGTATGATTCAAATTTGAGGTATCTTGATCTGCAGATAAATGGAATGATTGTGAAAGGTAGATAGATTGCTAATATCCTCTAAGAATAACTTTAAGTACATCTTAGTGATCTGAAAAATCTCTCAGGACAAGGAGAATAGAGCTACGTGAATAACTTAAGGTATGCATTTATTGCAAACGAAATTAGGGTTTACGCAGAAATAAAAGGGTTCTTTTGTTCATCATTTGTACATTTGCATTCGAGAAGAAGAGAAAAGGAGCTCTGCAACAAATTGTCTCAAATTTCTCAAAGATCAACCGTTGAAGTCGATTCATCTAGCAAATTGATCTGGCTCATTTCGTGAACCCTAGAAGCATAAAAAGTATTTTCCGTTCTTGAATATCTCTCTGTAAATCTTTTGGAAGATGGCTACTCTGAATATTGTGAAGATTACTGATAGGTCGCGCCCTAAATTTAAGAAGCATCCCTACAAATCTCTAGAAGTGGATCCCTCAGGTGCATTTTCCAGCATTCTGCATGGTGTTTTGCATGTAGAAGATGTTAGGGTTTACATTCATGCGAATATTAAAGAATTTGGGGAATCTAAGCTGATGGATATCTACCACAAGCAGTTAATAGATGATTCATTTGAACTCAAACCTTAGTACAAAGCTATCCAAGACAAACATTTTGGACATTGCATCCATTTCCCCTATTTTGCAGAAGATGAATGGGTCCGGTATGTTTTGAGCAGAGTGCATGAGAACTTCATGTGGTTGAATAGGCTGTTTAAGATTACAAAGGATGCCATTAGGGCGGTGACCGGATTGCATTCATTCGGTGAGTTACCTACTCTTAAATCAGTTAAAACCAAACTGTGAGTGAGGCTACCAGATCTAAATTTGATAAAAGAGCAATGACAATTGAGGATATCATAGATCCAAATATCAAGTTTGCCGTCATGATAATAGGTTACAAGATATATCACTCTAGCAGAGAGAATTTTGTATTTGGAACAACAATTTACACTGCTTATGAAATGTTAAGAAAGAATGCTGACTATGACCTTTGTGAACTCCTTCTGAACCAACTTTTGGAGAATCTGCAGAAGATAAAGAAGGATAAGAAGAATTCCTTCAAATACGGTGGCTTGATACTCTATCTTTTCTTCTATTACATGAATGAGCTACCCGGATCTAGTGGCTGGATATGGCAAAATGACAGACCTGTTGCCATACAAATCAGGGATTATTTGCATGGGCTTGGTGATGCCAAGACACAAAATATAGCATTGTGGGGTTACTTCAAAAATTTCTAAAGCATAATGCAGGCCAGAGAGAGAATCCCCCAATCTCTAGTTGAAAAATACAAAGATACAGTGTGCTTCATGGTGGATACTGATCAATGCCTAATGGAGGCAGTGGAACCAAGAATAGTGTGGATCATGCCAATGGGGTATGAGGCTGATGAGAAAATCCTAGAGTTGCACATTCAACACCTTGTGAGTCAGCCCAAGGACCCTGAGGCAGAAAGGTTTGGAACCTTTGAAGAGTTGAGTGTAAAGATTCATGTAGAGCTAAGACAACCGGAAATGAAAAGAAAAGTGAGGAGGGAAATAGAAGAATTTGCCAAGAGGCATGGAATCTCAAAAGAGGCACTTGATGCAAACAGAGAAAAGATGGAAAGAGCACAGAAAGAAAGGCAAGAAACTGAAAAAGAAAGTGCTCTGGTGCAAGCCCCCTTCTCGGACCAGATCCTCCAAGAGCTCTGCACCTGCCACCTCTAAGAGCCAGAAAGCATCAAAATCAGAAGTCAGAACATCCAGAAAGAAAGAGAAAAGAACTAAGACAAAGGCCAAGGTCTTATGCCAGTCAAAAGGATGATGAAGAGACTGAGTCAGATGAGGAGGTCAAGAAAATGAAGAAGAAGAAAGTATCCGGTGAATCCTCTACCGGTCAAAACAAGGAAGAAGAGAAGGCAGAAAAATGTGTTGAAAAGCCTATTGTTGATGATGTCATCAAGGCAATCACTATGGATGGAAATCTGAAACCAATGACAGAATTATATGATGAATGTAGTAAAGCTGACCAGCAGATTCTGCAAGATGCCACAATCAGGTATCTGAATATCTATAACAAAGCATTCATTGAAATCATATCTCTAATTCCTAAAAGCCTTGAGAAGGAACTTGAAATGAGAAAGAATAATGCCAAAGAAAAGGATATGGAGATCCGGGAATAGATAGCCATTCAGCTCTATCCTTCCATCACTCCTAAGCAAAAGAACATGATCTTCAAAGATTGCAAGGATGAGTTCTAGAGCAAAGCTAGAATGAACCAGCTTATGCTTGGAGAAACTGACAGAGTGGCTAAAGAAATAGAAGATATCCTTTGGAATGCTTTTAAAAGATTCAATCTTCTTGTTATAGAGGACTTAGGTGATGAACCTTCTGACATGGATGATGAAGGACAAAGCACATCTAAGGAAGATCCTACTGAGAAAGTTGCAGAAGAGACAAAAGAGACAAGTGAAGAAAAGACTAAGGAGTTAGATTCCTCTGCACCGGAAGAGGAAGTCCATGAAGAAGTAGACACCTCTCTTCCGGATCCTCCTGCAAACTCCGGATCTAAAGGAGAAGAAAGAATAGAGGAGAAAACCAGTCAAGAAGAAGAAGTAAAGGAAAAAGAAAAAGACCAAACAGAGAAGACCCCAGGAGACAGTTATGAGATTGCAGAAGGAAAGAAGACTCTGTCTCCGGCAAGAGACACTGCAGAAACTATCAAAGATTTCTTGACCAAAGAGATGATGAAATTTGATGAACCGGAACTGCTTCAAGGACCATTCAATTTTGATTCCCTCTCTCCGATTCAAACTATGAAGCTAGCATCCTTTACTCAAGCAAAGGCAAAAGAAAAACTTCTGAAATCTCACATGGAAGACTGTGAGCTCATAGAAACTGCATCCGATGTATTGGAGAAGATCATGCCATCCTTCCAAAAGGATCCTTCAGCCTCCACATCCGGTAATCTAAAGTCTCTTATAAATTATGTTCATACACATATTGATTCCTTAGAGAAGTCAGCAGAAGAAAAGGTCCGAAAGGAGTTTTTGGGAAAGAGATTCTCCAAAGTACAAGGACTAATAACCAATGATAGGAGAAATATGGTTATTGGGATAAAGAGCTTAGAAAATGCTCTTAAAGATGGCAGAGAAATGTATAAATTTTGTCTCTCCCGGTCCAAAGTAACAAAGGATATTGAGAAGAAAATGAAAGAGCAAGAGGATAAACTGTCAAGGGTATATCAGAATTTTGATCCTCTCACCTCCTCCATAATAAAACAAGAGTGTCAGACTATTGCAGTCATAAATGAAATAAAGAAGCTTGAGAAGGAGAAGAAAAATAAAATATATAGGTTAAGTGAACTTAGAGGGATAATTATCCCTAAGTTAGAGGCCATGCATGAGGCCCTAACTGATGCCCAGACCACAGCCCAGACCAGTGATCCAACAGATCTAAAGAGGGCAAAAGATTTTGCATTCCTGTTGAGTGGTCACATCTCAATTTTGGATAGGATGAAGAAGAGTTGGGTGACAGAAGTGGTACAGTTAAAGACCACCTTTGCAGATATACTTCAGTATATGTAAATATAGCATGTATATATACTTATGCGACTAAGTACAGATTATTTTTGGGAAATTTTGGTGTGCGGTCCCTACCCTTTGCCATTGATGTCAAAGGGGGAGTGAGGAGTAGTGAAAAATGTGGAGCATAGCTAAGGGGGAGCTCTGGAAAAATGTACATTAGAACAAAGCATCAGCTAAGGGGGAGTGTAGTATAACACTTAGTCATTTTTCACTAAGTGTTGCCATCAATGCCAAAGGGGGAGATTGTTGGCAAGAGACACGTTGTGGCTTCATGAGTGTTGTCATTGATGGCAACAAAGTCCATCCCACACATCCGCAGGTCATGGTATGACCATACTGGAAGACAGACTGAAGTGTATCTTGGTCCAGTAAGCAAGAACAGAGCATGTAGCAAGGTTTGACAGTCAGGTTTGGATCTCTTAGAGGAAGTATCTCAGTAAAGTGTGGACTTGAGGAAGTCAAGAGGAGTACCTTGACTGTTAGATTCTAGGGATTGAGCCTTCGGTGATGAAAGAGTGAAGAGATGTGAGCACCTAAGTATTGGGTTCCTGTTTAGCAGAGTAGACTGAGGAAGAACTGACCGGCAGAGCATCAGACCTTAATCCAGATGAGGTATTTATGGTAATCAAGTTTCTTAATAGATCATTCATGATTGGCCGACATGATTGATGACCTCTATAAGCATCTCTTTGATATGCATCACTTGGTAAGCAAGGATTGAGCCGATAGATCAGAGTTTGGGAAAATATTGAGTATTCCAGATGCCGACTAGAAAGATGTTGAAATCCTTTGTGCGGATATATATACCAGATGGATTTCGATGAGAAGGTGTGTTTTGTGTGTGGTGAAGTGCGAAGAAGAGCAGTGTGAAGACAATAAGACAGGTCCGGTATGTGACAGGCAAAGAAGAGGAAGAATGAAGTGCAGTAGATCAGTATATTGAGCCTAACTGGAAATAAACTTCAGCATATGTGGATGCTTCTCATCAGTTCAAGTATCTTGTTACTCTTTTTATAACTTGTAGACAATGAGTCTCTTGTAGGCAGTGAGCCTCTTGTGAGTAGTGTGCTCGGGCAATGAGCCCTAATTGGCAAGTGCCATTTTGTATTTCTATTCTTCTAATAGAGACTACATTCTTGGGTTAGTCACCTCATGGTTTTTCCCTTAATAGGGTTTTCCACATCAAAATCATTGTGTTATGTGTATTGACTTTGTTTCTGCTTTCATGATTATGGATGCTTATTTGCTTTGATGCTGCACTAGTTGTTAAAGAAGAACAAAAAGTTAAATTAATTAAGATAACTGATTCACCCCCCCTCTCAGTTATCAACAATTAGATTTTTTTTTTGTTACAATTCTTATATGGATAGAGCCCACCCCACTTTGAAAATTTAAGACCCAATGCACTAAAACCTAGAGCTTAAACTATAAAAGGAAAATGTTAAAACCCCCAAAATACTTCATGGTCGAAAGATAGAATTAAAGCTTTCTAGGAGGTCGATTTGTATTGAGGTTTAACAAGGGTCGAAGGCCATTTAACATGAAACAACGACTATGAAAATCAAGACAATTGATATGTAAAAAGACCTTGACTTAAGACTACGACCTTAGACCTTGAGATGTCGACCATAACTTAGATAATGACTAGTGGCTGACACATGGTCGAAGATTGACATGATAGCGGTCGACAAGGTATTTAAGGATGGTAGGTGGTTAAGTTTATGGCAAACCAGGTCAATGAGGAAGTCGACGGGCCTACGGATGGCAACTAATGCATGCACATTACATATGGTTGATGACTTCGAAAGGTGGCGTTTTGAAGGTGTCGACAGACAAGGCCATAAGGTAGCGACAATCACAAAAGGAGATGGTGACTAAGTTCTAAATATTGACTGTGTGGGATGCAATGACAATGACCTTGACCGGTGGTAGAGTTGATATGGACATCGATAGAAGGTCGGTGGCGACAGAGCCATGGAAGGGAGGTTAGATGTTTTCGAAGGTTGGCGTTGATGGGATTTGTCACAATGATCTCGACATAGGGTTTAGACAGTGGCAAAAGTGTAGATTTAGGGTAGCAGCTAGGTTAAACTGTGGGTGGCGACCATAATTTATGACTGTGGGTAGTGACTGTGAGGTGAGTCCAATCGACTGGATACAACAGAGATGCCACAATGTTAACAATACAGTCAGAATGCTACAAAGGCCGACAAGATCATTGACCAAACAAGGGGTAGGCAGAGAAAAGCGATAGAAATCTAGCTTAGGGTTTTGTAATTTTCACTTGCAAATAAAGATTATTGCGCAGATAACATTGACCCACATTAGGAAAAATAGTGAAATATGCAATTCAACCCCCAAATGGTAGGTCCCTCATATACAGATCTGTACAGTAAGGCTGCCAAGTTTAAAAAAAATGAATTTTTATAAAAAAATTTCCCCTTGAGCAAATTATATCAAATTTATAATCAAATTTTGCAGAAACAGGCTTCCGAATGCAACGACAATGTCAGATTCCGCCTCAGAGATCACCTATAGCAGATCACATGCAAAACTCGCACATAAGGTTTAGATGAAAACACAAAATTTTTATAACGAAAAACTTGCAAAAACTAATGATTCAGTGTGAGGCCTGCATTTTTTCATTTCCATTCATGTGACTATTTACCTTACTGTTGCTAATACTTTGATATTGTGGGACTATTGATCCCAGATTCCTGAACTTTTAGACTATATTATGTTAAAGGAAAACTATTTGGGTGATGTTAGATAGATGCTTGTATTAAGAGAAAACAAATTGGGTGATGTTGGATAGATGTTTATATTATAGGAAAACTAATTGGGTGATGTTAGATAGATGTTTACATTACAGGAAAACTAATTGGGTGATGTTAGATAGAAAATTGTAATGTGATTTCCTTTATGCTTATGAGAACTTGTGGTATTTTATGAGAATGCATGTTTTGAATTGCTTCGGCTATGATATTTATATGTGGAATTAACTTTACAATTGAGTGCGCAGGTTTTGTTAACAAACCACAGATACTGGAGATCATCCCGCACTTTATGTTGTAATGCCTTGTGAAGCCGATCTGGTTCCACGAGGAACCAAGATCAATTTTGTGTATGATGTAATGTTAATTTGCATGAGGTTGAATGGGTTAGGTCTACCCTCTTTTAATTTGAATTATGATATGTGTTGTAAGAATTGTCTTTGAATTTTATTTTTAAATTTTAAATTTTTAGAGACTCCTTTCTTGTGTTTTAACTTGACCCTGGGTGTTCTAACTAGGTTAAAATTGACCCTAGATTATACCACATGGGTCTAGGGTCCCTTTTGACTTAGGTAACCCTTGGTTAACCTCCGTATGGTCACCTTAACTTCACACTGAAGTTAAGTGACGAATTTGGAGGCATGGGAGGGATAGGATGAGTGGTACCAACACTCAAGCCCATCCCTTTTCAATTCCCAAGACTAGAGATGACTCCAAGATCCACCAATTGTGGAGGACTTGACTTCAAGTCTCTCTCACAATTGGTGAGAGTTCCCATGGAGTTGTGTGGTCCTTTATGAGAGGAAAGGAAGGGGAGACATGTGTCACCCTTTCCCTCTTCAACTCCCCTTTTCTCTCCCATGTGTTGGAGAGAGAACATGTGGTAAGGGGTGAGGAAGACTTTAGGGATGGGTGAGTGACATGTGTCAACACCCAACCCTTGGGACACATTTGTAGTGGGAAGGAAGAGTGAGGAGGTGACAAGTGTCACCTCCCCATTCCTCTAAGCTAATGGATTGGGTTTATTTTAATCCCACTTGGGATAGGGAAAAAAGTTGTTGAATTTTTGAGAATTTTAATTGTTTTGAAATTGATTTGGGGAGGAAAGAGTAGAGGGAGTTTGGTGGCTTAGGTTGGAGGAGACTTTAGAGGAGCTCTACATCAACTTCTTCCATTATTAGGGATTTTAAAGGTTGGTTTTCAAGGCTAAGGCCTTCCCCTTGTATTTTAATTTCTTGCATGATGAATGTGTGAGATGTATTTTGTTGTGTTGTATTTTGTTATTGTGGATAATATTTAGTAGGGTGTTGAAAGAGCCTCTCCCACTTGGGAGAAAATGCTCATCAAGTGTGGGGTAGGGGAGGAGTGATCCTCCTTGAGTTCATTACCTTGTTTTGGGATGTTGAAAGCCTTAAGGGCATTTTATGTGATTTTGAGTAAATTGTTATATGGTTTGAGAGCCAAAATATGAACTCCTTTGGAAATTTTGTTAACATGATAGGCTTGAGGCCATGAGAAAAATTGTGTTGAAATATTTTGAAGGAGTGGCACTCTAGAGTTGAGTGTGTCCACTCTCCTACCCCTTTTGAAACTCACCTGGTTGAGTTTGTGTTTGTGTAAATATCCATGGGTGTATTTTGTGTTTTGGGATGTTGTTTTGCCTTGTTGTGAAGTGGATTTGGATTCCCTAGGTGTGTGGATGATCTCCCTAGCTCGGGGGTGACCCTCTTGCGGGTCTATGGTAGGTAGGAGAGCAGGATGTGTGGTGTTTCTTTCCCTTGTGTGTTATGCAGGTTTCATGGAGCTTAGTGTGAAGATTGAAGAATTTACTTGTCTTGGAAAATATTTTATTTTCCTTTACTCTTAAGGCTCTTGAGGAGAGCTTGGTCTTATTAATAATTTCATCCTTGTTGGTTTTCAAAGAGGAGAGCTTCTCTCTCTCTTGTTGTAAAATTTTGCCTTCTTTAGTTGTGAGAAATTCTCTTTCATTGTATTGATAGTTTTTAGTTTGTTAAATTAAATTTTACCATTTATGGAATTATGAAGGAAGGAAAATTGTTTAAAAAGGGTATTGATTTTGTATATGTCCTAATGCTTCTAATAGTAAAGTTGTGGGTTCAATTTTTAGTGAACAAGAAAATTAGCAATTTAGTCCTATGAAAAGAAAGAATTTGTTGTTGTTATAAATTTGAAAGTGTTGGTTTATTTGCAATGTTCTTTCCTTAAAAGAAAAAAAAAATTATAAGCAAATGATTATAACATCCCAATGAAATTATTTTTTAAATGAGATAATTGCCATGTAGAAATTTGATAAGAAAATAATGGATTAAATTTATCTTAGTTTATTGGTTTAAAACGAGAAATTAAGCAAATTTTTAATTTGCACAACCTATGAGTATATGCATGAATGTATTAGTTGAATTTTAATATAGTTTGTGTGACTGTGTTATGATATATATATATATATATATATAGTAATAATCTGTGTATATTTAACGATTTAATAACCTATCAAAGTGGAATTTTCTGTCTGTGTTTATGTAACAGATAATAAATTGTGTTTGGAGTAGAACTGTGATAATATATATATATATATATATATATATACACATTATTATTATTATTTTATATTGAATTGAACTTTATTTAAATATACAGTGATAAATTCTAAATTTTAAGGGACTGCATTTTTTTTACAGTCATTAGAAATTAAATGAGGGACAAACTTTTTTTTTTTAAAAATTACAACATTGGTGGGGGTTCGAACCCCCACCGTTCTTTTTGTAAGGGTGTGGGGAGGGGGGCGGAGCCCCCACCCACACCCCACACAGTGGGGTGTGGGTGGGGGCTCCGCCCCCCTCCCCACACTCCCGCTAACCCTAGACCTCCGCGGCCACACCTCCCCCGCGCCCTGTGTACCTCGCGAACTCTCTGCAGTCGTGCCACCTTCGGCCCCTCCAACCCACACACCGCCATCCTTCCTCCACCCGCGAACACCCCTCTACAGTTACCTTCGCCATTCCTCCACCCGTCCCCCCTTCTCTGCGACCTCCAAAGCGCCGCCACTACCTCCATTAAACCCTGCACATTCAAACACAAAGCAAAAAGAATATTAGGGTTTCTTCAATGTGTTTCAAAATAAAATTTGTATGAATAAAACAATATTCATAGGTATATAAAGAAGAAAAAAAAACTAATAATGTAACTCAATTATATATATATATATATGATTCCAATTTTGACAAAAATATATATACAAATAATTAATAAGAATATATATATATATATATATATATATATATATATTAATTCTAACTATAGGAAAATTGTATTTTGGGGTTTAACAATTTGCACAAGTGAAATACCAAGAAAACGAAAAGAAAAATATACATTTATTTTAATAAAATAACACCTAGAGATATAAATGCAAATAAGCATATATATATATATATATATATATATATATATATATATATATATACGCTTATTTGCATTTATATAGATATTTTTATCTTTATAAATAAAATTAAGCCATCATATGCATTTCACATGTCGCCATTGTAAACTCGCCTGTAGATTGAGAAAACGTCCAATTGAGAAAAGGGAGAGAAAAAGAGAAAGAAAGATAAAAGTGAAAACAAAGAGGAGAAAATGAGTGACATTTTTTGAAATCGGGCTAAGAAAACTAATTAAGATTTAACTTCCGTTAAACCTCATTGGGGCGAATTAATTAGCAAAATTAATACGAAATGTTGAATTAAACCTAGAGCGGAAACCTAGTGGACTTTATCAAGCGAAGTTAGTAAGTCTATTTTAAGTGATCTGATCTACCAAGAAATTAGGAATAATGTAAAGGATGCAGTGATAACTCTGATTGATAGAGAACTGATCTACCAAGAAATTAGGAATAATGAGAAGGATGCAGAGATAACTTTGATTGATAGAGAACGTGAAAGAGAGAAAAATAAAATTAAATTTCAGAGAAATGGGAAGGAGAACAAATGTGCAGGCTTTGTTGAAAATTTTAAAATTAGAAGGAGAATAAATTAATATTAAATTTTAGAAAACGTGAAGGAGAACAGATGATCGGACTTTGTTGAAAAATGTGCCATTAACTCAACCAATTGTAATTTCAATGTAATTAGGGAGTGGTAGGAAATGTATTAATCCAATCAGAAAACCTCTTGGAAGGAATTAGTGTTAGTGCAATAAATCCCACTCACGCCCGTGAGACATTATGTTGCCAGATTTTCCCAAAATTTAGGGTTTAGAAGATTAGTAAGTTTAACCCTTGTAGCGACGTTAATCGCGTCGCGATGACCCCCTTGTTGGCCTTCTTGTGTTTGGGTATGCGTACGTGTGCGTATTACCCCACTTACAACTGTATTGTTTACGCCTTAAGCGTATGCCACTGAGCACGCTTACGCGTGCGAGGGGGGTTCTAGGGAAGAGTGGGAAAAAAATTATATTTCGTGTCATGACCACATGTCAAATGTGGACATGACACGTGTGATGCGTGTCGTGACCACATGGGAAATGTGGGCATGACATTCAGGTCCCACCGGGTGTGCCATTTTATGTATCCAGGAAATTTTACATCATTTGCAAATTCAAACAACGAAACCTACAAACTTTCAAGAAATCTAATCTAAGTGATCAAAAAGACATGCAAATTAAACACAAACCACCCAGATGATGTGATTCCTTGGTTTCCATTGTGGATTGTTGATTGCTCACGTTTTGCAGCTTAACGACGATAAAAGATTGATGGATGAAAGATAGGTAGAGGTTGATGGATGAGAGATTGAGAAGAAAATTTGGTAGACGGTGCTTCCAGAGTTCATCCATGCAAATGGCATGAAAATGAGGTCAATTTATAGAGCATAATGAGAGAATGGAAGGATAGAAACTTCCATTTTGCAAGTGATAATCAAATTGGAAAGTTGCATCATGCAACTTGGAAAAGGAAATAGAAAGTTGGTGAGTTCACTCGAGAGATAAATAGAAGGTGAGTGAAATGAGTGGAGTGATAAGTGGAGAAGAAATTGGAAGGTAGGTGAGTGATTTGGGAGATGGAATTAGAAGGTGTAAGAGATGAGTTGAGTCATCTCAAAAGATAGATATGGAAGGTAGGTAAATAATTTAATATTATTTAAATTATGAGGAATATAAGGATAAAATGATAAATAAAAATAAAATAAAAGATTTATTTTATTTTATTTAAGAGGAAAGGGATTAAATAAATAAATTAAAATTTATTTATTTAATAATGGTAAAAGAGATGGGATTAAATTAAATAAATGTTATATTTATTTAATTTAATAGAGGAAAATGGTAGATTAGGTAATGATATGAGGTGATTAGGGCAAAAATGGTACAAGATGTTCTAACTGATGCGACGTTGTGACAAGTGGACAATTTTGGGTGTCTACAGGAATTGTTATTTCCCTCTTTTTACGTGGTGACTAGAAATGCTTGCATGAAGTGCATCTTGCATTGGTTTTCTATGGATGCATGTCATTATGTGTGAATTAATTATGCGGGTACATGAAAGAAAAATGTTGAATTGTTGGAATAGATAATTTGGGCAATGACTCAGGTCTCCAAATTGCATTATTCCCTAGAATTCATGTGAGAACCTTGGTGTGTTATTGCATTGTATTAATTGAAAAGCTAAAGAAAAGGGATTGCAACTAGGTCATATATATGGAAATTGTGATGAATGTTGTGTAGAGATAATGAAAGCATTAGTAAATCATGCATATAGTGAATCTAAATTATGTTTTTCCCCTATTACATAGTGTGCATATTAGCTCGAGAAAGGAATTGTGCATTGAAAGAATTATAGATTTGGACTAGAGTACCCAAATCTATTGTCATTCCTTGAGAAGGATGTTGATGTTATTACTCTTATTATATAGTGAACATAGTTGTGTTGTTACATTAATGTATTTCCCATATGATTGGTGAATTCTTATATGGTGTTGAATGTTAATCACTCCATCATGTGTGTGGATGTGTTGAGTTATCTTGGCTTGTAAGTCAAATTTTGTCCTAGCTTAAACTTGGATTGGTAAATGTGCATCATTGTATTGTAATTCCCTTGAATGTGATATTTTGGTGAAATGCCATTCATGTGCAGAATGGTAAATTCTAGTGGGCAATTCCATAGAGAGAGAGAGAGATAGATCTAGGGAGAAAAATGGGGAGTGATAAAGAGATAGATATGGGGCAAGAGAGATATAGAGATAGAGAGAGGGGGTAGCGATAGAGATAGAGAGAGGATAGAGAGATAGAAATGGAGAGAGGGAGAAATGGAGAGATAGAGAGATAGAAAGGGAGAGGGAGAGATATAGAGACAAGGGGATATAGAGAGATAGATATATAGAGTTAGAGAGAGGGAGACATAGAAAGAGGTAGGGGAGGCAGAATTAGAGAGATAGAGTTAAAGAGAGGGAGACATAGAAAGAGGTAGGGGGAGAGGAAGAAATAGAGAGAGATAGAGAGAGGGAGACATAGAGAGATACAGAGATAGAGAGGGGTACATACAAAGATAGAGAGAGGAAAATGAAAGGAAGCTAGGTGTGTGGAATTCGCTTCCTACACTAATCTAATGAGGAGAGGGCTATGCAAATTCAATTTTATCCTAACTATTACAACAATGTTAAACCATTAATATGAGATATTGCTACAAAACATAAGAACCAGAAAGTAGACAGAAGAAGAGAGACAAAGATTTACGGTGGGGAAAACCCTTATCGGGTGAAAAACCCCACACTCAAAAACCTAGACAATGTATTAACAAATCTGAAAGAATGTTTACAATACACTTGCAATGTAAGCTTCAATGGTCTTTGACACTCGTATCTAGAGTCAATCCGGCAGCATAACAGTACCTGTAAAACCTGTGATACAACTCCCTCTCCAAGCACCTGTTTATATAGAAAAATACAAGGCAATATTGGACCTTTCTTGGAATGGGCGTCCAACTTGGCTTCATGTACCAAAACCCACGCTTAAGGACACTTGGTCAACATTGTAGAATGTGCCTAACACTTGTCCACAGCTTCCATCCCAAAGGGGTCACCTATTTCCAAAATGGGCTATGACAGATGCTCTTACGACACTTATGACCGTCATAGAATCTGTCATAGCGGTTACAACTTACAGCTGTAAGAGAATCTGTCATACAAAGGCTATAAATAGCATATTCTCTTACAACATGTCATAGTCCACCTTGGGGTACCCAAATATACCTTTTTCAAAGATGCTTTACGACACATGTCTTCACCTGTCTTACATGCTTCTATTTCTAACTCTTACATGCCATAGTTCATTATAGGAATCCGTCATAACCGTTTTGGTCAAACATTCCCTTACACAACATGGAAGATGCCGACACATGGAAAATGCTCCTATCACAAAGTGGGATGCCTATCTCCTCATGTGAGGACAAAATTACAAGTTGTCATATTCCATGTAGGATTGACACATCACTGTGCCACATCCCACAACATGACAATATGGAATTTTACAAATATTTACAACATAGGCAATTAATTAATAAATACAAATATTAACAATGTAAGGAATTACCAAGGTTGAGACACCTTAATTCCCAACATTCTCCCACTTCTCGAACACCTTGTAAGAGCCAATAGAATAATAGGATTTAACTACTATAGGCCGAGAGGCCCATAGACTCCGAACACCATCTGAACTTCTATGTGCTCACTGGTTTCGTCAATGCATCAACAACATTCTTCAAAGTATCTACCTTCTCCAAATTTACCTTTCCATCCTCAACCATGTCTTGCACGAAGTGAAACTAAACATCAATGTGCTTGGTTCTAGCATGGAAAGTTAGATTCTTTGCAAGACAAATCGCACTCTGACTACCACAACTGATCGTTATATGTCCTGCATCAACACCAATATCTGAACACAATCTCTTAACCTAAATGGCTTCCTTAAAAGCATGAGTTGTTGCCATATACTCAACTTGCGTCGTGGACAAAGCAACAATAGGTTGTCGCTTACTCATCCAACTAATAGCACCACCAAACAATGTAAACACATAAGCACTGGTGGATCTCTTGCTGTCAATGTCACCTACCCAATCTAAATCCATAAATCCATGAATGTCAATAGAATGCAGAGGTCCTGTAACATTACCATGATAGAAAATGGAATCTTGGAAGTACCCCTCAAATATCTGAACACTTGCTTAACTGCATCCCAATGAACCCGTCCAGGATTAGCAATCGACTAAGGACTCCCACTACTTGGGCAATGTCTGGTCTTGTGCAGACCATAGCATACATCAAACTGCCAACAACACTAGCATAAGGTACTCTACCCATGTCCTCCACCTCACTAGGAGATTTTGGACAATCCTCAACAGATAACTTTGTCCCCAAAGAAACAGGAACACACAATGGTCTACAATCTGCCATGCTGAACCTATCCAACACGATCTTCACATACTTACTCTAGCTTAACCAAAGTTTTTTGTTAGCTTTGTCTCTTCTGATTTCCATTCCTAGAATGTACCTAGCTACCTCTAAATCTTTCATTTCAAAATGTGCTGATAATTGAGATTTGAAATTAGAAATCATATTCTTACCCTTCCCAATGAGCAACATATCATCAACATACAATGCAACAATGAGAATATGATCACCATCAAACTTAAAGTACACACAGTGATCTGATTTTGATCTCACAAATCCAATTGACAACACAAAGGCATCAAACTTCAAGTACCATCTCCTAGGGGATTGCTTCAAACCATACAAAGACTTCTTAAGTTTGCAAACCAAATTTTCTTTACCTTTTACCATGTAATGCTCTGGCTGTGACATGTAGATTTCTTCCTCCAAATCACCATGAAGGAAAGCTGTCTTCACATTCATCTGTTCTACCTCTAAGTCATAAGCTGTTGTGAGAGACAACAGGAATCGAATGGATGTCAGCTTTGCAATGGGAGAGAAGATCTCACCATAATCTATACCCTCCACTTGTGAATACCCCTTTGCAACCAATCTGGCCTTATACTTCTCAACACTGCCATCTGCACCAATCTTCTTCTTGAACACCCATTTGCATCCAACGAGTTTCCATCCAAGAGGCAAAGGCACCAAGTTCCAAGTTTGATTCTTTTCCAAAGAAAACATTTCATCCTCCATGGCCTCCTTCCAGGAACCTGCATCTTTCATGTCCAAAGCCTCTGATACAGTTCTAGGTTCATCACTGTTAGTGAGTAAAGCATAAGCATAACTAGAATCAAGCAATGTAAAACCAAACCTTTCAGGTTGCTTTCTTATCCATGTAGACCTCCTCAAGGGCTGAGGTTGAGGTTCAACTTCTTCATCTGAGCTTTCAGAGCTGCCAGAGCTCTCCTCATCATCAGGTCCAACATTGTCTTGTTGTTTAGTCTTCTCAGGGGTAGGAGGAAACTGAACAACATCCTCTTTCTTTACCTTTTCTTCTGGCTGTAAAATAGTGGAAGAAGATGTAAGCTCTCTAAAGATGACACTTCTTCTATACAACACTTTTTCAACCACAGGGTCCCAAAGCTTGTATCCTTTCACATCGACACCATAGCCAATGAAGATACATTTAACAGCCTTGTTCTCCAACTTTGACCGCTTCTCCCTAGGCACATGTGCATATGCCTCACAACCAAAAACACGAAGATGCCTTATTGAAGGCTTTCTACTAAACCACACCTCCATGGGTGTCTTACCAATAAGAGCTAATGTAGGAGATCTGTTTACCAGATAGCAGGCAGTGGCAACAACTTCAGCCCAAAACTTTTGTTCTAGGCCAGCTCCACTAAGCATACTCCTAGCCTTCTCCATCAATGTCCTGTTCATCCTCTCTGCAACTCCATTTTGCTGTGGGGTGTATGGAGTTGTCTTATGTCTTTCAATCCCAAGTTCCTTGCAATATTTATTGAATTCTATAGAATAGAACTCACCACCATTGTCAGTTCTCAAATGTTTAATCTTTTTACCAGTCTGATTTTCAACAAAGGCCTTAAACTCCTCAAACTCCTTAAACTTGCTATAGACTTCAGATTTCCTTCTGAGAAAATAAATCCATGTGCTTCTACTATAATCATCTATAAAAGATACAAAATATATAGGCTTTGATAATGAAGGAACATTAACAAGACCAAACACATCAGAATGAATAAGGTCCAACACACCAGAAGACTTATGAGAACTCGAGTAAAACTAAACACGGTTTTGTTTTCCATAAATGCAATGTTTGCAAAAGTTGAACTCAAGATTACAATCATCTAACCCCTCAACGATGTTCTTATTTTTCAGGGTACGCAGACCCTTCTCACCAATGTGGCCAAATCTCTTATGCCATAACATTGTCTTTTCAGCAGGAAGTTTAACTTCCAATGCACGATTACAACCATCAAGACTAGAAACAACAGATTTCTTCACTGCTCATTCAGATGGTGGGGATGAAGTGACTGTTGGCCTCTTCCTTGAGTTAGAAGAACTATTGCATTGGGAAATGCATGCCTCCAACTGAAATAGAGTACCTCTCTTAGTACCCTTCGCAAGCACCATAGCTCCTCTAGTCATCTTGCATCCTTCTTTCGAAAAGACAACTTGCATACCTGCATCATTCAAACTACTTATAGAAAGAAGGTTCCGTGCTAAGCCTGGGATGTGCATAACCCTAGAGATCCCCTTCACTTGTCCATCAGGGAATCAGATAGAGACTCTTCCATGACCAACAATCTTCAGATGAGAGTCATCACCTAGATACACCTTTCCACCATCGAACTCCTCATACTTGGTAAACCAGTCTTGATGCAAGGTCATGTGGAATGATGCACCAAAGTTGATCAGTCACACATCATCAGGTGCATGGGTTGCCAGGGCTGTGATGAAAGCATCACCATCATCTTGTGACTTGTTGGAATCTGAATCAGAAGCTTTCTTCTTTTTCTTCTCCTCTTTGCATTCTTTTCAGAAATGCCCAGTTTTGCCACAGTTCCAACAAAGAGCCTTGGACTTTCCAGGAGATTTGGATCTCCCACGGGATTTGGATCTACCCTTCTCAGCTTTCTTGTCCTTCTTCTTCCCTTTCTCCTTAGGTCTTCCACGAACTGCAAGGGCCTCTTTGGCTGCCTCAGAAGACTTTCTCTGCATCTCTTCAGACAACAATGAAGAAACCACTTCTTCCATTTTGAATGTGGATGTGGTGCTTCCAATAGCCATGTCAAGATGATCCCATGAGTTTGACAGAGAACAAAGCAAGGTCATACACCGATCCTCCTCCTCCATCTTCACACCAATAGATGTCAATTGTGCAACCAGCATGTTAAAGGCATTCATATGTTCAGCGATGGATCCTCCATCCTCCATTCGAAGAGAATACAACTTCTTTCTCAAGAAAAGTTTATTAACTAGGGATTTGGCTTGATACACATCCCCCAACTTCTTCCAAACTAGTTTTGCTATAGTCTCCTCATGGACATTTAACAGAACAAAATCAGCAAGACTAAGTCTTATGAGACCCTTAGCCTTTCGATCCTTGAGATCCCACTCATCTTGTGACATTGCAACTGGTTTAGTTCTATTAACACTTTCCCAAAGGTCTCGGTCTACAAGCATGTCTTCCATCTTGAGCGTCCACAACTCAAAATTAGTGCCATTGAATTTCTCCACTTCAAATCTTCTGGATGTGCTTGCCATCTCCTTGCTACAATAAGATATAGAATACTCTGCACAGACTCCCACTCAACCTAATATCAGCTCAAAAAACCTCTACCCAACAACTAGGACCAAAGGTGATCAAGCTCTGATACCAACTGAAAGGAAGCTAGGTGTGCAGAAATCACTTCCTACACTAATCTAATGAGGAGAGGGCTATGCAAATTCAATTTTATCCTAACTATTACAGCAATGTCAAACCATTAACATGAGATATTGCAGCAAAACACAAGAACCAGAAAGTAGATAGAAGAAGAGAGACAAAGATTTACGGTGGGGAAAACCCTTATCGGGTGAAAAACCCCACACTTAGAAACCTGGACAATGTATTAACAAATTTGAAAGAATGTTTACAATACACTTGTAATGCAAGCTTCAATGGTCTTTGACACTCATATCTAGAGTCAATTCGGCAGCATAACAGTACCTATAAAACCTGTGATACAACTCCCTCTCCAAGCACCTGTTTATATAGAAAAATACAAGGAAATATTGGACCTTTCTTGGAATGGGCGTCCAACTTGGCTTCATGGACCAAAACCCATGCCTAAGGACACTTGGTCAACATTGTAGAATGTGCCTGACACTTGTCCATAGCTCCCATCCCAAAGGGGTTGCCTATTTCCAAAATGGGCTATGACAGATGCTCTTACAACACTTACGACTGTCATAGAATCTGTCATAGCGGTTACAACTTACAACTGTAAGAGAATCTATCATACACAGGCTATAAATACCATATTCTCTTACATGTCATAGTCCACCTCTGGGCACCCAAATATTCCTTTTTCAAAGATGCTTTACGACACATGTCTTCACCTGTCTTACATGCTTCTATTTTTGACTCTTACATGTCATAGATTCGTCATAGGAATCCATCATAACCGTTTCGGTCAAACATTCCCTTACACAACATGGAAGATGCTGACACATGGCAAAATGCTCCTACCACAAAGTGGGATGCCTATCTCCTCATGTGAGGACAAAATTATAAGTTGTCATACTCCATGTAGGATTGACACATCACCGTGCCACATCCCACAATATGACAATATGGAATTTTACAAATATTTACAACATAAGAAATTAATCAATAAATACAAACATTAACAATGTAAGGAATTACCAAGGTTGAGACACCTTAATTCCCAATAGAAGACATAGAGAGAGGGAGAGGGAGAGGGGGAGGGGAGGGGGAGGGATAAAAAGAGATAGAGAGAGATGGAGATAGAGAGAGGGAGACATGGAGGGAGAGACATAGAGAGAGATGTATAGAGAGGGAGAGGGAGAGGGAGAGAGAGATATAGAGACAAGGGGATAGAGATAGAAAGAGATAGAGGGAGAGATAGAGAGATAGCATTAGAGAGAGGGAAAGATATAGAGAGATATAGATATAGAGTTAGAGAGAGGGAGACATAGAAAGAGGTAGGGGGAGAGGGAGAGATAGAGGGATACATAGAGAGATAGAGAGGGAGAGGGAGAGGGAGAGGGAGAGAGATAGAAAGAGATAGGAGAGATAGATTTAGATATAGGGAATATATATAGGGATACATAGAGAGATAGAGAGGGAGAGGGAGAGGGAGAGGGAGAGATAGAAAGAGATAGGAGAGATAGATTTAGAGACAGGGACCCCTTAGGTCTCTTTCTCTCTCTATATATAGAGAGAGAGAGCTAAGGGGTCCCTGTGCCTTTACCCTGATGCATATTGTTGAACCCCTAAATTTGACTGTCTAAAATCTAAGGGATCCTCCAAATTCTAGAATCTACAATTTAATTCCTATGGATTTGAAACCACTCTCAAACATCCTACTAGTATATACATAAAATATAACTTCAAGTATAAGAAAGGTAAATGATAAAAGGTAAATACCAACTTAAATGTTTATTTTATGTATATACCCTTGGTCTCTTCCTAGATAGGAGCCTACTCTAGAGTGAAGGAAGTTCAAGGATTTGCATTTGAACTACTTTAAAATGTGAGCTCATGTTATAGTGCACTCCCATTAGAATGCGAGCTCGCATTATAATGCACTCGTGTTATAATATGCTCGTGTTATAATGCAAGTGCATTTTTTCCTACTTTGAGAAATTCCAACCCTAAGGGTTGTATTTGCCTTGGGCATCCAACCCAAAGGGTTGGAGGTACCTTTTGGATGCCAAGGACGTTTTTTAACAAAAGTTAGAAAATTTGACCAAATATCATGCGTTCTCCCCTATGGCTTACACATTTTTCAATGTCAATACGAAAAAATGCTAGGACGACTTCAAGTTTTGTATTAGCTTTCTAACCATGTATTTTTAAAAAAAATATGATAACATTAAGGTTTTCATCTTCAAGTTCTTTTGCTAATGTGTTCTTTTTTTTTTTTCAAAAACCTATGTCTAGTATTTCTAGTGTCATTTTGTACATGTTTATTGAAATTTGAAACAAATTAGATTTTGGATTCTAGACTCAATTCTATACACATTTTTTTAAATTTACTTTTGATTAGTTTTCAAAAAAATTAGGGGGGAGCACGCTCAAATTTTTATTTTTCAAGATGTGTCCCCTTTAAAAATTCATATATTCATTAAAAAATAATAGAAAAAACAAGCATAACTACATGGTGTTAGCTAATTTTCCACTGAAGTGATTTGTCTAATACTTAAAAAAAATTGACATTTTAGGGGGAGCACACCAGACACTGTTATATTTTTCTGACAAAAACAGGAGCACTTTATGTGCTCCCCCTAATTGAACCTCTTAATCTCCACCATTTTTAGAAAAAAGTAGTAGTTTTGAAACTAGACTCGGAGCACTACAAAACTTTTTCTTATCACATCTTCTAATTTTGAGCGTGACTATCTTCAATTTCTCATGCAAGGTTAGTTTTTTTTTTTTTTTTTTTTTTTTTTTTCAGAAAAAAAGTGGCCACTTATGACCCCCTTTTGGTCTCCCATTTCCATGCACATACCCAACCTGATCATTTGTAGCCTTAGTCGTACCCTCAATCCACGAGATGTGCCTTGTGCTTATTTGAATACCCAGCTTGATCATTTCGAACCTTGGCCTTACCCTCAACCCACGAGATGTGCCTTGTGTTTCTGCTTATCATGTGCAAAAACTATAAAAGTGCCAAAATCTTGGCTTTGTCCCAAGCTGATTAAAGCTTTTATAAACTGAAATTGCCAAGACTCTAGTGCTTAGAGTGGATGTCTGTGCTATGCATAGATGTCTAAAAAGCCTATTCTAATCTTGCAGTCATTTTTTGAAGTTGTCTTTTTGCTTGCATGATTCATCAAGATTTTCTTGATGCTTATTTGTGCCCAAATGACTCCTTTCCTTCATTTTTTGCCTTTGCCTACTCTATTTAAGTAAGTATATTTTCCATTGCAAAGGATCGATTCTTATTCATAATGAAGCTCTACTGAAATTGAGATCAATTTACTTTCATAGCAAAGCTCTGCCAAGCTTGAGAACAAGCATTACTATGATTTGTTTTATCAAGCTCTTACTACACTCTTTCCATTGAAGCGTGGTGAATTCTAAAGGATTCCAATTGGAACTACTTCTTGCTAAGTGGATTTCATCTCCTCATTGTGAGGTGATAAAGTTTTGATTAATTCTCATTTTTTGTACCTCGATTATTGCAAGCCTTTTGGTATATCGCATATCTTTGCAGGTTTATTAACATTTCCTACTTATCTCTTGCATGTAGAGATCACTATAAAAATCCACTCTAAGTCACTCATTAGGATTTATTTTATCAACATAGCATTGTTATTATGTCATTGCTTGTCACAATTCTAGACACACTTAGAATTCAGAGCACACACTATTTTATCAATTGATCAATCTAGCTATCATTGAGGTGGAAACACCAAAATGGGGTTTGACTAAGGAAAACTCCTATACAACCCAACCCTTCGTCTCTATCTCTATATTTGCAAATTCCATTAGGAGGTATGATGACCCAAGGAATGATCGAAAGGACTGGCACGAAGATCAAAGATAAGAAATTATATTGTACATGTGTCATACAAACTATAGTGTGGTGTACAGACATCTGCACCACACGTTGTCATCGAAGATAGTGGGCTTCATCCTCTTGTGCTAGGTTCCTTGTTATTATATTTTTCTATTTCTACATTTTGTTTTCTAAAATATTTCTGTCAATCTTTGTATTGAATGCACAAGAAAACTGAGGGGGGGGGTGAATCGGTTGTATTAAAGATTTCAAACCCTCGCAAACATTCAGATCCACATTAAGCTTTAAACATGTTATGATGATTAAGCATGAAAAGCAAATCACTGAAACTAAATCATATCAACACCACACACAAGAGAACACCAATTTTTACGTGGAAAACCTTACAAGGGAAAAACCATGGTGAGGATTAGCTCACAATATAATGTAGTAGCAATACTGAATTACAAAAGGCTCATTGCCAAATGATTCACTGCCCAGGGCTCACTGCCCAAAAGAAAGAATGCTCACTGCAGGTGGACTCATTATCCAAGTGGACTCACTACCCACTAAGAAATAAAGAAAGAAGAGAAGAGTGGATCATTGCCAAGCTTTGAACTGATATAATTGCATCTAACCTATGCATGGAGTTCAATTCCAATGAAGCTTAATGTCTATCACAACACAAACAACATCTTCGTAGCAACACTAAAAATAGTAGACACCTTATGCTCACTGCATCTAGTAGCCTAACACATGAAAGCTCTGATTGCACTAATTAAATCCACATCATAAACATCATATCCCTTGTGCATCCATACATCAACTCCTTGACACTTATTTATACCATCATCAATCATGAAAACATTCTCCAAGGTTGGCAACATGACTTAACCCATAAAATTCAAATTAGGTCTGGACCTAAACATTCCCATAGAGGAAAGGAATGAATTCAGACCACAACATGCCTTAGCATGAACCTAAATCCACTCTAACATGCTTCAACATGCTTTCACAATCAACGAAGCACAACTGTAATTAGTGTAAACAACGAAGTCAACCAAACTTGTGTTAACACTATGAACTTTTAAGTGCACGCTTCCTCAAGACCAAAAGATGACATGCAAACCATGCACCAAGCTTGAACATGATCTAGAAACATCCACAAGCACCTAAAAACCAACAAGTTTCTTTGCAACATATTTCACCTGAAGAAACTTCACATCAGAGTACTTAACCAACTATATAATGCTCTGTCATCATTGGTAACTTAAGAAATGTACTTACAGAGTACCAAACCACAGACCACTTGAGTTGAAGGAAAATATAGACTTTATAAGCACACATCTAAAACTGCAACACCTGAAACCATTCTGCGGAGAAATGCGGAGCAAAATACTTTCTCCCAGACACTCTGCAAACACTATCAAACATTGTTCTCAAACTGGTGAACACAACTTCCATTGCACAATGATCTGAAGCACCAAATTCTAGATTTAGCATCTTCAAACACTTCTAAACAACATATCCAAACTGCATACTCAAATCTCCAACACAAAAGAAGTGCGGAGCAAAAATTTGAACAACACTCTGTAAGCCAGAAGACTTCTTCAACACACTATTTCCATAATTAATCAAAATTTATCAAAAGCACTTGGAAACCCAACAACAAAAGCATATCCTCAACTTCTTCAACACCTCTACAAAGAAACCAAATCACTTTTAGTAAGACAACTTAATCAAACAACAACAACCTCATCATAAGACACAGTTGACACCAATGACAACACAAGCTTGTTGACATCAATGACAACACTGATTAGCACATACTTGCAACACTCTATATTTTCTCATTTTATTTAGTTTAGTTATCTATTTTCTATTCGATTGCAACAAAGGGATATAGCCTAGACATTCTCACCCTTCCTGATTGGATAGCGACGATATATACATCTTAATCGACTAGTATCCTAGTGTTCAATAGATAATTGTTTCTGATTATGACTAGATTAGTTAGAGGCAATTTTTCTATTAAACACTCCCAAACTATTCCCCATCATCAATTTCATTCCTCTGTTCTTCCTTTTTGGGTCACACCCTTTTATTTCCAAATCTCCCCTGGGTGACCCTAGATCTCCCAGGGGCCAACCCTAAAACTCCCCTGGGTGACCCACTTTCCATGTGCTTTTAATAAAAACTAATAACACCATCGCATAGTTCTAAAAAAATTATGTAATTTAAAAATAATGGCATCTAAAAAGGAGTTCATATGTGCCCGAACGAGATCCCAGAAGCTCCCTATGTCTTGTAAGATCCCCATGGGTGACCTACCCTGACAAACTAGGGGACCTTGGATCTCTATGGGTGTCAACCTTGAATCTCCCAGGGGGCAACCCAAGATCCCATGGGTGACATGCCCTACTAAACTGGGCAACCCAATCATGTTTTAACTTGCGGGATTTCTTCCAATTTTGGCCCAAATTTGCTCCAAATTGAGCCCTGATTATGTGAGTCACCTTCCCTAACTGATCATCAATTTCTTTTGACTGATTCAAGACTCAATCACTCCATTTAAACTCCAAATTAATTCTTCTCATCTCTCAATCAATCTCATGCTAACTCCATTCCTCCTTAAGTGATAAGCTATCAAGCCTAGTACACTCTTGAATTAGGCCTATTCACTCCTTAATCAACCTAGTTCATTGTCCAATCAATCTTGTTAACTCTTCAATCAAATGAGTTAACTCTCAATCATCTCCACCATTGTTGTGCCTCTCCAACCTGTAAATACCTCTCACCTCTTCATTATTTCTCAAGTTCGAGAATGCTCTTCTCATCTTTACAAGATTTTTCAAGCTTCTTCACAGGCCTTTGAGCCCCTTTGTTCATTTCTTTAGTTTTAATTTTTGTAAAGCTTCAAATCTTTCCTTTGGTAGGAAAATTCATTGTTGTAGACTTGTGCCCAACTTTGATTTTTGTTCTCCACAACATGCTTATCCACTTTGTAGGACTTATGAGCCTTTTTCTTTCATAGTTTAGTTTCCAATCTTTCAAAAGATTTAATAGCGTCATTACGCTCACAAATTGATTTCGAAAAAGCCAAGCCATAGTGCTTCATTAGCTTCAATAGCTCAACTCTTCATAGCGTTCAAAGCTAATTCCCATTTTCAATCAATTGCTACTTCATCCCTGTCATTAAGAGGAGTTCCCTGCTACTGTAGAGGAGAGGAGGTTTCCACACAAGGACTTCTTAGGATACGCGAGGCTCATGCACCAAAGAGAATCTAGGTTTTTCATGCTTTCATAGTTAATTAAATCAAAAATTTGCTCTTAGAGAATTAATCTTTTGTATTGCTATTTCCTTGGTAGGATTTAATTTGATTTGATTTGATTATATTAGCATTGTTTAGAATAGATTCATTACAATACATAGATTACAAATTTATTCTAGTATTCTCATTTCTAGATTAGATTCAAAATTGCCTTGAAAAACACAAAAACATAGTTTAGATTGAATTTGAGAAAATTCATATTAATTGCATTCATATTTCAATTCTTAGTTAATTAGATCACTTTATTACTGGTGAATACAACTTCCATTGCACGATGATTCGGAGCACCAAATTCTAGATTTAGCATCTTCAAACACTTCTAAACAACATATCCAAACCGCATACTCAAATCTCCAACACAAAAGAAATGTGAAGCAAAAACTCGAACAACACTTTGTAAGCCAGAAGACTTCTTCAACACACTGTTTCCATAATTAATCAAAATTTCTCAAAAGCACTTGGAAACCCAACAACAAAAGCATATCCTCAACTTCTTCAGTACCTCTACAAAGAAACCAAATCACTTTTAGCAAGACAACTTAATCAAACAACAACCTCATCAGAAGACACAGTTGACACCAATGACAAAACAAACTTGTTGACATCAATGACAACACCGATTAGCACATACTTGCAACACTTTGTATTTTCTCAGTTTATTTAGTTTAGTTATCTATTTTCTATTCAATTGCAACAAAGGGATATAGCCTAGACATTCTCACCCTTCTTGATTGGATAGCGACGATATATACGTTTTCATCGACTAGTATCCTAATGTTCAATAGATAATTGTTTCTGATTATGACTAGATTAGTTAGAGGTAATTTTTCTATTAAACACTCCCAAACTATTCCCCATCATCAATTTCATTCCTCTGTTCTTCCTTTCTGGGTCACCCCCTTTTATTTCCAAATCTCCCTTGGGCAACCCTGGATCTCCCAGGGGCCAACCCTGAAACTCCCCTGGGCGACCCACTTTCCATGTGTTTTTAATAAAAACTAATAACACCATCACATAGTTCTGAAAAAAATATGTAATTTAAAAATAATGGCATCCAAAAAGGAGTTTGTATGTGCCCGAACAAGATCCCATAAGTTCCCTATGTCTTGCAAGATCCCCATGGGCGACCTACCCTGACAAACTGGAGGACCTTGGATCTCTAGGGGTGTCGACCTTGAATCTCCCAAGGGGCAACCCAAGATCCCCATGGGCGACATGCCCTACTAAACTGGGCAACCCAATCATTTTTTAACTTGCGGTATTTCTTCCAATTTTGGCCCAAATTTGCTCCAAATTGAGCCCTGATTACGTGAGTCACCTTCCCTAACTGATCATCAACTTCTTTTAATTGATTCAAGACTCAATCACTCCATTTTAACTCCAAATCAATTCTTCTAATCTCTCAATCAATCTCATGCTAACTCCATTCCTCCTTAAGTGATAAGCTATCAAGCCTAGTACACTCTTGAATTAGGCCTATTCACTCCTCAATCAACCTAGTTCACTGTCCAATCAATCTTGTTAACTCTTCAATCAAATGAGTTAACTCTCAATCATCTCCACCATTGTTGTGCCTCTCCAACCTGTAAATACCTCTCACTTCTTCATTATTTCTCAAGTTCAAGAATGCTCTTCTCATCTTTACAAGATTTTTCAAGCTTCTTCACAAGCCTTTGAGCCCCTTGTTCATTTCTTTAGTTTTAAGTTTTGTAAAGCTTCAAATCTTTCCCTTGTTAGGAAAATTCATTGTTGCAGACTTATGCCCAACTTTGATTTTTGTTCTCCATAGCATGCTTATCCACTTTGCAGGACTTATGAGCCTTTTGCTTTCAAATAGTTTCCAACCTTTCAAAAGATTTAATAGCGTCATTACGCTCACAAATTGATTTCGAAAAAGCCAAGCCATAGTGCTTCATTAGCTTCAATAGCTCAACTCTTCATAGCGTTCAAAGCTAATTCCCATTTTCAATCAATTGCTACTTCATCCCTATCATTAAGAGGAGTTCCCTGCTACTGCAGAGGAGAGGAGGTTTCCACACAAGGACTTCTTAGGATACGCCAGGCTCATGCACCAAAGAGAATCTAGGTTTTTCATACTTTCATAGTTAATTAAATCACAAATTTGCTCTTAGAGAAGTAATCTTTTGCATTGCTATTTCCTTGATAGGATTTAATTTGATTTGATTTGATTATATTAGCATTGTTTAGAATAGATTCATTACAATTCATAGATTACAAATTTATTCTAGTATTCTTATTTCTAGATTAGATTCAAAATTGCCTCGAAAAACACAAAAACATAGTTTAGATTGAATTTGGGAAAATTCACATTAATTGCATTCATATTTCAATTCTTAGTTATTTAGATCACTTTATTATTCAACTTTGGAAAAAGAACCAAAAATTGTCTTGCATTCATAAAAAAACACAAAAAAAATAGGAAACTTAGGAAAACCAAACCCTCGATTTCATCACGAGGTACATTTTACGTTCAAACAATGTCAAACCCTCAATCACATCATGAGGTACATTTCACAATTCACATTTATTTAGAAGTGAAACAAACCTTTGACCTCAAGTTGAAGTCAACAAAAGTTGGCTCAAGTCAAACTAGGTCAAACTTAGTCAACAAACTCTTTCCCAAGCATTCGATGTGCCCAGGGATTAGAGAAAATTGGATTAGGGCTATTCTCAAAGAGAGACGAAATCGATCCGAGAGCACATCATGTACAATAAACCATAGAAGAGGAAGGACACACACTTAGGATAATCCAACAAGAAAATAACATGCAATGAATCATCCAAGAAAATGAGGATAGGTTACAATGCTCTAGACTC
Organism: Cunninghamia lanceolata; assembly: GCA_027924645.1. NCBI lineage: Eukaryota > Viridiplantae > Streptophyta > Pinopsida > Cupressales > Cupressaceae > Cunninghamia > Cunninghamia lanceolata. Next base: position 634,675 of record BSBN01000435.1, on the reverse strand, counting down.
ATCAACGAGAACAATAGTCTACCAATTAGACATTGGAACCTAAGACATCCTAATAGGAGACATAGCATTAGTGACCCTTCGGGTCATATAATTATCTCCACCACAATAGCCCTAGAAAGAGCTTGACAATTCATTTTTTTCCAAGGTTAGAAAGGCTCAACAATTCATGCATGGACCTCTTTTTTCTACCATTCAATTACCCTTCTATATTGCAATCCATTGGTTTAATACACATCCACAATAAATCACTATTAACACATAGAAAGACATTGACATAGTTGTGTTTATATTTAGGATTTGTTTAACCAAACTTGTGGCTTGCTAGATTATATGGATTTGTTTGAGCGAACTCATGGAATCCAAATTATTTGCAATTAAAAAAAGGAAGAAGATGATTAAATTAGAAAGACCGATATGGTTTATTGATGGTGTCAGGCTCAACATCTTCTTCATCACCACTAGCCATGGAGATGGCCTATCACTATCTGAATGAACTCCAAGCAGAACAACACTAAAAATAAGTAAAACGAGAGAATTTAGGATAGATGGGGTGATTTGTTTCTTGTTCAATATGAATGCAAACACTACATTGAAGGCCAATTGATTGGAACAAAGAAGAGAATATGTTGAAGCTAACATAAAAGAAACACCTCAAGAGTAAAGTAAATTGTCTCCTGCTACAAGCAAGCCCAAGGCTACATGATGAGACCCAATTTGGGTCTGAGGGTTATAAGTCTAGAGGATCCCTTTTTCTTTTTAAGAGAGAAAAACAATGCAATAGAGTTGAGAGCCATCTACTATTACCACCATTATCAAAATAATATTTGCTAAGGGTAGTAGCCGCTTGACCAACAATAAGTATAAGAATGCTTGATACCACAAGTACCAAGTGGCTTTTACTTCTCTCAAATATTCAAGTCCCATTTCTTTCCCCACTCCTTGCAATTCATTTTTTTCCAAGGTCAGAAAGGCTCAACAATTCATGCATGGACCTCTTTTTTTTCTATCCTTTAATTACCCCTCTATACTACAATCCATCGATTTAATTCCCATCCACAATAAATCACTGTTAACACATAGAAAGATATTGACATAGCTGTGTTTATATTTACAATTTGTTTAAGCAAATTCGTGGCCTATTGAATTATTTGGATTTGTTTGAGCGAACTCATGGCATGCTGAATTCTTTACAATTAAGAAAAAGGGAAGAAGACTATTAACTTAGAAAGACATACATGGTGTACCGACAATGTCAAGCTCAACAACATCTTCTTCATCACCACTAACCATGGAGACGACGTTGTAGTTGGTGATGGATTGGAATGGAGGAGAATAAGGAAGGATTGAAGAATAGTGAGCCGAATTTGGATGTGGATGTGAACACATTTCTTTCTGTCTTTTTCTCTTGTATGCAATTCTCTCCGTCTCTTTCTATCCTATTTCATGAGTGGCGTTAACCTACAAATTACACCAATATCCGTTCACATTTTTTATCCATAGGAGCTCAAAATATGAGCCAATTATTAATTTTTTTTTGTGAATATTATTTGTTAGAAAACTTGCATATAAACTTTATAAAATATTAATATTTGTTTAACATAAAAAATACTTATTTATTATTAATTTATTTTAAAAAATTAATAATATCTACTAAAGTCGCTACTAATTAACTACTTGAAAACTAAAGATTCCAAACATCTATATAACTAACCCTTATATAATTAAAAGGGAAAAAACATATAAATAGGTAATTTCTGAACGAAAACATATTTTAGAAAAAAAAATCCTGAGCTTGTTATCCTTTTGCTTTTACTTTCGTATCATAGCAGTCAAATCTCAAACTGACTGTAACCACTTTAGGCAATTGAATTTTTATGAGCTTCAGTGGCTTTGCCACTAGGTATCGATGGTCTTGTTAAGATAGATGTGGACTCCCTCGAAACTCAAAGCTCATGGGCCTGACAGAACAAAAATGAAGGACAGTGGTTCTTCCTTCGGCTTTAAACAACAGGTAGGCCTTATGCCTGATCTGCAGCAATTAATTCATGATATTTTTGATAATTATATACATTTTGCAATCACACGAAATCTTAAATCCAGAAAAATGAACACAAAATCTTGAATTAGATAATAATGCCAAGTTTAATAGCTAGTCAATAAAAAACGCATCTTCAAAGTAAGAGATCCAGTAAGCATTGACGGTCTTCAGATCTTATGGTGTTACTTTGTGAGATTAAGATTTGTTGAATAACAGGCGGTGCAGGTGGCTCTGTGGATTACATGGCTGGCTGGGTTTCTGCTGATAGGGATGTCTCTTCATGCTATACAGTTGCTGCCTTCACTGAAGGAGACAGATCAAGGCAAAGGAAAAGATATGGATGTTGAGGGCATCAGTGTCACAGTATTCTCTGCAGCAGGGCCTTTTGTGGGCAATCGGGGAGCACGCCAGGCAATGGCAGTGCAGTCATGGCTTGCTTTGGCTTCAGATCTTCAAGTGATTTTGTTTGGCCAACACCCATCTGTGCTGTCCTTTGTCAAAACACTTAATCATCCTCGTGTTGCAGTGGACTCTGCCATTGATTTCACGTAAGTATTACCTTTCTCAACTGACCCCTCATTGTTTTTCTTTGATTTTGATCTGGGTTTGTGGCTTTCGGATTTCATTTTATTATCATACCATCCTTCTTTACCACATCAATTGACCACAAGTGGGTTATAAAAACAATGCATGATATAATATTGGTCTCTGTTCTGGCCTCTCACATATAAATGATAAACAACTCACTAGCATTCTATCAGTGGAAGGATGAACATTCATACAATAACCCAGTGAAGATGGGTTATCTAAAGGAGGATTGGAGAACATTGTTAAAGCCTAAAATGGCACCACAGTCGGAGAAGGTCTCCATATATGTTTAAGATATGCATGAAACACATGCATTTTATCCGGAGTTTAGAGGAAGCTATAATGCTTATGATATCTCACATGTTGAAAGTAGTCTCCTTTATCATATTTGCTGTATTAGGCAAGTATTCAGTTGCATACAGCAAACCCTCTTCCCACGTTTGGAGAGGTGAGGCTAGTGATAACATACAACTAATTCTTGCTTAATCCAAAGAGGAGAACATACAAATAAACGAATCTATGACAACTTCAGTAGAGTAATGCCACAAGAAAGAAATCTAGAAGAGAAATAGAGAGAGAACACAAGATATACTCTGGAAAAACCCAACCTCCAAAGCACACCCAAAATGTATTACTCTTCAAAATAGGTTACAATACACTAGTTGAGTTGCAACACTTCAATGGAGATCAACACTCTATATCTGGAGGAATTTTGGCAACATAACCTTGCATAAAACCGGCCATACAATCTGCATCCGAAGCTCTTTCTATATATGCCAAGAAGATCTAGGAAACTATCAATGGTTTTCCAAAACAATGGGCTCAAAACCATGAGCCAAGTCTTGGTCCAACTAGTCCAAGTTGGACCCATGTGCCTTCTTCCAAAAGTAACTCCTCTCGAAATAGAATGTAACTCCCCAGTTGACCATTTGACCCTCAAGACCAAGAAGAGTCTAAGTAACCCCCAAGCACTTCATGTGGGTGCAATAATTGCTCTTACACACCTCTTATAGTCGGCTAAAAATAGCCAGTCAAAGATGTTAGTCATAGTCCGCATAGTAACTCCCTATTCAATGACTTTTTACAACTTTCATTACTCGAATGACACATGGCAAAGAGTGCCAACTAAGGAATCTCAAGAATCCTTCCAATTGGAGTGTCATTTTCCATGTAGGCACATTTTTTATAATATTTATAAATATTAAATAATTCAACTAGACCTAGGACTTGCAAGGATTACAACACCTAGTCCTAACACTGTCAACTTAGGAATAGCATTTTGGAAAGAAATGTTAGTCTCACAAGGGAACACCTCAATCAGAGAAGGAATGCCTACCAAACCTCCAACATCAACAGGAATAACCCCGTATTCATCCTGATCTAGAATACAATGGAGAACACTCATCCAAACCTTGAGGAACCATATTCAAATCAATATCATTGTTATCAACTTCCATTTTCCTCTTATCAGGGTTTAAGGTTTCAACTTCTTTAGAACTAAGAGCACTAGAGCTTTTCTGAACTAGAGGGCAGCTTTTCCTTACATGGTCATCTTTCTTGTAGAGAAAGCAAGAGTTCAATCCCCCAAGCCCGTTAATCTTACGTGAAAAAAATTGATCCATGAATCTCAAACTGGACAACATTAGGGAAACAAGAAGAGAGTATTAATGAAATTATTACCCTTGTGTTCAAGTAGGCAAGGAAGATCTTGTGTCCGTAGTTTCTCTGACTTCCCTTAGTGGTTTCAAATATGTAGGATAAAAAACTAGACATATGGTGGAACAATGCAAAATTTCTATCCATCTAGGGGATGATTGCACACCCACTTCCTTGGGATTTACCATAGGGTCCTGTGGAAAAGCCTTGAACATAGAAAGACTAACATTCTATAAATTTTTTGCAATAACTCTTTTTTGCATGCTATTATTTTTAAATACACACAAAAAGAATCATTTTTGCAACATCGAAGAGAAAGAAACATATAGCCCAAATTTTTTTCTCCACACAACCTATCCAATCATCAACAAAAATTCTTGACAGTAGAACTTTTAGGATGAAACAAATGAAGAAAATGCTTACACTCTTAAAGCCTTTGTTCTTCATTTTTTAACATTGACTGCATAGAAACATTAGGCACCAAGGAAAGAACAGAGGGAAGCTCACCTTGTTCACCATTTGTTTTTGTCTAGGCTCCACGGGGACGCGTCCCCTGTCCCAGAACCCCTGTCCCCGTACCGGGGACGTTTTGGGGATGCGGGGATGGGTAGGAAACGTCCCCTATCCATCCCCCCTTCCTCGGGGACGTCCCCTAAAAATTCGGGGACGCAGGGGACGGCTAGCCGTCCCTGGGACGGCCGGGATGTTCCTTGACCGTCCTGGGGATGGCTGACAGTCCTGGGGACTGCTGACAGTCCCGGGGATGGCTAGCCGTCCCCTGCGTCCCCGAATACTTTTGCAATAGATTTAAAAAAAACACATTTTTTTAAATAAAAAAAGGGATGGGGGGCCCACGAGGACCCCCACATCCCTTTAAACATACCCTAAACCTAAAATAGAGATCATATCAACCAAAAAGAAAAAAAAGAAAAAAACATAACTCATTTTCACATTCTGCATTGGTGAACAACAGTTTGAAAGGAGAAAGAGGAGCAACAGTAGTTTGAAGAGGTTAACAACAGTTTTAGGAGAGGCTGATTGGGGACAGCCATATATTCTCTATGTTTTTGTCATTTTGTTGTTGAAACTTGCAGCCTTTGGGCATTTTGATGTAATTTTGATATAATATATATGCAGATTGTCATTGAAACAATTAAATTTTGTTTATTTGTTTGCCAATTCTCATGTGACAAGTTGAAAACTAAGTTCAAGTGTAATATTATTGTTCTGTATTCATTTTTTAAGGTTCTATAATGTCTATAATGAATGCCTTATTAATGTTATCATATAAATATTTGAAATTTCCCTATATTTAAAAAAAAACTTATTTTTTAGTAGCCGTCCCCTAAAAAATGGCCAAAAAAAAATGTCGTCCCCGAATCTCGTCCCCTCGTCGCCGCCCATCCCTGTCCCCGAAACTTGGGGGAGCATAGGTTTTTGTTAGTGCTTGGATGGTCTTTCCATCTTTACCAACAGCCTAAAAACGAACTCCCTCCAAAATTTCCACTTTTTTATCATTTAGCAAGGCTTGCATAAATGTTTTTGTACCCATTGGATTTTCCTTGTTCTTTGGGATTTCTTGGCCATCATTTATTGAACAACTATTTTTTCTGTCACTTTTCTTCTATGTTGCCGAATCGGCTGATATAAAGGCCATTCTGGGTACAAAATGTCTTGAAATTGGAGCCATATTCGGATCCCTTGTGGATTTGACTAGGATTCAATTTTTATGTACCGAAATGACTCCACTCTTTGCTAGTTGAACCTGATTGATTCTAGTAATGACATGGCATCTCTAGAGCGAATCTTGAGTGATTCTAGAGGCAGATGTGATTTTCAAAGGTTTGTTTTTTACTTTTTGGACCGAAAAAAGCCTTAAATGAATGAAACGACCCCGTCCCAAAAACACGGGGTTTTTGGCATTTCCCCTAGACCCTTGCAAGGGGCACTCCCCCTTGACCCTGTTAGGGGCTCCACCCCCAGACCCCCACCCACCACCATCCCACCACTGTCCCCCTGCTGTCCGCAAACTTAGGCCCTTGGTCCCCAAAACCCATCCCCTCGTCCCCCCATCCCCTCATCAGGAAACTCCGTAGAACATAGTTATAGACTAGAAATCTTGGTAAAAAACTTGATGGAGAGCAAACCTGTAGAGAGGTTTTATTTGTTTAATTCATGCAAAAGAGACATCTAATCCTGACAAATATCTAAAGGATGATGATACGTTTCAAGGCATTTCCTATGCCTTTATGCCATTTTAGCTAAAATCCTTGTCTCTGGCTATTTACAAGCCCAACAAAAATCCTTGTCTTAGGCTTTTTACAAGCTCAAACTATAGTCATAAAGAAGAGAGGCATGTTAGGACACACCTTGAGAGGTTGTGTTTGCACGCTCATAGCAGGCAGCTCACCATAAGTGCACTGGCATAGTTTTGTTCTACAGGGAAGGAAAATGCAAATTTAGCTTCAGAAGTATACACAAAGGTTCCTGAAAATGCCTAGGACCAGCTTGATTCAGTTTAGGAAAAATCTGATTGGGAAAGTAATGTTAGTGGAGGCCATTAAATTACATATCACCGCTTGAGCTTATGACCACTAGAAACCTCACTACCATGATTAGTTGTTGACCAAGTATGTTTGAGGACTCTTCATGCTTTAGGTCTTTTCTTGACCTAGTTGCATCCAGGAGACCAAATTTGACTTTATTTCATATAGTTGTACTGATTTGTGATATTTCATGGGAAACTCTAACTGCAAGGGTTGTAGGAATCTCTTCCTTACGAGACACTAGATGTAAAATGATATTGACTGTCCCTAATCATGATTGTGAAACAAAACACGACATATGAAATTAAGAACCTCTGTGTTCTTAATCACATGGTTCAAATGCTTGCAGAAAAATGCATGAAGCTCCTCTAGAGCGTGATGAAAGCCTATCTCCTCCAAATACAATACAAAATGGAGAAAGCAGAGAGCTTTGGCATCAAATATGTTGTATACAACACATAACTCGTTTACTTGCCTCTTGCTTTGAATAGTTCACCATTGTGGTGAGATGCATTGAATGCAAAAAGGCATGAAAAAGACGAGTAGAGGAGGAAAAGTGAAGGGAAAGTGATTGGGTTGCTGATTTTAAAAATCTAATGCAATTCATATGTTGATTGCCTAAAAGCACTAATACTTGTCATGCACATGTGAGTGGAATGTGCCTAGTATTGCCCCCTCAAGTTTCACAAGCCCATCACCAAAGATGATGAGAAGTGCTTATTGAAAGGAGCTCCAAGAAACAAAGGCCTTGAATTAAGTTCATGCAATATGATATCTTTAAATCCTACCATTTGTAGGGAGAGTGATGAGTGAGACTCCCAGCTTCCTCAATCCCCAGTTATGAAGGTCTGTTGCACAATTGACCCATTGTAGATGTGTGACGAAGAAACCAAATCAAAATGTGAAGCAAGTGCTCTACCCTTTTCAAACATAGAGTTGATCTACCAATTGTGGCAAATGCTGTTAGACATAGTGCCAGTCATAGTTTTAAAACTTGCTGAGTACTCGCAATAATTTTTAACAACTGAGCAACTCACACATTTACTCGTGGGCAAGTTTCGATGAGTTTTATAGAGAAACTCACGACAAGTACTTGTGAATACTTGACAAGTCTGCAGGAGAAACTCAAATAGGCAGAGTTTCTGCCACGTTTTGCTGAGTTGGTGAGTCCGAGTCAAAATCAGGTCTATTGTGTTTTGCCAAGTCACAAGGTTTTGAATTATGGTGCCAATGGCAATCGAAGAATCACCCACTATTGCTAAACGTTTGATACACAGAGAGCCAACTTAAGTCCCTCCACAAGATTGCTTGCTTTCATTCTATTTTTCATGTCCTTACTTTGTTTTATTGACAAAACATGAATAAATGAGCCCAGCAAGCATTTAGGAATGCCACCCGCCCCTGCAGAGAAGGTTTCTATGGGGTGCAACATCAAAGTTGAGTTTCATGGATTGATGTCAGTGACCAACCATCAAATCCCATCTCATGTATTTGCTTTATTACCTTCCTTGTTATCAAGGGGAGACCCTGAACTATCTTTGCAAGAAGAAAAAATAAAGGATTATGAATCAAATTAGAAATAGACAAGGCATTTCAAAGTCAGTTAGAAATTCACCTTAGCCATCCTTGAAAAGCCAGGATTTCGAAGGCCTTCCATCTATTGGATCAAAGCGTGCATAGTCTGCACTCCATAAGTGTTCTTATTAATGTATCTCCTCGAGATTTCTCTAACTTAAGACACAATGCCAGATTAATCATTAATGTTTTCTTTATCACCCTTTGTCTTCATTAGTATGCTGTGGGCAGAACTCTCAAAGATGCTAAGCATAAGAGAGAAATCAAGGGTATTGAAGTGACACCCAAAGAAAAAAACAAATGACCTGCAACAAATTCCTCAGGAAAGGATTGTTTAAGAAATGAGAAATTTTGCAAGAATTATTAATACCTGCTTGGTAGCAGCAGGGGCAAATATAGATGTCTGGGTTATATCTGTTAAATGCCTCTACCAAGAAGCAAATTCAAAATGCTGAAAACATTTAAAATAAATATTTCTAAGATCTTTACCTGCTTGTGCATTCCAGTTAGTTATTGTCTCCTTAAAATTCAAGATTAGCAATGGCCTCTCTGAAAACTCAAGGAAAGAATCGATGCTTGGTCAAACAGCCAGCTTAGTGTAGCAAGTGAGTTCAATTAATTGAATGTTTGCTTTGCAATGGCTATTATGTTTATTCAATGCATTCCATCAATAAGAGGAATCTGCAGGGAGATTTAATTAATTCTCAGGAGCTCGATTCCTTGATAAGAAATAATTGTCCAAGTATTGTTATCAGATAGAGAAGTCCACAATTATGCATATCAACCATGGATAGAAAGAATTCCAAGTTTGAAGGAACATGAAGTTGAGTTGTGATATCAACAATGGAGTCAAGATATATTTTTCAGAGGATTCTAGTGGATGCCACCCATCAGTCAATTCACTTGCTACCTTTAACAATGCCTTACACAATTCTAATACGTTGCTTCAAGCATTGTTATCAAATACAGAGGTTCACAGTTATGCATATCAATCCTTGATAAAAGGATCTCAAATTTGGAGGGACATGAAATTCAGTTGGGATATCAACAATAGAGTTAGAATTATATTTTGGGAGGTATTGTGGAGGCCATCCATCAACTAATTCAGTCGCTACCTTTAACAATGCCTCATGCAATTGCAGTACATTGTCTCAAGCATTGTTATTGAATAGAGAAGTCGGCAATTGGGCATATTAACTCTAGGTAGAAAGGATCTCAAGTTTAGAGGAACAGGAATCTGAGTTGGGATATTTGTATGAATTTGAGTTCTTGTGGAGGCCATCCATCAACCAGTTGAGTTGCTACCTTTAATGATGCCTCATGCAATTGCAGTACATTGCCTCAAGCATTGTCATCCAATAGAGAAGTTGGCAATTGGGCATATTAACTCTAGGTAGAAAGGATCTCAAGTTTAGAAGAACAGGAATTAGAGTTGGGATGTTCATATGAATTTGAGTTCTTGTGGAGGCCATCCATCAATCAAAATTTTTGCTACCTTTGACAATGCTTAATGCAATATGCAGTACTTTGCTACCAAGCCATTCTGGAATTGGTGGCTCTGCAGTCAATTGCCATATAAGCTGGCTGCTGAACACTGACAGAACTGCTCAGTTCAACCCCGGTTGAGCTGGCTGAGGCAGCAAACTAAGGGACAATAATGGCAACATCATTCTTCTATATCATATAATTTGGGAGAAGCTATGGACAATGCTGCAGAGTTCGAAGTTAGTAATCCAACATGGAAAAGTGTAAATTTTGCAGGGGATCAATAACCTGTCATCTTACCATTGATAACTGATAAGGTGCCAGATGACATTAATTGGAGAAAAAACAGTGATTGACTGAAGTCTACGATTTAAGTCCTCCACTTTATTGCATACATGTTCTCAGCTGATAACCTTGCAAAACTAAGAGTATAGCTCCTACAAGGAAATTTAATCGTCAGAAAACCACCTCTTTTTTGTGGGTTCCAATGAACCACCCTATTTAAGAGAAAATTAGGGCAACATGGAAGAAGTTAATAGAAAATTAATCAAAGTTTGCATTTAATGCCACTAACTTAGCATTCTAATGCAGGCCTATTTATCCATTGCAACTTTCCATCTAAAGATATCACAAAGCTTGTATCATGTCTGCAAAATATTGAGATGTCTGGCAATCACCTTCAACAGCATAAGTGGCTGATTCCATGTTCTAGTCAGCTGCCAGCGAGACTAGCTGAATGATCTGCTGCAGAGTTTGTCATTGATGTCACAGGATTCCTCCAATTCTGGTTAGCATTCAGGATTTCTTATACAACTAAGGGCTTCTGCAATATATAGTAGTGGCCAATGAACTCTACCATGGAGTACAGGAAGCTATGTCTAAGCATGGAGAGTAGATTGACATGCAGGTATGCACTATATATGCTAAGATGGCAGCCCAGGAAGTTACTATAGCTGGGCTACGAGCACGGATCATCAATTTTTTTGTGCTTTTATTTTCTCAAATAAATACACTACTGGGGTTTTTCTTCTTCTGCAGCCTGAAGACTGTCCTTCACTTACAATCGAGGAAGTTTGTCCATATTATTTTTACTACAGGTACCTTTTGTTTAAAGAGAAGGTTACACATGAGCTGAAACTTATGGCCATCAAGATCCAACAGCTGTTGTAGAAGCATAATGCTTTGAATCAATAATGTTAATGGTTTTTAATGTGTTGGCTAACCAGGTATTATGATGGAGAAAATGAAAAGTCTGCAGCTTTCATCATAGATAATGCTGATATAAATGCATATTCTAGTGAATGAGTTTGTTCTTTGCCTCTTTAACGGGACAATTTTGTAAGTGGAGAAAACTGTTACAATACAATCATATCAGCCATGCTGCCAGCTTTTGGAATTTCAAGCCATGTTAAATTTCAGGGACATAGTCGCATAAATCAATATATTTATCTTTTGGACTTATACTGACAAAGAAATATAATGATATAAATGACATTTTAAAGAAATATAATGATATAAATGACATTTTAAGATAACTCTGAAGATGCATTTCTTAGGCCCTACACAAATTATGTTGAAAGTTGAAATACACTTCTAATAATAAACATAAATGTTAAATATGCATTATATGTCCTCTGATATTGCAAGATACTACCTCATCTGTTCGAATATAAAATATTTTTATTGGCATGGTTTGACAACAGCCTAGTTCTTTCTACTAATATGCCATTCATGTGCCGTTTGTATAGTTATGTGTTTATACAGACTGAACGGTTCAGTGGTGAAGGCATGTGCCGTTCATAGAGGAGGGCACATGTTCAAGTCCAAAGGGTAGGGTTGTGTACCTTGTTGAACAATAATGTGGTAAATGGAAAAACAACCTCCTTATGGGCTTCCACAAGAGGGGTCTCATACTCCAACTTGGTGTCTCACTTGGTGGTGTGTCATGTCCCTTTTTTCCTGCCACTAATTTATTATTATTAATTAAAAATAGTGTTTTTCAACACTACTATCATTCATATATATATATAATAAAACAAAGTAAAATTCAAATTTCAAAAGTGGTGCTCAATTTGGGCCCATGATGCCTATTCAAGGAAAGGTATATCTACAAGTTTCATTCTTCCATTTTGGCATCTAATTTTGGTATTACAATCAAGTATTCTGGAGTATTTTCCGTTGTGCAAGAGAGGACGAAACCCCTTGACTGCACCCTGCGAGGTTAGGACGAAACCCTACCTCTGTTTTGGCAAATCCACACAGGGTTTGCAGATTGAACTAACATTTGTGATCTCATTTTAAATTTCAGGAGTATGGGCACTGAAGGAAATCAAGTGCTGCTTGTGCAAGAATCCATCCATTCCAAGGGAATCACGCCAATTTTGGGAAGGTGCCAAAGAGGGAATGTGTAGGTTGCTGGTTAAGGCCAGACCTAGGCGACAATTTATCATCAACAGGCAAATCTGGAGGATTTCACAAATCAGGAAGGCAAATCACAGTCATATCCTTTCACTGGAGGAATCTAAAAATCAAGAGGCGAAGTCATATCGTATTCGTTGGGCAAATCCAAATTTTTCCAGACCTGCCGCCAGCAAAGGAGTTATTTCCAACAACTCACACCAATAGTTACCAGGCACAAAAGTCTTTAGAATCTGCATTATACAGATCACCCCAGATTCTAAGTGCCACACGTTGCATAAGGCTAAGCCGCTTCTTGTCATCCATCATTGAAGGTCTTCATCAATGACTAAGGGGGCGGATAAGGAGGAGTTATAGTGTAGTCTAGACTAGTTTGACATGATTTCCTAGGTCTGATCACACTCACGCCCAACATACATAGTTTACAGGCATTAGCCGCCTGTATTAGACTTATTCCCTTATTGCAAGCAGAATGAATTTTCAAATGACTATAACTTGAATCATTAAACCTGTAATCAGATTTCAGAACATTATTAAATCAAATATCAAGGTTAATTTTCCAGGTTTTATTTTGTCAATGTGTTTGTCAAATATGTGAATGATTTTCTCATTGCAGTAGTTGTTAGTACAGTGGTTTTCTTTTCCTTTTAGTCTGAGTATCCAGAAAATCAGATCAAATCAAATAAATTTCAATAAGGACATTATAGTGGTATCAGAGCAACAGTTGTGCCAGCCTGTGGATTTCTTTTATGATGTATGTAGCCCAACCAACGTGATTTGAGAGAGAGAGAGAGAGAGGTAACCCAGCCAGTGAATAGCGTTGGAATAGGAGGCAGAGGTAAGAAAAGCATGGGAAATCAAGGAGATAGGTTGGATGCTTTCATGCAGAGAAAGGAACAAATGACCCAGTTTATTATCCAAATGATATAGAATATGAATGCTACTATCAACTCCACTAGGCCCACACAAAATATTATGGGTGAAGGAAGCAATTCAAATCAGGATGGACTTGTAAATCACACCAATAATAACAGAATTCCAATTGGATCAGCACCTGGACCCTTTTAGTGTACTTTTTTCCCAAGAGTTGAGTCACCACAGGAAGAAGAGGAGCCAAACCCAACAACATATGACATTAATGCATGCATAGATGACTACATGAGACTTGACCCAGATGTTAGAAATCAGATTTCATTTGCAAACTATTGTAGTGCCAAATCAAGGAATGGGCCAAGAATGGAAAGAAGACATCCTACACAAAAGCCCCATAGAGATTTGTAGCAGAGGTTGAGTAAGTTGACTCTCCCACCCTTTGATGGCTTGGGTCCAGAAGTTGGATACATATTTTTCACTGAGTTCTATGATGGAAGAGGAAGCCATCAAATTTGCGATTCTTCATTTGGACGACATAGATCATGAGTGGTGGCATCACGGTTAATCACATAGGGGCATAACCATATTGTGACATATGTTGATTTCACACAGAGGCTCATAGACAAGTTTGACAGGAGGGACCTTGAGATTCATTTCAAAGAATTGGCACATTTGAGACAGCATGGTTCAGTGGATGATTATGTAGCAAAATTTCAACAAGTATCAGTCATGGTGCTGGATGTGACGGAGAGGAGACTCATAGTTTTGTTTATAGAGGGATTAACTGAGCTACTCCGCGGTTTGGTTAGAGCTTTTGACCCGAAATCTCTGGAGGATGCCATCAGGAGGGCTTTGAATTTGGAGGACTCAATGACTAAGAACAAGTTCTACTCCAAGGGTGGACCATAGGGACAACATAAGAAACCTTTTCGCAAGGGTTTTCCACAATCTAAGGCATTACCTCCTAAACCAATCAAGATGGAAGAATTGAAGAATGAGCTTTGAAGGAAGAAATTGTGCTTTACTTGTAGAGAGCCATGGGAGCCAGGACACAGATGCTTGGGGAAGGGGTAGGTACACTACATAGAGGTAGTCTCCAATGAGGGTTCGGAGGTAGAGGAGTTTGAGCTTGAGGTTGTTTTGGACAAGACAGAGCATGAGGGCAAGGAAGGAGGAGAGTCTTCAGGGGGCACACTTGCTACTCTTTCAGGAGCACCCAGGTATCATCCTTTTTGAGTGCGAGGAGTGTTACAACGTCATAGAGTGACAATATTGATCGATAGTGGGGCCACTCACAATTTCATTGATGAAGGATTGGTGACTAGGATGGGTTTAAAGACAAATGATTTTGAGGGATTTAATGTGGTTATGGTTGATGGATTTACTATCCCTTGCACCAGGAGGATCCAACAGCTTGACATTACCTTGGGGAGACATAGAGCATGTGATGACTTTTACGTGGTTTGTATAGGTGAGACAGATATTGTTTTGGGTAGGTAATGTTTGCATGGTGCACCCACTCAGCGAGTTTACATAGAATTATCAGACCATGGAGCTGAAGTTTAAATTAGACGGTAAGGAGGTGGTTCTTCAAGGGTTATCTAATAGAGCACTGAGGGTTGTTTCAGCCAAGAGAATGGAGAGGGCTTTCTACAGAGGACAGGTAGCTGGAGTAGCACAATGCTTGATCACGGATGCAATTTCACCTACGGGTGAAAAGACTACTCGTGTTGATATTTAGTCCATCCTGGATAAGCATAGCATGGTGTTCAGTGATATTCCTCCAGGAATACCACTAGATAGAGGGTTTCGACATGTCATTGAGTTGCAGGGGTTGAAGCTAGTCATCACTACACTTTATTGCCATTCGAGGAAGCACAAGGAAGAGATTGAGAAGGTGATTAAGGAGTTGTTGGATATGGGTCACATATGACCGAGTTCTAGCCCATTTGCTTCTTTCGTGGTCTTGGTCAAGAAGGACGGTACTATGAGGATGTGCATTGATTACAGTGCGCTCAACAAGAAGACAATCAAGAACTGCTACCTTATTCCTAGGATTGATGAGTTGATAGATGAGCTTCATGGTGCAATGTACTTTTTCAAGATTGACTTGCGGTTAGGGTACCATTAGATAAGGGTGAGAGATGAGGGTGTGCACAAGCAACTTTCAGGTGTCATTACGAGCATTATGAGTTTCTATTCATGCCATTTGGGTTGACTAATGCACTTGCCACATTCCAATCTTGCACGAACCACGTATTCATCATGTAGTTGAGAAAATTTGTGTTGGTTTTCTTTGATGACATATTGATTTATAGCAAGACATGGGAGGACCATTGAGGCACATAGATGAGGTACTCGGTATCCTATAGTAGTGTCGGCATTAGTTTGTCATTGATGTCAATGATGTCCAAGATGGTGTGGTCAACATCTTTGCTTCAAAAATATCTTCTCTAGAATAAGTTTGCTTTACATGCATTGAAGGATGTTTGGATTCATTTGATTCACTTGGCTAGTTTGTTTGTGAAGATCAAAAGATCTCTTGTGTCAAGTGACCTTCTTGACCTCATCAAGGTTATTCTCTGTATCACATTGTCTTGTTGAG
The DNA here is from genome assembly GCA_027924645.1 of Cunninghamia lanceolata. Classification (NCBI taxonomy): domain Eukaryota; kingdom Viridiplantae; phylum Streptophyta; class Pinopsida; order Cupressales; family Cupressaceae; genus Cunninghamia; species Cunninghamia lanceolata. The sequence continues at coordinate 618,891 of BSBN01000435.1, read as the reverse complement.
CAGATGGTCCTTTTCATGGATTAGGATTTATCAGTTATATGATGTTTGTTGAAGTTCTAATCCTAAAACCCTAATATTTCATTCTCTCTAAAGCAAAGGTTATTTTTATGCTCAAAGGGTCTTCATTTGTAGCAGAGGTGATTAGCAGAGATCAAGTGTTCAGTGGTCTTGCATGTCAGTAATGAGTGATAAAAAATAAGGGTTTTGAGAAATGTTTTAAGACCTAAAACCTAAAACCTTAAAACCCTAATGGTCTCCTAAAATCTAGAATGCAAGTTATAAAAGCTTATATCATGATGGGCTTTCTTTTATTCTATTTTGTCAGTGACTTGCTATCACCGGTGGCAGACAACTTAAGTCATGACATGAAGGGGTCGAGGTCGTTGGATGACTGGCCCCTCGACCTAGTCGGGACCGGTCTTTCCCAACCACTCTTTGATAAGCGACGGGAAACGATGATTGATGCTTTACATTCAATATTTGGTGGGTGCGAAGAGATGAATCGACGGTGATAATTCAAATGACAATGGTCATTCCTTGAAGCCAACACATTGATGGTCACTTGCTTGTCATTCAGTTCACAATGCAGTTTTCACAATTTTCTTAACTATTTTGTGTGGTGATGGAGTGAGGGTTTTACACAACTGCATCAGAGGTGTTTTGGGATTTGATGTTTTTTTTGAAAATGAGTGATGTTAAATAAAGGGCACTTGTGTATGCATATTTTTTTAATGATGTTTTTTCACATATATATTCATAGAATTAGGTTGAATGGTGTAAGAGATTACTGATGTTATATGAGCATAGTAAGGAGAGGAAAGTGGTATGTTGAATTTGTAGAGGTTTGCATTTGTTTTTGAAGGAAGATGAATGTCAATACACATATTGTGTATAATTTTGCAATGCACAGTTTTTGAGGAAATATTTGAAGAATCATTGGTAGAAGATCAATTGGTGAGAAGATAACTCCATGTGTGAATGAAGTAGATGTATGTTGCAGAGCAGTGAGAGTTCTTTTGGTCTTTGAAGGAGTCTTGTATGTGGTTTGAAGTCTCTTCAAACAGAGTAGTACTTTGATTTTTGTTTTTCTTTCTTTGTTATTGCATTTGGGATTGTTTTTGGAGTTGGTGCTTCATATGTAACAAGGAGTTGGTGCTCCTAAGCAAATTGTATTTAGTGAGATCTTTACTAGTGAGGTGTACTCAGTGAGATTCAACATTGTAATTAGTGAGATTCTTTGTTAGTGAGACACTGCAATAAAGTTCTTTTGGGAGGTTGGACAGTGGTTTTTCCCTGATTAGGGTTTTCCTCTTAAATCTTGTGTCATGGTGTCTTGTGTTATGGTTTGTTTTCCATGATCTTCTAATTGCTTTGTCATCTTGAAATAGTGGCTTCTTGTGAGTATTTAAAGAATTGGTTAAACAAGTTTTCTATACCACTGATTCATCCCCCCCCTCTCAGTGGTATTGTATTCCAACAAGTAGTAGTCACTTTTTGCCAAGGCATCAAAATGTGAGTTCGGGTTGACAGAGATATTATATCTAGGGCATAAGATTAGTGCCTAAGGGGTTAGAGTGGATGATGAGAAGATTAAGGCGATCTTGGATTGGCCTCCATTGAAGAACATATCACCCTTGAGAGGATTTTTCAGCCTTTGCAGCTGTTATGTAGAAAAAGTGGGAGTAGGATTGATTTGATGATATGCCTAAATCCTCCTTTCACCACACACATTCAAGGACATTTAACCGAGTTGAATCACAACTTTTGCAAGAGGATTCACCTATAGGTTGGTTGTCACTTGTAATGATAGGGAAATTTGGAAATTGATGATTAATGTGTTAATGTAATGCCCAATTATGCTTAAAACCCTAATAATGCAAAATTGTAAACAAACAGGTGAATTCCGACAAATGCTCGCATACAAAGACAGTAGACAGAGATTAGTTATTGACCATTTTTTGAAGTTTGGAATACTGAAGAGTTGGGGGCACAGGGACTAGCGCCCAAGCCCAAGGTGGCAATTTCTTCGGGAGTTTCCGGACTCCTTCCGACACTGATGATCCCTGTTCAGATGATTTTCAGGTCTGCAACTCCGGAGTGCACAGGTACTAGCGCCCAAGCCCTGACAGTGCTCTTTTCTGCTTCTTTCTTTGGGATCCGGAATCCTTATCCTCTGCAACACTTCTCTGTAACTCCACTCTTCGCGATCCGATACCTGTCACTTGCAATCACAAGAAGAGGGGTCGGGGGTTGTGGTGTTAAGGAGCTTGCCTCAGTCAAGCCCCGGAATGGCATTCAAGCCTTCCAACACCTTTGTTTGATAAAGAGTGCGTATCCCTGCAGGATAGAGGCAAAAACAAATTGATAAATGATTGATTCAAACACAAATAGATATCACTTCGGAGGTGTAGCTCGCATGTAGATGAATATCCTTCACATCATGAGAAGATGAAGCCAAATCTGCATAACAAACACAATAACAAGACAAGTCTGTTCTGTCACAATGAATGCTTTGAATGCCCTACAATCATAAGTTCGCCAAAGTATCATAATCATCTTGTAGTTTACAAATGAAACCCTGGACATGCTTAGATATGCATTCCCACTACAAATTTCGTATTTCAAACTTAAGATGTCGGCAACGGAACCTTTTAACGGTCACAAAATCGACATTCAAATATGGGACCCACCTAAAATAGGGTAGGACTAGGGCGCGAGCGCCCAAGCCCTTGGGTCTTATTTTAAGGCAGGGTCAAACTCAACAATGTCCCTCAAGCCCCATTTGACATGGGTTTTAGGCCATTTTGTCTCGGGAGTTAAATTTAACATGCAAGATGCAAAACAAGGGACCCGAGAGCTAAACTTAGGAGGTAAAATTCCTAGGGGGACATTATACGACATAACATTTAGCCCCCACTTTAATGTATGTATGATCTTACGAGCCATACATGCATTAAAGTACGGTCAAAACACAGCAAACACGCTAGGCACTTAAAGTTAATGCATACACAAAGATTGAGGAACTATTTCTAGCCCCCAGTCTCAGGTAGACATTAGAGAAAACACATTGCAGACATGCTAAACATAGAGAAGATAGTAACAAGCACGCAAAACACGATGAATACAGTAACAGGCACACAAGGCACGGAGAAGACAGTATTGAAGATATGCAAAACACGATGAATACATTGAATGCAATGATTATTTCTTTTTCATTTTCACACACACACACACACACACATATATGAATGCAGATACATGGAAAGTAAAAATGCAACACACAACCCCAAAATGTAGGAGGGGTATTTCGCCATGCTCTTGAGACTACATATGGGGGAGAAGACACACAATACAAATCTCAGAGTGTAGGAGGGGCATTTCGCCACGCTCTTGAGACTACACTTGCGAACAAGCACGCCATACAAATCCCAAAGCATAGGAGGGGCATTTCGCCATGCTCTTGAGACTACACTTGAGAACAAGCACGCCATACAAATCCCAAAGCATAGGAGGGGCATTTCGCCACGCTCATGAGACTATACTTGGGAACAAAGATGCCATACAAAGCTCGAGTGTAGGAGAGGCATTTTGCCACGCTCTTGAGACTACACATGGGGGAAAACACACGGAAAACACGAGCGCGGTATAGCATGCCAAAGACATACTATATGTTTTAAACACGACAAACAAGGCGATGGAAGGAACTTATTGCTAAGCCCCCACCATCTCAAGCACGCTACAGGCACACCTGATGGTTGGGCTTATGCCACAACAACCGCCAAAGACACGCTTAAAGGAGGATCCACCAACCCCGCCTACTCGGAGGACTTTTGAAATAAAAAGGATGTGCACTAGCTCAAGAGATACACCATTCTCGCCTTCGTAGAGGGTTTTGAATAAAAGGATATGCACGATATCCCGCCTCCGCAGAGGGCTTTTTGATTGCAATATAGAATAAAGATGTGCATTCACGTTGGAGATACAACATCTTGCCTCTGCAGAGGGCTTACAAACACGCTTCGTTAGTACCGAAATCATCAGACAACTTACCTTATATGCCCCCACCTTAAGGTGGTTGATGTCGTTTACCAATATCAAGCACTTCAAGGTAGAGAAAAAACATACAAGGGAACAAGAGCTCTCGCAAAGCCCATGCCCCCAAAGGTGACATGTACTTTACAATCACCGAAAGTTCCCACAAACACACACTTCTTAATCTAAACAATGCATGAAAACAAAGAAGCCAAGGCTACACAAGTGGGTTCGAGTCCGAGTATAGTCGTGGGGCTTATACTGCAGGCATCTCAGAACTGAGTGTAACAAGGCGAGACACCTAAAACAATCAAAGTGCACGGAGCAGATGTATTGTTATGATTTGTTAGCTGTAATAAGACAACATCAAATATCACACGGAGTGATTCTACTAGCCAAGCGTCGGATATATAAATCAACCTCGTCTTCATATATGGACTAGGTCCATTTTTGCTTTGCTTGCTGAAGGGATATGCGGTCCGTATCAGTATTTATTTGTTTTTCGTCATCCGCCGACTAGATAGAATCACTAGAAGAAGGTAAATAAAATGAGAGAGGAGAACAAGTGTCTTAGGAACAATCATATAGGAAGATGCCCCCAGGTCATCAACCCGCAACGCTATGCGCCTAAGACAACACACAACAATGAAAATAGATGAGAAACAAGATAGAAGAATGATGATACAAATAGAAGAATGGTCACAACAGAGGCGGCCTTCCCGGTATCCTTGACCTTACAAGAGTATCAAGGGCCATCCAAGGAGGCCTAAACAACACAACACATCACGGGAGGATCACAACACAGAGAGAAGGGTTAGAAATACTTACATGAATACGCAACCATGCTAGGGGTTGTTAGAACTTGTGAGCATCTTAGAAAGATGCTCTATCAAGTTTTGTATAAAGTTTGAGTGGTTCATAGCTGCTTGATCTTTGTTTTCGGCATGTTTATGCGGTATTTGTTTCTCAAACCCTTTTATATTTGAAATCCTTTGTTGCTTATGAGGGGGGGAACCACTGTTATTTCCTGCTGATGATAACCGTCTTCTTCTTTTTTGATCCTTTGATTTCTTATTTTGTTGAGTTCATCTATTGTAGTGAAAAGGACTATCTTCCACCGTATCAACCTTTTCCTGTGTCATAATCTCTTGTTTCGGTTGTTCAATTTGTCTTTCCAATGCATTTTGGTTAGCTCCCGATCCCTGAAGGGATAACGATGAAGGAACCTCAACATAAATACCATTTCTTCATGGACGAGGTGCATTCTCAATATTCTCCTTATCCACTTCTATCATGCCCATTATTTCATCATAATCCAAATAGTCATCTTCCTGCTCTACTGTATTTTGTTCCATCATATTGTTCTGATTATGTCTAGGGAATGGATTAGTAAAGATCTGTAAATTCTGATTTGGAGGAGCAACCGACTTATTTCCATTGTCATTCACACCAGTTACTTGTATAACATTTGAGTCGATGAGGTCTTGAATTTCATGTTTAAGACGCATACATCGTTCAGTATCATGACCTTGTTGCTGATGATAATGATAAAAAGCATTAGCATCAAAGTAAGGTCCTTGCATTTTACTACTATCCAATGGTTTAATCGGAGGAAGCTTCGAGAGATTATTACTCACTGCTTGATTCATGATAGAATGTAAAGAGTCAAATATCGGAGTGAATTGCCTTTGTTGTTGTCGATTCTGAAACGGTGCCCTCTTCGGATTAGTGATAGTAGACACTTGTGAAAAATTGTTTGAATTTTGGATTGACCAACTTGAGTTGATGAGTTTTGGTTTTCATATTGACTAGACGAAAGTTGGTAATCGTGAAGGGCTGTGCATAAATGTTGAAAAGAGTTATACTTCATCAAGAGGATCTTATCACAGAGGTTAGGTTGTAGATTTGTAATAAATACCTTTTGAACATCCTCATCATTCATCTGGTATTGAATTTGTGCATAAAGAGCTTGATACCGACTAATAAACTTAGTTAGCTTCTCTTTCGGACCTTGTTTGCAATGAACTAAATCAATCAAAGAGACTTGAGGTCCAATGTTTGCTTGAAAATGTTGTAAGAATTGATCAACTAGTTGAGAGAAAGAATATATTGAATTCGGAGGTAAAGAGCAAAACCATTCTAAAGCAGTATCTTTGAAAGATCGTGGGAAAAGTTTCGCTAACAAGTCCTCTTCAAAGTATAAATCACTACACATAGCTGTGAATGTTGCCACATGAGTATTAGGATCACCTTTTCCACCATATTTTTCAAAGCGAGGAGTTTCAAACTTAGGCATAGGAGTTCTCAAGATTGCATAAGATAAATGATTATGGGCATGATAAGTTGGTATATTAGGTTGTGAAGAATTTGTCAAGCTCGTCACCTTTTGTTGTAAAGAAGTCATGCCTTGCAAGAGTTGGTTTAAGAGGGCATAATTAGGAGACGTGGTTTGAGAATTTGAAGCCGTGGTCATGAAATTTTGAGGAGATTGATTGTGAGTGGTAAGGAAAGGTGGTTGAGAGTAATTGTGAGTGGAAGGTGGTTGAGAATAGTTGTATGTAAGGGGTGGTTGAGAATAAGTGGGATGGAGAGGTGGTTGAGAGTGATTATTCATAAAAGAAGTCACCCTAGGTGGTTGGTTTTGATAGTTGAATCCCACAACTTTGTAATTTTGTGAATTAGTGCCATTAGATACTCCAATACTAGTGGTAGCATTACTACAAGCATGTGCATTAATAGTTAGAATTGTTTAGGTAAAAGTAGACATTCCAGTAGTCGGTATAGATGCCGATACTTGTGTATGAGACGGTGATGACATGTTATTAATAACATTCGTACATTCAGTCATCGGCATAACATTATTATGCACTATATGCACTAAGCCTCGAAGTGCATTAACACCATCTTGTCCTTTTAACAACTCTCTTATGTTATGAATTGTAGGTACAACTTCTTCCGCTATCTTTTCATTTCCATAAATGCTTGAAAATCAACTATTTCTTTATCTCGTTTGTTTATTTGCTCATTAGGTACATGTGTTATCGCCTCAATAGGGTCCTCAACTTCATGAAATACTTGTTCTTCCATTGTAGTTGTAGGAGGAATGATATCTTGCAAAGTTTGTGTTTCTCCTTTTGTAAAGAAGGTGTTCAATGGATTTTCAGATGTAGGAACACCATTAGTTTCAGGGGCACTATAACCCATTAGTCTAATACTTCTCCTTAAAGAGATATTTCTATTAGGGCAGCGGGTTATAAGACTTATGCAAAAGCATACAATACTCGATGCACAAACTAATAGAACAAACCCTAGGATGAAGGTATGTTTGAGACCTAAAATGCTTGATTTTTTTCACTTTTTTCAATGCAAATGCCTAAAAGTACTGTTGTGATGAAATTGCAAAGGGGTAGCAAATTAAATGCTTATTATCAGTCCAATAATGCAACAATATCTTTCACAACACGTCTATCATGCAAATCTAGATGAAAGATGAGTCAAAATCTATTGAAAATGCAAGGATTTTAAACCCTAATTGTGAAATTAAGGCATGAAACTATGCAAAATGATGTATGAATGAAGTCTAATCAGATTTATGATGTCCAATAGCTCAGCTCAGATCTGAAAATTGTGTTAAAATCTTACAATGCTCAATGCAAGTGCAATTTTAAAGAAAAATGAATGAATATGTTGGTTTTTGTTGAAATTGACTATATGAAAATGCAAAATTTGAAATGTAAATGCAAAAACACACTATGATGAAACACTACAATTAGAAATCAGTCCTAAAAGAGTGTTTAAAGGAGTAGTAAAATCTGAAACAAGATTTTAACCACAAACCCTAGCTATTGTAAAGACTAAGTTATATGAAAAATGCACAATTTCAAGCAAATTCTAACAATTTAAGCATGAAAATGCAATGCAAATGATTATAAAATGATGTACTGCTGTAATTTATATCAGATGTGATGTAAAAATCAGGGATTAGATGAAATGCAATGAAATTAATACAAACTATGTCAAAATGCAAGCCTAAGATGCCCATTTTTTTCAAAATTTTCAATTTTTTTGTAGATTGTCAAATGCAATAAGATGAAAATGTAATGAATGAATGCAAATTTGAAGTACAACACTTAGCAAAGTGCAAAATTCAATAGAAACACCGGTTCACCAAAATTTTACGTAGAAAAAGTGGGAATATGATTGATTTGATGATATGCCTAAATCCTCCTTTCACTACACACATTCAAGGACATTTAACCGAGTTGAATCACAATTTTTGCAAGAGGATTCACCTACAAGTTGGTTGTCACTTGTAATGATAGGGAAATTTGGAAATTGATGATTAATGTGTTAATGTAATGCCCAATTATGCTTAAAGCCCTAATTATGCAAAATCGTAAACAAACAGACGAATTCCAACAAATGCTTGCACACAAAGACAATAGACAGAGATTAGTTACTGACCATTTTTTGAAGTTCGGGATACTGAACAGTCGGGGGCACAGGGACTAGCGCCCAAGCCTAAGGTGGCAATTTCTTCGTGGGTTTCCGGACTCCTTCTGGCATTGATGATCCCTGTTCAAATGATTTTCAGGTCTACAACTTCGGAGGGCATAGGGACTAGTGGCCAAGCCCTAACAGTGCTCTTCTTTGCATCTTTCTTTCGGATCCGGAATCCTTATCCTCTGCAACACGTCTTTGCAACTCCACTCTTCGCAATCCGATACCTGTCACCTGTAATCACAAGAAGAGGGGTTGGGGGTTGTGGTGTTTAGGAGCTTGCCTCAGTCAAGCCCTAGAATGGCATTCAAGCCTTCCAACACCGTTGTTTGATAAAGAGTGCGTATCCCTGCAGGATAGAGGTAAAAACAAATTGATAAATGATTGATTCAAACACAAATAGATATCACCTCAGAGGTGTAGCTCGCATGTAGATGAATATCCTTCACATCATGAGAAGATGAAGCCAAATTTGCATAACAAACACAATAACAAGACAAGTCTGCTCTGCCACAATAAATGCTTTGAATGTCCTACAATCATAAGTTCGCCAAAGTATCATAATTATCTTGTAGTTTACAAATGAAATCCTAAACATGCTTATATATGCATTCCCGTTACAAATTTCGTAATTCAAATTTAAGATGTCGGCAACGAAACCTTTTAACAGACACAAAACCAACATTCAAATTTGGGACCCACTTAAAATAGGGCAGGACTAGGGCACGAGCACCCAAGCCCCTGGGTCCTATTTTAAGGCAGGGTCAAACTCAACAATGTCCCTCAAGCCCCATTTGACATGAGTTTCAGGCCATTTTGTCTCGGGAGTTAAATTTAACATGCAAGATGCAAAACAAGGGACTCGGGAGCTAAACTTAGGAGGTAAAAGTCCTAGGGGGACATTTTATGACATAATAGTAGCTATTACAGGAGGTTCATCAAAGGGTTACTATTACAGGAGGTTTGTCAAAGGGTTTTCATAGCTAGCTGCCCCATTGACAGATTTGACGAAGAAAGGAGCATTCTCTTGGAGTGATTCAACACAAAGAGCTTTTGACAAGCTCAAGGAGGTAATGAGTTCATGTCCCGTTTTAACCATCCTAGATTTTTTGCTTCCTTTTGTTTTGGAGTGTGATGCTTCAAGAGAGAGGATTGGAGCAGTTTTGATGCAAAACAAACACCCTATAGCATTTGAGAGTTGGAAGTTCAAGGAGTCAGAGAGGAGTTTCTCTATTTATGACAAGGAGATGCTAGCCATCATGTATGCATTGGCTAAGTTTAGGCAATATTTGGTTTGCGAGAGATTTGTAGTGAAGATGAATCATAATAGTTTGAAGTTCTTCCTCAATCAAAAAGATTTGAATGATAGACAACAAAAGTGGGTAAGTAAGTTGCAGGCCTTTGACTTTGATATTGAGTATGTGAAAGTAGAGAATAATGTTGTGGCTAAGGCATTATCTAGGAAACCTTATTTGTGCTCATTGATTGATATATTAGCTGATTGGAGGGTTTCTATCATAGCTAAGTATGTCAAGAACACTTTTGCTATTGATGTTTTGGATGGTAAGCTACATGATAGGTACAGGGTGGCGGATGAACTCGTACTCTACAAGGATCGGGTGTACCTTGTCCTAGAGTTGAGGATGAAGGAGAAGATTTTGAGAGCATGTTATGAGACACCATTGGATGGTCATCAGGGGTATTACAAGACATACATGCAGGTGAGGGAGCGGTTTTCATGGAAAGGCCTCAAGGGAGATGTTTTGAAGCATGTTAGGGAGTGTTTGGTTTTCCAATAGAATAAATTAGAGCAGACATTTCTAGCTGGTTTATTGCAGCCCCTACCCATTCCAAATCATAAATGGGAGAGCTTTTCTATGGATTTTATAGTGGGACTTCCACAGGTGCAGGGTAAGGATTGCATCTTTGTGGTTGTGGACATACTAAGTATGCTCATTTTTATGCTATATCTTTAGAGTGTAGGGCTCCACAGATAGTTGATTTGTTTTTCAGAGAGGTGTTTAGACTACATGGGCTGCCTAGGAACATTGTGAGTGATAGGGTCAATAGATTCATTAGTTTGTTTTGGTATGAACTCTTCTGATTAACAGGCACATAATTGACTCCCAACACTAGTTATCACCCTCAGACGGATGGACAAACGGAGATTGTGAACAAATGGATCGAAGGGTGTTTGAGGAATTATGTTATAGGACAACAAACAACATGGATTAAGTGGTTTCACCTTGGGGAGTATTGCTACAATTCCACTCATCATATATCTATAGGTAAGACTCCTTTCAAAGCACTGTATGGATATGATGCATTATCTTTCATGGATTTAATTCTTTCGGATAGTAGAGTCCCTGGAGTTAGAGATTTGGTACAACAAAGTTTAGATATTTTGAATGCACTCAAGGAGAACTTATAGCAAGACCAAAATCAACCAAAGATGTATGCTGATCGCCACCACTAGGAGAGGACTTTTGAGGTCGGAGACATGGTTTTTATGAGGTTGCAGCCCTATAGACAATTTTTCCTCAAGGGGAGTGGTGCGGAGAAGCTTAAGCAACGATTTTATGGGCCTTATAAGATCGTTCAGAGGATAGGAGAGGTTGTATATGAGTTGAAGCTACTAGAAAACAACATAATTGACAATGTTTTTCATGTGTCATGCCTTAAGAGGGTACTTGGACAGCATGTTACTCCCTCTTTTGAGCTGCCACCACTGGACGACGAAGGTGAATTGATTTTGGAGCCCGAAGCCATCATCGACATGAGAGAGAGGAGGTTAAGAAGCAAGGTCATTCCAGAGTATTTGGTGAAATGGAAGAATCTTCCACTTAAAGATGCTACATGGTAAGGAGTGGAGATTTTTGATCATCCAAATCTGAAATTGCTTGGGGGCAAGCAATTTGAGGAAGGGAGGATTGTCATGTTCCTTTTTGCCTGCTACTATTTTATTATTATTAAAACAAATAGTGTTTTTCAACACTACTATCATATAATATGAATATATATAATAATAAAATATAAAATAAAATAAAACAAAGTAAAATTCAAATTTCAAAAGTGGTGCTCAATTTGGGCCCATGAGGCCTATTCAAGGAAAGGTATATCTACAAGTTTCATTCTTCCATTTTGGCATTGAATTTTGGTAGTAGAATCAAGCATTCTGGAGTATTTTCTGCTGTGCAAGAGAGGATGAAACCCTTTGACTGCACCCTGTGAGGTTAGGACGAAAACCCTACCTCTGTCTTGGCATATCCACACAGGGTTTGCAGATTGAATTAATATTCATGGTCTCATTTTAAATTTCAGGAGTACAGTCACTGAAGGAAATCAAGGTTGAAATCAAGTGCTGCTTGTGCAAGAATCCATCCATTCCAAGGGAATCACACCAATTTTGGGAAGGCGCCAAAGAGGGAATTTGTTGGTTGCTGGTTAAGCCCAGACCCAGGTGATAGTTTATCATCAACAGCTAGATCTGGAGGATTTCACAAATCAGGAAGGCGAATCACAATCATATCCTTTCGTTGGAGGAATCTAAAAATCAAGAGGTGAAGTCATATCCTATTCGCTGAGCAAATCCAAATTGTTCCAGACCTGCCACCAGCAAAGAAGATATTGTCAATAGCTCACACCAGTAGTTACCAGGCGTAGAAGTCTTTAGAATCTGCATTATACAGATCGCCACAGATCCTGAGTGCCACACGCTGCATAAGGCTAAGCCACTCCTTGTCATCCATCATCGAAGGCCTTCATCAGTGACTAAGGGGGCAAATAAGGCAGATTTATAGTGGAGTCTAGACCAGTTTGACACAATTTCCCACGTCTGATCACACTCACACCCAACATACACAGTTTACAGTCATTAGCTGCCTGTATTAGACTTATTCCCTTATTGTAAGCAGACTGAATTTTCAAATGACTGTAGCCTGAATCATTAAGGCTGTAATCAGATTTCAGAACATTATTAAATCAAATATCAAGGTTAATTCTCCAGGGTTTATTTTGTCAATGTGTTTGTCAAATATGTGAATGATTTTCTCATTGCAGCAGCTGTTAGTACAGTGGTTTTCTTTTCCTTTTAGTCTGAGTATCCAGAAAATCAGATCAAAGACAAATAAATTTCAACAGGGACATTACACTGTGATCTAACAATTATTTTTACCTTTAACCATACATCATTAGTCTAGTACTGTATGAGTACTTCTCAATAAGGTTATAGCTTAATTTGCTGATCAGATGTAGGAATTGTCGATGTGCAACTACAGACTGCAAGACTGCCGTTAATTCTTTCAAGTACTTTTGAATCTTTGATCACTTTTAGAAGAAATATTATGATTCTTTCTATGTTTAAAGCTCCTAATAGTCCTACAATATGCATATTACAAGGAAGCTCAAAAATGAGTTGAATTGGTATGGAAAATTTCATAGTTAATTGGTATGTGTTGTTTTTTGGACTGATGTGCAGTCATCCAGGCACCATCCCCATTGTGAAAGTATAAAGCAACGGGAATGACTTGCAAAAGATTTGCAACATATATATGGTTGAAAGCCTCTGTGCATACCACTTAAAGATTTATGGATAATCTTGTGGACATGCAATCTGTTTTCATTCTTTTTCAAGTTTAGAATCCTCTAAGAAATCCCAAAGTTATAATTTTGTGATGATCTAATTCATGAAGTATTTAATCATATTGAAATTTGACATTAACGATTTAAAATAAAAAATGAATTGAACTTTGGAGTCAGGACGGTTATCCACTTTTCCTCTGTTAATTTCTCTTTTTGCCTTCAGTACTGGTGATCTGTATTTTTTTGTATTTTCAGGCCCCTCTGTTTTTTACCTTGTATGAGAAATTCGACCTTGTCATCCTGAACTCCATCGTTTGAAAAAATTCTGTAACAAGCACTCATTTTTGTTTATCCATATTTTCTAAATTTCTTGTATGTTATGGCCAAATGTTAGAATAAAATTATAAATCAGAATATTGGATCTAGAAATGGTGGATGAGAATCTATGAAGGCCAAAAATCAAGATCTCAATTTTTAGTAATGTGTGGCTTATATTTAGATTGACTACATTGTTGGTGTACTTCAGAAAAGAGATCCTCCATTTTTCACTTTTATCATTTATGTAATATAATACCTTGTGTTCCTCCCTATTTGCTTTTGGCCCATAGCCTATCCTTCTATTGGCAATTTTTGAGCCTTACAGATGAATTAATAATGATATTGCCAACCTATGCCAATGATGTACAAAATATTTCTTAAGGCTACTGCCCCATTTTTATTGCACAGGAGGCCCCATACATTCCATTTAACATCGAAATTGGTCAAACCTTAAATTTTGCCCAAACATTCTATGCAGCTATTCTGTAGGAATAAAGTTTTAGCTTGCTGTTGATTTCACAACATCTAATTTATATAAAATTTTTACAAAATTAAAAACAAATATCATCTTATAGTTTTTTTTATGTTACAGTAGCTTAAATATTGGAGTAATCATGCAACTATTTTATTTTCATGGAACCATTTTCTACAGCATGCTCCTAAAATTGTTGGGAAACACCTGCTTAAAAGTATGCCTAGCCCCTCCTCCATTGGACCACTGGGTAATGAGGTGACTTTTTCCCTAAAATGAAACCTTTGATATTGTCTTTGATAAAGCTGAGTTCAGGTTCTGGACAACATGCACATGCACATACACATACAGAGACATGCATGCATTTCAGGCTATTTTGTTAGTCTATGAGATCTATGAAGCAGTGGATTTCAATTTTTAGTGGGTTTGTGTTCAATTTCAAGTGAATGAAAACTAAAAAAAATTATATATCATGGAGTATTGATGCAGATTCTTAGGGACACCAATGTTTCACAGCATGGTGGCAAGAGCTCGTGCATCTAATTCTGACATTGCTGTTCTAATAGAGCCTGAGTTGGTTCTCCTTCCAGACTTTATGGCTGCTCTTCAGTATGCGCATGGCTTAGAGCATGATTGGCTTCTTGTTGCAATGCCTCCAAAAATTTCTTATTTTCCCTTCTATATGGAAGGCCCGGGCAAATGGGTGGAACAAGGGGGCCTTCCTGTTGAAAGTGAAAAGGTACTCAACTTTTACCCATTTATCTTTTAAATGCTGCAATAGGTACTAGTGTAAAAGTAATAAAAGCATTAAGAATATAAGGAATGCATGCTGTGCAATATGTTATGTGCCATGATATATACAAGCTGGTGGAACTAATAATTCTATGAGAAGCAATTGTTAGGCCCACCATCCACTCACTTTTATGTGGCTGTCACATTTGACAAATGACTTGCTAAAATTCTTTTTATGGTTTGATCAGGTTCAGCAATATGTCAGACGCAAACGTAAGTGGGTCAATTGTGCAGGTGGAAAATTGTGGGCATGGAATACAGGAGAGCTGCCTTTGCATGCAGGGGTCATGCCTCCTTTCATGTATGGAAAAGGCTTTCACAATGAATGGCTGCTAAATGAGGCTCTGTCATCAGATTTCAGATTTGTATTTGATGCAAGTGAAGCAATATCAATCTTCCACCCTGAAATTGGCATGAGCATCAATGGGCATTCTGTAGAAAATGTAGATAATACAGATAAAGTAAGAAAGTTCTGGGAAATTGAAGGCAATACACATCTGGCAACACTATATGGTTCATTTTTTTTCCGACCAGCTAATTTCTCAAATAACCCAGTGAGACTTGTTGAATGTGATGGAATGTATAGCTTTATAAACCCTTCAGATGAACCGAAATCTAGGGAGGCTATAAATTTACTACTGTCTCCTCCTGAGACCAATTCTGAGAAGGAAAGTTCAGAACACCAAATAAAGAATGGAAAGCTTATGACAAGCTTTAGAAGGTTCTTCTTGGGTAAAAGACAGAGGAAACCTTCAATAAGATTAGACCAATCATTGCTTCAGGGAACTGGAAAATCAGATATGTGGAAGGATAAGATCTTGGGTTCTAGAATGAGACGGCAATTGGTTGACTGTATCTACAGGAGCAACTCAGAAAGAAGAAAACTGGACTGCCCAACATCAAAGATGAAGTCTGTTTTGCGTCCTGCATTAACCTTATCATTACCTTTCTCCTTGGAAACTCTGCTCCAGAAAGTCACTGATAATGAGAAAACTGTGATTCTTGCAGTTGTAGGGAATAACTACAGAGACATGCTGATGAGCTGGGTTTGCCGTTTAAGACGGCTCAAACTCTCCAATTTTCTCATCTTTGCAATTGATCATCAGATATATCAATTTTGTGTTCTCCAGGTATACTTTGCAGTTTAAAATAAGGAAAATAAGGATAATCTTCTTCTGGAGCTCTTTCTAATTCTGTATTTCTTTTTCGTCCACAAGATACTGTTGCACTTTTACTAATCAATAGAAGTCTATGTTCTGATAAAGATTGAAATCTTTGGAGTTGCAGGGGTTACCTGTGGTTATGGATGCTCATGCAATGAATATAAGTTTCAATGACTGTCACTTTGGAAGTAAATGCTTTCAAAGGGTAACCAAAGTAAAATCACGAATCGTTTTGCAAATCCTACGATTGGGTTACCATGTAATCTTTAGTGATGTGGATGTTTACTGGTTCAAAAATCCGATACCCTATCTCAAGTCATTTGGACCAGGGGTGCTTGCTGCTCAGAGTGATGAATATAATGAGACAGGTTTGTGTATTTTGACCCCTCTTTTGGAAGTGAATCTTTTAGTATTTTTTAATTGTTTATTTTTATTGTCTTTGCTCTATATTGTAAATTATTAGTATTTTATTTCAAATTGACCTCCACTTTGGTCAGATAGGTCATTGCCATTTTCTTTACCAAGTATTTGAACATTTGCAGAGCCATTAAATTTACCTCGACGTCTGAACTCGGGTTTCTACTTTGCTCATTCTGACCATGCCACTATTGCTGCTTTTGACAAGATAGTAAAACATGCTGCAATCTCAGATATGTCAGAACAACCAAGCTTCTATGATACACTCTGTGGAGAAGGGGGTGTACATAGGGTTGGTGATAATTTATGTATAGAACCAGAGACAAACTTAACAGTTCATTTCTTAGACAGAAACAAGTTCCCTAATGGAGCTTTCCATGATCTGTGGGAAAAAGACAATGTTGATGATACTTGCAAAACTCAAGGATGTATCATACTGCACAACAATTGGATAAGTGGGAGGAAGAGGAAGCTAGAGAGGCAAGTCTCGTCAGGCCTATGGGATTATGATGCTAGCTCTAGAATGTGCTTGCAAAGCTGGCAAGGAACCAAGTCCATGAGTTCTTATTAACCAGCTTGGATTGTAGGATAGGAAGTTTTGCACCCCACATGAAAAGAAGTGTTTGAAGCTTTCCCTTGTCTATTCTTCTGGACCTGAAACCCAAGTTCTATCAACATTCAGGACAGATGTGAGAATGGGAGAAAGTGCTCAAGTGAAGCAACCCGACTGAGGAAGTTAATGAGTGAAAGCTTAATATGTAAACCTTCATTCCAAGTGGAGCAGAGTGAATGAAGTCAAATGGATGTAGTGCAAGACAAGAAAATAAATTTCTTATGAAGCATGATTTTCACAATCTTCTTCACTTTAACTTATTTTCAATAAGAATGAAAATTCCTGCTCCAGTACCAGTTATAAAAATGCAGCTGTGCAAGAGATCCTCAACTCCATTCTTAATATCTCTAATTCCAGTTTTCTTGTATCACAAATATATTTTGGGCATAATTATATGGAGACTCATACCTTGACCCTTGGTACTTGTTCCTTGTATTGGAAATACATCCATGTCTTGGAGACCTATATGGGGATGCCTCCAAACATTAGGAGACTTCAAATGAAGTTCCTTTGCGTCTCTTTACGTCTCCTAGAACTAGAAGTAGCGCATCCCTTGAAAATGGGAAACCTCCTATAAAGTTTTTTCAGATATATCATATAAATTACACGGGGTTTTCCGAAAGCATTGATATGTGATTGACAAAAGCTAAAAGAACTAGAGAAATACACTTTAACAAATTATTTTGTAGCAAAATATTTCTTATGAAATCCCAAAGAGGTAATGGCATGAAGAGAAACAATAGTAAGGCTTAAGATGTGTACATGAATTGAAGTCTTATCAATTGATTGAAAATATGGTCATCTCCAAGGACCCCCTTACCATGTTTTTAAAATAATGGCATTCCCCTCCCAATCTCTATTTGCCATCTCTAAGTGATTATGGTTTAAAATTTAATTGTTTATATCATGATGATGATTATCAAATATCAATATAATTAATCTTTGCTTTCATTGATATCTATTTCAATACTTTTATGTAAATTTTGTAATTTTTAAGCATTTTAGTAATTTACATTCTTTAAAGTTGCATATCCATTTTATAAAAATTTATGTTAATAGACATGAATAATTTTTTATTTTGTTGTCTCCAAGTACTGATCTCCATTAGTACCAGTGCCCATCTCTTGGTAACTAGTGGTTTTTGAATGAAGGTATAACATTAAGTAACAATTAGAGAAATGTGAGTATACAGGAGATTGCCGAGTCCACCATGAATATGTTGAAATTTAGATTTGGCATAAAGTGACCAACATAACAGATGACCTTGATTGAAGATTAGATTATTTGCTTGCTTTTGTACTATTCCAACCACTATTTGAGTATGAGAAAGTTAGTGATCCCTTGCCTAGGTACAAGAAAGGAATTATCCTTTTTGTTTGAAGTGGCACTTGAATTCTAATGATTAATATGCCAGTTATGTATAAATTATGTTAAAACGTGATGAATTTTCTTGGCAAAATAATTCTTAGTTAATACTAATCATTAGATGCAACATAAATAAAGTGAAGATTGTTGATTGTAAAATTGAAATTTCCCAATATGTTTGACATGGCATGCCCATTTAGCATTCCATATTCAAAAATTTGTTGTTGAAAAGTCTAGCTTCACATAAAGGTTGCCTCTAAGAATCTAAACAAGATTTTAGGCTAATCTTGAATAAATCCATTGCTTTGATTTATTCAAAAAGAAAATTATAAAATCATTACCTCATAATTGTCTATGATCACTTTCTGATCATAAAACATATTTTAATCACTTTATGGTCACCAAGATCTCATGAAGTCAATGTGAGCATATAGTGATAAAATTGAATAAATTATCTAGATTTGCTCACAAAAACTATGTTAGAAAAATAGAGAATCTTTGCACACATAAATGGAAACTTTGCATTAAAGTTGATTTGATTTTTATTAATCAAATGTGTAGCAAAATATTGAAATATATTAGATATTACAACAATACAAATGATGAATAAATTTGAAATGATCTTTTGTATGTTGGAGCTCCCTTCAATGTAATCTTGCAAATACAAATTGTTGAAAACTCAAATTAAGCTTTGAAGTGTAAATATAACCTTTAAGTGAGATTGTCCTCAAGAAACTAAAGAGTTTTCGTCCTCTGATCTCTAAGAATTTAAGGGGTTTCATCCTCAAGTCTTTTAGTTGAACACAAGTATTCTAGTGGCAAAATTTTTTTGGTTAATTCACAAAAATTACAAATTGGTTAGGCTTTTTGACTTATATAGAAGTTGTGGGCACAAATCTCAATGTTCCATTAGGTCAAAATAAATACTAATTAAAAATGTTTTCAAAATTTCCCTTTCAAAATAGGTCCCATAAAGAGTTGTCATAACTTCCTCTTACATCCGATTATATTTAGTTAGTCAAATATGTTCTTACACTCACTTACAATTGTCATAAATAATTATGAAGATGTTTCTCAAATAAGCAAATTTATAACGCATCACTAATTTTCTTATTATAAAATATTTTTTCCACAAAAATTGCTTCCACTTCATCATAAAATCCAATTTGTAACTCTCTAAAAATGTGCTCCAATAAAAATTGTCATAAATTTGTCATAGAATGTCATAAAACAAGATGCCAAATGATTTGGGAGTTATATTATCCCATCTCCATGAATTCTCATGCCTCCGTTTGGGAAAATATTAAAAAATAATAATATTTTATTAATTACTTGGCCTCTTTTATAAAAAATGAGAAATAATAATTATCGAGTCCAAATCATCAATTTTAATTGAATATTTTCCTAGTAATTTCTTCCTAATCCACAAGAAATATAGAAATGGGCATTTTGTCCACAAAATTAAATTAATTAAAACTGAGACATTAGAAGTTCGTCCTTCCCAAAATCGTTTTCCTTCAAGCAATGCAAATTCAAATATTTCAAGATTCATGATTACTCTCAAGTGACATCATTTGTAGGTGGGTTCCTCTAACAACTGAACAACTATGATATCTTTATTTTTCTTCTTCGTCACCTTTGTATCAATGATGACCTCTGATACCCATATGAGTAGTACTCTATTGTCTGTGAACATTGAATCAATGCAAGTTATTGCATCATAAAACACAATATCATAAATGGAAACATACCTAGGGACATATGATAGGTGGTCTTGTAGCAATATTCTCTCAAATGTAACCACTTAACTCATGTTAATTTTTGGTCTAGAACATAGTTCTTCAAGTATCCTTCAACCCATTTATTCACTATTTTTGTTTGTCATATTGTTTGTAGGTGATAACTTGTGTTAAGCATGAGTTCTGCATCTGTTAAATGAAATAATTCTTGCCAAAATGAGTTGTGAAATCTGCTTTCTATTACTATCAATATTTTTAGGGAACCCATTAGCCTAAACACCCATCTTAAAAGAAAATTTGTCACATGATATGCTTTGAATGTTGAAGGGATGGCAAAGAAGTGTGCATGCTTATTAATTCTATCCACAACACAAATGTAATTCATACCATTTATTATGAGAAGATTTGTGATGAAGTCCATGGTCACATTTTGCCATTTTTATTTAGGAATAAGCAAGGGTTGTAATAAATTTGTAGGAAAGACATGCTTTCTTCATTTTGATGGCAAGTAGTGTACTCCCTGATATGCTTGAAAATATACTCCTTAAAATACTTCCAAGAAAATCTCCCTCTTGTTTCCCTACAAGTCATACAGGATCTTGGGTATCTAACTAGTGATGCACCCTGTAACACAAATTTTTTTCCTCCATTTTAGATTCTAAAAATTTGCCATCTTCGACACCTCTATTTAAGATGTTAGTGGCAAACACATTCTTGGCAAATACTACCATGATAGAAACCTTCCAATAATCATAAATAACAAAAATAGAACAAAGAGTGGGCATTCTTTTTGCCCTTCATATACTATATATCAAAAACATAAGCTTAGAGTTTCCTTACTCATTTTTGTTGCAGTTATTCCAAGTCATGATGACCCAAGAACTTCAATCCATTGTAATCTATTTCAACCACACATCTTCCAAAAAAAAAACCAGATGTTTTCTGAATTTTGCCAAAACGTGCATGATGACAAGCATCTTCTTGTTATACATAGAGAAACTCTTTTCTAAATCATTCAAATTTCTACTTTCAATTGCTATGGGGTGTCTTCTTTGTATTGTAACCAATCCAATTCCATTTCCTAAAGCACCACATTTTGCAACAAATGGTTGTGAGAAATTTGAAATAGTAAGTACATGGCATGAGTTGATTATTTTCACAAGCTTATCAAATGCTTTTTGTGTTGTATCCTCCTATATGTCTTGAGCCCAAGTATAAAAAATTTGTGACGTCAATTTCACATGTAGATTCTTTTGCAAATAGAGCTTGATGCTTTATAATTCCAAGGATCGGTTCTAGGTATCTCCATGTTTTTCTACACATCAAAATATCATTAAAATTTATGAAAACAAATTGTCTCAATTGACCACTAGATACTTGATTCATCATGGTTTGGAAAATGATTGATGCATTAGTCAAGCTACATAGTATGACTAAGAACTCAAAGTGTTCAAAATGACATTTGAAAAATATCTTGTACACATCTTCCTCGTGGACATAGGTTTGATGATATCTTGATCTCAAATCAATTTGTGAGGGATAGACTGCTCCATGCAACTTATTAGTGAGCTCATTAATCTTGAGAATAAGGTATTTGATTGTCTTCTAGTCCAATGCTCTATAGTCAATGCACATCCTCATGGTGCCATCTTCTTCCCTATTAAGGTCCATAGTTGAAGCAAATGGGATAAAACTGATGTGTTCCATTTTAAGCAACTCCTTAAGAGTTATCTCCTCTCTATATCCTTAAGTGGTGGTAAGGAGTGTTCATGACATGCTTAGAGCTTGGTTCCAACTCTATGACATGTCGGAATAATCTATATGGCAGCAATCCTTGAAGCATATTATTGAATACCACACTATGTTGATTATGACTATGCTACTTACTAGAAAATGAAATAATATGCATGGCCTCCATCACCAAGCAACTTGCCCCTTGAAATAAATCCTCTCATTCATGATTACTCTTAGAGATCCATTAGAGACACCTCCAAGCACCACAACTTTTCCTTCAAATGTAAACTTTAGCTCCCTATTTTGATGATTATGTAGAAACTCACAATGAAATGCAACCATTGTACACCCATAACCATTTCAATTCTCATAACATAGAATGCATTACATACCTTATGCTCACCCATGGTTACATTGAATTGTTTTCTTATCCAAGTGCATGGAATGGTGAATCTATTAGTAGTCATGAAATTGATCTCATAAAAAAATCAACCTTCATGTGCCTCACAATGTCTTCTATTTGGAGTTTTTTCGTTTATAACACTAGGATCTGACACCATCATGTATGAACAATCTTGGACTTGAGAAAAATGATCTATGCCATTTTCTACAAGATGTACCCTTCATCCTTTCATCACTATTAGAATGCTTCTTATGGTAAAAAGAATCTTGTAATGATATGGTGTGAAATTGGTGCAATAAGTATTTTCTACTACTATCCTTATCAAAATGACCTTCAAAATATTTAATCTCTATTGTTGATTTAGGCTTTTTAAAAAGATTTAAAGCGATATTGCCATTCTTGTGACCCAAATTTTTAGAATGAAAATTAGTGGAACAAAAATCAACACCCTTCACAACTTTATGCTCATTAACACAACTACTTTGTAAGTCAATTTCATATGACAATGGCTCAACCTTTTCAAGATTTGAAATAGGTGTATTTTGGACACCATTATAAACAACTAGAATAATAGAATCATTACATTTAACATGTAATGCTGCTTTCTCAACAACTTCATTAAGACAAACACTTCCTTGATTGAGGATTCGGTAAAAAACATTGAAATATATTTTTCAATGATATAATTTTTACCTTCAACCTCTATAGCTTGTTGTACCTCTGGCTCAATTCTTTCATTCATCTGTAAGTCAACTTTCTTTGGTTCATGCTCAGTGATTTGATCCTAAATAACTTGTTGTGGCTTTGGTTCTAATTTTCTTGCTTGTTGCTTCAACTCTCTTTTACAACTACAATTTTTGCTCCAATAGCTTGATCATATTATCTTTGATCTTTTGTAGTTGCATCATTGTATCTTGAAAATTATTTGCATGGTTTCCTTTTATTAGAGATCTAAATAATCTCACCATGATTCACATCAACAATTTATTTACCCTGCAACCTAGCAAGATCAAAGCTTTGATACCACTATAATGTCTCAAACATAACTTTTATGTAATATATGCTCAAATTTGAAATACTCAAATGATTTTGAACAACTAAATATAGAAAATATTGAAATCTTAAATACCCACCACAATTAAAAAGAGACTCAAATCCACCCAAAAACTAGACATGCACTGCTATGACCCAAACAAACAAACTTTTCTAAAATCTGATTTGAAATTCTTATGAAACCAACAAAAAATAATTTACAAATGTATATTTTAATCACTTTTTGATCACCAAGATCACATGAAGGCAAGGTGAGAGCATACAATGATAAAATTGAATAATTATGTAAATTTGCAAACAAAACTGTTCCAGAAAGAAAAACAATCTTTGCACACATAAATGAAAACTTCACAATATGATGAAGCTAATTCTTATTAATCAAATGTGCAATAAAACATTGGAATATATCAGATATTACAACAATACAATCGATGGATAAATTTGAAATGATATTTTGTATGTTAGAGCTCTTTTTTATGCAATTTTGCAAATACAAACTCCTAAAAATATATGCTGAAAATTCAAACCAAGCTTTGAAGTGTAAATACAACCTTCGAGTGAGATTGTCTTTAAGAAACCAAAGGTTTCTCATCCTCTGATCTCCAAAGGGTTTCATCCTCAAATCTTGTAGTTGAACACACGTACTCAAATGGTGAAGAACATTGATTAATTGATAAAAGATTCAAACCGGTGAGGCTACCTAACTTATGTAGAAGTTGTGGGTACAAATTCCAATGTCCCATTATACCAAAATAAATATTAATTAAAAATATTTTTAAATATCTCCTCTCAAAATAGACCTTATAAAGAGTTGTCATAACCTCCTCTTACACCCATTTATATTCAGTTCGTCAAGGATGTTTTTTTCACACCCACTTACAATTGTCATAAATAATTATGAAGATACCTATAAAATAAGTAGATTTATAACTCCTCACTAATTTCCTTGTCATAAAATATTCCTCCCACAAAATAGCTCCCACTCTGTCATAAAATTCAACTTTATAACTCCTTAAAAATTGACTGCCATAAAAATTGTCACAAACTTGTCATTGAATATGCCATAAAAGAATATGCCAAATGATTTGGGAGTTACACTATCCCATCTCCATGAATTCTCATGTCTCTCCTTGAGAAAATACTCAATAATAATAATATTTTATTAATTATTTGGCCTCTTTTATAAAAATGAGAAATAATAATTAATTCGAGTCCAAATAATCAATTTTAATTGAATCTATTTCCCTAGCAATTTCTTCTTAGCCCACAAGAAATATAAGAATGGGCATTTTGTCCACAAAATTAAATCAATTAAAAATGAGACAATACATAGTCCCTATGATTCTAAATTTAGTGTGGATTATGACCAACAAAAACAGATGTTTAGAAAGTCTAGAGAATTAGTTCTCAAAGCCATAATGTGAATTGCCTCTAGGGCCTAAATTTGATGGGTGACTTTGTCTATCAAGCAAATCTTTTGTGATAATTATCTATTTAAAGTTACCCTTCAAATGCTAAGACATCTTATTTTTTAAAATGTACGTCATATATATATATATATAAAATCTTTGATGGTCTATACAAAATCTTCCCTTTCATGTAATATAGTCTTCCCAAAATTTTGATTATATTTTTGGCAAAAATGTCTAAATACAACCATATGGACATCAAATTTAGGCTCTTATCACAACCTTTATTTTATAATTTCCATCCACTTTACATTGTTATAATATGATTTGCTAAAATGTAACATTATTTTTTCATTATAACTATGGTTTATTATCATCAAGGTCTTCTCCACACTATTTGAAATAGGATGTTAGCTAGAGTGCACTCTTCTACAAATATGATTCTATTTCTAATTCATGGACATCATCCTTGTGAATTCAAACAAGGTAATCCATGTGAATGCTATTTGATTGTGTTACTAGCCATTTGTACTCAAAATCCATAGTTAGGATCTTGGTTTTAAGTGTCCCATGGTTTCTATTAAAAGATCTCGCTCCTCAAAATAATTGCACATTTTCTTCATTTATTAATTTCCTCTCTTCTATTGAATTCTCTCTCCAGTAAAACTGTCTTAAAATATCTCACAAGGAAAAGTGCCTAGTATTTTAAAAGTGGGCATCCACTTTTTTTAAAATATAACATTACTTGATCCATAATCACTATGAATATTAAGATTGTGGCTACGAATACATTCAACTACTAAAATTACAATTAACTAATTTCTTTCAACTAAATCTAATACTATAATTAAACTCATATCCATTGATAAAATACAAGCAACACTTTCAACACACTTTGTACAAATTTTCACTTGGAAACCCCCAATTTGGGAGGAAAAAATCAACTTAATAAGTGCCAAATAGAAATCTTGTATGGTTTATTAATAACCAATGTTTAGTATAGAAAGTGATATAATCTTTGTTGTTCATATCCTTCCTATTTTATCTATCAAACAAACTATGCATCCTTCCTAGTCTGTGCCTAGTGCTTTGTACCCCTTGTTGAAAACCTCTTTTGTGTTACCCTTTACTTTTTTATGTTGTTAAGCTCTACTCTCATGTACTGGAGTAGCCTAACATTCATAGAACCTAATGAGTTAGCTTTTCCCTTAGTATTTTCTTTATCTAACTTTGCATTATAGAACCATTGTTGTCGATATAGAATTGCTCCAACATTTTTAAAATCATTACTATCAATTTTAGAATTATTGCTATTCTAAAAAATCATTCAGACGATTTCACTTTCAACCATTATCTCTTACAAGATCACCCCTACTAGAATCCTTAGTTCTTCTTGTGATAAAACAATGAGTATTTCTCCTTGTCCATTTTTTTGAAACAATCAACTTTCTACAATCTACAGATCTATTTGAACCCTTTTGGATCATACCCCCTTCATAGAGAGGCTTTCAGTTCCTCAAAAGCTTAATGAGACATAAGATGAGGAAACAATGCCCCCACTTTCTCTTTGGAGTACCAATAGGCTTTGTCTATGGTTTGTCCTTTGAGTCCCACTTGCCAAGACTTGTGAACCCCTTTCCTAGTCTCTCTTTGTTATTGTTGAAATACTATGTCCTTACTTGGAATACTGCTTTCTTGTTATACACCAAGTCTTCCATTGAAGGTAACACTGACTCTTCTTCTCCTTCATTCAACATGGATGGTTCATACAACTAGAGATGTTCACAATTGACAATTTCTCACGTCTCAAACTGTTAGACCTTCTAGACATTGACTATAAATAGAAATGTTAAATGTTATTTATGAGCATGTAATAAATGGATAATTTGTTATCTTTCATTTTCAATTAAATGTATAGTGCTTTAGCTATTGATTTTGGGATACTAACCTATTAATCGAGAATTGAGTTTAGTGATGGTAGGTTGTCAAAGACAACGGTATGGTTAAGGTAGAGGTGATTAGCCACCTGGCAGAGATGGGATGGAGAGACTCTATGTTGCACACACAAGCACCTAGTTGGCATTTTAGTTACATTTTATCATTGCATGAATGATTTTACGTTGATGAATTGATTTCTTACTCTTGATAGAAAATATCAGCATTATGATTTAGTAGTAGCCAATTGAATGATCTGCTCAGTAATAATCAAATGCCCTTCATTTTGAAATAGAAAAACTTCAATGTTTGTACCCTCTTTTATTAAATTGTTCTTGATTAAAATAAAACAAATTTAGAAGATATATTCTTTTATTGACTTACATGTGAAAGAAACGATTTTCTCTCTTTTTTTAATAAATTACTATTTATTTTCTTTCTTATGGTCAATTAGAGATAATAAAATATATATTATTTAAGATAATAATTATCCATTTCAAAATTTAAAAAACGAATAAAACAAGAAAATTAGAATGAAAGCAAAAAGGAAGAAAAAGAAAACAAATAATAGACAAAGAACACAAAAAGATAGAATAAAGCGAAAATAATAGAAATAATGAAAATGGAATAAATCAAAAGGATAAAAATATAGAAAGAAAAGCAAAAATAAAAGATAAGGAAAGATAGAAACTCGAAAGGAGAAAGGAGGGGATTTCTTTAAAAAGGAAGGTAAGATACATTATGGATATACAACAAGAAAGAGAAGATAGGGGGGTTGGAAGGAAAATTAGGAGTGTACAACAAGAGGGAAGGTGGGGCGATTCCAAGAGGAGTCAAAAGGTGGCATACAGTCAGTTTGCAAAGGAAACCACTGATTAAAGGTACATACTTGTGATCAAAATCTTTAGTTATATACTCATGCATAGGCAATCTATGCATCTTTGACCTGTATGGAGAGATTGTTCTTTCTTTTCCTTAGAACATTTAAATTCTGTTATTTCAGCCTTGACATCATTTCGATAATACCTAATACCTTATTTTTTTACCTGTTGGCTCAGCACTCTAACCACTACTTCTCCTTGCTCCCAACTTTTCTCTTTTGGCGGCCATAGCAATCTCTTTGATCACGGATTGATCAACCTGTTATGCCATAGGTATATATGTATACTTTAACTTTCATGGTTATGGCTTTTTAAAATAAGTTGGCCTCTAATCTGTTTCTAAATTGAATCGGCCTTACTCCTTAATATTCTTGATATTATAGCAAATGTAGGCGCCAATGCATTCCTTTCTCTGGATGAGATCTACAAAACTCCCCACTAAAACTCCCAATCTGCATTATCTTTTCTGCATTCTCACATATCTCTATATCAAGAGCATTTTGTCCAAATGCAGAACCTATCTAATTTTCGGTATGGGCTCACTGATTCTGTAAAGCGATATTATAACCCATAGAGCCTTGCACCACTCCTCATAATGAAAACCCACCCAGTATTAATGACGCCATGGTAGCATCTTCATGAATGTGTGCTCAAGACTATCATGAATTCGAGAAGGCTTGTGAAAAGGACTTGTGGGCGTATGGGAAGGACGACCTGCTTGTTATAATGTTGTCATTAATTGTTGTTTGTTGAAGTAGCAAATTTTAGGATAGATTAGTCGGCCTTTTAAATCACTGAACCAAGTAGTAAACCTATAAACCTTTTAAATCATGCGTCGCCAAACTTGTAGCAGATTAGAATAGAAGCGCAATATCCGCTCAACAAGGTCTATCCTTCTTTCTTTTGCGCTAAATCACAACACTATCAGGTTCCTTAACTTTGCAACCAAAAACTTCCATTGTGGCCGAATGGGATAGGAAGACACTGAGGTGATTAATGTTATTCATTTTTCCAGCTAGCACCCCAATGCGAATATGTTAGAAAGAGTAAATTATTACTATTACATTATACAAGATGATATCTTGGAGATTGATTGGCCATTGAGGGATGGGCACCCGACTGATAATCGGCCTCCTCTTTGAGTTTTGTATTATTCTTTTCAACATATAGAACCGGTTCCTTCCCTTCATCAATCTCCTTATTCTTTGTCGGCACTTGTTATCATTATGGATTGGGTTATCTTTATCTGTGGCCGCGCCTTAGCTTTGAAAGTGCCATTAAGGCATATAAGTCTGTCCTAGGTATGCTTGTTGGCATTTTTTTAAATTTCCTTTTACATTGCAATTTTCATGGAGTTGTGAGAAAGATTATGAATTTGGCAAAATTAAATAGTTAGTATCTAATCAATTTAGGTATGTGCTCCACTTGTGTTAGAATGAATGCCTTGTATAATCTATCAGGGTTGTATTGTAAGCTGGTAAATCTGCCCCAAAATTGTGGCTGCTACGTATTAGCTTCAACCAGATCCCAGTTTTTATATTGGGCATAATTCAATGAGCCAACTCGTTGTGCTCTATAAATTACAGTTAGTTATAAGGTTTTAGCTGCTTCAAAGCTTATTAGGGATCGGGGTGGTAATTTTGGAAATACTCTTACAACTATAAAATACCACCTGTGCACCCAAAATTATTCTTTTATGGTTTCTTATTAAAAATTTATCTTAATGGACAGCCTTTGTTAGGCATAGTCAAAAGTAGGGTTGTATATGTATGACTTTGATAATTCTAATCAACTATAAAAGAGGGGAACTTTGTTGTAATGTGTTAGAACTTTACTTGTATATCATTGTGTAAATTTTGTTTCTATAAGTAAATAACTATATTTTATTCTTCTAGTTTTTCTAGTTTTCCTTTTATATATAAGGATACTTCATAGGTAGCCAGAATAAGACAAAGACTTAGGAAGCCTTGATGGAATTATTGAAATAGTAGTATTGTTATCTGGACCATAGAATGATTGAAACACAAGGAACTATTTTTGTTATGATGCAATTGTGATTATCTCTTATATCGTTGTTATGAAATCAAACATAAATCTTTCTTTTGCTTAGCTCCAATATTAAATTGCTATGATTTTCTATGGTTTTGCTTAAGCAATGTAGCTAGTTAAATGCTTGCACTATATGGTTCTTTGCAATACAAGTAGTACGAGCTCTCTTGTGACACTCTATATTTACATCCAGGATAGGATGCCGAGTGTGGATTTCCAGAGATGGTAAACTTCTTTTTCAAGTTTACTAGTGTTATTTATTTCTTTGGCAAAAGCTAGATGTACCATTGAAATAGATGGAAAAGAAAAGCCTGGTTGTACTATTTATTTATCTCTGCCACATCCTACATGCAAGAAATATGTCATTTCTAGTTTAGAGTGCATATAGGCATCATGCTTGCATCAAGAGTTTGCTTCCTACCCATTCGTTCCAGGTTGCTAGGCTCCTCATGCATGGTTGGGGATTCTTTGAGTTAGGAAGAAACCCAGGGAAGTGTAGTGCTTTGTGCTTGGGTGGAGAAAGCACCTTAACCATGCTCTTGGACTTTGGCTTGTAGATGACTAGTGGGTCATGGTGGCTGAAGATAAATTCATTTGGATATATAACTCAAATGGATATATCATTGTATTGATCATTGTATGGCTTGTTTATCCAAATATGTAATTATACTCTCATTGATGTATTTTGACATATTATTGATGTACTTGGAACAATTGTAAAAAATGTAATATTATATTCCTTCTCGTACTTGTAGATGCACTTTACATATTATAGAAAACTGGCAAGACATTGTTCAATTGTGGATATTCTGATTTGTGAAATGATTCCCTTCTATTTTGAGTTGAGACTATTTTTCGATGGTTATTTTTAGAAAGTGGTATTTTCGGACTTTACATTTGGTATCAGAGCATTCAGGTTCAACACTTGGACCCTTAGGGCTCATTGCGAGGTTTCGTGGGAGTTATGCTAATGATAATACGTTTATTCTTATGTTAGAATGGAGGGAATATTAAGAACAAAAGGGTGGGTCAAGAAGACCAATCCTAGAGATGTGCATAGGTCACCTGTTGAGAAAGAACCACCTAAGGAATCAAAGGCAAAAGGAATAAAGGAAGATGAAAAGGAAGATTCTAAAACACTGGCGGATGTGCTCAAGCGTATTCATCTAGGAAAGAAGAAAAAGAACAAGGGGGCTAAAATGTTACCAACCCCTTCAACTGGAGTAGAAAGTAAACTATTAGCCCAATAGGATATACCTTTTGGTTGTGGTCAGAATGCACCCATTATAAGGAAGGAGGTCATGAAGGAATACTCACGAGTACATCCACCCCCAAATCTGTAATCCTCGATTCTGAGGGAGAAGAGGAACCATAAGAATTTCCTTTATCTGAAAATGATATGTAGACTTTTATGTTCTAAAATAGAAAACTTCTATATTAGAATAAGGACGTAAGTATCCAAAAGTGAATAAAGTAAGATTTTGGTTTTAGAACATGTAAACGTTTTGGGAAATTCAAAGATATTTGTGTTGATTGAATATGTGTGATTTATCATATGTTGCGCAAATGCGAATAGCAGGCATCTTCTTATGTGTGAGATCTGAACCATGAGTGGATTAACAAAAACTTATATCTTGTGACATGTTGTGTGGATAAGTAGAAACAATTTTATGATAAGAATTCAATTAGATTCTTAGAAGATTCATTTGTTGAAGTGACTAAGCATATTCTCTCACTCACCTCTAATCAAGGTGTAGTGTAGCATGATACTCCCTCTTTAGTGACTAGAAATAGTCACGCAGTTCTTGTAATGTGCAACCTTTGGATTTTAAACTTATTTTATTTGACTTTGATTGAAAGATCAACATTGAATTCTAATTCTATTTTATGAATAAGTATAGCCATCAAAGTGTGACATTTATTTCTCTTGAGGCCTTATGGTCATTTACTGTTGAGACTAAGCTTATTTTTTCCTTATTGTTAAAAATTGACTTTCTCCTACTTTGATATTTTACTATTTATTTTCTTATTGATGGCTATGCTTGAATGTTTTGAATTGCTAGTCATGTATAGTGTTATGTGTCATGTTGCGTTATCTATCATATCCATAATGGACCCTGATGGATTGTATAATGGAGCATAATGCAGAGAATATACTAGTTCGGGGTGTGTGTGTGTACTAGACATGTGGTAGAATGAACTCTTCTAATTGATGCTAGATGCAAGAGATGGTGGATTCTTAGTTGATGCTCAAGCACGTAGTGTATATAGGTAATTATGATATTGTAGTGTCTTGTTACTCTTATTGAATTGGCAATCTCAACCTAGTATTAGAAGAACAATGGATGAGGATGATTGGTGCTTTATGATGATTGCTTCATGCTATATATATCTAAGATGAACTAAGATTTACCGTTTAGTGTGCATTGGTGGTGAAATTTTCCTCTTATACTTTAATTGGGATAGTGTTTGACTATACCCTGGCAAGAAGTGTCATGAGTTGGTTGGTTGGTTGTTATTAGTATTTCGAGGGATAGATGCATTGTGTGTTAGGTACATGTTTTATATTGGTGTTATGTCAGAAAAAGTATCCTTGGGGGCTTTTTCCTTTTAAAGTTTAGCTCTCAGGTCCTTTAGAATGCATTTAGAGTATTTTGCATGATTTTGATGACTCCCAATGAGAAAACCCTAAAATTTCATGGCAGTTGGGACTTAAGGGATGCATCTAACATAAATCTTGCTTGAAATAGGGGGGAGGACTTGGGTGCCCACGCCCTAGTCCTGCCCTATTTTAGGTTAGGACCTACTTTTGGGTGTTGGTTTATGACCATTGTTTAGGTCCTATGCTGACATCCTAAGTTTGAATTATGAAATTCTTAGCAGAAATGTTTGTAGTTGCACATATAAGTATGATTAGTGATTCATTTATAAACTAGATGGCAATTTTGATTCATGAGCTTATGTGAAAGTGATTCAAGGCATTCATTATGTGGCAGAGCAGACTTTTGTGTTGTTATTGTGCTTGTTTGTTTGCAGCTTTGGCATCCATCTCCTCATGGCATGAAGATCATCTTCCTTCGATGGAATCTTCACTACAAGGTGACATCAATTGTGTTTCTATCATTTATCATTTAGATTTTGCTTCTATCCTGTATGGATACACACTCTTTATTTGACAATGGTGTTTACAAGACTTGAATGTCTCTCCAGGGCTTGACTGAGGCAAGCCTCTAAACACCACAACCCCCAACCCACTTTTCTGTGATTGTAGGTTACAGGTTGTGAAAGTGAAAGAAGTGGAGTTGCAGGAGAACAGTGTAGACTGTCAGAATTGCAAATAAGAGAAGAAAATAGGGACCTAGACTCGGGCACTCGCTCATTAGTCCTCTAGATCCCGCAACAGTAAAATCTCTGGAACAATAGGAACAAGTTGTAGACAACATTCCTAGATCTCGCCAAAAACTGTGGCATTGGACTAGGGTGCCCGCTCATTAGTCCCTGACTTTTCTGCACACCGAACTTTGAAATCTGGTATGCATTTGGTTGTCATTTGATATCTTTGTGTGCAATCATTTTTCATAATTTGTCTATTTGTTTACGATTTCACAAAGTTAGGGTTTTGAGCATAATTGGGCTTAATTGAACAACAAAATCACACAATTCCAATCTTCCCCTATGCTCCAAGTGATAGGAGATCTATAGTAGAGTTCTCTAGTTGGTTGAATGTCCTTGAATGTTTAGTGGTGAAAGGAGGATCAATGCAAACCATCAAAATTAATCCTCTTCATTTTTAACCCTAAACATTTTGGTGAACCCATGTTTTTGGAATTTTTGCACCTTGCTGAGTGTTGTACTTCAGTTTTACATTCATTTCATTGTTCATCTTATTGCATTTGAAAAATTACAAAAAAATTAAAATTTTTGAAAAGATTGGCATTTTTAGCTTGCATTTTCAAATAATTTAAATTAGTTGGAATTTAATTTCAGAAAATTTCTGTCATTATCATTAGATCTGATTTAAAATACATAAATATTTTATTCATCATTTATTTACATTGCATTTTCATGCTTAAATTGATAAAAATTGCTTGAAATTGTGCATTTTTCCATATAACCTAGTTTTGCATTAGCTAGCGTTTGTAGTCAAAATATTGTTTCAGATTTTACTACCCTTTTAAAACACTCATTAGTACTAATTTATAACTTTAGTGTTGCATCATAGTAGTTTTCTTGCAAAATTCATGTCTAGGGTTTGAAAACCTTTTTTTCCACTAGATTTTGGCCTTATCGACTCTCTAGATTTGCATCATAGACGTGTTGTGAAGAATATTTTTGCACTAATTGGATGTTATCAGGGTTATCATCTACTGCCCCTCCTAAAATTCTTTAAAACACCCTTTTTATTAGGCCTTTGCATTGAAAATTTTTGAAAAATTGCATATTTTGGCTATATTTTCACTAGGGTTTGACTTAGATTGGCACTATAAGCGTGTTGTGATGGATTTTATGGCTTTAGGTGATTGATATTACTATTATAATCTTCTTCAACTCCTAAAATTATTTACAACACCCTTTTTATTGGGTCTTTGCATTGAAAAGTTGTGAAAAAATTGCATATTTTAGTGTATTTTCACTAGGTTTGCATTAAAAGTGTGTTGTGAAGGATATTATTGCTTTATTGGACTAATATTAGACATACTATTTTATTCCCTTGACCAATTTTCTTACAACACCTTTTCTTTCACTTATTTGCATTGAAAAAAGTTGAAAAAATCATGCATTTTAGGTCATTTCACACATATAGTTTTGCATTCATGGATTCTCCTCGTCATTCACCTTTGGAGGATTTATTTGAGTACATTATGAATTATTATAATTTTTGAAAATTCACTGATAAACATCCTCAAGTCTTGCATCAAATAGCCTACATCTATGGTATTGACTTGTCCGTAAGCACTACCTGTGATATCCTTCGAACAATAACCTACTTTGAAAGTTGTCTCACTATCGTGGGTGTTTTCTCTTCAATCTTGGAAAATCTCACTAATTTCATTTCTAAAAATAACCATGGGGAAAGTAGTAGTGAAAATATCATTCCCTCTCTCCCTTCGTTTCATGAAGATATAATGGACATTCTCTTTGAAACCTAAGAGAACGATATAGCAACGGGTAATTCATCAAACAAAGAAACTTGTCCCAACATAACCCCAATTAGTGAGGATATTTTGGCACAAGAAGAAGACATCACTGATACATTTATTCACACTACTCCACTGTCCCTTCCTGCTCTCACTGCCCAGGATGAAGCATTGGATGATGCAGATTCCCTTTGTGAACATTTGCTTCAACCTGCTGAAACTAAAAATTTACCACCTGATGTTCAAGAACTTCTCAGTTACATCTTAAAAAAACAAACAGATCATGTATCTTTACCTGCACCTTCACATACCTTGGAAAACAATGAAATTTCACACGAAATTGAAGAACAAATTATCCCTCAAACCCAAGGTATTCCAACACCCTATATATGGACTAAAATGGGCACTTTTTAGGTTCCTTAACAACCTAAATCAACTAGAAAGAGAATTATAAAAGCTCCTACATCACTCGGTTTACCCGACACAAAAAATTGAAATATCCCCTCTCTACCATCATTAATAGACAACCTTCCTACAAGGATACCCTTACAAACTAATGAAAATGTAGAAGAGAGAAGAAGAGATAATGCCTTAACCATTAAGGTAAAGAAAGATCCGTGATGACCGCTAACCCAGTTGTCCCTACAGGTAAGTATTTCTAACCCTTTACCTCTTGTGTTGTGTTTCCCCCGTGATGTGTTATGTGTTGTTTAGGCCTCTTGGGATGACCCTTGATTCTCTAGTAAGGTCTAGGATACTAGGAGACTGCCTCTGTTGTGACCCTTCTTCTATTTGTATCATCATTATTCTATATTGCTTCTCCTCTATTTTCACTGTTGTGTGTTGTGTTTTATGGACATAGCATTGCGGTTGGTGACTTAGGGGCACCCTCCTATGTGACTGTCCCTAAGGCACTTGTCTCTCCTCTCTTGATTTATTGTTTCCCTTCTAGTGTTTCTATCTAGCGGGTGGACGACGAAAAACATATTATACTAATACGAACCTAGTGTCCCTTCAACGAGAAATCAATAAATGGACCAAGTCCATACATGATGATGGGGTTGATATATATTATCCAACACTTGGCTAGTAGAATCACTCCGTGTGATCTTGATGTTGTCTTATCACACTTACAAACCATGACAATACTGCTGCTCTGTGCACTTTGTTTATCTTTGAATCTCGCCTTGGTTACACTTAGTTTTGAGATTTCTACGGTATAGCCCCACGGTTATACTTGGTCTCTGAATCCGTAGTATAGCCTCAACTCTCTTTGTGTGAATGATCATATGCATTGTTGTTTAGCATGATTATATGGATGCTAACACTTGTTAGAATTAGACCGGACAACTGAGAGGGGGGGTGAATCAGTTGTCCTAGTAATAACCTTTTTTTATCCTTTTAAACTTCTTTCACCATTTCCAATTTGATTAATGATGTAAACATTAAAGCATGAAACAACATCACATAAGCAGAAACATGATCAACACATTTGACACCAAGATTTTGACATGGAAACCCGGTTAAGGGAAAAACCACGGTGGGTGTTAGCCCACAAGATTCATACCCTGTTAAAAGTACTTAAAAGAATGGAAAGGCACTTGCCTTCAGGCTCACTGCTCAGAACTCACTACTTAAAAGAGAGGCTCACTACCTACAAGAAATATATGTTTAGTACAGAAAGAATTGACTGAGAAATATTATCTACTTCATGCTTGATTCAGTACCATTGAATGCTCATAAAACTTTTGCACTGCCTCCAAACTCTTCTTCACCAACTCTTTACTCTATTTTGCTTTTATTCTTCTGTTCCTCTTCTTCTTTGCTCTACTTCTGATCCTTTCTTCGGATTTGATTGTTCGCTCAAGGATGATTTTCCTCGACTCAACAAAACTCCTTTATATACTTCATCAACCTTGGAATAGACATCAAGGTCAGCACTCTAGACTCTCAACTTAAAGTGAATCTCCAAGCTGTCAACAAAACACAGCTATGCCTTGAATCAAACATGTCACGCTCTAGAGAATTGCTTTTTGAACATCCGCAAGATGCTTGGATCATCCAGTCGACCAAGATTGGGAAGAACAACAACACCATGAAGGAAAACTTCATCAACAAGCTCAAACTTCAATGCGAACCTCCAACACAGGAGCCACACAATCTAGAGACCACCACAAGCACAATGAATTCAATAGAAACATTCGTACTTCTCCAAATCACTAGAATCTCTTACACCTTCATCCGGAACCTCAAGAACACTATCTGCCATGACTGTCAAACTAGAAAGATTACTTGTAGACCTCTAAACTATGAACCACTTGAGTTGAGGGAACACACCAACATCCCAGACATGCCTCTAGATCCCCAAATCATAGAATGCTCATACCAGATCAATCCGGACCAACTTCTTGCCACTTTGTTATCACTGAACAACTACAAAAGCTTGTTCCACTCACAAGACCATAACTTCACCAAATCTTCATGCGGACCTCTCAAATCTCAACTGGAGCAACAATAGACAATCCTATACAAACCCTTTAATCCACATACTTTGAACTTCACTTTACTGGAAATACTGATCATTCCTCTATATTGCCTTCACTGTCTCTAATATGTTGACATCAATGACAACACATCAGACACATATTTGCAACAATCTCCCCCTTTGTCATTGATGGCAACATATGATGTGAAAAATTGATTCAACCATCAATACAAGAACTTCTCCCCCTTTCTCTTGTCACACTTGCAACCACTTTCTTCACTGCTCCCCCTTTCACCAGCAACTACTTACTTCTAGGTTTTTCACATGACTTCTCTCCCCCTTTGACATCAATGGCAAAGGGCGCATATTTGCAATCATCTCTTTCCAAATTGAATTTCAGAAATCACATATTGACTACTTCCTCTAAGCAGCATTCCCTCAATACCAATCCAGATCACAAGATATGACTGTGAATTGTACAAAACTTAGAGTACAAATACTTGCTTTTGATGTATACTCTGCTTCAGAGATATTGTCTCTACTTTTTTCTCAACCAAGAAACCAAATTTTTTTCCAAGAGAAATGCGCAACCACTAGTACCCTTCTTGTCATTGACACCTTCTGCCCAACCAACATCTTAGATCTGCACCCGGTTAAGAGTGTAGACAACAGTACCCATAGTCTTTTTCAATAGGAATATGGAACATTTGCCTCCATCATCATGGTTCTAGCAGCCTTTTTCAAGGATCTGATTCATTCCAGGAACAAATAACTATCTTCTTATTCTATGCTTCTCACAAAATGCATTAAACTTATCGGGGGTAAACTCTCCACCATTTTCAAATTTCAAATACTTTAACTTCACACAAATCTCATTTTCCTCCTTAGCCTTGAAAATGTCAAGAACCTCTAACTCCTTTCACAAGATACTGACCCACACCATCCGGTAGTACTCAGTCAGCAGCATTAAGTATCACTCTCTTTGCAAACTCCCAACTCTAATCCTTTGTCAACCAACTGACCAATCATTGAGAAGATTATGCTTTAAGCCTTTTATCACTAGACATATGAAGAGAACATCCAAAGTCAATCATCCATTCATCTTTTTCTTTAATCTGAGTAGCCAATACAACTAGCAGATTTGGTAGGTATTGGTTCTTCTTCTTTGAAAGTAATAAATCACTTACTCTTTTCCAGAGGTACTTCTCATAACAGGTTCATCATTTGTGACTCTTCCATCAGTAGTGGATCCTTTTGGTAACCTTTTGGCAAGCATAGATTCAAGTTCTCTAAGCTCTGATTCATCCTTTTAAGTTCATACCTTGCCTTCTCATATCTGCTTAGTCTTCTTGGGGAGCATTCACTTGAAACAAACTTTTGCTTACCCTTTCCAGAACCACTGGCCTTAAATGTAGATTTCTAATTTAGGAAGAGAAACACCAAACTCATTCATCAACCAACAGATCCCTTGAAATATCTATCATAGTCCTGAATTCCTCAATAACAGTAACCTTATGCTTGTATGCAGCAGGTAAGGGTCTAAGCACTTTGGTAACAATCTTTGATTCTTTCAAATTCCCACTAGCACACCTGCTTTTGATGTGAAAAATGCATTTGCCCTCACTCTTCCGGATACTCAGTTTCATAAAACAGTTTCTCATAGATTGCTTCACACATTGCCACATTATCTTCTTTTCTACCGGAACTTCTTTTAGATGAAATGCAACATGCCATTATGTATTCTTTCATATGCCAAATCTAGGCATCCACTTATTGGTAGGGGAGAT
This sequence comes from Cunninghamia lanceolata, assembly GCA_027924645.1. Classification (NCBI taxonomy): domain Eukaryota; kingdom Viridiplantae; phylum Streptophyta; class Pinopsida; order Cupressales; family Cupressaceae; genus Cunninghamia; species Cunninghamia lanceolata. Next base: position 580,025 of record BSBN01000435.1, on the reverse strand, counting down.
TAAATTTTCAATGTAGCTCCCCTTGGGCTAGAGCTCCTAATTTAATTCCTAGAGGAATTATCAGCACCTGATTCTGGTGTGGACCCATCACCATTATTCATTTCACTTTTCTTTACCCAAGTCTTGGTTATTTCATTTTGGATTTCATTCACATCTACTTTGCCCTTGCCTTTATCTTGTTTCTTCTCATTCTGGTTTCTGTTTACCGAACCTTTCCTATCGTTATTCTTGCTTCTGTAGAATCTTGCAATATGATCGAATCTGTTGCAATTAAAGCACTTAACATTTCCTTGCCCATTTACTTGATTTCCTTTTGATATGCATTGATTAGCCATGTGTCCAAATTTATTTCATGCAAAACATTTTCCATTGAAAGAATTGACATTACCTATGTAGTTAGAGTTATTCTTCATCATACTTCTGCACTCATTGGATCTATGACCATGCCTTTTACAATTGAAGCATTGACCAGAAAAGGATGGACCACTTTGATTCACTCTAGTTCTGTACTCAGAAGCTCTATGACCAAATTTGTTGCAATTGAAACAATTTCCATTGAATGATGGATATTTTTGAGCATTAGACTGTCTTACCGAAGGTTTTCTAGATCTGTTTCTCCCATTCCTACATTGAAAATTTCTCTGTCCGGACCTAGAGCTTTACCTTTCTCATATCCAAGACCATGCTTGTCATTAGCTCTTTTCTGTCCTTCAAGCAGTGCTTCAAGTTTTGCTGAGCTTATCTTGAACTTCTCCTTATATTCATTTGCAATATCTAGGTCATGTTTGAGAATGACAATTTGCCTTTCAAGTTCTCTCTCATTGTCTCTACTTTCTTGTAGATCAGACTCTAGATGGCTAGCTATTCCATCCAATTTGCAACATTCTTCAGATCTTTCTTTTAGTTTTTGTTTCAGATCTTTTTCAATTTTCTTCCTATCTTCACTTTCTTTGGTTTGCCTCATCACCCCAGATTCCATTTCAATTTTCAGAACAACGACTTCTTTTGACAGCTTCTTACATTCCTTTGTTTTTTCTTCCAAAGTTTCATTCATGCTATTTTCTTCAGGTAAATTGGATAGCTACAGAAGTAGCTCCTTTTTCATTTGCATATATTTCTTTAATTTATCTTTTAACATTTCAATGGTGTCATCAGCATCTTTAAGTTCACCTTTTAGATTACTAATTTCTACTTTAGACCGAGCAAGCTCTTCTAGGGCCAACTGAAGATCTTTGAATGAACCCATTTAAAACTTCTTCCAAGATCTTTTCCTTAAGTTGTTAGGTTTCTCCAAGAAACCTCGCTTTGATACCAATTGTTGGAATTAGACTAGACAACTGAGAGGGGGGGTGAATCAGTTTTCCCAACCTAGAGCTCACTACTCAAAAGAGAGGGTCACTACCTACAAGAAATATATGTTTAGTACAGAAAGAATTGACTGAGAAATAGCATCTACTTCATGCCTGATTCAGTACCATTGAATGCTCATAAAACTTCTGCACTGCCTTTAAACTCTTCTTCACCAACTCTTTACTCTATTCTACTTTTATTCTTCTACTCCTCTTCTTCTCTGCTCTGCTTCTAATTCTTCCTTCGGATTTGATTATTTGCTCAAGGATGATTTTCCTCGGCTCAACAAAACTCCTTTATATACTTCATAAACCTTGGAATAAACATCAAGGTCGGCACTCCAGACACTCAACTTAAAGCGAATCTCCAAGCTGTCGGCAAAACACAGCTAGGCCTTGAATCGAACATGCCACACTCTAGAGAATTACTTTTTGAACATCTGCAACACACTTGGATCATCCGATTGGCCAAGACTAGGAAGAACAACAACACCATGAAGGAAAACTTCATCAACAAGCTCAAACTTCAATGCAAACCTCCAACACAGTAGCCACATGATCCAGAGACCACCACAAGCACAATGAATTCAATAGAAACATCCGCACTCCTCTAAATCACTAGAATCTCTTACACCTTCATCTGGAACCTTAAGAAAATTATCTGCCATGACTATCAAACTAGAAAGATTGCTTGCGGACCTCTAAACCACAAACCACTTGAGTTGAGGGAACACATCAATATCCCAGACATGCCTCTAGATCCCTAGATCATAGAATTCTCATACTGGATCAATCCAGACCAACTTCTTGCCACATTATTATCACTGAACAACTACAAAAGCTTGTTCCACTCAGAAGACCATAACTTCACCAAATCTTCATGCGGACCTCTCAAATCTCAACTAGAGCAACAATAGACAATCCTATACAAACCCTTTAATCCGCATACTCTGATCTTCACTTTACTAGAAATACTATTCATTCCTTTGTACTGCCTTCACTGTCTCTGATATATTGACATCAATGACAACACATCAGGCACATATTTGCAACAACACTTTTCTTGCAGGAATGTGTTTGTGGGAACATTTGGAAATCGTAAAGTACATGTCACCTTTGGGGGGCATGGGCTTTGTGAGAGTCCGTGTTCCCTTGTGTGTTTTCTACCTACCTTAACATGCTTGATATCGATACACGGTATCAACTACCTTAAGGTTTGGACATATATAAGGTAAGCCGTCTATTCTAGATTCTAGTAAAGTGTGTTTGAACAATCTTGCAATCTTGAAATCTGTTTCATATGCCTCCTTTTCACCATAAGGTGTCTCCATGATGCGGGTGGGGTTGTATACTTTTGAGCTCATACCTCCTTTTCATCATAAGGCATCTCTGTGATGCGGGTGGGGTTGTATGTCATGCTTCCTTTTCAACGTAAGGCATCTTCATCTTGCGGGTGGGGTTGCATTTTTAAAAGTCCTTTGTGGAGGTGTGGAGAGGATCTGTGACTATCCAAACCCTTAAGCGTGTCTTCGGTGATTGTTGTGGCGAAGCCCAATCGTCGGTGTGTACCTATAATGTGCCTGAGATGGTGATGAACCTAGAAATAGGTACACTCCATCACTTGTCTACCATGTTTTCTGTGTCTTCCATGTGTGTGTGTATTGCGTGTTTGTTCCCAAGCATAGTCTAAAGATTGGTGGCGATGTGTCCATCCTATGCTTTGGGATTTATATGGTGTGCTTGATTTGTATTACGTGTCTGTTGCCCCATATGCAGTCTAAAGACTGATGGCGATGAGTCCCTCTTACATTTTGGGTGGTGTGTTTACTTTCATTGTACTTGCATTTTCATATATGAGAAAAAGAAAAAGAAAATTGTCACTACGTTCATTGCATTCATTGTATTCACTATGTTTTGCATGTCTTCAATACTGTCTTCTCCGTGTTTTGTGTGACTGTAACTATCTTCTCCGTGTTTTATGTGCTTGTTACTATCTTCACTGTGATTAGCATGTCTTCTCCGTGCTTGGCGTGTTTGTTGTGCTTGTTGAACGTAATTTAATACATGTATTGGCCTTGCGTTTATACATACATTAAAGTGGGGGCTAAATATTATGTCAGAAAAAGTATCCTTGGGGGCTTTTTCCTTTTAAGGTTTAGTTCCCGAGTCCTTTAGAATGCATTTAGAGTATTTTGCATGATTTTGATGACTCCTGATGAGAAAACCCTGAAGTTTCATGGTAATTGGGACTCAGGGGATATACCTAATAGAAATCTTGCTTGAAAGAGGGGGGAGGACTTGGGTGCCTGCACCTTAGTCCTGTCCTATTTTAGGTCAGGTCCTATTTTTGGGTGTCAGTTTATGACCATTGTTTAGGTCCTATGAAGACATCCTAAGTTTAAATTATAAAATTCTTAGTGGGAATGTTTGTAGTTGCATATATAAGCATGATTAGTGATTCATTTGTAAACTAGATGGCAATTTTGATTCATGAGCTTATGTGAAAGTGATTCAAGGCATTCATTGTGTGGTAGAGCAGACTTTTGTGTTGCTATTGTGCTTGTTTGTTTGTAGATTTGGCATCCATCTCCTCATGGCATGAAGAGCATCTTCCTTCCATGAGATCTTCACTACAAGGTGATATCAATTATGTTTTCTATCATTTATCATTTGGATTTTGCCTCTATCCCATTGGGATACACACTCTTTATCTGACAATGGTGTTCAGAAGACTTGAATGTCTCTCCAGGGCTTGACTGAGGCAAGCCCCTAAACACCACAACCCCCAACCCACTTTTCTGTGATTGCAAGTTATAGGTTACGAAAGTGAAAGAAGTAGAGTTGTAGGAGAGAAGTGTAGACTGTTAGAATTGTAGATCATAGAAGAAAACACAGACCTAGACTCAGGCACCCGCTCATTAGTCCTCTGGATCTCACAACAGTAAAATCTCTGGAACAACAGGAACAAGTTGCAGACAACATTCCTAGATCTCGACAAAAACTGTGGCACTGGACTAGGGCGCCCGTTCATTAGTCCCTGACTTTTCTACACACCGAACTTTGAAATCTGGTATGCATTTGGTTGTCATTTGATATCTTTGTGTGCGATCATTTTCCATAATTTGTCCATTTGTTTACGATTTCACAAAATTAGGGTTTTGAGTATAATTGGGCTTAATTGAACAACAAAATCACACAATTCCAATCTTCCCCTATGTTCCAAGTGATAGGAGATATGTAGTAGAGTTCTCTACTTGGTTGAATGTCCTTGAATGTTTAGTGGTGAAAGGAGGATCAACACAAACCATCAAAATTAATCCTCTTCATTTTTAACCCTAAACAGTTGGGCATTGAGGCCATGTACGTACCTTATACTCATTGCCATGTTTTATTGAACCCCAAAGATGTGGCACTGGGAAGCCACTCAAATTCTGGGCATTAGTAAGGCACTTAATTATTCCATAACATGTATAATGTGAGGTCGAGTAGGACCAACATTCTTTGGAAAAAAAATGTCAAATGATAAGATACAAATAAGATAGACAAATATTTACCTCATTATGAATTAGTAGAAACTTTTTCTTTTCTTAATAACAACTTGTTTGATACATTGATTTTAAATTGTGTAATTATCTTTGACAATTATGTAATATGACATCGGGACGATGTCTCTTCCAAGTGGGGAAGGATGTCATGTCTCAAATTGTTAGACCTTCTGGACATTAACTATAAATAGAAATGTTAAATGTTATTTATGAGCATGTTATAAATGGATAACTGTTATCTTTCATTTTTAATTAAATGTATAGTGCTTCAACTATTGATTTTGGGATACTAACCTATTAATGGAGAATTGAGTTTAATGATGGTAGGTTGTTGAAGACAAGGGTATGGTTAAGGTAGAGGTGATTAGCCACCTGGAAAAGATGGGATGGAGAGACTTTATGTTGTACACACAAGCACCTAGTTGGCATTTTCGTTGCATTTTATCATTGCATGAATGATTTTACGTGATGAATTGATTTCTTGCTCTTGATAGAAAATATCGACGTTATGATTTAGTAGTAGCCAATTGAATGATCTGTTCAGTAATAATCAAATGCCCTTTATTTTGAAATAGGAAAACTTCAACATTTGTACCCTCTTTTATTAATTTGTTCTTGATTAAAATAAAATAGATTTAGAAGATATATTCTTTTATTGACTTACACATGAAAGAAAATGATTGTCTCTCTTCTTTTTTTTTTAATAAATTACTATTTATTTTCTTTCTTATGGTCAATTAGAGATAATAAAATATATATTATTTAAGATAATAATTATCCATTTCAAAATTTAAAAAAGAATAAAACAAGGAAATTAGAATGAAACCAAAAAGGAAGAAAAAGAAAACAAATAATAGAAAAAGAACACAACAATATAGAATAAAGTGAAAATAATAGAAATAATAATGAAAATTGAATAAATCAAAAGGATGAAAATATAGAAAGAAAAGCAAAAATAAAAGATAATGAAAGATAGAAACTTGAAAGGAGAAATGAGGGGATTTCTTTAAAAAGGAAGGTAAGATATATTATGGATATACAACAAGAAAGAGAAGTAGGGGGTTTGGAAGGAAAATTAGGAGTACGTAACAAGAGGGAAGGTGGGGCGATTCCAAGAGGAGTTGAAAGGTGGCATACAATTAGTTTACAAAGGAAACCACCGATTAAAGGTACATACTCATGATCAAAATCTTTAGTTATATACTCATGCGTAGGAAATCTATGCATCTTTGACCTGTAGGAGAGATTGGTCTTTCTTTTCCTTAGAACATTTAAATTCTGTTATCTCGGCCTTGACATCTTTTCAATAATATCCAATACCTTATTTTTTTATCTATTGGCTCAACACTCTAACCACTACTTCTTCTTGGTCCCAACTTTTCTCTTTTAGTGGCCATAGTGTTGGAATTAGACCAGACAACTGAGAGGGGGGGTGAATCAGTTGTCCTGCAAAATTAACTTTTTCTATCTTAATCTTCTTTCACAACTTACAAACAGATTTATGATGCGAACATTAAAGCATGAAACAATAACATATGAGCAAAAACACAATTAACACACTTGACACCAAGATTTTTGACGTGGAAACCCGGTTAAAGGAAAACTACGGTGGGGGTTAACCCACAAGATTCGTACCCTATTAAAAGTACTTAAAAAATGGGAAGGCACTTGCCTTCGGGCACACTGCCCAGAGCTCACTGCTCAAAAGAGACTCACTGCCTACAAAATTTATGTTTAATATAGAAGGAATTAACTAAGAAATAGCATCTTTTTCATGCTTGTTTAGTCTCATTGAATGCTCATAAAACTTTTGCTCTTCTCCCAAATGCTTCTTTACTATCACTTCATCCTTTACTGTTCTTGTTCCTTTGCTCCTCCTCTTCTCTACTTTGCCTTTGATCCTTTCTTCAAATTTGATTATTTCGCACAAGGATGATTTTCCACAACTCATCAACAAGTATTTATATGCTTCACCAACCTTGAAATCAAGGTCGGCACTCCAAACATCTTACTTAATGTGAATCATTGAGCTGTCGGCCAAATATAACTAGGATTCAAATCTTCCTCGATCAACACGCCACGCTCCATAGAATTGCTCTTAGATCATCCGCAACATGCTTGAAACATCCGGTCGGCGAAGAGTGGGAAGAACAACAATACCAAGAAGAAAATCTTTACCAATGAGCTCAAACTTCAATGCGGTCCTCCAACATAGCAGTCACATGATCCAGAGACCTCCACAAGCACATTGAATTCAACAAAAACATCCATACTCCTCCAAATCACCAGAATCACTTGCATATTCATTTGGAACCTCAAGAACACTGTCTGCCATGACTGTCACACTAGAAAGATTGCTTGCAGACCTCCAAACCACGAACCACTTGAGTTGATGATACATACTGACTTCCCAAACAAGCCTCTAGATCTATAGATCATAATATTTCAATGCGGAGCAATCAAGACCAATTTACTATCACTCTGTCTCTTCTGAACAACTGCCAAAACCTAGTTTTACTCAGATGGCCATAGCTTTTTCAAATCTTCATGCAAACCTCTCAAATCTTAAGTGGATATACTTCAGACAATTGTCTACACAGCCATATGGTCTGCATACATTTATCTTCATTAATTTTCTCAATATCCCCAACATTCCAATCTTCTAACAGGCAACAAAATGGAATACAGTTGACACCAATGGCAACAAGGATATGTTGACATCAATGACAACACCGATTAGACACATATTTGCAACAATCTCCCCCTTTGTCATTGATGGCAACATATGATGTGAAAAAATGATTCAACCATCAAGACAAGAACTTCTCCCCCTTTCTCTTATCACTTCTGCGACTACTTTCTTCACTACTCCCCCTTTCATTAGCAACTAGTTTTTCACATGACTTCTCTCCCCCTTTGACATCAATGACAAAGGGCACATATTTGCAATCTTTTCTCCCTCTTTTTGTTTCAGACTGATCTCCAGAATTTGCATACTAACTACTCCTCCTAAATAGTATCTTCTTAACACCAATCCGGATCACAAGATATGATTGTGAATTCCACCAGACTGATGTACCCTAGTGCATCTTAGTTCTAAGTAGGAGGGGCAATAACCCCTAACTTCTCTCTGAGATACTCAAAAGTATCCTTAGCCAAAGGCTTAGTGAATACATCCACAATCTAATCCTTTGAGGAAACAAACTCCATTTTGACTTCATTCTCGCTTACTTTTTCTCTCAAGAAATGAAACTTGATGGATATATGTTTTGTTTTTGAATGCAACACCAGATTCTTGGAGATGTTTATTGCACTTGAATTATCGCAGAAGATAGTAACAAGTTCCTCAAATACCACTTTGATATCCTTCAACATTTGCTTCATCCACAAAACTTGAGTGCAATTACTTGCTGCTGCTATGTATTCTGCCTTTGCAGTAGACAGAGATATTGCCTCTTGCTTTTTCTCAACCAAGAAACCAATCTTCTCCTCAAGAAGAATGCACCACCACTAGTACTTTTCCTGTCATCCACATCTCCTACCCAATCAACATCAGTATATGCATGAAGAGTGAAGTCATTGTCCTTTGGATACCACAAGCCATAGTCAAGTGTCCCTTTAAGATATCTAAAAATTCTCTTGACTGCTACTACATGGGATTCTCTAGGATCAGCTTGAAATCTAGCAACAAGTCTAATTGCATTCATGATATCAAGTCTAGTCTAAGTTAGATAGAGCAGTCCCCCAATCATTGATCTATACCTTTTCTAATCTGCCTTAGGTGAATTATCATCTTTACTCAACTTGCATTTGGTTACCATAGGAGTACTTATTGGTTTTGAGTCCTCCATTCCAAACTTTTTCAACAATTCTCTCACATATTTAGACTGAGATATGAAGATACCTTTATTTGACTGAGTGATTTATAGACTTAAGAAGAAATTCATCTCACCAAACATGGACATTTTGAATTCACTTTGCATCTGATCAACATATTTCTTACACATGCTTCCATTTCCACCAAAAATGGTATCATCAACAAATACCTCAACAATTAATATGTGCTCATGATCAATCTTGAAATAAAGATTACTGTCAGCAGTGCCTTTGCTAAATCCTATCTTTAGCAGATACTTATCCAGTCTTGCATACTAGGTTCTTGGGGCTTGTTTAAGTCCATATAATGCTTTTCTCAATCTGTAAACCATATCTTCTTGATCAGACATCTGGAATCCTTCTAGTTTCTCAATGTAGACTTCTTCTAGCTCTCCATTCAGGAATGTAGACTTATCTGGTATACCTTGAAATCTTTGAAAGCAACAAATGCAAGAAATAATCTGACTGCTTCTATTCTTGCTACTGAAGCAAAAGTTTCTTCAAAATCAATTCCTTCCACTTGAGAATATCCTTTGCATACCAACCTTGCTCTGTTTCTTAAAACTTCACCATCTTCATTTAGTTTATTCTGGAAGACCCATTTAGTTCCAATCACATTTTTGTCCTCTGGTCTAGAAACAAGATCCCAAGTGTGGTTCTTTTCAATTTGCATTAATTCTTCTTCCATTGCTTTTATCTAGTTTTCATCATTACAGGCTTCACTTACTGATTTGGTTCAATCTTTGAAATTAAACAAATCTCTTCTTGATCTTCAACAATTCTTCTCCTAGTTCGAACACCTTTATTTCTATCTCCTATGATCTGATTTTCAGGATGATTCATCCTTACATACCTGGGAGTTTTGGGATTTTCTTGAACTTCTGTTTCTTGAGCTTGTTCCTACACTTCTGTGCTATCCTCTTGAGTCACTAGATTTTCTAGATCAATCTGGATCTGGGTCTAGGTTTGAACTTGCCTTCCTTGACTTTGACTTTCATCTTGATCATCTGATTCATATCCACAAGACCTAGAATGTCCTTTGCTTTCGTCAACTCTGACATTTGCACTTTCAACAATCTTTTTCAATCTCTTGTTAAAGCACCGGTATGCCTTGCTTTGATTAGAGTAACCCAAAAATATTCCTTCATCACTTCTTGTATCAAACTTGCCTAGATCCTCATCTCTTTTGATATAACATTTACTACCAAAAACTCTGAAATATCTCACAGGAGGATGACCAAACCATAGTTCATAAGGTGTCTTACCAGAATTTCCTTTGATCTGCATCCAGTTAAGAGTGTAGACAGTAGTACTCACAACTTCTCTCCAATAAAATTGAGGAACATTTGTTTCCATCATCATGGTCATGGCAGCTTCTTGAATGGTCCAGTTCTTTCTTTCCACAACTCCATTTTGGTGAGGAGTCCTAGGAGCAGATAACTGTCTTTTTATTCCATGCTTTTCACAAAATGTATCAAACTCACCGGAGGTAAATTCTCCACCTCCGTCAGATCTTAGAAACTTTATCTTTACACTAATCTCATTTTCCACCATAACTTTGAACACCTTGAATTTGTCAAGAGCTTCTAATTTTTCTTTTAAGAAAGTTACCCACATCATCCGGGAGTAATCATCAATCAACAACATGAAATATCCATCTCCTTGCACACTCCTGATTCTAGCAGGACCACATAGATTAGTATGCACAAGTTCCAACCGTCCACTTGAAAATTTTTCTTTACTTTTGAATGAAGTTTTGTTCTATTTACCCAATTGACATTCTCTACACATGCTATCAAGTTTCACAAGTTTTGGAAGATCTCTCACAACCTGAGTAGAACTTATCTTGACAATGTTATCAAAATTCACATGACACATTCTTCTATGCCATAACCAACTCTGATTAATCTAAGAAATTAGGAAACTCTTACTAGAACTACTTAAATGAAAGATGTTACCTCTAGTCTGAGTACCAAATGCTCTCAATTTCAATTCCAGAGCTTTCCAAGATTCTGCATTTTCTATCCTTGAATCTGAGGTCATAACCCTTGTCAACCAACTGTCCAACACTGAGAAGATTATGCTTCAGTCTTTCCACATAGAGAACATCATTAGTGTTATTCTTACCATCAAAAGAGATGGATCCTCTGCCACAGATTCTACCGGCTGAGTTGTCTCCAAATTTCACAATTCCACCTTCATATTTTTCAAAGCTTACAAACTTACTTTTATCACCAGTCATATGATGAGAGCATCCACTATCAATCACCCATTCTTCCTTTTCAACAAACTAAGAAGCCAAGGCACTTTCCACATTTTCATAGCTAGTAGATTCAGTAGACATCGGATCTTCTTCTTTGATAGCAATGAACACCCAATCACCTTCAGTGGAACCTCCATGGTCAGATTCATCATCTATGACTCCTTCTCTAGCTTCTTGGACATAGTAACATTTCTTCTGACCTTTATATCTGTTAGGGTTTGGTTTTGAAAATTTCTCCAGACATCTTGAGGCAAAATGACCAATCTCATTACAAGTAAAACATTTGAATGACAACTTTCCTTCATACTTATCGGATCCTCTTGGCATTCTTTTGGCATTAAGAGCTTCAAGTTTTGTAGACTCAATTTCATCATCTTCAAGATCCTTTCTTGCCTTAGCAAATTTGTTTGATCTTCCTGAAGAGCTTTCACCCGGATCATATCTTTGTTTTCCATATATACTGGCTTTAAATGTAGATTCAGACTTAGGAAAAGAATCACCAAACTCACTCATTTCAAATGCTGAGAGCTTACCAACTAACTGATCCCTTGTAATAGTTGTCACTGTCCTGATCTCTTCAATGGTAGCAACTTTATGCTTGTACGCTGCAGGTAAGGATCTGAGCACTTTGGCAACAATTTATGATTCATCCAATACTCCACCAGCATTCTTGATACTGGTCACAAGTTCATTCACTTTCTACATGTAGGAAGTAATGTTTTCATCTTCACTCATCATTAACCTTTCATATTTACCCTTCAAGCTCTGTAGCTTGGCACATTAGACATATTTGTCACCCTCATACAGAGTTTCCAATTTTTTCCATATTTCATAGGCAATTTTCAATTCTAGGACATTTGCCAATTCTATATCAGTTAGGGCACTCAATAATGCTTCTTTAGATCAAATATTGCATTCAGCTTCTCTGAGTTCATCTAGAGTTGTAGGTCCATTCTTTAGAATTTTATACTCTTTCTCAGTTATCGACCAAAAGGCATCACCTATACATTCCAAATGAGACTACATGCACACCTTCCAAAGGGAGTAATTTGTTCCATCAAATCTCAGACTTTCCTTCTGATAATTTGACATCTTGGATCTCCTCAAGCGGTCAAGCTTCTTTTAGAGGATTTGGCTCTGATACCAACTGTTGGAATTAGACCAGACAACTGAGAGGGTGGGTGAATCAGTTGTCCTGCAAAATTAAATTTTTCTATCTTAATCTTCTTTCACAACTTACAATTTATGATGTGAACATTAAAGAATGAAACAATAACATATGAGCAGAAACACAATTAACACACTTGACACCAAGATTTTTGACGTGGAAACTTGGTTAGGGGAAAACCACGGTGGGGGTTAACCCACAAGACTCGTACCCTGTTAAAAGTACTTGAAAAATGGGAAGGCACTTACCTTTAGGCACATTGCCCAGAGCTCACTGCTCAAAAGAGGCTCACTGCCTATAGAATTTATGTTTAATATATAAGGAATTAACTGAGAAATATCACCTTTTTCATGCCTAGTTTAGTCTCATTGAATGCTCATAAAACTTCTGCTCTTCTCCCAAATGCTTCTTTACTATCACTTCATCCTTTACTATTCTTGTTCCTCTGCTCCTCCTCTTCTCTACTCTGCCTCTGATCCTTTCTTCAAATTTGATTATTTCACACAAGGATGATTTTCCACAACTCATCAACAAGTATTTATATTCTTCATCAACCTTGAAATCAAGGTCGGCACTCCAAACATCTGACTTAATGCAAATCACTGAGCTATTGGCCAAATATAAATGGGATTCAAATCTTCCTAGATCAACACACCACGCTCCATAGAATTGCTCTTAGATCATCCGCAACATCCTTGAAACATCCGGTCGGCCAAGTCTGGGAAGAACAACAATACTAAGAAGAAAATCTTTACCAACAAGCTCAAACTTCAATGCGGACCTCCAACATAGCAGTCACACAATCCATAGACCTCCACAAGCACATTGAATTCAACAAAAATATCTGCACTCCTCCAAATCACTAGAATCACTTGCATCTTCATCTGGAACCTCAAGAACAGTCTGCCATGACTGTCACACTAGAAAGATTGCTTGCAGACCTCCAAACCACAAACCACTTGAGTTGATGATACATACTGACTTCCCAAACAAGCCTTTAGTTCCACAGATCATAATATTTCAATGCGAAGCAATTCAGACCAATTTACTGTCACTCTATCTCTTCTGAACAACTGCCAAACCTGGTTCTATGCAGATGGCCATGGCTTCTTCAAATCTTCATGCGGACCTCTCAAATCTTAAGTGGAGCTACTTCAGACAATCCTCTACATAGCCATATGGTCTGCATACATTTATCTTCATTAATTTTCTCAATATCCTCAACATTCCAGTCTTCTAAATAAGCAACAAAATGGAATACAATTGACACCAATGGCAACAAGGATATGTTGACATCAATGACAATACCTATTAGACACATATTTGCAACACAACAATATCTCTTTGATCATGGATTGACCATGCTGTTATGCCATAGGTATATATGTATACTTGAACTTTCATGGTTATGGCTTTTTAAAATAAGTTGGCCTCTAATATGTTTCTAAATCAAATCAGCCTTACTCCTTAATATTCCTAATATTATAGCAAATGTAGGCCCACCAACACATTCTTTTCTCTGGATGAGATTTGCGAAACTTCCCACTAAAACTCCCAATCTGCATTATCTTTTTTGCATTCTCACATATCTCTGTATCAAGAGCATTTTGTCCAAATGTAGAACCTATCTAATTTTTGGTATGGGCTCACTGATTCTGCAAAGTAGTATTATAACCCATAGAGCCTTGCACCACTCCTCATAATGCAAACCCACCCAGTATTAGTTATGTCATGGGAGCTGACGGGTTGTCGCTGTACCTCATCATTTAATCTATTTTCAGATGTCAAAGAACCAGGGCTGTGTCCATGGCTGTCTGCAACTAGGGATTCTAAGTGACTAGTTTATAGCTAATCCTAAAGCTTAAAAGAATGACTAATCTATTTGCTTGTTGAATAAATGTAATGAATGCTGTAAAACAGAATTAAACATGAAATGTACTCAAAGCAAAGAATGATCACATGCATCTATCTACTAAAATAGGAAATACTTTTATAAAAGAAAACTTGAAACAACAAAACAGAGATACTAGCCTCCTGCCTAATTGGTGAGAGTGGGCCCTTGCTCCGCACCTTTGAGGCTGAAGGCTATTGTAGGAAATCGGCACTAAAGATGATCTAACCAAATTCAATCCAATTCATTCATTTTTATGTTCATGAGAAATGTATGGCTATAACAGAACTGAAATCTCTGAAAATCAGAATAATCTTATCATTGTTGTTTCATTACTATTTCTGAAAGTATATATAAAGAGAGTGATGATATATCACTGAACTTATCTATCAGTCTTTCTAGGAGATGACACCATCTCTTATTTGTACTTAACTGTCTAACTTATGAAAGATCATCATGCAAAAGGGGTAGACTTGAGTGGAATAGAAGTCCACTCAGAGGTCTAAGTTTAGATCTTAATACATTTGGGCATCAAAGCCCTGAAAATAAGAATATTGGATTTAGTTCAATTCGTAACTTATGCAAAATCTTTGGAAAGATAAAACTTCAGCAGTTTAACTGATAGTTGACCCTTCATCACTCAGGTGATGATTTGAGTGAAGTAAGGGGGTGTTAGGATTGCTGCTGAAGTGTCTGATTGGCGGCTCTGACTAGAACATGCCCTGTTCTCAGGAGGTTCTGAGGATAGCTATTCCTGTATGCAGCTCCGGAGATATTGCAGAGCTCCGGAGATATTCCAGACACTCGCAGAGCTCCGGAGATATTCCCCAAATCTTCAAAATGCAGGTGTCACTGTTCTTTGTTATGGTCTCCGGAGATCATTGAAGGCAATCTCCGGAGATGCACAAAACCGTTGTTTCTAATATGTACACCTGCTGATTCAAAAAGAAAGAGAAATTTTGCATTTTTCCATTAATCCCACGCACATTAGCCACTTAATCAGAAATTCTAATCTCAAGTAATCTATCTTAATTAATCACTAATTAGAACAATCTTGCTTAACTAATTTGAGTGCAGACACAAGGAAGATGAACTGAATAGAGGAAAAGAGAGGCAAAAAGAGTGTATTTTACGAGTGCAATTTGACACTCATTAGGAGCATCTTCATGAATGTGTGCTCAAGATTGTCATGGATTTGAGAAGGCTCGTGAAAAGGACTTGTAGGAATACGGGAAGGATGACCTACTTGTTATAATATTGTCATTAATCATTGTCTATTGAAACTTAGCAAATTTTAGGATAGATTAGTTGGCCTTTTAAATCGCTGAACCAAGTAGTAAACCCATTGGGTTGATAGTCTGTTATTTCTTTGAACTGTGCTCCCATCCGTAGTGCTACGCCCTTCGTGTGGCTATTCAATAGCTCATTCTAGCTGCTTATAGGAGTTCTATTAGCAACCATTGCATCAATTTTACCTTACTATCTGTTGTATCGACCACAATGACATAGATTGTTTCAGATTTTATATTATTGCATTCCATGAGATGATGTCGTGAGAAGCTTAGGTGACTTGTTCATGCACTTAGCTATACAATCCGTCTAGCGCAATCTTTAGGTAGATATTATATTTAAGTTATAAATTGACTCTTTTATCATTATTTTGATGAAAAATAGAATTTCATTGAACGAAATTGCACCTTATCTTCTTACACCCTATTTCTTGAGGCCGTTGAGGCGCGATGGGATATATTGGCTCTCTATACTACTAGTGACTTTGATATAATCAACATTTTCCTTAATTTTTCTTGTCTTTTATATGTATTACCTGTTGAATCTAATGAACACTGAGAGGGGGGATGAATCAATGTTCTACAAAAACATTTATGCACTTGCTCTATTATCCATTTACCAAATTTAATTATATGAAAGTAGATTAAATAAATGAATAGCAACCACAAAGACATAACACATGAACATCAAGATTTTTACGTGGAAAACCAAAAGAGGGAAAAACTACAGAGAGGATTAGCTCTCAATATATATTGCAATCTTTTACAAATGGTGATGTTCATTCTTGGTCACTCCATGGGCCTAGAACATGCTGGTTCACTACCATTAAGTACAACTAGGTCTAGTAGGCTCACTGCCTCAACCCTAAACCTAGAAAGATTACAATGAGGGCTGTTAAACCCTAATGGTGGCTCACTACTAGACTCACTACCAAGTACAAGTGAAATTATATAGGAAATATGAATACTACAAAAGCATCAATCAGTATGCTAGTGTGCAGTCATTTAGCAAATGAATACTGAATCCTGAGTCTTCATCATCACTGATCTTCTATCTTTGCTCTGCTATTGTCATGCTCACATCAATCACATTGCACACTGCCCTTCCTCAACCAAAATTCATCACTCTTATATATTCGCATCATGATTTGATCCATAATCAAGTCGGCATCCAAAATATGAAATGTGTAAACAAATAGTTGTACTCTGTCAGCTTGATCTTGTGAACAACCTTCAATGCAGACTTAGAAAAATGAGTACAAGTCTTCATATAGGTCGGCCTCAATCATATGAGCACTTTGATTATCCAGATGCTAGGTCTTCTCCGCATAAGGATCTAACCTACCAGTCAGCCTGTTCTTTAAGAACATACTTGACAATTTCATCTGTCACATCACAACTTGCATCGCAGACCAAATGGGACCTCATAATTCATATCCAATGTTCATTTCTAAACACTTGACATACCTCTAGAACTACGGAGCAAAAAACTTCTGCATGGCAAAATGTGGATCATGAAACTACTGCTCTGTCACAGAGAAATATTGTTGAACTCGAAGCTGATACTAGAGAGCTTGGAGTATATGATCTATTGAACTTCAAAGGCTATAATCCTGGATTTAGGTATTCATGACATGTCTCTTAGTTTCCTCAACACCGCATAACAAAATATGCACTTGCAGAGGAATGCAGACCATTTTATTTTGCACTGTACACCATTCCTATCATACCTCTATTCTTCTAGACTTAGACATTTTCTCCAAATGATTTCTGGAGGAAGTCAGGAATTGATCACTAGAATATAACAACACCAAACAAATATGAACATTATACTTGAGCTGCATTTCCATTTCTTCATCTACGGAGGCACATTGATCCACTTGCTATCCCTTACTCTGTATATTGCCCATACTTAGTCATTTTAACCAACCAAACCTGAATTCCAATATGATCTTCTGGAGTAGTGTCTTCTAGTCATGCTGATGTGACCTCTGAGCCTTGTTGCCATCAATGACAACATACAAGTCCATACCTGAGTAGTGTCTCTTGCTAACAATGTCCCCCTTTGGCATTGATGGCAACACTTAGTGAAAAATGCTTGACTACTCCCCCTTACTATATACACTTCTATATTCCTTCTCCCCTTGAGATGTTTTCTCATTTTTCACTGATATTCTCTCCCCATTTGACATCAATGGCAAAGGGTGTGTTCCAGAACCAAAGATTTGTCAAAACTTTAAATTTTTTTGTGTACATTGCCACATATTTACAAGTACAGTCTTCTATTTTATTTTACATATGCTGAAGAATGTCACTAAAGATGTTCTTTAGTTGAGCTATCTCAACATCCCAGCTCTTCTTAGCACCATCCAAAATTTTTATATGCCTACCGAGTAGAAAAACTAGATTTTTAGGGTTTTGCAGGTTTGATGGTATGGCAATTTGTACAACAAGTTGTGCTTCAACTACAAGCTTGATCATTGACTCTAGTTTAGGATTGATCAATCTTCTCAATTGTCCCATTCTACTCTTTATTTGATACTTCTAATTTATTAGACCATTCAAGTCATTGTGAATGTTGATGACTTGAGCTTCTCTATTATTGATTGATTCATTTATTGAATTAAAAGACTTAGAGATATTCAATAGTTTTTCTTCCAATTCCTTAATCTTTTCTTCTGCCTTATTTGTAACTTCTGGCCATGATAAAAAAAAATTTATATACATCACCAGCTTCTACAATAGCACTCTAAATATTCTATATCCCATTATCTAGCTGAGCCTTATCATTGGCTATCAACTTTGTCAAGTCATCTAACCTTTTCTCATTGAACTCTTGTCTAACTTTTGTTTTAGTAGATTTTTCAAGAGATTCAAAGTGTGTACTTACCAACTGAATTAGTCTCTTGAGTTGACAAGTGGTAGACAGAGAGGTATCCTTCCGATACATTGGCACTAGCTTCTCCAAAATGCTGGATGCTTCATTTATGAGTTCACTGTCCTCAATGTGGGACTTCAATATTTCTTTTCTTGCTTTAGCTTGAGAAATTGAAGCTAACTTGAGCATTTGAATAGGAGACATTGTATCCAAGTTTATTGGACCTTGGATTGACTCAGGCTCATCTAGAACTAGTTGCTCCTTTTCCAAGAATTTTTTTTCTGCCTCTGCAGTGTCTCTTGCTGCACTGGAGATATCATTTTTCTATTCTTGCTTTGGAGGATTAATGTCCATGGCCTTGTTTGTGTCCTCCTTCTGTTCATCTTCTGTCAAATCCTTTTCAATTTGAAGTGCTAGAGATGGACTGGTTTGTTTAGTTGGTATTTCTTCTTCCTCACTCTTCTCCTCAATAGTATTATCCACTGTTTGATGTTTCGGAGAGGCAAGAGTCTCCTTTTCAATGTTGACTTTCAGAACAGATATATTATCACCATTTGTTACTTTATTGTCATAAATGGTAAGGATATTGTATTTCTTTAATGTTTCCAAAGTGATCTCCTCTGTCTCCTTGACCACTTTATCGATTTCTCCTAACATCAATGAGTTCATCCTTTTCTTGGTCCTAAAAGCATCCTTGAGTTTCTTAGAAATTTTGGCTTCCTCTTCAGGAGTGATCTCCAGACTCAACCTTGTTAGTGCATGCTGCCTGAGCTCAATGTCTTTAGCCATAGAAATTTCTTTTCTAGCCATCAATATGCTACCCAAAGTGTCAGGAAGATCAGAAATGATTTCAATGAGGGCTCTATTGTATATGTTAAGATACTCTATAGTAGCATCTTCTAAAACCCTTTTGTCAGCTTCATTGTAATCATCATAAAATTGAACCATAGGTTTCAGATTTCCATCAATAGTGATGAACTTTAATACATCTGCAAGTGTTATTGTGATTTGAGGCTCATCTAGGGCAACATGGATATATGCCCTAAAATCTTCCACATATAGAACTCCGTAAGGTATACCTGAGAATGCACCCATTGGATCAACTTCAGTTGCTTTGTGGGGATGTTTCTTGAATTTAGGTCATGGTCACTCAGTAATATCAACAATTTGTGGTGTTGCCATCTTAGAATTTTAACAAACTCACAGATAGGGTTTGAACAAAAATACCTTGTTTCATTGATTTAGGGTTTCCTTCGTCTGAATCACTCTGAATTCTTCTAGTCTTAGTTGTCGTTGCACAAGCTTCGCCTTAATCTCACTTGGATGTCTGATATCTTGAGTGTAAAGTGATTTTGAAATCAAACAAGTCTCTTTTTATCCTCCGCATGACTTGACCTAAATTGTCATAAATGCTCATTCCCAAAAAGCTGCATGTTTTCTTTGATAGATACAGTCGATCAAGATTGCTCCGCAATGTGCCGCATTGACTGCTTTTCTTCTAGTTTTTCTTTGAGGAGATTTGTCACATTAGATTCCATCATACACCTTCATACTTGATTCTGGAACCCACTTTCTGGCTGGGGGTTTTGGATTTTCAACACTGCTCCCCTTGAGCTAGAGCTCCCAATTTACTTCCTAGAGGAAGTATCTACACCAGATGATGGTACGGATCCATCCTTAACCTCGTTTACACCCTTTTTGATCTAGATCATGCTCATCTCCTTCTTGGTTTCCACAGGATCAACTTTATTCTTGCCTTTGACATCTTTTTGCTATGTTTTCCTCTGTTGTGTAGGATAAATTCCTTTCATATTTTTGCTTTTGCAGAATCACGCAAGGTGTCCAAAATTGTTGCAATAGTAACAAACAACATTTCTCTAACTTTGATTTCTTCTAATATTTGAATTTGAGCTTGATCTGCATTGGTTAGCCATATGCCCAAATCTATTGCATGGAAAACATTTTCCATTGAAGGATTGACCATTCCTTGGATAGTTTGGCACATTTCTTGACACACTTCTGCATTCATTTGCTTTATGACCGATCTTCTTGCAATTAAAACATTGACCAAAAAAAGATGGAACATTTTGATTTATTCTACTTTTACACTGAGTAGCCCTATGACCATACTTACTGCATTTGAAACAATGACCATTGGAAGATGGGTACCTTTGTGCATTTGGTTTCTTGATCAGAGGTCCTTTAGGTCTTCTTCTTTGATTCCTTACCGTATGGTTTCTGCCTCTTCCTTCTTTAGATCTATTTTGCCCTGAATTTGAACTTTCTCCTTTTTCAAAACCCAAACCTTGTTTGTCATCTGGATACTTTTGATTAGCTAGCAATTCATCAAGTTTTGCAGAGCTTATTTTAAATTTTTCTTTGTAGCTGTTGGCTGCTTCTAGATAAAACTTTAAGAGCAGAACTTCTTTCCCCAGTTTTTCACATTCTTTTGACTTGTCCTTCACAATTTGATTCAGACATTCCTCACTCTTAGTCTTTTCTTCAATCACCCTGAGAAGACTCTCTGTGGATTCATTTGCTTGTCTTAGTTGCTCACATAATTCTTTCCTTCTTTCCTAAGATATACTGATCTATTCTTTTAATTTTAGAATGCAATCATTAGCTTCTTTGATACTCTCCTCTAAACCCTTGATATCAGCCTTGAAGTTGTCAAGATCTTCTAGACCTGCTAGAAATTGCTCATTATTGATGTATACTTGATTTCCAATCTTAATGCTGCCAGAAGGATTTACTTTAGGATAACTGAGATGCCTTGGTGCTGCCATGAGTGTACCTTCTCAGATCTTCCTCAAGCTGTTAGGCTTCTTCCAAGGAACCTTTCTCTGATACCAATTATTGAATCCAATGAACACTGAGAGGGGGGGTGAATTAGTGTTCTACAAAAACATTTATACACTTGCTCTATTATCCATTTACCAAATTTAATTATATGAAAGCAGATTAAACAAATGAACAACAACCACAAAGACATAACACATGAACACCAAGATTTTTACATTGAAAACCCAAAGAGGGAAAAACCACAGAGAGGATTAGCTCTCAATATATATTGCAATCTTTTACAAATGGTCATGTTTAGGCTTGGTCACTCCATAGGCCTAGAACATGTTGGCTCACTGCCGTGAAGTACAACTAGGTCTAGTAGGGTCACTGCCTCAACCCTAAACCTAGAAAGATTACAATGAGGGCTGTTAAACCCTAATGGTGGATCACTGCTAGACTCACTGCCAAGTACAAGTGAAATTATATAGGAAATATGAATATTGCAAAAGCATCAATTAGTATGCTAGGGTGTAGTCATTTAGCAACTGAATATTGAATCCTGAGTCTTCATCATCACTGATCTTCTATCTTTGCTCTGCTATTGTCATGCTCGCATCAATCACATCGTACAATGCCCTTCCTCAACCAAAATTCATCACTCTTATATATCCACATCATGATTTGATCCATAATTAGGTCGGCATCCAAAATATGAAACGTGTAAACAAATAGTTGTACTCTGTCGGCTTGATCTTGTGAACAACTTGCAATGCGGACTCAAACAAATGAGTACAAGTCTTCACATAGGTCAACCTTAATCATATGAGCACTTAGATTGATTATCCAGATGCTATATCTTCTCTGCATAAGGATCTAACCTACCAGTCGGCATGTTCTTTAAGAACATACTTGAAAATTTCATCTGTCACATCACAACTTACACCGTAGACCAAATGGGACCTCACAATTCATATCCAATGTTCATTTCTAACCACTTGACATATCTCCAGAAATGCAGAGCAAAATACTTCTGCATGTCAAAATGTGGATCATGAAACTGCTACTCTGTCACAGAGAAATATTGTTGAATTGGAAGCTGATACTGGAGAGCTTGTAGAATATGATCTATTGAACTTCAAAGGCTATAATCCTAGATTTAGATATTCATGACATGTCTCTTATTTGCCTCAAAATTGAAAAAAAAAAAAAAAACACTCGTGGAGGAATGCGGACCATTTTACTCTGCAATGTACACTGTTCCTATCATACCTCTTTTCTTCCAGACTTAGACATTTTCTCCAAATGACTTCCGAAGGAAGTCACGACTTGATCACTGGAATATAACAACACCAAACAACTATGAACATTATACTTGAGCCATATTTCCATGTCTTCATCTATGGATGCACACTGATCCACTTACTGTTTCTTACTCTGTATATTGCCCATACTTAGTCATTTTTACCAACCGGACCTAAATTCCAATATGATCTTCTGGAGTAGTGTCTTCTAGTCATGCTGATGTGATCTTTGAGCCTTGTTGCCATCAATGACAACATACAAGTTCATATCGAAGTAGTGTCGTTTGCCAACATTACCTAGTCTAGCAATTGATAGGCATTGCCAAAATTGTAGCAGATTAGAATAGAAGCACAATATATGCTCAACAAGGTCTATCCTTCTTTATTTTATGCTAAATCATAGTACTATCATGTTCCTTAATGTTTCAACCAAAAACTTCCATTGTGGCCGAATAGGATAAGACGATATTGAGGTTATTAATGTTATTCATTTTTTTAGCTAGTGCCCCTATGTGAATATATTAGAAAGAGTAAATTCTTGCTATTACATTATTTAAGACAACATCTTGGAGATTGATTGGCCATTGAAGGATGGGCACCTGACTGATAACCGACCTCCTCTTTGAGTTATGTATTATTTTTTCAACTTATAGAACCGGTTCCTTCCCTTCATCAATCTCCTTATTCTTCATCGGTGCTTGCTATTATTATGGATCATGTTATCTTTATCTGCGACTGTGCCTTAGCTTTGCAAGTGCCATTAAGGCATATCAGTTTGTCCTAGGTATGCTTGTTGGCATTTTTTTAAATTTTCCTTTTACATTGCAATTTCCATGGAGTTGTGAGAAGGATTATGAATATGGAAAAATTAAATAGTTAGTATCCAATAAATTTAGGTATGCGCTCCACCTGTGTTAGAATGAATGTCTTGTATAATCTATCAGGGTCATATTGTAAACTGGTAAATCTGCCCCGAAATTGTGGCTGCTACGTATTAGCTTCAACCAGATCCCAGTCTTTATAGTGTGCATAATTCAATGAGCCAACTCGTTGTGCTCTGTAAATTGTATTCAGTTATAAGGTTTTAGCTGCTTCAAAGCTTATTGGGGAGTGGGGTGGTAATTTTGGAAATACTCTTACAACTATAAAATACCACTTGTGCACCCAAAATTATTCTTTTATGGTCTCTTATTAAAGATTTATCTTAATGGACAACCTTTGATAGGCATAGTCAAAAGTAGGGTTGTATATGTATGACTTTGATAATTCTAATCAACTATAAAAGAGGGGAACTTTGTTGTAATGTACTAGAACTTTACTTGTACGAAAATATATCACTACGTAAATTTTGTTTCTGTAAGTAAATGAGTATACTTTATTCCTCTAGTTTTCCTTTTATATATAAGGATACTTCATAGGTATCCATAATAAGACAAAGACTTAGGAAACCTTGATGGAATTATTAAAATAGTAGTATTGTTATTTGGAGTGTAGAATGATTGAAACACGAGGAACTAATTTTTTTATGATGCAATTGTGATTATCTCTTATATCGTTGTCATGAAATCAAACATAAATCTTTCTTTTGTTTAGCTCCAATATTAAATTGCTATGATTTTCTATGGTTTTACTTAAGCAATGTAGCTAGTTAAATGCTTCAATTGTATGGCTATCTCCAATAGAAGTAGTACAAGCTCTCTTGTGACACTCTATATTTACATCCAGGATAGGATGCCGAGTGTGGATTTCCAGAGATGGTAAACTTCTTTTTCAAGTTTACTAGTGTTATTTATTGCTTTAGCGAAAGCTAGATGTACCATTGAAATAGATGTAAAAGAAAAGCCTAGTTGTATTATTTATTTATCTCTGCCACATCATGCATGCAAGAAATATGTCATTTCTAGTTTAGAGTGCATATAGGCATCAAGCTTGCATCAAGAGTTTCCCTCTTGCCTATCCATTCCAGGTTGCTAGGCTCCTTGTGCATAGTCAGGGATTCTTCGAGTTAGAAAGAAACCCAGGGAAGTGTAGTGCTTCGTGGATGGGTGGAAAAAGCACCTTAACCATGCTTTTGGACTTCAGCTTGTGGAAGACTGGTGGGTCATGATAGCTACAGACATATTCATTTGGATATATAACTCAAATGGATATATCACTGTTTTGATCATTGTATGGCTTGTTTAGCCAAATATGTAATTTTACTCTCATTGATGTATTTTGACATATTATTGATGTACTTGGAACAATTGTAAAAGACGTAATATTATATTCCTTCTTGTACTTGTAGAAGTACTTTACATATTATAGAAAACTGGCAAGACATTGTTCAATTGTGGATATTCTGATTTGTGAAATGATTCACTTCTATTTTGAGTTGAGACTATTCTTCAATGGTTATTTTTAGTAAGTGGTATTTTCAAAATTTACACAATTGAGTGGATTTTCATGTAAGGAGGGAGATCCAACCTAAATGCATTCTCCCCAACTACCTCCAAAATGGTAAATATTTGTACTTGTAAGCACCAAAATCACTTACGACCTCCATGAGGACCCCGATGATGACTCACAATCCTTATCACGTACATGCAAGCATGAAATAGTACCCTCTCAGTAGTGATTCTCTTGGTATCATGTGGTTTCTTCTTCCTCTTGTCGTTTCCCCTTTGTCATGCTAACTCTTTCCTTGCTTTTGATGCTTTTCGACATGTGTCAATTTTTATTTCTTGTGCTTGCAACTTTGTCCCTAGGCCTTGTATTTGTCCATTTATTGTGAATTAACCTTTCCCTAGTGTTTTTCATCCATTCCAACCCCTAGGAACCCTCTTGAGGACCTCCCAAGCCATCTCCCACTTTTAGTTTTCAATTCCGGTCAACCAGTACAAATCTCCCCCTATTATTTCTAGATCTCCCTCTTGCAAGTATGTGCCTAATCAGTGTTGTCATTGATCTCAACATATCTGTGTTGTCATTGGTGTCAATTGTGCCCCTATTTTGTTGATTGCCTATAATAAGTAAGATGATTTGTATTTACTTATGTAAGTGATCTTGATGTTGAGGATATTGAGAAAATTAGCTCCTCCGGTAGAAACAGTGTGTTGCAGTGGAAACAATGTATTGCATACTAAAGAACATTCCAAAAGTTTGCTCCGCATTTCATGTAGGATGAATATCTTTGTTTGTGGATTTGAATTTATTTAGAAGTCTATCTGAAGATGTTATATTCCATGGTTGAGCCTCTAGTATGAAGATTTGAGTGAGCTATGTTCACCAAAGTGAAAACTACTTTTTTTGTATGTTTGGGGTGACAAGGAGAAAGTGTTATGATCCGCATTCCTCTGCATTGAAGTATTTTGGTCTGTGGTTCTAGACTTAAGTCTGGAATGATGATAAGTGCCTTCAACTACAATGGTTTGTGATTTGGTGGTCCACAAGCTATCCTTTCGTTATGACAGTGGCTGGCAGTGTTGTTCTTGTGCCCTAGTTTGAAGATCCTCTTGACAGAGTGGTTAGAGATTGTACGGTTGTTCCTAATGATTATAATGTGCTTTTGGATGTCTCCTGATCATGTTCCTACCTTTGGATTGGTCCGCATAGAGAAAATTAGATTGTGGATGAAGAATGTTCTTAACAGACCTAGTGTTCTCACCAGTCTTGGCAACTTGGTTGATTTCACTAATTGCAGAGATGCCTTGAAGTTTGTGGAAGCATGTCGTGGCATGAAGAATTGTGTTTGAGTCCCAGCTAAGACATGGCGTGATCGGCATACATCTTTACATCTTTCCCTTAGCTAATTTCTGTATTAGGTCCAGACCTATTTCTATGTATGTTTTTGTAATGCCGACCTTGGAGATTGTTCTAATGGTTGATGAATGTATTGCTGACCTTGATGTACATTCAAAGGTTGATGACTTGTATAAAGACTTGTAATGAATTGCGAAAAAGTGTGTGAGTGGGCGAATATGAAGAGATAAGTGCGAAGATTTGAAAGAGCAACGCAGAGAAGTTATATTGTGCTTCAATGGAACTGAACCCAGGCATGGAGTAGATGCTATTTAATCAGTTCACCATATTTGGCAGTGAGCCACCCTTTGGCAGTGAGTCGTTCTTTGCAGTGAGCAATTTGGGCAGTGAGCCCTATAGGTAGTGAGCCTCTATTTTTTGATATTGTTATAACTTATATATTTTTTGTTGGATAACACCCACCATGGTTTTTCCCTTTTAGGGTTTTCCACATAAAAATATGGTGTCTATTGTGTTGAATGTGTGATTGTGATTAAGTATATGGTTTCATGCTTTCATGGTTCAATCTGATTATCAGTAATTAAGTAGTTGATGGTTTATGAAGTTAAGTTTTTGTGACAATTGATTCACCCCTCCTCTCAGTTGTCCTGTGTATTTCAACAATTGGTATTAGAGCCAAGTTTCTCAAAAGAAAGCCTAATAGCTCAAGGAAGATCCAGTATGTCTTTTAAAAAGGAAGCACCATAGTTTGATGGGACAAATTATGCTCTATAGAAGGTATGAATGAAAATCCATCTCCTTTGTCTTGGTTATAAAGTATGGAAAGCTACAAAAATAGAATACACCATACCTAAAAATGGTTTGACAAATGAAGATGAGATCAAAGAATATGAGTTGAATACAAAAGATAGAGATGCCTTGTTAAGTGCTTTGTATGACACTGAGTTGATAAAAGTCATGGAACTAGAATCTGCAAATGGGGTTTCGAAAACATTGAAGAAACTGTATGAAGGAGATGACTCTATAAAAGAAGCCAAGTTATAGGGCCTAAAAGCAAAATATGAGAGCTTAAAGATGAATGAAGATGAAAACATTACAACCTTCATGCAAAGGGTTAATGAACTTGTTAATGGAATAAAAGACATGGGAGGAACTATTGGTGATAAGGAAGTTGTGATGAAAATTCTTAGATCACTACCAAAGTCCTACAGTCACGAAGTCGCTGCCATTGAAGAAGTAATGATTGTGAAAACTATCGATAGAGATCAATTACTTGGAAAGATTATAGCCTTTCAAATGAGAGAGTTTGGTGATGCTCTACCAAAAGTTGAAACTGCTTTCAAATCCAGTACTTCAGAAAAGATCTCTAGAGCTGAAAAATATAAGGTGGAACCTGATGATGACTTTGATGAAATTGAAGCTAACTTTGTTGACAGATTACAAAGAGGTTCCAGTAAGTTCAAAGGAAAACTACCTTTCAAATGTTTTTCATGTGGTAAAGTAGGTCATTATGCTTCCAGATGTCCTAAATGAATTGAGAGGAATAGAAAAAGATTTGAGAACATGCATAGCATTCCAAAGAAATGCTACTATGTTAGAGATTTTGATGATGAAGGTGTGACTGATAATGAATTTGATGATGCTAGTACTAGTGCAAATGAATGCTTGCTTATTGCTATTAAAGAAGAACCTGTCTACTAATCTTGCTAGCTGTGTGAAGGAAGAAAAACCAATGGAAGAAAGTGCTTTGGCTGTTCAGGTTGAGAAAGACAAGGATGAATGGATTATTGATAATGGATGTTTACATCACATGACCGGTGACAAAAGTAAGTTTGTAAGTTTGAAAAAATATGATGGAGGACTAGTTAGGTTTGGAGACAATGCAGTTGGTAAGATTTGTGGAAAAGGATCTATATCATTTGATGGAAAGCATAATACTGACAATGTCCTATATGTGAAAGGCTTGAAGCACAATCTTTTGAGTGTTGGTCAAATGTGTGACAAAGGTTATGATCTAAGATTCAATGACAATGGATGCAAGATCATGGAAAGCTCTGAAACAGTGATTGCTACCGATAAAAAGACCAGAGGTAACATCTATCAATTGAAAAGAACTAATGATTACTGTTTATTAGCCCAAGTAGATGAGAGTTGGTTGTGGCATAGAAGGTTGTGTCATATAAATTTTGATAATCTGGTAAAGATAAGTTCAGGTCAGACCGTAAGAGACTTACCAAAACTTGTGAAACCTACCAATACTATTTGCAAAGAATGTCAGTTGGGGAAGCAGACAAGAACAAGTTTCAAGAGTAAAGAGCAATTTTCTACCGGTTTGCTGGATCTAGTTCATACAGATCTATGTGGTCCTACAAGGATAAGAAGTCTACAAGGTGATAGGTACTTCATGTTGCTTATTGATGATTATTCTAGAATGCCTTAGGTTACTTTTCTAAGAGATAAATCTGAATCCCTAGAGAAGTTCAAATCCTTCAAGGAAATGGTTGAAAATGAAATAAAACTAAAAATCAAATGCTTGAGATCTAATAGGGGAGGTGAGTTTCACATCAAATGAATTCAACAATTTCAGTGAAGAGCAAGGAATAAAGAGATAGTTGTCTGCACCTAGGACTCCTTAGTAAAATGGAGTTGTGGAAAGGAAGAACATGACAATTCAAGAAGCTGCCAGAATAATGATGAAGGAGGCTTGCTAGAAGTTTTCTAGAAAGAAGCTATACATACTACTGTCTACATTCAAAATAGAGTTCAAGTGAAAGGTAATGGTACTAAAAATCCCTATGAATTGTGGTATGGAAGAATTCCAATAGTAAGATACTTCAAAGTCTTTGGAAGCAAATGCTACATGAGTCGGATGAACCTACTGCTATGACTTATGAAGAAAAAGTTGAACAATAAGACAATCAAGGTGAAGAAGAAAAGTCTTCAAAAAATGATAAGACCCCTAGGTATGTAAGAATCAATCACTCTGAAGATCATATTATTGGAGACAAAGAGAAAGGAATACTGACAAGGAAAAGAGCTACAGAAGAACAAGTGAATTACTGTTTGCTCTCTACAGTTGAACAGAAAACTATGAATGAAGCCTGCAATGATGAAAATTGGGTTAAGGCAATGGAAGAACTAATGTAGATAGAAGAATGAAAATTGGGAATTAGTTCCTAGACCTGCTGACAAAAATATTATTGGAACCAAATGGGTCTTCAGGAATAAGCTGAATGAAAATGAAGAAGTAAGGAATAAAGCAAGACTTGTGTGCAAAGGATATTCTCAAATTGAAGGAATAGATTTTGAAGATAATTTTGCTGTAGTAGCTTGGATTGAAGCAATTAGAATGTATTTGGTATTTGCTGCTCACAAAGATTTCAAAGTGTATCAGATGGATCTAAAGTCTACATTCCTGAATGGTGAGTTAGAAGAGGAAGTATACATTGAGCAATCAGAAGGATTCCAACTATCAAATCAAGGTGATATGGTATGTAGGTTGAAGAAATCATTATATGGACTCAAGCAAGCTCCTAGGGCCTGGTATGCAAGGTTGGATAAGTACTTATTGAAGTTAGGGTTTAGTAAAGGCACTGCTGATAGTAATCTCTATTTCAAGATTAATGGTGATCAAATTTTGATTGTTGAAGTCTTTGTTGATGATATCATCTTTGGAGGAAATGAAGGTATGTGTATGAAATTTTCTTGTGAAATGCAAAAAGGGTTTGAGAGGTCTATGTTTGGTGAGATGAATTTCTTTTTGGGTCTGCAAATCAATCAATCAAATAAAGGAATCTTCATTCTTAGTCTAAGTATGTGAGAGTTGTTAAATAAACTTGGGATGGAAGACTCTAAACCGGTATGTACTCCCATGGTGACTGGTTGCAAATTGAGCAAAACTGATGAATCACCCAAGACTGATAAGAAAAAGTACAGATCCATGATTGGAGGATTACTTTATCTAACTCAAACCAGACCTGATATTATGCATGCAATTTGTCTTTTGCAAGATTTCAAGCTAATCCAAGAGAATCACATGTGATGGCAGTAAAGAGAATCTTGAGGTATTTAAAAGGCACTCCGGATCATGGCTTATGGTATCCAAAGGATAATGATTTTACTCTTAGTGCTTATACAGATGCTGATTGGGCCAGAGATGTTGATGATAAGAACAGTACAGGTGGAGGTGCCTTATTCTTGGGAAATAGATTGGTTTCATGGCTGAGAAAGAAACAAGATTCAATCTCTTTGTCATCTGTAGAAGCAGAGTATATTGTAGCAACATCTTGTACTCAAGTGTTATGGATGAATCATACTTTGAAGGATATAAGAGTTGTTTATGAAGATCCAATTGCAATCTTGTGTGACAATACAAGTGCCATAAATGTTTCCAAGAATCCAGTGATGCACTCAAGAACAAAGCATATATCAATAAGGTATCACTTTTGAGAGAAAAGGTGACAAAGAATAAAGTAAAGTTGGAATATGTGTCCATAAAGGATTAGATTGCAGATATCTTCACCAAGCCTCTACCTAAGGATACTTTTGAGTGTCTTAGAGAAAAGTTAGGGGTCATTACCTGTCCTACCCTAAACTAAGATGCATGCGAAAGCATCAATCCAGTGGTGCTCAAAGTCTCATTGTTTGATTTGGATTGATGTTTTGAGAGCTACATCTTAGGGGGAGTAGCTAGATGTGTTGGTAATAGTTTAGTTGGATCAGAGCAGCAGAATGCAAGTATGTGCCCTTTGCCATTGATGTCAAAGGGGGAGAGAAATCATGTGAAAAACTTAGGAGGAAAAAGAATGTAGATGTGTAAAGAGAAAGGGGGAGAATCTTATCTTGATGGTCTTTTTGTTTTTTCACATCATATGTTTCCATCAATGACAAAGGGGGAGATTGTTGCAAGTAAGTGCCTAATCGGTGTTGTCATTGATGTCAACATATCTGTGTTGTCATTGGTGTCAACTATGTTCCTATTTTTTTGCTTGCCTATAATAAGTAAGATGATTTGTATTTACTTATGTAAGTGATCTTGATGTTGAGGATATTGAGAAAATTAGCTCCTCCGGTAGAAACAGTGTGTTGCAGTGGAAATAGTGTATTACATATTGAAGAACAGTCCAGAAGTTTGCTTCGCATTTCATGTAGGATGAATATCTTTGTTTGTGGATTTGAATTTATTTAGAAGTCTATTTGAAGATGTTATATTCCAAGGTTGAGCCCCCGGTATGAAGATTTGAGTGAGCTATGTTCACTAGAGTGAAAATTGCTTTTTCTGTATGTTTGGTGGTGACAGGGAGAAAGTGTTATGATCCGCATTCCTCTGCATTGAAGTATTTTGGTCTACGGTTCTAGAGTTAAGTCTAGAATGATGATAAGTGCCTTCAACTACAAGGGTTCATGATTTGGAAGTCCGTAAGATATCCTTTCCTTATGACAGTGGCTGACAGTATTGTTCTTGTGCTCCGGTTTGAAGAATCCTCTTGATAGAGTGGTTAGAGATCGTGCGGTTATTTCTGATGATTACAATGTGCTTGTGGATGTTTCCTGATCATGTTCCTACCTTTGAATTGGTCTGCATAGAGAAAATTGGATCGTGGATGAAGAATGTTCTTAGCAGACCTAGTGTTCTCACCAGTCTTGGTTGACTTGGTTGATTTCACTAATTGCGGAGATGCCTTGAAGTTTGTGGAAGTGTGTTGTGGCATGAATAATTATGTTTAAGTCCCAACTAAGGCATGGCATGATCGGCATACATCTTTACATATTTCCCTTAGCTAATTTCTATATTAGGTCCAGACCTATTTCTATGCATGTTTTTGTAATGCCGACCTTGGAGATTGTTCCAACGGTTGATGAATGTATTGCCAACCTTGATGTACATTCCAAGGTTGATGACTTATATAAAGACTTGTAATGAATTGCGAAAACATGTGTGAGTGGGCGAATATGAAGAGATAAGTATGAAGGTGTGAAAGAGTAGAGCAGAGAAATTATATTGTGCTTCAGTGGAACTAAACCCAGGCATGGAGTAGATTCTATTTAATTAGTTCACCATATTTGACAGTGAGCCACCCCTTGGCAGTGAGCCACCCTTTGGCAGTGAGCAATTTGGGCAGTGAGCCTTGCAGGTAGTGAGCCTCTATTTTTTGGTATTGTTATAACTTATATATTTTCTGTGGGCTAACACCCACTGTGGTTTTTCCCATTTAGGGTTTTCCACGTAAAAATCTGGTGTTTATTGTGTTGAATGTGTGATTGTGATTAAGTCTATGGTTTCATGCTTTCATGGTTAAATCTGATTATCAGTAATTAAGTAGTTGGTGGTTTATGAAGTTATGTTTTTGTGACAACTGATTCACCCCCTGCCTCTCAGTTGTCCTATGTATTTCAACACTCCCCTGGGAGATCCATCTTTTGCAAGTGGAGATTTGGATTTTGACCCCCTTTTGACCAATTTCTAGAGGCAGTTCACCTCCTTAAAAATCTCCAACCCTACTTTTCATCCTAGGACCTCCCCTCTATGGGTCACCCATGGGTCGCCCCTAGGTGACCTTGACTAGTGAAAGAGGTGACCAGTGGGCAACCCTATCGTCTTTTCCAGCTGTGAAAGAACTTGAGTTTTTGGCCCAAAAAAGCTTTATTTTGACCTGTTTTGCTTCCTGTTTGCATGGGATTTTTTTTAAACATAGAGTTAACTATTTCACATGTCCAAGCATGCATAATTAGCTCCTTTTTAACTCAACGTATCAACCATGCATTCTTGTTAACTCCATTTCTTCTTGAGTGATTAGCTATTTTGGCTTGTTCACTCCCTAATTAGCCCAGATCACTCTTGTGTCTTCTGAGTTAACTCTCCAATCAAGGGAGTTAACTCTCCATCCTCTCCACATCTATTAGTCTCTTCAAACCTATAAATCCCCCTCCCTCAAGCACAAAGTGAAGAAATTTCATTTGGGCATCTAGTCTTTTGCAAGTTTTTGCTCTCCAACTAGCATCCATATGCTCATACATGACATTCAATCATTTTTATTTTATTGTTATTTTGTCTAAGCTTTACTAAAAGATTCATCTAATATCGATATGTTGCCCAAATCACAAGTCACAGTGCTCACAATCTCACATTGAGCTCTCATCCAAGCTTTCAAAAGCTCTTTTTGCATCCCTTTTCTATTGTTGCCAAGAGGATCTCCCCACTGCTGCAAGAAGATAATAGGTTGCCAAAACAAGGGTTTTTGAGGGTAGTGGAGGTTCACGCGTCTCTTTTTCTAGGTTCTTTAGTGCCTTTATTTCATAGTAATTATAAAATCTCATTTTGCTCTTGGAAATAGTAAATGCATGTTGCTAGTTCCTTGATAGGCTAAGTAGATTTTGCATTGTTAGTTTAGTTTACTTTCAAAAGTTCATGGATTAGTTGTACTTCAAAGCAATTTCCTTTTCCTAGAGTAATTGTTCCAAATATTCAAAAAAAGAAAAAGAAAAACATAGATCAATTGCATTTAGATAACTTCATACTAGGTTGCATTCATATTTTAATTCCTAGAATAGAAAAAAGCACTTTATTTCCATAAAAACCTAAAAAAGTACAAAAATATTGTTTTGTACTCATATAGGCTTGCACACATCCAAAAATTAAAAAGAACAAAAACATTAACATCACCAAATGTTTACAAACCCTTCATTCCAACACAAGGTCAACTTTGGTCAGCATTAGTCAAACCCTTGATTCCAACACAAGGTCAATGCAAAGTCAAACCTTAGGTCAAACAAACCCTAAGTCAAATCCTAGGTCAAATCGAGGTCAACTTCAACTATCTCTCTTCATTTGGGCTCATGAATGTACCTTGGGCTTAGAGGAGAGTGGGTGAAGGCAATCCTTGACGATATTGACCCTAGATCACAACAAGATCAACAAACAATTCAACAACAACAACATAGGTTGAGGATTTTCCAAACATAGGCTATCATCCAACGATTCAAACAACAACTCCAATACAACAGAAGTATCAACAAAAATAATCATCAACCCACACAGTTTTGGAACCTTACGAACCCAAACATTAGAATGGTGACTAGTGACCCTTCAAGTCATATAGTTATTTTAATAGCAACAGTGTGATAAAACATCAGATTAGAATCAACACACAGGAAAGGCCCTAGGACCGGCTAACCACTCTCTATGAAGTCCAGCTCTCAAACAAGCCAGACCGTCCCCATGTCTCATCTCCTCTTGATTGGCTACTTCAACGGGAGTGAGAGTGATGTGGAGGTTCACCTCGTGGCAAGGAGAGTGGTCCATGTGCGCGCCAAAGTTGACTCAACCACCCTAGGCTACCGAGTCGTGTTTTTGAGTGTACATATTTTTGGTGAATTCGACGTGAAGAGAAATTTTTTTTATTGTGCTTGTTGTGAATCTTTGCAGAGTCTAGCTATTCTTTCTTTCATGATCATCTTTGTTGTCTTCGCTGCTTCCACCTTTGCCACCTTCACCTTCGCTTGTTCCATTTATTCTGTGGTGTTTACGATACCCTTGAATATGACAGAACTAGACTTGAACTTAGGGAACATTCCCTCAAGGGAGCCAAAAACTCCCTCTTTCAATAGGTATGTGCCACCTAATCCAAATGCACACCAGTTTCAAACTCTACAACTATGAAGATTCAGATTATGAACAAGACATAAGAGAACCTAGACGTTCTCTATCATTCAACAATCCTACATGGGAGCATAATCTTGTAATGCTAAACACACCTCATAAAGTGACAAGAATACAAATGAGGTCAGAAGTCCATTGCATGGACTAACCCTCCACAAGCAATTCAAGTACTCATCTTGACAATGAAGTAAGAAGGCTCGAGAGGAATCTACAAGAGGCCAAGGATGCTCAAGAGGCCCTAAAAGTTGATTTACAAGAACAATGGGACAATGCTATATGATAAGAAATGTAAAATCATGACAACATTCACAACAAAGTCCCTAGAAATGAAGAAGTGCCCAGAGGTCCTACACCTACGGACCTCATTGCAATGCTAGTACAAAGAGTCAAGATTTTGGATGCATAACACCATGTCCCAGAAAGAAGACAATACATGAACTTGTTAGAATTGAACAAGACTAGGGGGCATCTCAGAATCCCCCTTACCTCAACTACTAGTCACAAAATGGGAGTAATGACACATTCCCAAATGGGAATCCTCCTATTCAAAACACTCAAGCAATACAAGGAAATCAAGTGAATCAAATAATGGCATTGGGTTATCAAAGCCCACCCATGGGGTTAATGCTGTCAACTCCACAATCACAAAGTGCCTTTTTGGGCACATGCTTGGAGTATTTAAACGAGCCACTTGACATGGCTATAAGAAGTGTTCCATTACTATGACCATTACTAGATCTCCTGAAGTTCAAAGGAGGAGACCCCAATTCACACATCAAGACATATACAACCACAATAAGAGAACTCCTCCCTTGGGATGGGGTTGTCGCAAAAATCTTCCCAACTTAGACATTGGAAGGAATAGCCCTAGATTGGTATTATCGCCTGCTAGAGACCTCAATACACTAATTCAGACAGTTAATAGGAGAGTTTGTCATGGCTTTCGACATGAAAAAACTCGTGAAGATAGGGATCTGAGAATTCTTAACCATGAAACAAGAACCTAATGAATCAGTGGCCCATTTCATCACTCGATGGAGACAAGTTATCTATTCTTCGACAAGTGCTCCAAACATGGATCATCGTGAGTTGTACGTTCTCTTCTTTCATGCCTTGAATAGGGATACAAGGAAAGAAGTCCAAAAATTGCCTTACAAGTCTTATGAAGAAGCCTTGGAAACACGAATGGAAAACTCAAAGTCTCAAAAGAGGTTGAGAAGAATGCCTCAAACATCTTAATAGATAAGGACATCAATTTAATAAGGAGTGCACCCAATAATGATGAATGGTGTCAAAAAAGTTATCAAGGACCAAGTCATTTCACCTATGATCTGGGACACATATTGTTGGTTCCATGAAATGAAAGGTCATGACACGAAGACCTTTTACGGATACAACAAAGCTATCTTGAAGCTTACGCCGGAGCAACAACAAAAGTTCCTCATTCTCCTGTAATCCCAAAGAAAGGAGAAAGAGTCTCAAAATAGAAAATGGAATACCAATCAAAGAGGTTCTAATCAAGTGGAACTAAACCTAGAGGTGTTTGTGATCCAAGAAATGAAACAAACTGACCAAACATAAAGTGTTTTATCACAAGTAATAAAATTGCTAAAAACCTCCCCTTTGCACTGAAAAACCTTCTTGGAAGTGTTAGAAGTGGGATGCTCAGCACAAGAAGAACCAAATCCTCTCACATTTGACATTTCAAGACTCCTAAAAGATGAGGGAAATAAAAACAAAATTTCACCATTATACATATAGGTTCAAGTCAAAGAGGTCATCATAAAGAGAGTGGTAGTGGATGAAGGATTGACAGTCAAACTCTTACCAATTTCCTTCTTACAAAGAATGGGATACAGTAAAATGGGCATAAAACAACAAACTGCCACCCTAAGGATATACAATAGTCAAGACATCCAAACAATTGGGAAAATCAATTTTCCACACACCTTAATATCTAAAACAGTTCTAATGGACTTATATGTCATCAACAAAGAAACCAATTATAACATGATCCTTGGAAGACCTTGGGTTCATGAGATGAAGGCTGTAGCCTCCACATTGTTTCAATAAATCCACTTTCATCACCTATGAAAAAAACATATCATGAAGGCAAATCCTGACCCTTTCAGTGTCTATATGAAGGAACAAGAAGAGAGGGATAAAACCTCAAACACACAGGAGAAAGAAAAGGAAGAGACTCAAAGCCCTCAACTAGTCACAAATACCCTCAACATATCATATCAAAATATGGATCACCTTAGAGAGTTCCCCTTTGATCCCCACACCACTAAGTCTCATGCTCCATTCAGTTTAGCAGCCATCCCTTGCATGGATGAGTATGACATTAAAAATATCTTGATTGGGACAATAGAAATCATCAAAGAAGAGGAAAATCAAAAATCAAGTTATGAATTCAGAGAAACATTGAAATCACAAAATATTCAGGACTTATGGACTCTCCACTTTGATGGAGCATGTTGTAAAACAGGAGCAAGAACGGGAATAATCCTCACCTCGCCAGAAGGGAAAGTTATCCCTTTCACGTTTAGACTTGATTTCTTCTAGAGAAGCAACATCATTGAATATGAAGCCCTATCCCTAAGAGTTATGCTAGCCATGAGGATGGGAATCAAGAAGATCTCTGCCTTTGGGGACTCCCAACTTGTAATCAACCAAGTCGCAAAAAATTACAAAACAAAATTAGAACAACTATGACCATACAAAGAAACTATTAGAAAGTTGGTTTAGTTCTTTGACTTCTTTTCTATAAGAGCTATACCCAGGGAAGAAAACCAAGTCGCGAACTCAATGGCCACCTTGGCTGCCCTATTCTTGCCTTACGCTCAACTCCAAAATTTGGAGTTCATTGTGTCAATCCGAGGAGAACCACTATTGGAAAGTGAAGAGTTACCAAACATCTTAGACTACACCACAAACCACACAGATAAGCTGACATGAGATTATGCTGAGAATGATGAAGCCATCCTAGAATATTTGCATTCTTATGATGGGCTCCCAAGAGTGTACCACAAGAAAGGATACATGCTCCTTCCTCATCCAAATGATTATTTTGGAAGTGAGAAAGAAATCCTCCAGATCGAAGGAAATTCAAATTTACCGCCTGCGCCTCAAAAATTTGAAGAGGGACATCTGTCGCTAACTGGAGACACCATTGATGTCAATGTAGGAACCCCTGAGAAGCCAAGAATGTTGAAATTAGGAGGAGAATTAGATGATGAAGAATTGGAAGAATACATTGAATTTCTTGAGTACTTTGATGTCTTTGCTTGGACATATTTGGACATGCCTAGGCTAGACCCAAAAATCGTAGTGCACAATTTAGTAACAAAGCCCGATGCAAAACCCATAAAGAAAAAATTAAGGCCCATAAAACCTTAGGTAACTGAGATGGTAAAAGAAGAATTGAATAAGCTGCGGAATGTAGGTTTTATCAAAACAATAGACTATTTGAGTTGGGTATGAAACATTGTCCTAGTTTTAAAGAAGAATGGGAAAATCTGAATATGTCTTGATTTTAGGGACATAAACCAAGCTTGTCCAAAAGATGACTTCCCCTTACCATAAATTGATCAAATTGTTGATTCAACCATAGGGTATGAATTGTTCTCCCTCATGGATTGGTTCAAGACAACATTCACAACCCCTTGGGGAACCTTCTGTTACCTGGTTATGCCATTCGGGTTGACAAATGCGGGGCTACCTATCAAAGAGCAATGACACATCTTCCATGATTACATTCACAAAATAGTGGAAACATATGTCGACAATCTCCTCGATAAATCTAAACAAAGATCAACACATGTAGAGGATCTTCGCAAAAATTTTAGTAGCCTTCGGGAATACAAAGTAAGACTAAATGTTGAAAAGTGTGTTTTCGGGGTTACATTGGGCAAGCTGTTGGGTTTCATTGTTTCATGAAGAGGAATTGATGTAGATCCAACCAAAGTTAAATAATTCTTAAGTGCAACTCCACCAACTAGCAAGATGATGGTAAGGACTTTCTTGGGAAAATTGGGTGCAATCATGCATTTCATATCGGGTATGACTTTCGAAAT
Organism: Cunninghamia lanceolata; assembly: GCA_027924645.1. Classification (NCBI taxonomy): domain Eukaryota; kingdom Viridiplantae; phylum Streptophyta; class Pinopsida; order Cupressales; family Cupressaceae; genus Cunninghamia; species Cunninghamia lanceolata. The sequence goes on along the minus strand of BSBN01000435.1, from coordinate 541,202 downwards.
TCACCCAATTAATCAACTATTGAAGAAAGAAGTGGGCATAACTTAGACATTGGATTGTCAAAACACACTTGAACAAGTAAAGAAATTCCTGTTGACTCCACCTACCTTAATGCCACCGAGGCATGATAAGCCTTTCATCTTATATTTTAGGGCTACCAATATTTCTATAACTTGCATGTTGGCTCAAGAAGATGATGATGGAAGGGAAAGAGAAATATACTTCATAAGTTGAACCTTATTAGAGTATGAGAAGAACTATACTTAGGTCAAAAAGGAGTGTTTGGCCATAGTTTTTGCAACCCAGACACTATGATATTAAAGGTTGAATCAAGAAACCAGAGTCATTATATGATCTGCATAGTTGAGAACATTCTTAAACCAACCAATGTCCTTGCATCACATGGCCCTGACACTCTGCACCATCATTTGGAATGTCTACATGGGGAGCATCCTTGGTCACATAATTGCACAAAGCCACACATGATCCACAAATATATGGGGACCAACGATGTGTATTTCTGTCACCCTCATTAGCCTGGGTAAGATTGTTACCATGGTATGCCAAAGACTGGGTGAGGGAACTTAAAGAATGTAGTGCCTCCACCTTAATGCTCTCTTTCAAAGTCAAAGGAGTGAGATGTGTTGTGGCCTCATGAGGGGTCTAGATGGATGGTTTTGTTCATGATTTTCCCCTGTCTATCTATTGAATGTCAGGAACACTGAGGGGGGGTGAATCAGTGTTCTACAAATATTTTGATATCCTTTAAGTTTCAACCATTTTCCAAAATTAATTAAACAGAAGCGCTACATATGAACAACAACCATAAAAACATGACACATAGACATAAAGATTTTGACGTGGAAAACCCAAAATGGGAAAAACCATGAAGAGGATTAGCTCTCAAATATATATTGCAATCTTTACAAATAATGATGTTCAGGCTTGGTCACTCCATGGGCCCAGAACATGCTGGCTCACTGCCATGAAGAACAACTAGGTCTAGTAGGCTCACTACCTCAACCCTAAACCTAGCAAGATTACAATAACGTCTGTTAAATCCTGAGGGATGTTAAACCCTAATGGATGCTCATTGCCAGGCTTACTACCTTGATGAAGAAAGCTCACTATAAAGAAAATTGCACATTAAAAATGAGTACTGCAAAAGCATCTATCACTATGCCAGGGTGCAGTCATTTAGCAACCGAATTCTGAATCCCAAGTCTTCATCACTGCTAATCTTCTAACTCTTCTCTGCTATTTGCATACCCACACCAAATCACACTCTCTTCACACCCTACACAATTGAAACTCATCGCCTTTATATATCCGTGCGATCATGATTTGATCCATAATCAGGTCGGCATCAAGAATTGAAATGTGTACATATAAGGAAGTGGCTTGCCAGCCAAAAATTTTCCCAAACATGTTCATATAGGTCATCTCTAATCATTCAATCACTTAGATAGATCCTTCAAACATTATCTCTTCTCCACACAATGATTTAACATCCTAGTAGGCCTGTTCTTCAAGAGTATGCTTAACAAGTTCATCTGTTGACTTACAACTTTTACTACGGATCTTAAAACACCTCCAAACTCATATCAAGGACTCTTCATACATTCCCAAACTATTCCTCAGAACTGCAAAGAATGATATCATCTTGCAGAGAAATGCGGATCATCAGAACTCAGACTCTGTCTCTGTCAAACTCTGTCAAACACTATGTCAATACTTAGCAGCTTGCAATTGTCTTTCCAGTAGACTTTAGATTTCCCAACTCTGGAATTAGACACTTCATATAAGTGTTTACAACACCTCAAAACCTCATAACAAAACGCTCACCTACGGAGGAAAGCAGACCACTACACTATGCCCTGTTCACTGTTCCTGCTATATCTTTGCTTACCTGGACTTAGACTTTTCTTCAAGATGACTTCCGGAGGAAGTCAAGACTTAATCTCTGGAGTATGATACCACCAAACCATTATTAACATCATACCTAAACCGCATTACTAGATCATCATTTGCGGAAGCATACTATCCAACTTACTGTCCTCTACTCTGTGTATGTCCATACTTACCCATTTCTTCTATCCGAACCTGAAACCTGATGTCATCTTCCAGAGTTGTGTATCCTTCTCATGATAAAGAGATCTCTAAGCCTTGTTTCCATCAATGACAACATACAAGTTCATATCAGAGCAGTGTCTCTTGCCAACAATCTCCCCCTTTGGCATTGATGGCACATTTGACATATTTGTCACCTTCATACAAATTTTCCAACTTCTTCCACATTTCATGGGCAGTTTTCAAATCCAAGACATTTGCCAATTCTATATCAGTTAGGGCACTCAACAAAGCTTCTTTGGCTTGAATATTATGTTCAGCATCTCTGATTTCGTCTAAAGTTGTAGGGCCATTGTTCGGAATCTTATACACATTCTTAGTTATCGACCAAAAGACATCACCCATGCATTCCAAATGACATTGCATGCACACCTTCCAAAGGGAGTAATTTGTTCCATCAAACCTTAGACTTTCCTTCTTGTAAGTTGACATCTTGGATCTCCTCAAGCGGTCAAGCTTCTTTTAGAGGAATCGACTCTGATACCAATTGTTGGAATTAGTCCAGACAACTAAGAGGGGGGGTGAATCAGTTATCACACAAATTTAAACTTTTCTACCTTTAATCTTCTTTCACAACTTATAATCAGATTAATGATGTAAACATTAAAGCATGAATCAACAACACGAGTAGAAACAAATTGAACACACATAACACCATAATTTTTACGTGGAAACCTGGTTAAGGGAAAACCATGGTGGGGGTTAACCCACAAGATTTGTACCCTGTTAAAAGTACTTAAAAGAAAATGGGAAGGCACTTGCCTTTAGGCGCACTACCTAGAGCTCATTGCTCAAAGAGGCTCACTGCCTACAAATTTATGTTTAACATAAAAGGAATTTAATTGATAAATAGCATCTTCTTCATGCTTGGTTCAGTCTCATTGAATACTCACAAAACTTCTGCTCTATCCCCAAACTCTTCTTTATTAACTCTTCATTCTATGCTTCTCTTGTTCTTCTATTCCTCTTCTTTGCTCTACTTCTGATCCTTTCTTTGGATTTTATTATTTTCAAACAAGGATGATTTTCCACAACTCAACTACACTCCTTTATATGCTTTATCAACCTTGTAATAAACATCAAGGTCAGCACTCCAAACATATGACTTAATGTGAATCACAAAGCTATCGGCCAAACATGACTGGGACTTAAATCTTCCTCGATCAACATGCCACACTCCATAGAATTGTTCTTAGATCATCCGTAACACTCTTGAATCATCTGATCAGCCAAGACTGGGAAGAACAACTACATCAAGGAAGAATTCTTCAAAATGAGCTCAATGTTCAATGCGGACCTCCAACACAATAGACACACGATCTAGAGACTTCCACAAGCACATTAAATTCAACAATAACATCCACACTACTCCAAATTATCATAATCACTTGCATATTCATCTAGTACCTCAAGAACACTGTCTGTCATGACTGTCACACTAGAAAGATTGCTTGCAAACCTCCAAACCATGAACCACTTGAGTTGAGGATACACATTGACTTCCAAAACATGCCTCTAAATCTGCTGATCATCATTTTACATTTCTGAAATAATCCAAACCATTTTCCTGTCACTCTGTCTCTTCTGAATACTGTAAAACTGGTTCTACTCACATGGCCATACCTTTTTCAAATCTTCATGTGGACCTCTCAAATATTAACTGGAGCTTCTTTAGACAATCCTCTATACATCCATATGGTTTGCATACATTGATCTTCATTAATTTTCTCAATATTCTCAACATTCCAGTCTCCTAAATCAGGCAACAAAATAAGATATAGTTGACACCAATGACAACAAGAATATATTAACATCAATGATGACACATCATTGGCACATATTTGCAACAATCTCCCCCTTTGTCATTGATGGCAACATGTAATGTGAAAAACTGATTCAACCATCAATACAAGATCTTCTCCCCCTTTCTCTTTTCACTTCTGCAACAACTTTCTTCACTGCTGCCCCTTTCATCAACAACTAGTTTTTCATATGACTTCTCTCCCCCTTTGACATCAATGGAAAAGGGCACATATTTGTAATCTTTTCTCCCCCTTTGTTCTAGACTGATCTTCAATAATTTGCATACTGACTACTCCCCCTGAGTAGTATCTCCTTAACATCAATCCAGATAATAAGATGTGACTATGAATTCCACCAGACTGATGCACTCTAGTGCATCTTAGTTCTGATTAGGAGGGGTAATAACACCTAGCTTCTCTTTGAGATACTCAAAAGTATCTTTTGGCAAAGGCTTGGTAAATATGTCTGCAATCTGATCCTTTGAAGAAACAAACTCTAATCTGACTTCATTCTCATTAACCTTTTCTCTCAAAAAGTAAAACTTGATGGATATATGCTTTGTCTTTGAATGCAACACCATATTCTTGGAGATGTTAATCGCACTTGAATTATCACAAAAGATTGTAACAGGCTCCTCAAACATAATTTTGATGTCCTTCAACATTTGCTTTATCCACAAGACTTGAGTTCAATTACTTGCTACTGCTATATATTCTACCTCTGCAATAGACAGAGATATTGCTTCTTTCTTTTTACTCAACCAAGAAACCAATCTCCTTCCCAAGAAGAAAGCGCCACCACTAGTACTTTTCCTGTCATCCACATCTCGCGCCTAGTCAGCATCTGTATATGCTTGAAGAGTGAAGTCATTATCCTTCGGATACCACAACCCATAATCAAGTGTTCCTTTGAGATATTTGAAAATTCTTTTGACTGCTACAACATGGGATTCTCTAGGATCAACTTGAAATCTAGCAACAAGTCCAACTGCATTCATGATGTCAGGTTTGGTTTGATAGAGTAGTCTTCTAATCATTGATCTATACCTTTTCTGATTTGCCTTAGGGGAGTCATCATCCTTACTTAACTTACATCTGGTTCCCATAGGAGTACTAACTAGTTTTGAATCCTCCATTCCAAACTTTTTCAACAATTCTCTCACATATTTAGATTGAGATATGAAGATACCTTTATCTGACTGAGTGATTTGTAGACCTAAGAAGAAATTCATCTCACCAAACATGGACATCTCAAATTCACTTTGCATTTGATCAACAAATTTCTTACACATGTTTCCATTTCCACCAAAAATGATATCATCAACAAATACCTCAACAATTAGGATGTGCTCATGATCAATCTTGAAGTAAAGATTGTTGTCAGCAGTGCCTTTGCTAAATCCTAGTTTTAGCAGATACTTATCTAATCTTGCATACCAGGCTCTTGGGGCTTGTTTGAGTCCATACAATGCTTTTCTCAATCTGCAAACCATATCTCCTTGATTGGACAACTGAAATCCTTCCGGTTGCTCAATGTAGACTTCTTTCTCTAGCTCTCCATTCAAGAATGCTGACTTGCCATCCATCTGGTAAACTTTGAAATCTTTGAAAGTAGAAAATGCAAGAAATAGTCTGACTGCTTCTATTCTTGCCACTAGAGCAAAAGTTTCTTCAAAATCAATTCCTTCCACTTGAGAATATCCCTTGCATACCAACATTGCTTTGTTTCTTACAACTTCATCATCTTCATTTAGCTTATTCCAGAAGACCCATTTAGTTCCAATCACATTTTTGTCCTCAAGTCTAGGAACAAGATCCCAAGTGTGATTCTTTTCAATTTGTATTAATTCTTCTTCCATTGCTTTTGCCCAATTATCATCATTGCAAGCTTCACTTACTGATTTTGGTTCAATCTTAGAAATTAGATAGATCTCCTCTTGTTCTTCAGTAATTCTTCTCCTAGTTCAAACACCTCTATTTCTATCTCCTATAATCTGATCTTCAGGATGATCCAGCCTTACATACTTGGGAGTTTTGGGAATTGCTTGAACTTCTATTTCTTGAGTTTGTTCTTTTACATTTGCACTAACTTCTTGAGTTTCTAGATTTTTCAGATCAATCTAGATCTGAGTCTGGGTTTGAACTTGCCTTCCTTGCCTTTGATTTTCATCTTGATCATTTGAATCATATTCACAAGACTTGGATTGTCCTTCTTTGCTCTCATCAACTCTGACATTAGCACTTTCAACAATATTTTTCAACCTCTTGTTAAAGCACCGGTATGCCTTTCTTTGAGTAGAGTAACCCAAAAATATTCCTTCATCACTTCTTATATCAAACTTGCCTAGATCTTCATCTCTTTTGATATAGAATTTACTACCAAAAAATCTGAAATATCTCATGGTAGGAGGATGACCAAACCATAGTTCATAAGTTGTCTTACCAGAATTGCCTTTGATCTGCATCTGATTAGGAGTGTAGACAACAATACTCACAACTTCTCTCCAATAGACTTGTGGAACATTTGCTTCCATCATAATGGTCCTAACAACTTCTTGAATGGTTCGGTTCTTTCTTTCCACAACTCCATTCTACTGAGGAGTCCTAGGAGCAGATAACTATCTTTTTATTCCTTTCTTCTCACAAAATGTGTCAAACTCACCAGAGGTAAAATCTCCACCTCTGTCAGATCTCAGACACTTTCTCTTCACAACAATCTCATTCTCCACCATGACCTTGAACACTTTCAATTTATCGAGAGCTTTTGATTTTTCTTTCAAGAAGGCTACCCACATCATCCGGGAGTAATCATCAATTAGTAACATAAAATACTTGTCTCCTTGTACACTCTTAATTCTAGTAGGACCATAAAGATCAGTATGCACAAGTTTCAATCATCCACTTGAAGATTGTTCTTTACTCTTGAATGAAGTTCTTCTCTGTTTACCCAATTAGCATTCTCTACACATGCTATCAGGTTTCACAAGTTTTGGAAGATCTCTTACAGCCCAAGTAGAACTTATCTTGACAATGTTATCAAAATTCACATGACACATTCTCCTATGCCATAACCAACTCTGATCAATATGAGAAATCAAGCAACTCTTACTAGAACTACTTAAATGAAAGATGTTACCTCTAATTTGAGTACCAGATGCAACTTCAGTTCCAGAGCTTTCGAAGATTCTGCATTTTCCATCCTTGAATCAAAGATCATAGCCCTTGTCAACCAATTGTCCAACACTGAGAAGATTATGCTTCAAACCTTCCACATACAGAACATCATTTGTGTTATTCTTACCATCCAATGAGATGGATCCTCTGTGACGGATTCTACCAGCTGAGTTGTCTCCAAATTTCACAATTCCACCTTCATATTTTTTAAAGCTTACAAACTTACTTTTATCACTCGTCATATGATGAGAGCATCCATTATCAATCACCCATTCATCTTTTTCAACAACCTGAGTAGCCAAGGCACTTTCCACATTTGCACACCCAGCAGATTCAATAGACATGGGATCTTCTTCTTTGATAGCAATGAACACCCAATCATCTTCAATGGAATTTCCATGATTAGATGGATCCTCTGTGACGGATTCTACCAGCTGAGTTGTCTCCAAATTTCACAATTCCACCTTCATATTTTTTAAAGCTTACAAACTTACTTTTATCACTCGTCATATGATGAGAGCATCCATTATCAATCACCCATTCATCTTTTTCAACAACCTGAGTAGCCAAGGCACTTTCCACATTTGCACACCCAGCAGATTCAATAGACATGGGATCTTCTTCTTTGATAGCAATGAACACCCAATCATCTTCAATGGAATTTCCATGATTAGATGGATCCTCTGTGACGGATTCTACCAGCTGAGTTGTCTCCAAATTTCACAATTCCACCTTCATATTTTTTAAAGCTTACAAACTTACTTTTATCACTCGTCATATGATGAGAGCATCCATTATCAATCACCCATTCATCTTTTTCAACAACCTGAGTAGCCAAGGCACTTTCCACATTTGCACACCCAGCAGATTCAATAGACATGGGATCTTCTTCTTTGATAGCAATGAACACCCAATCATCTTCAATGGAATTTCCATGATTAGATTCATCATCTGTGACTCCTTCTTCTCTAGCTTCTTGGACATAGTAACATTTCTTCTGACCTTTATATCTATTAGGGTTTGGTTTTGAAAACCTCTCCAGACATCTTGAGGCAAAATGACCAATCTTATTAAAAGCAAAACATTTGAATGACAACTTTCCTTCATACTTACTGGATTCTCTTGGCATTCTTTTCGCAATAAGAACTTCAAGTTCTGTAGTTTCAATTTCATCATCTTCAAGATCCTTCCTTGCCTTTGTAAACCTATTTGAGCTTCCTGAAGAACTTTCACCCGGATCATATCTTTGTTTTCCATATACATTGGCCTTAAATGCAAATTTGAACTTAAGAAGAGAATCACCAAACTCACTCATTTCGAATGCTGAAAGCTTACCAACTAACTAATCCCTTGTAATAGTTGTCACAGACTTGATTTCTTCAATGGAAGCAACTTTATGCTTGTATGCTACAGGTAAAGATCTGAGTACTTTGGCAACAATCTCTGATTCTTCTAATACTCCATCAGCATTCCTGATACTGGTCACAAGTTCATTCACTTTCTACATGTAGGAGGTAATGTTTTCATCTTCACTCATTACCAACCTTTCATATTTACCCTTCAGGATTTGTAACTTGGCACATTTGACATATTTGTCACCTTCATACATATTTTCCAATTTCTTCCAGATTTCATGGGCAGTTTTCAAATCTAGGACATTTGCTAATTTTGTATCAGTCAGGGCACTCAACAAAGTTTCTTTGGCTCAAATATTGTGTTTAGCATCTCTAATTTCCTCTAAAGTTGTAGGGCCATTGTTCAGAATCTTATACACATTCTTAGTTATCAACCAAAAGACATCACCCATGCATTCCAAATGACACTGCATGCATACCTTCCAAAGGGAGTAATTTGTTCCATCAAACCTCGGACTTTCCTTCTTGTAAGTTAACATCTTGGATCTCCTCAAGCGGTCAAGTTTCTTTTAGAGGAACCAACTCTGATACCAATTGTTGGAATTAGTCTAGACAACTGAGAGGGGGGGTGAATCAGTTGTCACACAAATTTAAACTTTTCTACCTTTAATCTTCTTTCACAATTTATAATTAGATTAATGATTTAAACATTAAAGCATGAATCAACAACACATGAGCAGAAACAAATTGAACACACATAACACCATAATTTTTATGTGGAAACCCGGTTAAGGGAAAACCACGGTGGGGGTTAACCCACAAGATTTGTACCCTGTTAAAAGTACTTAAAATAAAATGGGAAGGCACTTGCCTTTGGGCGCAGCTCACTGCTCAAAGAGGCTCACTGCCTACAGAATTTATGTTTAACACAAAAGGAATGTAATTGATAAATAGCATCTTCTTCATGTGTGGTTCAGTCTCATTGAATGCTCACAAAACTTCTACTCTGCCCCCAAAATTTTCTTTATTAACTCTTCATTCTATACTTCTCTTGTTCTTCTGCTCCTCTTCTCTACTCTACTTCTGATCCTTTCTTTGGATTTTATTATTTTCACACAAGGATGATTTTCCACGACTCAACTACACTCCTTTATATGCTTTATCAACCTTGGAATAAACATCAAGGTTGGCACTCCAAACATTTGACTTAATGTGAATCACAAAGCTATCGGCCAAACATGACTGGGACTCAAATCTTCCTCAATCAACATGCCACGCTCCATAGAATTGTTCTTAGATCATCCGCAACATGCTTGAATCATTCGGTCGGCCAGGACTAGGAAGAACAACAACATCAAGGAAGAATTATTCAACAACGAGCTCAATCTTCAATGCAGACCTCCAACACAACAGGCATATGATCCAAAGACTTCCACAAGCACATTGAATTCAACAATAACATCCACACTACTCCAAATTATTAGAATCACTTGCATCTTCATCTGGTACCTCAAGAACACTGTCTGTCAAGACTGTCACACTAGAAAGATTGCTTGCGGACCTCCAAACTACAAACCACTTGAGTTGAGGATACACACTAACTTCCAAAACATGCCTCAAAATCCGTAGATCATCATTTTACATTTTTGGAATAATCCAGACCATTTTCCTATCACTCTGTCTCTTCTTAATATTGCAAAACTGGTTCTACTCAGATAGCCACACTTTTTTCAAATATTCATGTGGACCTCTCAAATCTTAACTGGAGCTTCTTTAGACAATCCTCTATACAACCATAAGGTCTGCATACATTGATCTTCATTAATTTTCTCAATATTCTCAACATTCTAGTCTCCTTAATCAGGCAACAAAATAGGATATAGTTGACACCAATGACAACAAGGATATGTTGACATCAATGACAACACATCATAGGCACATATTTGCAACATACTCAGCATATATTTAGCATAGTTTTCAGTACAACTCCATCTACCTCATATCCCATAGGCATAACCCAGATTGTTCTGGGCTTAATGGCCTCCATTAAACACTGATCCTTAGTGACCATGAAATAGATGGTTTCTTTGAATTTCTCAACAATTATCTTAGGAATTCTTTCCCTAGACTGCATCATACTTTGGAAATTTTTGAAATAGTCCCATAGGGTAGATTTCTAAGCATCAATATTTCCTATACTATTCAAATGATTTCTAATTTGAACTGCTACAGGTTTATCATTTGTCCACTATAGATTCTTCATACCTAGTAATTCTTGCATGTAGTAGAAGAATAAACAAAGAATCAACATACCATATTTGAACGAATATTTCTGTTCTTTGGCCTTCCTTAAAATTTCCATCAGTTGTTGCCGGAGCAGTTCACAAAGATCATACTCTGCATCTTCCTTTACCATCTCAAAGGCTGTATAAATTGTTGTACCAGATACTAAATTTTCATGATTTGAGAAGTAAACATTGTAACCAACAACCATGGATGCAAATATCACAGCATAGTCTTCAATATCATTGATTGTTAACACTCTTTTGTCAAACTTGGCTCCGGTGGCCGCCATTACTTTATCATTCTATACAGCTTTCAGAACTGGTACCAATCTGGTTGAGCAAAGTCCAGTTACTGATCTGATTGCATCCTTAGTGATCTTAAAGGGTCTCTCGAGCCACATGAATTCATCATGAACCTTGCTCAATATATACTGAACCCACTCATCCTCCGCGAAAGTTGGAAAGTCAATGTATTGAATAAATTTCTGTCTCCAATGCCTTGTATTCTTTTTTTAGATCATAGCCTCCATTGCACAGGTGATCTAGAAATAAGTTTGTGAGTTTTCTCCTTCCATGTTCTTCTAGGGCAACATGAATGTATTCCCTAACATCCTCAACATGCAAAACTCCATTAGGAATATCCAAAAATGCACCCATCAGATCCACTTTGGTTGCCTTGTAGGGGTGTTTCTTAAACTTAGGCTGAGGTTGATTAAAGATATCTATGACTTGCAGAGTTGCCATTGCATAAATTCAATAGATTCAAAAATGTGGTTTTAATGAAAATACCTTGTTTCATCGAGTTAGGGTTTCCTTTCTTTGAATGCTTCAAATCTTGGCTGTCACTGCTTAAAATTGGCTTCAACCTCTCTGAACACTTGATAGCTTTGGATGCAAAGTGATTTCAAAATCAAACTAGCTCTCGTTTAACCTCTGCATGACTCAACCTAATCGTCATTGATGCTTGTTCCAAAAAGTTGTTAAACTCTTTTCTGTAGAATACAGTCAATTAGGATTGCTCTGCAATGAGCCATACTGACTTCTTTTCTTCCAGTTTTTCTTTTAAGAGCTTTGTCATATTAGATTCTATTATACACATTCGTGCCTAATTCTAGCACCCACTTTCTGGCTAGGGGTTTTTGAATTTTCAACACTGCTCCCCCTGAGCCAGTGCTCACAACTTATTCTTCAAAGAAGGTATCCGCATCAGATGTTGGTGCAGATCTATCCTCAATTAAAAGTACTACCTTATCAACCCAGATCTTATCTATCTCTTCCATAGTTCTAATCGCATCATTTTTTTCTTTTCCCCTCTCATTCCTCTATTTTGTTTTACCCTCTTTCTCAGGATAGTTTCTTCTTATGTTTTTGCTTCTACAAAATCTTGCAACATGTTCAAGTTTGTTGCAATTGAAGCATACAATGTTTCCTTGTACTTGGCTTCTTCCTCTGAATGAATTCATCCTTTTTCTACAATGATTAGTCATGTGTCCAAATCTATTGCATGTGAAACACTTGCTAATGAAGAATTGACCATTCCTAGAATAGTTTGGCAAACTTCTGCATTCATTTGCTTTATGACCAATCTTCTTATAATTGAAACATTTACTAGAGAAAGATGGAACATTTTGATTCATTCTACTTCTACACTGAGTATGTCTATGACCATACTTATTACAATTATAATAGTGACCATTGAAGGATGGGTACCTCTGAGCATTCGGTTGTCTCACTGGAGGTCTTCTTCTTTGATTTCTAACTGAATGGTTTCTGTTTCTTTCTTCAGATATGTCTTGTCTTGAATTTGAGCTCTCTCCCTTTTCAAATCCCAAGCCTTGCTTGTCATCAGGATGTTTTTGACTAACCAATAACTTCTCAAGTTTTGTAGAGCTTATTTTAAACTTTTCTTCAAAGCTTTTGGCTTTTTCTAGATCTTCTTTTAAAATCACAATTTCTTTTTCTGATTTGACACAATCTTCTGATTTGCTCATCACAATTGAATTCAGATCTTCTGTTTTTGCTCTTTCTACTTCCAAGAGATTTAGGGTTTCATTTGTTGATATTAATTGGTCACTAACCTCTTTGTATTTGTCCTTAAATTTCTTTGTCCCTTTAGCTTTGTGATGCATACATCAGCTTCTTGCAAGTTATTCTTTAGATCCTTGATTTCTACCTCAAAATTTTCAAGATCCATAAGAGCTACTTCTAGTTCACTGTTGCTTTCATAATTCCCATATCTTCTTGCTGCCATGGTTACACTAACCTACATCTTCCTCAAGTTGTTAGACTTCTTCCAAGGAACTTGGCTCTGATACCAATTGTTGAATGTCACGAACAATTAGAGGGGGGTGAATCAGTGTTCTAAAAATCTTTTGATATCCTTTAAGTTTCAACTATTTTCCAAAATTAATTAAATAGAAGCACAACATACATATGAACAACAACCATTAAAACATGACACATAGACACCAAGATTTTTATGTGGAAAACCTAAAATGGGAAAAACCATAGAGAGGATTATCTCTCAAATATATATTGCAATCTTTACAAATAATGATGTTAAGGCTTGGTCACTCCACGGGCCTGGAACATGTTGGCTCACTGCCATGAAGAACAACTAGGTCTAGTAGGCTCACTACCTCAACCCTAAACCTAGAAAGATTACAATAAGGGTTGTTAAACCCTAAGGGCTATTAAACTCTAATGGAGGCTCATTGCCTTGATGAAGAAAGCTCACTACAAAGCAAATTGCACATTAAAATTGAGTACTGCAAAAGCATCTATCACTACGCTAGGGTGCAGTCATTTAGCAACTGAATTCTGAATCCCAAGTCTTCATCACTGCTAATCTTCTAACTCTGCTCTGCTATTCACATGCCCACACCAAATCACACTCTCTTCACACCCTACACAACTGAAACTCATCGCCTTTATATATTAGTACGATCATGATTTGATCCATAATTAGGTCGGCATCAAGAATTGAAACGTGTACATAGAAGGATGTAGCTTGTCGGCCAAAACTTTTCCTAAACATGTTCATATAGGTCAGCTCTAATCATTCAATTGCTTAGATAGATCCTTCAAACATTATCTATTCTCCGCACAATGATTTAACATCCTAGTCAAGCTATTCTTCAAGAGTATGCTTAATAGGTTCATCTGTTGACTTACAACTTTTACTGCAGATCTCAAAACACCTCCAAACTCATATCAAGGACTCTTCATACATTCCCAAACTCATCCTCAGAACTGTAAGGCATGATTTCATCTTGCGGAGAAATGCGGATCATCAGAACTCAAACTCTGTCTCTGTCAAACTCTGTCAAACACTATGCCGATACTTAGCGGCTTGCAACTATCTTTTCGGTGGACTTCAGATTTCCCAACTCTGGAATTAGACACTTCATATAAGTGTTTACAACACCTCAAAACCTCATAACAAAATGCTCACCTGCGGAGGAAAGCAGACCACTGCACTATGCCTTGTTCACTATTCTTGCTATACCTTTGCTTACCTGGACTTAGACTTTTCTTCAGGATGACTTTCAGAAAGTCAAGATTTAATCTCTGGAGTATGACACCACCAAACCATTATTAACATCATACCTAAATCACGTTACTAGATCATCATTTTTCGAAGCATACTATCCAACTTACTGTCCTCTACTCTGTGTATGTCCATACTTAGCCATTTCTTCTATCCGGACCTGAAATCTGATGTGATCTTACGGAGTTGTGTCTCCCTGTCATGTTGAAGAGATCTCTGAGCCTTGTTGCCATCAATGACAACATACAAGTTCATACCAGAGCAGTGTCTCTTGCCAACACTATCTTGTGCAGAGCCACTACCTCTACCATGGAACTCCTATATGTCGAAGTAGTTAGGAATCTCGTTGCAGATGAACTCAAATAGAGTTTCCACAAAAAACTATTGTAGGATCTCATTGTTATTACAAGGAAGGTCATCAAAAACCATATACCATCGAGCCCAAAATTTTTAAGATATACCATTGTGCACACACCCATGAATCAAGAATCGTTTGTAGCTCTCATGTAGTGGTTGATTAGTTTTAGGATTGATAAAAGTTCACATAATTCAACTTTCATAATTTTTTGTCTTTAACTTGTTTATAAGATAATTTGTTATTATAGAATCACCAACACCTCTCCCTATAGTCCTTCCACTCAATGATTTGGTTTGTCACTGAGTCAATATGAGAAATAATGATGTCTAATGAACTAGAAGATATTTTTTGTTTTCTTGGATTTTCCCTAAATAATTTTCTTGTGTGTCACATGGATGGTGAGGATGTGAAGGCAAGGTTTGAGGAGAATTTTGAGGCTCCTCCTCACATGGAATTTGATCCTCTAGATTCAGGTTTTACACTGGTTCATTAACTGAAAATTGAGAATAGAAATTCAATTAAAACAATGAAAAAGAAATTCAATTCATTTTGAAATGTAGAAAAATGATAAAAACCCTACCTACTTCTATTTCTTGAGTTCGTTGTGCTCATCCATGATGGGAATGGTGATGCAACATCTTGCTCGATGGAGTTCTCCTTCAATTTTTCCAAAACATCTTCACATTAAAACTCTACTCATGTTTTACTATTATCTTGAAAATCACTATGAAATAATGAGGCCGCATGTCTGTGTTTTTTTATTATATTTAGCAGGAAATAATGTGATCATGTTTTAGGTATTACTGAGCCTAAACGTGACCACGTTATGATTTTATAGGACCAAAAAGTGGGGTGGCCACTTTTTGGTCCCACATATTCATGCACATGCCCATTGCATCCATGAACCATGAGAAGAAATTAATCTGAACTTGCATGTGACAGGCTTGGAGATGTCACTTATAGCACAAACACTGGTAAATATTCTTATTTTATCAGAGGGTTCCTCATCCATCTTGACAAAATTTCAATTTGGTGAACTTGTTTTTGAATGAGTCTAGAGTTCCTCATAATTGGTGGGAGATTATATAAATGCGACCAGATCGGGATGAAAGTAATGGGTAAAAGTTCAAAGCGGTGCCACACTTTGGGCCAACTTATCAACATAAACGAATTTAAGTATTTCCAACTAAAAGTTAACTTTTGTGAAACTTATGTTCTATTTGGATTCATTCTAGCTAAATTAGATCTACTCGACACAACTTTTTCAATTGGAACCATCCACTAAAAACATATGTAGCATCACTTTGGGGCTCATTTACCAAAAAAATGAAATTATTTGAAAAACTGGATGTTCTAACAACTCCTACTCATGCAAATAATCATTTTAAAAGAATATAAAAATACCCTTTTGTAGATCTATAAGTCTAATTTGTAAAAATATATATTTTAAAGCATTTCAATTAGTGTTTATATTTTAATTTGTATTTCTAATAAAAGTAGGTCATCAACACCAAAGTATGGTGTTGATTTTCCTCTCAAGAAAAAATAGTAAACTTTATCAAAAAATTTTAAAAAAATATGATGCACTAGAGGAGAGATTCCTTGTCAAGATGATATTTTTTTTTCCTATTTTGGATAAATAATCAAGACAAAAGTTGGCGTCCCATTGAAACAATTATTTTTCATTACACACAACTTCCAAGATTTATTTAAAAATATATATTTATCAAATTGGGGAAAAAATTAATCCACGCACTAAAGTTTTGAGTTATGAATACAAAAAAATTATAGAAGGAAAATAAATGAAATTTACTATATAAAGTGTGGCATCCCATTCAACCTTATTTTTCAACATTTTATCAACAACTAAATTATAGTTTCAATTTTATAAAATACTAGATTTAAATAATTTTTTTAATTTTTTAAAAAATACAAACATAAAATACATTAAAAAATCTACATTTTATTAGTTTACATCATTTTAAAATTCAAAACATATACGTCACTTTGTAGTGATTCAACTTAAAAAGTTAGATTAGTGTTGGTTGTTTCCTTTATAAAAGTGTGACACAACTTTGAACTTTCACTCTAATACATGCACTGGTAGGATGAAATAATGGGGACCATAATGTCATGTACAAACCTATTTTTTTGAAGGACCATGGGTCATGATCCAAAACAAACCTACAATCTTTCGAAGACTGAAAGGTAACCAAAAAAAATCCATGATCCATGAAATCCACCGAAGGAGTCTCAAAGTTGCTCCATGTCTCTCTGCACTAGGCCAATAAATATTTTAACTTAGGTCGTCTACCCAAATTTCTTAAGACAATGGATCTATTTCCCAAATCTTTAGAGATTTCCTTGATACATTCATTAGAAATATGGAAGTTCCTAGGGCCATCATCCATTGTGATGACACAATCTTCAAGGGTAAGTGCAATGGAGGATTCTTAAGAAGAGGTTCAAGGGGGAGGCTTAGGATTGAGATAAGTGTTCTCCATTTTCATCCAAAAGACAGTGCATCTGATCATTAACACAGTCTTCACTAAAACCCTTGTCTGAGATAGGGGCAACCTTCAATAAGTATTTTCTGCAGATTGGTGGAAAGGGTTAGAAGAGTTTTTGCATTCTTTGAAGACCATAGGCACTATATCTGCTGCTATTGTGGGTGAAGATCCAAAATATTCTTCTTTAGGGCCTTTAACTAAGTTGCCAAAGTCTGAAAAGATCCTTTCTTAAATGGGTCAAAGTTAATCGCCATTGAAGAAGGGTTTCCATAGTCCTCCTTATTTTGTTCTCTAGTCTCTTCTTCTTGCAAATTCCTTCCACTTTCCTTCAACACTCTTCCGCTCCTTTGTCACTCGTTCTCCTATGGGCTGCTCGCCATTCTTGATACATTTTGATGTTTTTATTTGAGGAGTTATTGTTATTTACTTAATAATTAATTTATTTTATTTTAAACTATTAAATAATTATTTTATTTTAGTTACATTGTTTACTTTATTTTTATTTGAAGAGTTATTTTTATTTACTTGATAGTTATTTTATTTATTTACTTAAGAATTAGTTATTTTAATTTACAACTATTTAAGTATTGTTTTATTTTTTTGTTCGGTAAATTGTGATCGTAGGGGGCCACTCCCGTTGAACTAAAAATAAAAATCCAAATGAACATATTTTGGACAACTCAAAAAAGTGATCCATTCCAATGCATTAGACCCTTAAACATGGGTGGAAACCAAGAAACTTGAAATTCAAAATCAAAACATCAACTGTCTTGATTAAGATTAATGCCATAGGGAGGATCCAAAAGGATCACAAAAATTTATGTTTTAACACTATTTTTACAATGTGATCGTGCAAATTTTAATTGGCAGCCACAACATTCATGTTAGAACACAATGATATACTAAGAGGGGGGGGGGGGTGAATTAGTATATACCAAAAACTTATTCCAAACTAAATTTATCAACCAAATCTTCTTATTCCCTTAAACAAATGATAAAGAAAATTAAGCAAATCAAAGCACAACACATGAACACACAACCACAACACTAGAATTATGTGGAAAACCTTAGAAGGGAAAAACCATGGTGAGCAAGCTGCTTGGATCTATTGTCCAAATCCAACTTCACAAATAAAAACAAGATTACAATATTATTTATGTGCTACAACCCAAAGGAAGCTACAACTCCCTGAAATACAGTACTACAACACTTATAGAATGAGGCTACAACCTCTGAACATCACCCTCAACTGATCTCACTGATCAGACACCTCCACAACATTCACACACTTCACTCTGACTCAAATCTTCACTTCCTCTGCAAAAACACTACTTCCTTCAACACATCTTCACATACACACTCACTCACTTTCACATTCACTCACATAACCTCGTACCCTCTCACTCAATCACATAATACACAAAAATAAGTTCTTTTATTTATATCCTCCACAAGCATCAAAAACTTTCTCCTTCATCAGCCAAGATGAAACATGTAAACATGAAACATGCAACGGCCACAACAAGTTGGCTCCAAAAAGATGTAGAAATCCAATGCAGTTCAAGACAAGTGATAACCAAGACTTATTCTTCCTTAACACATTCTTCTATGCTAACACACACATCCAAACATTAGGTGCCATCATCAAAACACTTTAAGTTGGCCCAACAACACTTATCCTTCCACACAATAGCTCCAGACCTAAAGCAGTACCGGAGAGACCAATTAGCACCATGAGGATTGCTTCATAAGAAACATAAGAATTGTAGAAACATTCTCAAACATTTCTTCCTCTAAAATATATGTTTTCTTTTTGGCGCAAATGGACAGATATTGAACCTAACATTGCATACAAACACTGAACACCCAGTCTTCAGGTAGAACATTGAAAAACCAACATGCGGTACACTTTAGCACCTAAAACCTAGAACTAGAAAATATACAGATCATCTGAATACATCCTCCAAATAGAAACGCCATATGATGTAGTGTAGTGAAATACAGTGGCATTTTCTTTCTCCTCCAAACAACCCTTATCAACAATAAAATATGTCTTTTCTTTGTTGACTCCTGAGGACCTCTATGGTACACCTTATCATCTGAAACTTGGATATATCCATTCTTCTCATCTGAATCTGACTATTCTTCAAACCACAACATCATAACTTCTAATCCAGAGAAATGTGGAGCATTTCTTTGACCTCTTTGACTACACCGACATAAGAACATTGTCTTCACTCTACGAACTCTAGAATCTTCTGCATTAACTTTTGTGCTATGAAATCAGGAACATACCTTCTTCACATCTATCTCTGTCTAACTTCCACACCACAAGGCTATACCTTCAAATGCAGAGGAATGCAGAGCATTCTCCTAAGGTACTTTAGTGCAAACTCTAGTGACTTGAACTTCATAAACCTTTCTTTAAAAAATAAAGTAATATTTTTCCTCAGGAAACAATGAATATCATGTTCACCACATCAAAGACTTCATTCACAACATTTTACAACAATAATCACACCTCTTTTCATCAAAATAAGAATCTTCATGTTAGCACAATCTTTGTCAATGAACTTCAGAAGATAGCCTGGTACAACTATGTACATATGATACTAATCCAATTAGTATGCATAACACATGACTTCCAACACTTTACCCTTTACTTCAAATCTCCTCTAATCACCACAACATATACTCATCACTTTGCTTCTCTGTCTCACAACCATCTACAGCAATCTCCCTTTAGTCACTACTATACTTTGGCATCTCTGAACATCACTGATAATCACTTCCAACCTTCCTCAACACAACACCATTGACATCAATCCCATCCATCAAACGGTTGACATCAATGACAACACATTTGCAACAATATCCCCCTTTGGCATTGATTGCAACACTTAACCTGATATGCAAATTTCTCCCCCTTTGACATCAAGGACAAAGGGCCAGTGGTCTTCCTCTAAACTGATCTTCCTTTAGCTCCCCCTGTCTACATTTCTCTTGATCTTCTTGCACTAGTCCTTACCTATCAGCTCCCCCTAACTAATCAATCCTTGTCATCCTTCACAACCTCTTACCTACCTGCTCCCCATGAGAGATAGCTTCCATCAATCCAAGGATAAAGTTATGTCTTGAACTTCTCCCCCTAGACAGATGCATCATCTATGCATCTAGTTAGAAGGAGGGGCAATAACCCCTAACTTTTGTTTGAGATACGTAAATGTATCCTTAGATAGTGCCTTTGTAAAAATTTCTACAATTTGATCCTTTGTAGGCACAGACTCCAATTTGACTTCTTGATTTACAACCTTCTCTCTCAAAAAGTGATACCTGATATATATGTGCTTGGTTCTAGAATGCATCACTAGATTCTTTGAAATATTTATGGCACTTGTATTGTCACAATGAATAGGAATGGGCTCATCATATTCTACCTTGATACCCTTCAATGTTTGCTTCATCCATAGTACTTGAGTGCAACAAGTTGTTGCAGCTATATACTCTACTTCTGCTATTGATAAGGACACTGAATCCTACTTCTTGCTAATCCATGAGACCAACCTCTCTCCCAAAAAGAAAGCTCCTCCACTAGTACTTCTATAATCAACACTACTAGCCTAATCTGCATCAATATAAGCACTTAGAGAAAAGTTATCACCCTTTTGATACCACAACCCATGTTCTGGAGCGCTCTTCAAATATCTAAATATTCTCTTGACTACCTTCACATGTGTTTCTTTAGGATCAACTTGAAATCTTACAACCAAACACACAACTTGCATAATTTAAGGCCTTGATGTTGTTAGGTATAGTAGACCCCCAATCATAGACCTATACAGAGTCTGATCAGCTTCAAGTGACTCATCATCTTTACTCAAATGGAAACCAGTTACCATAGGAGTACTCACTAGTTTGCAGTCTTCCATGCCAAACTTCTTCAACATCTCCTTGACATACTTTGCTTGAGAAATAAAGATGCCATCATTTGATTGAGTAATTTGGAGTCCAAGAAAGAATGATAACTCACCTAACATAGACATTTCAAATTCTTTCTGCATCTCTTCTGCAAACTTCTTACACATCTCATCACATCCGCAAAAGATTATGTCATCAACATACACAACAACAATTAGAATTTGTTCACCTTCAATTTTGATGTAGAGATTACTATCTGCGGTACCTTTCTTCAAACTTTGCTGAAGTAAGTACTTATCCAACCTTGCATACCAAGCCCTAGGGGCTTGTTTGAGACCATATAGAGCCTTCGTAAGTCTGCATACCATGTTTGGGTCTTCTAATAACTAAAATCCATTAGGTTGCTGAGCTATGTAGACTTCTTCTAAGTCACCATTTAGGAAGGTAGATTTGACATTCATCTGATATACCTTGAATCTCTTATGCATTGCAAATGCAAGAACCATTCTAATTGCTTCCATTCTTGCCACCAAAGCAAATGTCTCCTCATAGTCAACCCCTTCTACTTGTGAATAACCTTTTCAAACTAATCTTGATTTGTTTTTGACCACTTCTCCATATTCATTCAATTTATTCTTGAATACCTATTTTGTACCTATCACATTCTTGTCTGCAAGCCTTGGCATCAATTTCCAAGTCCGATCCTTCTCTATCTGATTTAGCTCTTCTTCCAAGCCTTGTATCCGACCTTAATCCTTGCTAGCCTCATCAAAATTTTTAGGTTCTAGACTCTTAACAATAAAGAAAAGATTACTTGTTCATTTGTTCTTGCAAATCTTCTTCTTGTTTGTACTCCTTCATTTTTGTCTCCAATGATCTGATCTTCTGATTGGTTCTTTTGAACATCCTTGGCAGTAGTCTTAGCAGTCTTTTCTTGAGTTTCTTCCTTTTCTTTAACTTCTTCTTCTGTGTAGGCAAGTTCATATAACCAACAATATTCTTGCTCATCTATGATTTTATGTGACTCTTCATCCACTTTAACATTTGCACTCTCAACTATCTTCCTTAGTCTTTTGTTGTAATGCTTGTAAGCTTTGCTAGTAGTTGAGTATCCAAGGAAAATTCCTTCATCTGCTCTTGAGTCAAACTTTCCTAAAGCTTCTTCATCTCTTTTGATATAGAATTTGCTTTCAAATACTCTGAAATACTTGACTCATGTTGGTCTTCCATTCCATAGTTCATAAGGTGTCTTGGTGTTGTGCCTTCTTAGTTGTCCTCTATTGAGAATGTAGACAACAGTATGAATTGTTTCTTTCCAATATAAATCAGGGAGCTTAGATTCACTTAACATTGTTCTAGCCATCTCTTGAATAGTTCTATTCTTCCTCTCTATAACACCATTTTGCTGTGGAGTTCTTGCAACAACATAGTGCCTCTTAATTCCATGTTTTTCAAAAAATTCTTCAAACTCATTTGATATAAACTCTCCACCTCTGTTAGACCTTGATTAGGCACTTGATTCTAGCATTTACTTCATTTTCTACCATAGACTTGAAAATCATGAACCTACTGAAAGCTTCTGATTTTTCTTTCAAAAATGTAACCCATGTCATTCTAGAGAAATCATCAATGAGCAACATGAAATACCTCTCACCTTGTAGACTCTTTCTCCTAGTATGTCCGCACAATTTAGTATGAACCAGCTCCAATGGACTTGTAGTAGAATACTCCATGGACTTGAAACTTATCCTTGTTTGCTTCCCAATTTGACATTCCTTGCATATGGTGCTTGTAGGCTTAATGATCTTTGGCATGTCTCTTACTGCCTGCATGGAGCTGATCTTCACTAGATTGTCAAAGTTGATGTGTCCCATCCTTTTGTGCCATAGCCGACATTCATTTGTTTGTCCTAGAAGATAGATCCTTTCATTAATTACCTTTAGATTATACAAGTTGCCTTCTATCTTAGATCCTTTTGCCACAAATTTTTATAGACTTTGCTCTTCTTATTTCACACCCTTGATCATGAAATGTGAGACTATATCCTTGGCTACACATTTGACTTACACTGAGAATATTATGCTTGATACCTTCTACATAAAGAAGATCATGTGCCTGAGACTTTCCATCAATACTTATGGTATCTTTTCCAGTGATTTTTGTAGATGAGTTATCTCCAAACTTGACCAGTCCACCATTCCACTTACCAAGATTGATGATTTTGCTCTTATCATCTATCATATGAGTTGTGCATCCACTATCTATCACCCATAGATTTGTTTGCCCTTGAGCATGAAATGTTGTTTGGACAATTATTGAATCTTCAACTCCATTATTTGTCTCCCATCTTTTGGAAGAATCGCTTTCCTCTACTTGCTCAGTAACATCTATCAACTGGGATTCTATTTTTGCCAAACCACTTCTGCAATATCTTGTTATATGTCCAAACTTGTTGCAAATTTGACATACCACATTGACATCCACTAGTGAAGTAAGAGGATTCCTACTTAAAAGATTTCTTTGATTCATTTCAGACTTGCAATCTATAGCCTTATGACCAAATTTGTTGTAGATAAAACAATAACCAAAGAAAACATGATTGAACCTATTCATGGAGAATTGTCTTGCATGAAGAGATATTCCTTGAGGCATGATGAGATCTGCACCTCCAGTGTCATATGGACATCCAAGCTTTTCCTTTTCCAATTCCCTTTTGAGTGACAAAATTTCTTTCTCAAGTCTTGTGCATTCTTTTGTCTTAGTTTAGATCAAAGCTCTTTGTTCTTGATTCTCTTTCCTTGCACAATCCAAGTCTTCAAGAGCAAAAATAGGTTCACCTTCAAAGTCAACTTTATATCCTTCTTCATCTGTAGTCTTGTTTGAACTATCTAAGATCACCCTGGCCATGAATAGAGATTCTCCTCTTTCCTCATCTGATGAGTAGTTATCTACTTCTTCTCTAGAACTGTAGTCTTCTTTTGAAAGGAGATTTCTCTTGAAACCCTTGCTGCTATTTAACTTTCTCCAAAAGGACATTTAGAGGCAAAATGACCAACTCTACCACATTTAAAACATTTCAAGGGTAGCTTACCTTTATACTTTCCAAATACCCTTTTTTAGTTTCCTCACAAAGTTTGCTTCTTATTACCCAACTTCATTGCATACATCATATGTTCCTTCATTCTCATAGTATTGAAAGCAGCTTCTCTTTGGCATGGTCCTATGACTTCATTTCTCATCTCATAAGCAATGAGGGACCCAAACAGCTCTTCCATTGTACGTTTCTTCAGATCTTTGGCTTCTTCAATTGTTGAAAAGTTTGAATCAAATTTGTGAGGGAGAGTTCTCAAGACTTTCTTCACAACCAATGAATTAGCTATATCTTCACCCATACCCTTGATTCCATTGACTACTTCATCTACTCGGTGCAAATAGCCAGCAATGTTTTCCTCTTCTTTCATCCTTAGATTCTCAAACACTGTTTTGTAAGATTGTAGCTTTGCTTCCTTTATAGTGTCATTTCTTTCATAGAGATCTTTGAGCTTCTTCCATATCTCCTTTGTTGTCTTGCACCGCACAACCTTGACTAATGCTGAACTATTCAAACCACTTAAGATGGCATTCTTGGCTTTAGCAGTATTTTGGTAATCCTTCTTCACATCTGGATCTATAATAGGAGGACTAGGTTCAACATAATCATTCATGGTAGCACTCCAAACATCATACCCTAGTGAGGCTAGATAGGATTCCATCCTTACACTCTAGAAATCATAGTTACTTCCATCAAATATTAGAGCTTTAGAAGAGGAATCCTTTTGAGCCATGTGTTCTACTCCAAGATCTACCTTCAGCTATTAGGTTGCACCAAGGAACTTGACTCTGATACCAATTGTTAGAACACAATGATATACTAAGGGGGGTGAATCAATATATACCAAAATCATATTCCAAATTAACTTTATCAACTAAATCTTCTTATTCCCTTAAACAAATGATAAAGCAAATTAAGCAAATCAAAGCAAGCACACAACCACAAAACTTGATTTCTATGGAAAACCCTAGAAGGGAAAAACCACAGTGAGCAAGCTGCTTGGATCTACTGTCCAAATCCAACCTCATAAATAAAAAATAAGATTACAATATTATTTATGGGATACAACCCAAAGGAAGCTGCAACTCCCTAAAATACAATACTACAACACTTACATAATGAGGAGCTACAACCTCTGAACATCACCCTCAACTAATCTCACTAATCAGACACCATCACAACATTCACACACTTCACTCTAACTCAAATCTTCACTTCCTCTGCGCAAATACTGCCATCTTCAACACATCATCATTACACACTCACACACTTTCACACTCACTCACATAACCTCACACCCTCTCACTCAATCACATAATCCACAACAAAGAAGTTCTTTTATTTATATCCTCTGCAAGCATCAAAAAATTTCTCCTTCATCGGCCAAGATGAAACTTGTAAACATGAAACGTGCAACAACCACAATAAGTTGGCTCCAAAAAAATGTAGAAATCCAATGCGGTTCAAGCCAAGTGATAACAAGGACCTATTTTTCCTTAACACATTTTTCTATGCTAGTGCACACATCCAAACATTAGGCGCAAGCATCAAAACACTTTAAGTCAACCCAACAACACTTATCCTTCCATAAAATAGCTCCAACCCTAAAGTGGTACTGGAGAGACCAATTAGCACCATGTAGGTCACTTCACAAGCAACATAAGACTTGCACAAACCTTCTCAAACATTTCTTCCTGTGAAATATATGTTTTCTTTCTGGCACAAATAGACAGATACTGAACCTGGCATCACATACAAACATTGAACACCTAGTCTTGAGATAGAACATCTAAAAACCAACTTGTGACCTGCACTTCAACACCTGAGACTAACAAATATACAGATCATATGCATACATCCTCCAAATAGAAATGACATATGATGTAGTGTGGTGAAATGTGGTGGCATTTGCTTTCTCCTCCAAACAACCATTATCAACAATAAGATATGTCTTTGCTCTGCTGACTTTGGAGGACCTCTGCGGTACACCTTATCATCTAAAACTTAGATATATCATTCTTCTCATATGTATCTGACTATTCTTCAAACCGCAACATCATAACTTATAATGTGGAGAAATGTAGAGCATTTCTCTGACCTCTCTGATTGCACCAACATAGAAACATTGTCTTCACTCTGGGAGCTCTAGAGTCTTCTGCGTTAACTTTTTTGCTCTAAAATTAGGAACATACCTTCTTCACATCTATCTTTGTCTAACTTCCATACCGTAAGGCCATACCTTCAAATGTAGAGGAATGCAAAGCATTCTCCTGAGCTACTTCAGTGCAAACTCTAGTTCCTTGAACTTCCTAAATCTTTTTTTCAAAACTAAAGTAATGTTTTTCCTTAGGAAACAATGAATACCATGTTCACCACATCAGAGACTTCATTCACAACATTTTACAACAACAATCACACCTCTTTTCATCAAAACAAGATTCTTCATGTTAGCACAATCTTTGTCAATGAACTTCAGAAGATAGGGTATAATTGTGTATAGATGATATTGATCCAATTAGTATGCATAGCACATGACTTCCAAAATTTTACCCTTTACTTCACAACTTCTCTAATCACCACAACATATACTCATCACTTTGCTTCTCTGTCTCACAACCATCTATAACAATCTCCCTTTAGTCACTACTATCCTTTGGCATCTCTGAACATTACTAATCATCACTTCCAACCTTCCTCAACAAAACATTGTTGACATCAATCCTATCCATCATATTGTTGACATCAATGACAACACATTTGCAACAATTCAATTACACTTCACTAGAATTGGCATTATCAACCTCACAGGGCTTCACTTCTGAAGTCTCAATCTGCAAGAATAAATCTATTTTGGGCTTAGAGTTCTCAGTGTCTAAAGATTTAATGCTTCCTATCCTAGAGAGAGATAAGCCATTAACTACAACTAGAGAGGACTGTGAACCACAAGTTGGAACATTCTGACATCCAGCCTCTAGGGAACCCATCTTCTGAGGGGATTCCTTTTGAACTACCTTAGAAAGATTGTCGTCTTGAGTAGAAATAGGTTCTTCTTTCACCACAGTGTAGTGATGAGGGGATACGTCCTTCCACCATGAGGCATGCATGTTTGTTTTATGTTTGGAACAATGAGCAACAATGTGGTTAGTGCACAAACAACTATGATAGTATAAGGGTAAACCCTCATAATCCAAAATTCAAGATTCCGGTTGCGATTTGCACATTTGAAATTAATATTTTCTGGGAGACTTTTAGAGATATCGAGATCAACTAGAATGTGAGCATAAGTTATGTGAAGGAAATTGGAGGAGCCTTTGTCTACACCCAAAAATTTCCCCAGTGAATTGCCAATTGCTTCAAAAGAAGAATCAAACCAAAATTGGAGAGTCAAATTGGAGAGTCAAACCCACACAGGCATGATAGAGAAAGATTTGGAAGAAAGGTTGAAAGTTGGATGCCATGGTTTTAGCATGAGCATATGTTGTTCACAATTCTAGATATAATTATAGAGAATTGTTTTACAATCTGAAACATTGTCAAAAACCACGAGCACAAGGATAAATCTTGAGATCACCTTTCAAAATGGGATGCCAATTGTTTGAGATCCATTTGTGAAGATCTAGAAGGCTTGGCCATAACCCATTGAATCTATCGATCAAGCCATTCTCCACAAAAAAGATTCATTTTCAACAACTTCCCTTCTAATATCATCACCAAAATCCATGGTGAGGGATGTTTTGGCGCATTGGAGAGGCATAACCATTTGAGATGGACCCAACACCCAATTTTTAGGACCATTCTTGCCCACCTGAGATGAATTTGTGACCTCCAAAATTGGCTTATTGTGTTGTTTGCCATTCGAATGAACCCTTGGCCCTAATTCTGAATTAGTGATTGGCCAATGTGCATCCTTCCAGCCACCAAACAGAGGATCTCCAGTCTCTTGTTGAATCTCAAACCCTAGACCTTGCCCTATTCGAAAGTGACGACATGGCGGAAGAAACTATAAACATCTTTATTTAAGTATTGTTTTATTATTTATTTCGTTTATTTTTATTTGAAGAGCTAGCTTTTTTATTTAACAATTATTTTATTGTATTTAGAATT
This sequence comes from Cunninghamia lanceolata, assembly GCA_027924645.1. Taxonomy (NCBI): domain Eukaryota; kingdom Viridiplantae; phylum Streptophyta; class Pinopsida; order Cupressales; family Cupressaceae; genus Cunninghamia; species Cunninghamia lanceolata. The sequence goes on along the minus strand of BSBN01000435.1, from coordinate 512,927 downwards.
ATTCTATTTAAGAATTAATTTAGAACTATGTTATATTTTTAGTTTATAGTTATAGTTTTCTTAAAATAAATGTCCTCTAAATAGTTTTTTTTATATACACGATCAGGACATGGCACTTCTTGATGCCACTTAAAATGCCTCTCAGCCTAATTATATTTATATTCATTTTCTAATCAATAAATGATTTAAATTCATTTTATAATCAATAAATATTAATTTTGTTGAGCTTGTTTAATCTAAATTGCTACTATTTTTTTATAATAAATATTAATAATGTTATTGTTAAATTTGAAAATTGAATTGAATCTTTAACATACAAACTCATTTAACTTAACCAATTAAACCTAGTCTCTTTAACTAGTTTACTAAATCATTACCATCTTACTCTAATGAAATTTAAAAAATATATATTATAAATAAAAATAAAAATAAAAATAAAAATCATTCTTTTCCTTAAAATTATGAAAATAATATACATTAATAACTGGCTCAATATAAGAAGAAAATTATAGATGCAAAGTCTATTCATATGCAAAGTCTTTATTGCATTGTTTACTTTTTATTTTGTATTTTTGTGGGGATATATCAATCGTTCTTATCCTCTATAGTTATATCTCTTCAAACCTTATAAACCAATTTTAATCTTCCATATACATTAACACATAAAATAAATTAATTTAAATATTAATTAAATTTTAGAAACAATAATTTCATACCAATGATGTATACCCTAAATAAATTAGTATTCCTAACTATACATAGAAATAAGGAATAAATTCAAGTGATATAATATACACTATTGTATATTATAATTGGCGTGGAGACTCTCTAAGGCAAATCAAGCTCTTTACTTTCTAAGGAAAGAATCTTGTGATCATCTAAGGGAGAGGGGCCAGTAGCCGCCCATGCCCCAATAACCACTATGTTTTTGTGCACCCTACCCCCCAATAAATTTTTTAAAAAGAACCATTACATGTAAAAATAATACCTAGTAAATTACCACATATGCACCAATACATGTTCACAACTCCATGTGTAGCTTACCATTACAAAAAACTAATACACATGCTCTTCCGCTTGCATTTTCAAGCCAACTTGATGCAAATATGAGAACTTCCAATTTAAATATACACTTTATTGTTTTTATTACAATAGGTCATGTTTATAAAAAACCACCCATTTGGACATTAAATAAAGTCAAACTGGTCACATTCACATACTTTTGTGCACAACTATTGGTACCTAAGCTACCATAAACACACAACACCCTAATCCCAAAGGGTTGTTAATCACACATTCCCATACTTGCTATCACATCCCCCCCACTTGCTGTCACATTCTCCCATACTTGCTATTACATCCACTTGCACTTGCACAAACACATAATGGTATCAGGCTCCCCATCCAGACAATTATTTAATAAAAAAAAAAAATTAAACCAGTTTACATAAAAAAAGTGAGATTATTTAATAAAAAAATAAAATTAAACTAGTTTAAATAAAAAAAGTGAGATTTGTAAATCACATCAATCGAATACAATAGCTTATACGCATTTAATCAAATTCAAATATCAACAACTGAGTTCAATTCTACGTATCTTAACATTGAATACAATAGCTTCTACGCACTTATTCAAATTCAAACTCACCAACCAAATTCAATGCATTTCATTTTCAAATATCAATCCGTTATAAGACGAACATTATGCAGCGTAGAGATTGTTTTAAGCATAAATTTCCTGAAGGAGCACTGCAAACGCTATCTACTACCAAAAGAAATTTTATAGACTTCCACATTAAGGTTCAGGTTGGTACTTCACCTTCTTATATGAAGTAAATGTATCTGTTACTATATGTTAATATGAAGTAAATGTATCTGTTAATAGGGTTTCATTATATGAATGTTTTGAATGTTTTGAATCCTATAGCTTTGTCTCATTGATACTTTTATAGTCAGATTCTTCCTAGTTTTGTCTGAATATTATTTATTAATTATTGTTACATTAAATATTTACAATTGTTTTCCTATGTTGTAATATAATATATTGAGGGTTTCATTTTATATAATCTATCTAGGGTTTATATAAAAAGTTTCTACATATTTTCAGATTAGACTGTTAATGTACTGTATATATATACATGTCTATCTATATAGATATGTATATCTATAGACATATGTATATAAATAGACATATGTATATCTATATACATATCTATACTGAAGACTATACTGGTATACAATCGTTTATCTTCATTTTTCTTTCATGCTACCCATGATTTGGGTACTGCTATGTAATTTACTTTCGATTTTTCATTATTTTGTCTGAGGCAACCCTTGTCTTGTGATAATTTCACTGTACAAAAGAATATACTATTATATAATGATAGTTTTTTGTTATACATACAAATAGGGTTGTATATTATTATGGGTATATACTTTTTAGTGTTCATTGTCAACGGTTAAGGGTTTCATTATTTTGTTTTGTGATAATTTAGACTGTTATATAATGAGGGTTTTTTTTATACATACAAATGGGTTTGTATATTTTAATGGGTATATATTTTTTAGGGTTCATTGTCAATGATTAAAGGTGTCATTATTTTGTTTGACACAACCCTTGTCTTGTGATAATTTCACTTTACAGAATAATATACTGTTATATAATGATGGTTTTTATTTTACATATACATATGGGTTTGTATATTTTTGAGGGCATATATTTTGTAGTGGCATTCTTACCTATTATGTCTAAGACAACCATTTCAAGTTGGCACTTAGCATATAATGGGTAGCTTCATTCAATAGATTAAATCATATTATATATATAATCTATCCAGGGTTTATATAAAAAGCTTCTACATATTTTCAGATTAGATTGTTAATGTACTGTATATATATAACGCTACATAATGTTCCTCTTATAATGGATCTGAATTTGAAAAAGGAATGCATTGAAATTTGTTGTTGAGTTTGAATTTGATTAAATGCGTAGAAGCTATTGTATTCAATGATGATAAAAAGAATTAAATTTGATTGTTTAGTTTGAATGTTGAAATCTTAAGTACCAGATTGAAATGTTAACACTGTCTAGGCTACATATGTCTATAGGTATACATATGTCTATCAATATACATATGTCTAGATAGACATGTATATCAATATACATATACATATGTCTGTCTATAGATATACAAATGTATATCAATATGTCTATCAATATACATATGTCTATAGATATATAGATATGTAAATAGATATGTAGATATGTATACATATGTATAATTAGTACCAGAAGTGATTTGTAGAAAAAATGGCATCCTTAGTACAATGACTGAAAATAGATTGAGACATCATTATTGTAGTGGCATGGACGGCAAACATAATGTGTTCCATTTTGTAATGTTCCATTTTAGACTTGTTATCAACGGTTGAGGGTTTCAGCATTATGTGTTTCGAACATGTATATCTAGAATTGTAAAATGTTGAAATGTTAAGTACCAGCTTGAAATGTTTCCATTGTCTACGCTGCATATGTCTATACATATACATATGTATATCAATATACATATGTCTATAGATCTACATATGTCTATAGATATACAGATATGTATACAGATATATTGATATGTATAGATATATCTAGATATATATTCAGTCAAAATTGGGAAGAATCTGACTGTAAAATTATTATAGAGACAAAGCTGTAGGATTCAAAGCATTCGAAACCCTGATATAATGAAACCCTTAACCGTTGACAATGATATGAAATTCTTAACCGTTAACAATGAACCTTTAAAAATATATACCCTTATATATATATATATATATATAACATGATTTAATCTATTGAATGAATCTACCCATTATATGCTAAGTGCCAACCTGAAATGGTTGTCTTAGACATAATAGGTAAGAATGCCACTGCAAAATATATACCCTTAAAAATATACGAACCCATCTGTATGTGTAAAATAAAAACCATCATTATGTAATAGTATATTATTCTGTAAAGTGAAATTATCACAAGACAAGGGTGCATCAAACAAAATAATGACTACAATAATAGACACGATTTAATCCATTCAATGAAGTTACCCATGTAGCAAACAACTGGAAAAGATGTAAAATTCAGCAAACAAATTGGACTAATCTTTCGAACATGTATATCTAGAATTGTAAAATGTTGAAATGTTAAGTACCAGCTTGAAATGTTTCCATTGTCTACACTGCATATGTCGATACATATACATATGTATATCAATATACATATGTCTATAGATCTACATATGTCTATAGATATACAAATATGTAGATATGTATAGAGATATGTATACAGAAATGTATACAGATATACATATGTCTATAGATATACATATGTATATAGATAGACATGTATATATAGATAGATAGACATGTATATATAGATAGACATGTATATCTATACAGTACATTAACAGTCTAATTCGAATATATGTAGAAGTTTTTTATATAAACCCTGGATAGATTTATATAAAATGAAACCTGCAATGTATTATATTACAACATAATAAAACAATTGTAAATATTTAATGTAACAATAATTAATAAATATTATTCGGACAAAACTAGGAAGAATCTGACTATAAAATTATTAATGAGACAAAGTTGTAGGGTTCTAAACATTCGAAACCCTCATATAATGAAACCCTTAACCGTTGTCAATGAACCTTCAAATATATATATATATATATATATATATATATATATATATATATTACTTTAACAGACATGATTTAATCTATTGAATGATTTAACAGACATGATTTACGGGACAACATGCATTGCAACGTGTTTGTTTAGGCACGAATGAGAAACAATATTAAATCCATTCAATATTCGTTCGGGTCTGAATTCATATTCCACTTTCCACTGAAAAGTTAATCATTTTACCGACTACTTTCCCTGTTCTCAATGGTTCGATGGAAAGGCGAGGCTATTCGATCAAAACTGGCAACAATCTGACTGTAAAATTATTGCGGAGAGAAAGCCATAGGATTCAAAACTTTTGAAACCCTAATATAATGAAACCCTTAACGGTTGACAATGATATGATGAAATCCTTAACCATTGACAATGAACCCTAAAAAATAATGACACCCTTAATCGTTGACAATGAACCCTCAAAAATATATACCCATTAAAATATACAAACCATTTGTATGTATAAAAAAAACCCTCATTATATAACAGTCTATTCTTCTGTACAGTGAAATTATCACAAGACAAAATAATGAAACCCTTAATCGTGGACAATGAACCCTAAAAAATATATACCCATAAAAATATAAGAACCCATTTGTATGTATAACAAAAAATCTTCATTGTATAACAATATATTCTTCTGTACAGTGAAATTATCACAAGACAAAATAATGAAACCCTTAACCGTGGACAATGAACCCTAAAAAATATATACCCATAAAAATATAAGAACCCATTTGTATGTATAACAAAAAACCTCATTATATAATAGTATATTCTTCTGTACAGTGAAATTATCACAAGACAAAATAATGAAACCCTTAACTGTTGACAATGAACACTACAAAATATATACCCATAAAAATATACGACCCCATTTGTATGTATAACAAAAAACCATCATTATATAACAGTATATTCTTCTGTACAGTGAAATTATCACAAGACAAGGGTTGCCTTAGACAAAATAATGAAAAATTGAAAGTAAATGACATAGCAGTACCCAAATCATGGGTAGCATGAGAGAAAAATGAAGATAAATGATTGTATAAACACTGCAATGGAGTGAAAGCAAATTTGAAATCACATGGAGAGATGATGTTTACTCAATACCTGCACGGAGATAGATTTGCATGAAGAGTGATAGCTGGCGGACATGGTGAAACCCTCACATTTCCATCGCACCATGGAGAACAGGGAAAGCACTTGGTAAAATGATTAACTTTTTGGTGGAAAGTGGAATATGTATTCGGACCTGAATGAACATTGAATGGATTTAATGTTGTTTCCCGTCCACGCTGAAGTAAACATGTTACCATGCATCTTGTCCCTTACGATGGGTGTGGGGATGTTTAGGAAGGGGGCGGGTAAGTTTGAAGGCCACACCAACGTGATTTATGGTGGGGTGTTAATAAACATATTTGTAACCTACTCTAACTATAAAAGTGATCAAGTGTGCTACCTTTTTAATGAAGGGGCAGATTTTTTTGGTGGCCATGGTGAACAATTACCAGCACATTGGTGCGCATGTATGGGGCGACATGTTGAAATGACTAGTTTTTGACCCATGTGCACATAACGCATCCTACAGGGAAATGTATAAATGCCCAGAAGCTGAAAGAATAGCTTTAAGCTCTTCACTCACATACAGAAAAACCCAAAAAAAATCATCAAAATTTGATATGTCTAGCTATGTGCTTGACGTGCACGAAGTTAGGGTGTGCGACTATTGGCCCCTCTCCCTTATTCTCTTCAATATTTTTCTATCAAAGTTTAAATCATGTCCGTGTTGAAATGGAGATCTTTGGCGAACCTTACTATTTGGAATTTTGTGGTGGTTGGTTTTTTTAAATATTATTATTGTGAATATTAAAAGGAAAGTTTTTAAAAATAATTTTATGATTGGTACAATTTAATTATTTTTAGTATATTAAAAATATTTAATTATACTTCAATACAAATAGATCATTTTAATGGTCAATCAAATTCTAAAATTTTATATAAATTTTGGCTTTTTTATTGTTTATGGGTAAGGATTCATAATAGAATGTATTTTTTCTAAATTAATATATTCTCTCCAAAAAATAATTTTTTAAAAGTTGTGTTGCAATAATTGAATGTGATAGCAAAAACAAATTTGTGGATGACCTCCATATATATATATATATGATTGGTACAATCTAAATAGTTTTAGTATATTAAAAATATTTAATTACACTTCACTACAAACAGATCACTTTAATGCTCAATTAAATTCTAAAATTTTATATAAATTTTGGGATTTTTTATTGTTTATGGGTGAGGATTCATGATAGATTGCATTTTTTTCTAAATTAATAGATTTTCTCCAAAAAAAATATTTTTTAAAGTTGGTTGCAATAATTGTATGTGATAGAAGAAACAAATTTGTGAATGACCTCCATCAATATATATATATATATATATATATATATATATATATATATATATATATATATATATATATATATATATATATATATATATATATATATATATATATATATGATGATGATACAACTGGTGTTAGGATTTGACCATGGGATAGTACACATGTGGTACATATCAATTAATAGAAAGTTAGTCATTTTCGTTTAATTTTTTAACCACAAAATCAATAGACTAACATGATAGCCTACAAAAATATAGCCGAGTACAATTAATTAATATTATTCTCTTCAACAATATGAAGCTCCAATAATAACTAAAACTCTTACAACCAATCAAAATAAAAGTTAAAAGATATCGGTGAACCACATTATTGATAAATTATTTAGATAAATAATTGTTTAAGATGAGAAACACTAACTTTTAATTGGTTCAAAGGTACAATAAGTAATAACTAGTTAAAAAACTTTCATTACAATAGTTATACTTGCAAGCACTAATAATAGAACAATATATGTTATGTCTACTTTTTTTATAGAAATAGAAATAACTAGATTATATAGATATGGACATCTCTACTTTTATATAATGGATTACAATATTATGAAGGAGCATATATATTTATACCAGAAGTCCCCCTTTAACTAAACTGCCATGAACATGGGGATCCAATTTATAGAAGCTCTTGTTGTATATAATATCAAATATAAGCTTTGATCCATTTCTCCTGCAAAGAGGTGTTGTTTGATGTGAGGAATTGGTGGAACCAAAATGAGGATAGCTTAGAGTAGCGTGGAAGAAGAGGGTGTTCAAAGTCCACATAAACTAAACCAAATCGAAGAGTAAAACCAAAACCAAATTCGAAGTTGTCCAAAAGACTCCATGCAAAATATCCTTTCACATTTGCTCCATCCCTGTATAAATCCACCACCTACACAGTTAAATCATGGTATAACTCCATTCAATTCAAAAATATCATAAGTTAAAACTTAATAAATGAGTTTGTGTAACAATAAGTTGTCAAATTTTTGTTAATTTGGTTAATCTTAAATATGAAACTATTCAAAAGTTAAAAAGGTAAATTTCTATTAATAAAACTAGTATAGGTATATTATTTTTTGTAAATAAATGAATGGTAAAATTGTCCTAATAGTTTTATTGAAGAGATTGATGTTTAAGTAAAGTAATTCAATTCATTATTTTTAAACATAAAATATTTGTACAATCAAAAGATAAATTTTTACCAATGAAAAAGAATAATTATTGATCACTTTTGCAAATAAATGGCAGACAATCATAAATAATTTGATTGACAATTTCTGGGGTTCTATTCCCCTTTTAAAAAAAAAAAATTGATTGACAATTCCACATGGAAAGAATTGATGTTTAAATATAACTATTCAATTAATTTTCTTAGATATCAACAATTCAACATAAAAAAAAAATATATATATATATATTATAAATTTTCCTCTAAAATCTAATTTACCCTGTACAGATCAGAAATTATAGGGAGCTACCAATTCCTCTGTAGTTTAAAAAAAGAAATACATAGATAGATAGCCTCCCAGCCTTGACCAATTGAAAAACTAAAGCTTAAATAAATAGAGCTTACTCTATTGCCTCCAACAAATATGTGAGATAGTCATCGTGAAAGTCTACTCTAACTGAATCGTTCAACTCTTCTTTCATCATTTTATTGTTCTCCGTTGCAATTCCTGTTGTTTCGTTTCCACCAGTTAATCAAAATCTACAAAGCTTATATTCAATGGGGAAGATTTGACTAAGATGAATTTAGATTTTACCGTTTTCTAAGATGAAAATTTTAGGATTATTATATCGATTCTTCACATATTCCACCAACAGCTTGATGCCTTTGGGAACAATGTAAAGGGTCATGGCACTTGGGTCGAATGCGGTCTGCAAGCAACTAGAAAAACAACATTAATCCTCTATGTTTGGGAAATTGAAATATATTCTTTAATGGTTAGCCTTAATTGTCCTGGACATTTACAATGTTCAACTGTAAATGCCCATCATGTTTAAATTGAGGTGTCCCCTCAGCTTAAATATCACTTATGATGTTTAAGCTGAACGCCTCCAGATTATTAGTACATTTCATTAAATGTAAGATGCAAAACTTTTAAGATTAAATTTCGAATGCAGGCAGGCCTACTTTTGGTCCGATCATGACCCCATCTCTGACTGCTGCATAGGGACATGATGAATGGATCAGACACAAAAATGTGATATGTAGGCTATGGAAGTGAAATATAGATTGGGTATCTGAGTAGAGCTACCTGTTAATTCAACAAACATGTCAGCATAGTAATCTCTGATGGTGGAGGAAGAATTTTTGGCAGCAACATAGAGAGAGCTATAATGGTTGAGGCCTATGAAGTCTATGGAACCCTTGAGCATCTCAACTTCTTCCTCTGTAAATTTGGGTAAACGTTCGCCCACTATCTTCCTCATGGAAGAGGGATAGTGCCCAAAAAGGATTGGATCAAAAACCCTGCAATATACCTGAGTATACTCAACACTAGCCCTAATTCCATATATATTCTTTCCTAAATAGGAAATCCCCTGCTCTTACCATCCTACAGTAAATTCAAGAACTCTTAATTGTGCCTCCAGATCTTCACTGCTATTTGTCAGTGGTTCGTACCAGAATTGGTTGATTGGAAATCCAACAGAACTATTTTTTGTTGCCTACATGGAAAACTTGAGTCTTTATGAGAAAAAAAACACCTTTAAAAAGAATGAAAACCATTGAAGGAGATTATTAAGCTTGCCTCGTTTTTCTTGACCTTTGCTACAGCAGCGGCGTGTGAAAGGAGTTGGTAATGGGCTGCAATGTAAGGCTCTGTAGTGGAATTTCCGCTGGTGCAATTTCCAAAGTGAGCAGAGCATCTGCTTGGGGGCAGAACCCCAAGATCATATCCTATACTTGCCTGTAGATTAGGTTCATTTATTGTGATCCAATGCTTGACTCTTATCGCTGAATAAGTTGAAGCAAACCTCTGCATAGTTTGCAAAATCATCTCTGCACAAATACAAAACAATTAAATAAACACCTGGTTGTCTAAATTATAATTGATTGTTCTATAGTTTGATGTTTAAGTAGAATTAAACTATAATTCCTGTAATATTTCTCTTAATTCTAAGAGGGGTGATTGTAATCATAGCTTAAAGCTTAGGGAATAGGCCTCACACAATGCGACGGTCTAACCAATCTCCATATTCATTCTATAATGTCTGTGGAATGTCAAAGTGGATGAGAGTCACGTATGGTTCAATGCTTGGATGGTAACAGTAGATTGCAGCCAAGAAATTGAAACTATTACTGATGTCCATAAATAATTATAAAAGATACTGGAAGTAGAAATTAATGATAAAATGTAATATCAAAATCCAAATTCAAAGCCAATGAAAAAAAAATCTGTAATATAAATACTTCTATAAAAATATATCCTAATGTACATCTCCTGGGAATTCAAATGCATAAGGCTCAATAAATATTGAGTACCAAATTCCAGAAGCCTAGTAATTAGCCGATAGGCTTTTATATGTGAGCATTATAGTGCTCGGAATTGTCTCACGCCGTAAAAAAATCCATGCCGTAAAATTTTCTAAGCTCGTTGGTTGTTCATATCGGCGTATTCCTTGAACCTCCTATGGGTGCAAGTGCTAGTTAGATTGTTGTAGTGGTCCACCGCTCTTGAATTGACAGCTCCTCTCCCCTCTGCAATACAGTAAAAACCAGTTCCATTTCAAAATCTACGCTGTCACATGTTCAAGTTGAACTATTGGGAGTTTGGGATTGAAGTTACTGATACCTGGAATCAATCTGGACCAGGAAATTGAGAAGCGGTAAGCATCAAACCCTAGTTTCGCCATCATTTTGATATCTTCCTGACCAAAGCAGCATATTCAAACGTTGGAACAAAATTCCATTGCATCCGTTTCCCACAATATAGCCCACTGGTTATTAATTGAAGGAGTAGAGGATATAGCATACTCACGGGATATAAGTCATATTGATTAACAGTAACATTAGCATTGCTTCCATCCAAGGTATTTGCTATCAACAGCAAGAAAATCCTCCAAAGTTTAGAGTTGCCAGGTTGATGAAGCATGAGAAAGTAATGCAGAATCTATGGTTACTCACAGGGTATATCAAAATAAGTGTCACAAATGCTTGGCCTACGCCCATCCTTGGCCACCGCGCCTTCATACTGCCTGCAAGAATTCATTGTAATTAGCATGGAAGCCATGAAAATGAGGAGACAGAGGATAGGAGTGAAATGAATACGTGATAGGCAGATGAACTGGTGCCAAACTTGAAGCCCTGGGGAAAGCTCTTCCTGTTGAAGGCACCCTCCACCGCCATCACTGAGCTCAACAGTGTTAGTAACATCCTCACTTTCCCTTGAAGTCCCATTTTTGCACACACAGAGATGAGCCTAACATTGCAGGGCTGTTCTTATTTGGAAGAGTTGGGGATGGCCCCATGTAAATAGCCCCTACTGTGAACTTGTCAAGGCAGCTTTTCAAATATTAAATTGATTAATGGTTAAAAAATATTAATTTTTACTTTTTATATAAATAAATATGTAAAAGTATAATATCATTTTCTCTTGCTCTCTACTTTTTATGATGGATCACCCAGTGTGATCACGTTGTAGAAAAAAACAAATTCACATTAAAACATTCAGATATAATACATGGATTGTGAAAATCTGATGTCTATTATGTAAAAGTATTATTAACTATATAATTATTTAATAATTTGATATTAAATATAACTACATTACAGTATCCCATCTTTACAATTGAAAAAACAGAGCACTTAAAATTCAAAAGCAGGCAGGTCTACTTTTGGTTGGATCATGACCCCATCTCTGATACCTGTGTAGGGAGATGTTCAATGGATAAGATAAGCATAAGATATGTAGGCTAAGGAAGAGAAAGATAAAGTGGGTATCCAAGTAAAGCTAGCTGTTAATTCAACAGACATGTCAGTACAGTAATCTTTGGTGGGGAAAGAAGATTTTTTGGTAGCAGCATACAGCGAGCTATAATGGTTGAGGCCTATGCAGTCTAAGGAACTCTTGAGCATTTCAACTTCTTCTGTAAATATGGGTAAACGTTGCCCAGTAGCTTCCTCGTGGAAGAGGGGCAATCCATACAAAAAAATTGGATAAAAAATCCTGCAAAATATCTGAGTATGCTCAGCACTAGCCCTAATTCCTAGAAAGAAAATCCTCCGTACTTACCATCCTACACTAAGCTAATCCAACGGTTTTGTGGTCTGCATGGAAAGTTTGAGCCTTCTATGTAAAAAAAAGAAATGAAATAGAACTTGTATATTTATATTTAAAAAATATATCTACAGTACGTTCAGAGATATCTTCCAATTTGTTGGCATTTATAAATTACTTACAGTTAGATTATTTGATATGGTCACATGAGATAATTTAAAGAGATTATGTTGCTAGACTTTTCATATTCGTCTTTCATATTCTTCAAACGTAATAAAGATTTCACTCCATAACTGCCCAAGTTTTTCTATTTTTCTATCTGTTTGGCTTCCACAACTGTCCAAGTTTTTCTATTTTCATATCCATTTGGTTTCCACGAATTTATTTATTTACACATTTTATGAATTTTGCTTACATAGGAATCTGAATCTTAATTGTATATGAGAATCTAAATCTTTCAGCCTCTTACTGTGAGTGTAGAACGCCTCTCCGCGTAATGAAAATCAGGGAAAAGGATTAGGCTTGCCTCATTTTTTTCTAAGCTTTGCTACAACAGCTGCTTGTGAAAGAAGTGAGTATTGGGCAGCAATTTTTAACAAATGAAGGAGAACATCTGGCTGGAGGGATACCTCCAAGATCGTAGCCTATGCTTGCCTAATCCAAATCACAATTGACCCATTTAATGTTTAAATAAAGTTAAATCATAATTTCAGTAAGATTTATCTTTAACTTTAAGGGCGTAGTTGTAACCATAGCTTAAAGTTTAGGGAATAAGTTTTTACACCATGTGACTGTTTAACCAGCCTCCATATTTGTTGTCTAATACTTGTGGAGTGCATACACATTGTGCAACTACTAGTTTCTTACTATTTGGGAGGGAGTTTGGGAGGGAATGTCTATAAGATTTTCCGAAAATAGATTTTTTTTGAAACTCCATTTTAACATTTTATTTTTTATATAGATAAAACACCCAAAGGGTCCGGATTCATTACCTAAAGTTGCCACAAAGGATAGAGGAGATAGCCTCACGAGAGATGAGACTATTAAACATTACAACTATGAAAGACAAAATAGGGAACACCAAAAAGACCAATAAAAAATATTCTTTCAATTTCTATGAATATAGTATTTTTAATGTGGTTTATTATCCTTAAAAATACTATAATGTTGTTGGCTAAATATTGCATACAATAACTTAAAAATAAAAATAAAATATACAATGCTTAACTAAGACAAGTGTGTATATCAACCATTTCACAGCTTCTTTGAATACTATTACTAATACTTAATTAACTTGTTCTATACTACAATATTAATTATATTATTTTAATGGAACAGGTGCGGTAGGGTTAGAGATTGTGCAGATGAACAATGGAAACCATGTGAAGATTAATGCTAATTTAGAAGGGACCCATGGTCCTTACTGTTTTGCATCTATCTATTTGATTTGAACTTCTTAAAAAAAAATTTGCTGGTCTATTTTCTAGCATGGATGTAAAACGTGCGTCTTCAAACTAGTAGCCAAGACCAAATAATTATAATTTGAAGTAACACGGTCATGCAGTCATCAGAAATGTTCATATTTTCAAACTTCCATAATTGTGGCCAGTGGGATGTTGGCAATACTGAATGTGACTGCATGACACTGACCTTTTAGAATTCCAGATTGGTTTGGCTGTGTATCACCTTGGCCCCACTTGGGTTTTACTTTCTCTAGTCTTTTGTTCTGTGTTTCTTCTAATAGTGTCCATAATAACATTACAGAGAATATCCTAACAATTATGTCCATGTGCTGTGTATTTAAATAAATATCTTTAAAACTATGCAAAATAATTAACAATCATATAGTTATAAAAATATTATGTTAATAATAAATTAAAGAAAATTAATTGTAATAAAAGTTATTACGCTGAACGCCTTCCCTATGTGACATCACATGTTGAATTATATAGATGAAGGGTCCATATTAAAAAGACTACCATGAAATCAATCTTGTCCATTGATTATTTTTCAAAATGTTATAAATGATAAAAAACAAAAAAGTTCCCTTTACTTTTATCACTTTGACAATTGATAAATTGTTAATTTTTTATTTTATTTTTCTACAAAATGTCATAAATAATAATAATAAAAAAATTTCTTTGATAAATTGTTAATTTTTTATTTTATTTTTCTACAAAATCTTATGATTAAAAAACAAAAAAGTTCGCTTTACCTTTATCACTTAATTTTTTATTTTGTTTTTCTCTTGCAATGATTTTTTATTTAGTGATTACCAATCAAAGTACCTTTTACCTTTATCACTTAATTTTTTATTTTATTTTTCTCTTGCAATGATTTTTTTAATCTAGTGATTACCAATCAAAACAAAGTAAATTGAATAAAACAAACACAATAAAATCAAGTAAAAAAAATAAGACATGAATTTAATTATTCAATTAATAATATTTATTTTAATGTTAAACAAATAATATTTTTTCTTTAAATCTGTGTGAATATTATAACAAAATTGTAATATTATATTAATGTGATTATTTAATTTTGATTCATTGTATATATATTATTTATAAATTTGATATTTAAAATATTAATGAAATAATATAATTAATATATATTAATAATATAATGTATATTAAATTATTGATTATAAAAGTTCATATATCAAATACATATTTATAAAAATGATTATGAGCCATCGTAGTATGTATTTAATAAAAAAATATAGTTATGCCTTATGTGCATAATATTAAATATAAGTTGTAGAACATAAATCTATTGTACCCTCACATAATTAATTTACTACATTACCCAACTATGTTTGTTAATCTCAATATGTTTCATCGTAAAAAGAAATTTACTAATATAAGTGGATTAAATAACTTATAGAATTTAGTGGATTAAATAACTTATAAATTAATAGATAATAAAAAATATCTAACAAATTCTATAATTTCTTGAGAAAGTTTTCAGCGTGCCTATTGAACCAATGGGTCCTACTAGTTATTTTTATTGTAAAATTTATCCTCTTATAATATTATACAAACTTTTTATACAACACAATAACAATCCAAATTTGTAATATAAAATAAGGATAGGTAGCCTCATAGTAATATTGTAACAATAGAATTTGTTTTGTCTTATAATGTTGTATTGTCAAAATGAAAATTGTAATATTCCATATAAAAAGAGGCACAAAGGAATAAAATAATATTAATTTTTACACTGAAGTTGCAACATATGGACCTGCATGTCAACCAAAAGTTATTGGATACAATTTGAAACCATTGAAAAAAAATAAATGAAAGAGGAGTTAGATTGTGTAAACTTGAAACTCTAATAAACTTGTAAATTATTAAAACAAAATAAAACAATTATACTTTAACTTTCACATATTATTATAATAAATTAAGAAGTATTATAATAAATATTAATAATATAATTAATTTATTAATATTAATATTAATATTTAATTATTGACTATAATAATTAATTTAAATACAATTATATTATAATTATTTTATATTATAATTAGGGTAGAGGCCTTCTACAGAGGTTTAAAAAAAAAAAAAAATTAAACATAAAAATAGCTCTAAACAAACAATAAACAATAAAATAATTCTTAAATCATTCTTAAATAATTTTTTATAGGGGTTATTCATTTTAGAGATTTTTTTTTTAAACTTTAAAATTAATTAAGAATTTTGTTTTTAATAATAAAATTTGTTTTACAATATAATTTTTAATGTTAATTAAATTATATTTATATATTATTATAGTATATTATATTAATTTAATAAGATAATTAAATTATATTTTATTTACAATGTTTACTTCATTTTTATTTGAAGAGATATTTTTATTTACTTAACAATTATTTTATTTTATTTTAAAACTATTAAAAAATTATTATATTTTATTTATATTGAGTTTTCCACAGTGCATGAAGTTATGTTGAATGCTTTTAGATTTAACTGTGTATCTTTTTTCATCAATGTTTCTGAACAATTCGGTTATCCATCATGAGGAAGAAGAGTATAATGACTTGGATTACAGACTTGGCCTTTTAATTAGTTCAAAGGTATAATAAGTAATAATAACTAGTTAAATAATTTTCATTACAATAGTTATACTTGCAAGTACTAATAATGGGACAATATATGTTATATCTACTTTTTTTAATAGAAATAGAAATAACTGGATTACATAGATATTGGCATCGCTACCTTCATATAATGGATTACAATATTATGAAGGAGCATATATATTTAAACAACAAGTCCTTTAACTAAACTGCCATGAACATGGGGATCCAATTTATAGATGTTCTTGTATATAACATCAAGTATAAGCTCACTGGATTGATTTCTCCTCCAAATAGGTGGTGTTTGATGTGAGGAATTGGTGGAACCAAAATGAGGATAGCTTAGAGTAGCGTGGAAGCAGAGGGTGTTCAAAGTCCACATAAACTAAACCGAATTGAAGAGTAAAGCCAAAACCAAATTCGAAGTTGTCCAAAAGACTCCATACAAAATATCCTTTCACATTTGCTCCATCCCTGTATAAATCCACCACCTACATAGTTAAATCATGATATAACCCCATTTAATTAAAAAATATCATAAGTTAAAACTTAATAAATGACTTTGTGTAACAATAAGTTGTCAAATTTTGTTAATTTGGTTAATCTTAAATATGAAACTATTCAAAAGTTAAAAATGTAATTTTTTATTAATAAAACTAGTATAATTATTTATTATTTTTTGTAAATAAATGAATTGTCAAATTGTTGCTTTATTGAAGAGATTGATGTTTAAGCAAAATGATTCAATTGATTATTTTTAAACATAAAATATTTATACAATCAAAAGATCAATTTTTACCAATAAAAAAGGATAATTTCACTTTTGTAAATGAATGAGAGACAAAATCATCATTAATAATTTGATTGACAATTTGACATGAAAAGAATTGACGTTTAAATATAACTATTCAATTAATTTTTTTTTTATATCAACTATTCAACATCAAAAAAAAGTATCTATAAAATTTCTTCTAAAACTTAATTTACCCACTATGTTAGGGGCAGGTGTACACCCAAAAGTTATAGAAGTCCAGGAAATACCAATTCCTCTGTAGTTGAAAAAAAAAATAGATAGATGAGGTCCCCATTGTAGCCTCCCAGCCTTGACCAACTAAAAAAAACTAAAGCTTCAATAAATAGAACTTACTCTATCGCCTCCAGCAAATATGTGAGATAGTCATGGTGAAAGTCTACTCTGACTGAGTCATTCAACTCTTCTTTCATCATTTTATTGTTCCCCGTTGCAATCCCTGTTGTTTCGTTTCCACCATTTAATCAAAATCTACAAAGCTTAGATTAAATGAGGAAGACTCGACTAAGTTTAAATTAGATTTTACCGTTTTCTAAGATGAAAATTTCAGGATTATTATATCGATTCTTCACATACTCCACCAACAGCTTGATGCCTTTGGGAACAATGTAAAGGGACATGGCAGCTGTGTCGAATGCAGTCTGCAAACAACTAGAAAACAACATTAATCCCGTATGTTTGGGAAATTCAAATATATTCTTTAATGGTTGCCCTTAATTATCCTGCACATTTACAATGTTCGACTGTAAATGCCCATCATGTTTAAATTGCGGTGTCCGCTCAGCTTAAATATCACTCATAATGTTTAAGCTGAACGCCTCCAGATTACTATACATTTGATTAAATGTAAGATGCAAACTTTTAAGAGGTTAAGTTTCGAAAGCAGGCAGGCCTACTTTTGGTCCGATCATGACCCCATCTCTGACCCCTGCGCAGGGACATGATGAATGGATCAGACACAAAAATGCAATATGTAGGCTATGGAAGCGAAAGATAGATTGGGTATCCGAGTAGAGCTACCTGTTAATTCAACAAACATGTCAGCATAGTAATCTCTGATGGTGGAGGAAGAATTTTTGGCAGCAGCATAAAGAGAGCTATAATGGTTGAGGCCTATGAAGTCTATGGAACCCTTGAGCATCTCAACTTCTTCCTCTGTAAATTTGGGTAAACGTTCGCCCACTATCTTCCTCATGGAAGAGGGATAGTCCCCAAAAAAGATTGGATCAAAAATCCTGCAAAATACCTGAGTATACTCAACACTAGCCCTAATTCCATATATATTCTTTCCTAAAAAAGGAAATCCCCTGCTCTTACCATCCTACAGTAAATTCAAGAACTCTTAATTGTGCCTCCAGATCTTCACTGCTATTTGTCAGTGGTTCGTACCAGAATTGGTTGATTGGAAATCCAACAGAACTATTTTTTGTGGCCTGCATGGAAAAGCTGAATCTTTTATGGGCAAAAAAGCCTTTAAAAAGAATGAAAATCACTGAAGGAAATTATTAAGCTTGCCTCGTTTTTCCTGAGCTTTGCTACAGCAGCGGCGTGTGAAAGGAGTTGGTAATGGGCTGCAATGTAAGGCTCTGTAATGGAATTTCCATGGGTGCAATTTCCAAAGGGAGGAGAGCATCTGCCTGGGGGCAGAACTCCAAGATCATATCCTATACTTGCCTGTAGATTAGGTTCATTTATTGTGATCCAATGCTTGACTCTATCGCCAAATAAGTTGAAGCAAACCTCTGCATAGTTTGCAAAATCATCTCTGCACAAATACAAAACAATTAAATAAACACCTGACTGTCTAAATTATAATTGATTGTTGCATAGTTTGATGTTTAAGTAGAGTTAAACTACAATTTCTCTTACATTAATTCTAAGAGGGGTGATTGTAATCATAGCTTAAAGCTTAGGGAATAGGCCTCACACAATGCGACGGTCTAACCAGCCTCCATATTCATTCTGTAATGTCTGTGGAATGTCAAAGTGGGTGAGAGTCACGTATGGTTCAATCCCTGGATGGTAACAGTAGATTGCAGCCCAGAAATTGAAACTATTATGAATGTCCATAAATAATTATAAAAGATAATGGAAGTAGAAATTAATGATAAAGTGGAATATCAAAATCCCAAATCAAAGCCAATTAAAAAAAAATTCTGTAATATGAATATTTTTATGAGATTATATACAGATCCTACTGTACATCTCCTGGGAATTCAAATGCATAAGGCTCAATAAATTTTGAGTACCAAACTCCAGAAGCCTAGTAATTAGATTGTTGTAGTGCTCCACTGCTCTTGCATTGACAGCTCCTCTTCCCTCTGTAATACAATACAAACCAGTTCCATATCAACATCTACGCTGTCACAGACTCACATGTTCAAGTTGAACTATTGGGATTGAAGTTACTGATACCTGGAATCAATCTGGACCAGGAGATCGAGAAGCGGTAAGCATCAAACCCCAGTTCCGCCATCATTTTGATATCTTCCTGACCAAAGCAGCATATTCAAACGTTGGAACAAAATTCCATTGCATCCATTTCCCACACATAGCCGGCTGCTCATTAATTGAAAATTCCATTGCATCCGTTTCCCACAATATAGCCCACTGGTTATTAATTGAAGGAGTAGAGGATATAACATACTCACGGGATATAAGTCATATTGATTAACAGTAACGTTAGCATTGCTTCCGTCCAAGGTATTTGCTATCAACAGCAAGAAAATCCTCCAAAGTTTAGAGTTGCCAGGTTGAGGAAGAAGCATGACAAAGTAATGCAGAAACTATGGTTACTCACAGGGTATATCATAGTAAGTGTCACAAATGCTTGGCATACGCCCGTCCTTGGCCACCGCGCCTTCAAACTGCCAGCAGCAAATTCATTCTAATTAGCATGGAAACCATTAAAATGAGGAGACAGAGGATAGGAGTGAAATGAATACTTGATAGGCAGATGAACTGGTGCCAAACTTGAATCCCTGAGGAAAGCTCTTCCTGTTGAAAGCACCCTCCACCGCCATCATTGAGCTTAACAGTGTTAGTAAGATTCTCACTTTCCCTTGAAGTCTCATTTTTGCAGACACAGAGATGAGGCTAACATTGCAGGGCTGTTCTTATTTGAAAGAATTGGGGGTGGGCCCCATGTAAATAGTCCCTACTGCAGTGTGAAGGCAATTCATGTTGAGTGCTTTACAGATATTAAATTGATCACTGGTTAAAAAGATGCTTAGTATTGTTGACTATATAATTATTTAATAATTTGATATTAAATAAACTACATTACAGTATCCTATCTTTACAATTAAAAAAACAGAGCACTTAAAATCAAAAGCAGGCAGGCCTACTTTTGGTCCCATCATGACCCTATCTCCGATTCCTGCGCAGGGAGATGATCAATGGATCAGACAGATAAAGTGGGTATCCGAGTAGAACTAGGTGTTAATTCAACAGACATGTCAGTACAGTACTCTCTGGTGGGGCAAGAAGACTTTTTGGCAGCAGCATACAGTGAGCTATAATGGTTGAAGCCTATGAAGTCTATGGAACCCTTGAGCATCAATAATTTAAAAAACCAACCACTAGATAAAATTCACTTCAAAAATAATTTAAACCCTCCACAGCCACAAAAACCTATTGTGCCCAACAGCATCCCATTTCTGCTTTAAAGATATTGTTATCTTCCCAAAACAAAATGTTTTGTGCCAAAAGATGCGGCTGGGCTTATCCAACACACTCTAAGTGTTGACTGTTGGACGTACCAATGTGGGCCATCTAACTTCCGTTTATTCCTATGCTCCCGTTCCGTTTCCCATCGCATACGGTAAAGTTTAAATTTTTTAAAACTGTTTCTCCCGCCCAGTTAACTACCAACAGCCCGCGCATAACACAAACTCACTGTCATAGTTCCCGCGCTGCAGAACTTCTCGGGATGATGGTTTTTAATCGCATAAAAAATGTCGCCCTGTTTACGTTTGCCAGCGTACTTCCAGCCTGTGCCAAAATGGGAGCTTTGGAACAGGGTATGGACATCCATCAAATGCTTTGAAAGAGGGATTTTTGTCGGATATTGTAGTTGGTAATCCTCTGGCAGACATGTATGCAAAATGTGGAAGCATAGACAAGGCATGTGAACTGTTTGACCGAATACCTCTAAGAAAATGGAATGCTATGATTGCAGTATATGCACAAAATGGGTTTATTGAAAAGGCTTTAGAAACTTTCGAGCAAATGCAATTGGCAGGTGTAAAGCCAGATCCCTCAACCTTTGTCGACATCCTCCCTGCCTGTGGGAAAATGGGAACTTTGGAACAGGTACACACTTCCATTACAAGATAAATGGTAGAGGAATTTCGTCAGATGTTGTAGTTGCAAATGCCCTGGTAGACATGTATGCAAAATGTGGAAGCATAGATAATGCACGCGAACAGTTTGACAGAATGCCTCAAAGAGATGTCATCTCATGGAATGTCACAATTGCAGGATATGAAAATGTGGAAGCATAGACAAGGCATGTGAACTGTTTGACAGAATGCCTCAAAGAAAATGTGTTTTCAACTTCTCATGGAATGCCCTGATTGCAAGATATTCACAAAATCGATTTGTTGAAAAGGCTTTAGGAACTTTCAAGCAAATGCAATTGGCAGGTCTAAAGCCAGACTCGACAAGCTTTGCCAGCATCCTCCTAGCCTGTGCCAAATGGGAGTTTTGAAACAGGGTATGGACATCCATCAAAGCATAAAGAATAGAGGGCTTTTGTCAGATGTTGTTGTTGCAACCACTCACATGTATGCAAAATGTGGAAGCATAGACAAGGTATGTCAACCGTTTGACAAAATTCCTCAAAGAAATGTGGTCTCATGGAATGCCATGATTGCAGGATATGAACAAATGGATTTGCTGACAAAGCTTTAGAGACTTTCAAGCAAATGAAATTGGAAGTTGTAAATCCAACATCCTCACTACATGTGCCAAAATGGGAGCTTTGGAACAGGTATGGACATCCATCAAAGCATACTGGAAAGGGGATTCTTGTTAAATATTATATTTGGAAATGCTTTGGTAGACATGTACGGAAAATTAGATTTATAAGAGTGCTTCTGGATTCAGCTGTGTGTATTTTTGAATCGACATTTCAGATCACACTCAGTGATGCATCATAAATGAACTCCCCTATTCTTGATCATGGATCACTAAGAGGGATCTGAAACGTCGATTCAAAAATACACACAGGTGAATTCAAAAGCACTCTTACAAATCTAATGTTATGGACTGTGGAAAACTCATTCCTACTATGTATGGAAAATATGGAAGCATAGACAAGGCACATAACTGCTTGACAAAATGCCTCAAAGAAATATGGTCTCATGGAATGAGATTATTATAGGATATGAACAAAATGGATTTTGCAAAGATGCTCTTAAAATGTTTAAATTAATGAAGCACTTTAGAACATATCCTAACATTATAAGCTTTTCTTGTGTTCTATGTGCATGCAACCATTTAGGTTTACTGGATGAGAGTTGTACATACTTTAATCACACGAGTAACCCTTATTACATTACACCTACAATTGATCATTATGTGTGCATGGTTGACCTTCTTGCTCATGCTGGGTATCTTGAGGACACCCTAAACTTTATCATTAAGATGACAATTAAAATTGTGGTGGTTGTATGGATGTGTTTTCTTGGTGCTTGCATATCACATATTGATATAGGCCTAGGAGTATTACAATGACGTTGCTTTTTTATTTGGGTCCTAAAAATGTTGTGACTTATTTTCTTCTCTCAAACATCTATGCAGAAGTGGGTAGGTGGTGTGAGGTTCAAATGAATAGGAGATTGATAAAAGATAAAAAGGAATTAAAAAGATCCCTAGATGTAGTTGGATTGAAGGCTGTAAATTGGCCTGATTTTTGTGTAGGTGATAGATCACATCCAAAAACACAGGAGATCTATGCAAAGTTGGAGAAATTGGCTTGGGATGTACATCAAGGTCGGCATTACATTCATCAACCATTGGAGCAATCTCCAAGGTTGGCATTACAAACATACATAGAAATAGGTCTGGATCTAAACAAGATTAGCTAAGGGAAAGATGTATGCGGATCACATTACACCTTTGATAGGACTCAAAAGCAATCTTCTACGCTACAACACGCTTCCATAATCTTCAATGCATCTTCGCAAATAGTGAAAAAAAAAGGTCAGCCAAGACTGGTGTTAACATTAAGTCTTCTAAGAACAATATTCTTCTACAATCCAAATTTCTCTTTGTGGACCAATCCAAATGTAGGAACATAATCAGGAGACATCCACAAGCATAGTGTAATCACCAGGAACAACTGCATAATCTCTAACCACTCTGCCAATAAGATTCTTCAAATCGGAGCACATAATCAACACTACCAACTACTGTCATAAGGAAAATATCGCTTGTGGACCACCAAATCATGAACCATTCGAGTTGAAGGCACTTAACATCATTACCAACTTGATTCCAGAACTACAGACTATGAAACGTTAATGCGGAGGAATGTGAAGTAGAATACAATCTCTTTGTCACCAGTGAATACCCAGAAAAGTTAGCTTTTACTTTGGTGAACATAACTCACTCAAATCTTTATACCAGAGGCTTAAACTTGGAACATAGCATCTTCAGACATGCCTCTAAATAACTTCCAATCCGTAGAAAAATATATTCATTCTACAAGAAATGCGGAACAAACTATTGGAGTGTTCTTTTGTAAACAAAGATACTCTGCAATACACTGTTTCCATTGTAACTCACTATTTCCATCGGAGGAACTAATTTTCTCAATATCCTCAGCATCGGGATCATTTACTTATTATCTTCAACACTTACATAGGCAAATACAAAGCATCTAACTCGTTACAAGCAAGCAACAAAATAAGAGTACAGTTGACACCAATGACAACACAAATATGTTGACATCAATGACAACACCGATTAGGCACATACTTGCAACAAAATCAATATAACAACTTTCCACCAAATCCAATGATTGATGTGAGAATAATATTTAGATTTAACCAATTTCCAATAACGAAAAGAATTAACTTTCAAAGTCACTAAACCACATCATATCCATGGTCTCAATATAGTAAGGAACCACCAAATTACCATACTCAAAATTTATACAAAATTTCCTTCAAGGTAACAAACACAACTAATTAGTTTCCATTTTGAGATCACAAGCCAACTAACTCCACAAGCATAGTCTCAACTTAATTTCATACAGGATATCTCATTAAACATCACCACATTATGCATCACTTTTTCACTTATTTTTGCATCACTAAAAAAATTATACACTATGAGGGTTATTTCTAATTAGGGTTACATTTATAAGATTGCCATAGTAATATATAACTCAACTATTTATTAAAGCATCACAATTGAATTTCCTAGGATTACCTCACTAACTCAACATTATCTTAATCCACACAAAATTTATAATTCAATCATAACACATTTTTCCACCCCAATTGAGTTTCACATCACAGTGGTGAAGCAAGAATTTATTCAAAACTTTAATATTGATAGCAACACATGATGTTAATTTCTCTAATTCAGAACATTATTCTAAGGGTCTATCCAAGGTGTTCATTAATAATGATATGCTACAACATTGGTGATATGGTTCTCAAGTATTCAACTAGCCAACAATATTACTGCTAATTGGTAACAAGAGGTGTGTCAAGATGGTTATGGGATTATGGATAGGATCAATTTTCTCATGTATAGGCTCTTCATCATAGATAAAATTGTGATCATAAAGAAGATAGGTTATGGATAAATAGAACTTTGATTGCTTGCTCATGGTTAGGAACTTGTTCATGGATAATATCTTGATCATAGAAAATATATAGGTTATGGATGGGTTGAATGGAGATGTTTTGATCTTGATTTGGATGAGGGGTTGATGTTTCCATGTGCTTTAGATTATACTCTTGATATAGATCTTGATTTTCTTGAGTAGGAGTAGAAGACTCTTGGATAGTCTTGATAGGCTCTTGATAATCAACAACATGGCTATATGATAAATTGTGACTTGGACTCGTGGTAGGGGGATCTTCAAGAGGCTTGATGGGTTGTGGACTACATGATGGGATTAGAGGAATAGGCATAGTATTTGAAGGCTCTTTGACTGGCTTAAGAGTAGGTGTTTTGAGGACATGGAGATGGTCGATTCCATGCTAATAGTCCTTGGATAACATCTGAAAAGGATAAGTTCCAGTGGGTGGATTAGCAATCTCAATCTTACCACAATTGATGAGCTCTTGGATCATATTCTTAAGTCTCACACATTTGGATGTTTTATGGCCTTTTCTCTATGGTATTGACAATATTCATGATCCTTAAACCAAAAGGACTTGACTTGGTTTTTGTCATATGGCATTGTCAGTGGTAACTCAATGAAGTTTGCTTGGACCAATTTTTGTAAGGCTACTTCAATGGGCTCCTGTGATGGAGGGTTGGAGGAATGTGGTGATGAAGGGGTTGAAGGGGTTGACGAGTTAGGAAGTATATGTCTTAATGGATTAGGATTAATATGATTGGAGGGGGATTGTGATGGAATGATTGAAGAGATTAATGGGTTGGAATTGGATATAGTTTGTTGAGGTGACATGGGTAAAGGTGTAGCAGATGTGTATGAGGTAATGGGATTGACTTGGTAAGTGGGTTGGGGTGAGATATATGAATAGGTCAAGGTTGGATAAATTTGAGGTGTGGATAAATTGGACTGGTATGATGACATGGTAAAATTGGAGGATGGAGGTTGATATGATAGTGATGTTGGTTGAATTGGAGATATGGTTTGAGATCCATACCTGCGTTTAAGTTCTTGTATTTCCGCCTCAAGATGGGTGATATCATGTGTTTGAGGAATGGGGTTTGACATAGATGTTTTAACTTCAATTACCATTTTGTCATACCAGCTCATGATGTTTATAGGTGTTGGATTAGGACTAGGTGATGTCTTGGATTGGATGTGGATTTTTGAAATGGATGATTGTGGATTGGATGATGTCTTTAGATGAAGGATTCTAATGATTGATTTGGATGGATTGTGATTAGGATTTGGAGGAGGCTAAGTCCTTAACCAAAATTTGATTTTCAAAGGATTGATTTTGATTAAGGATTGGATATTTGATAAAAAAATGGATAATGGATGATTGGCTTGGGATGAGGGATCAATGGATCAGATTAGGATGTGGTTGAAAGGGGATTAGGTGGATAGAATGGATTAGGGTTAGGACCTTGTTGGGATTTGGATGACTTGATTAGGATTAGGGTCTTAGAAGATGGATTTGGGATAGGTTAGGATGATGTGATTGGATGATTAAGATGATTGGGATAAGGTGATAAGATGATTAGGATGATTGATTAGGATGAAAGGGATGGAGTGGATTGGATTATTAGGGATGATTAGGGATATGAGATAGATAAGAGGGATGATTAGGTTAATTAGGGTGGATAATTAAGATGGTATGATGTGATTGGATGAGATATGGTACTAGGGAAATAATAGCTCTTTTTATTCTTCCAATTATGGTTCTTTCTTCCAAGACTTCATATGGATTCTCCATTTGGGATCAGTCAAGTTGGCCTTGACGAGCAATCATTTTGATGCCAATGCAACAATAATCTCAACTAATTGGAGAGGGCAAACAACAATCAATCTACTTTCTCCTGTTTTTATCTCCCTCTAGCAAAGAACCTAGCCTTGCAATCCCAAATGACCAATCATGTATGGTGGAGCATGCACTTAAATAATAATTGGGAGCAATCCATAGCTTATTGGTCTACTGGGAAAGTAGCTAGATCTTTTGGTCTATGGCTTATTATTGAAAGGGAATCAGGAAATGCCATATATAGTACGACATCAAATCCATTATTTTCTATTCAATTAGGAATTGGTATCTCTATTTCATGTTAAAGGTTCTATTGACACCATTTAATTAGTCATCTTCTTAGTGGCATTATTGGATGGTTAGTTCATCTCTCCCTAGGAACACAAAATCCATTATCATCCCACCTTATTTACCAAAGGTGCGTTATCTTAGAAATTAATCTCAAGCCATTTGTTCAGGAGAAAAGATCACTCATGTCATTTTATAGTTGATCTTGGTTCCTCTATTTTCCCCCTATTGTCAGTCATACACTATCACCAAAACCAAATAGATTATTTCTATTAAAACCAAATAGATTGAAATCAAATTAAATTAAAAAATACATGCGAATTCACAAATTTATTAGCTATTTCACCAAACAAACGGATATGAAACAACATTAGAAATATCTAACCATAAATGACACAAAATCAACATACATTTATATAAAATCACATATTTAATCTAGAATGTGCAATTAAATGATTAAACTAACATAGGAAAATGATAATACCATTAATCCAAACAAAAGAACTATACAAAATGGCAAGGGTAATTGTGAGCCCTCCTCTCCCATTTCTTGCTAGTCAAAAATCTTTCCATTTACTTGAAGTGTTCCTCACCTTTTGTTTTTCTCCTTCTCTAGCTCCTCCTCCAACATTTCATTTCATACATATGTAGGTTTATGAAAACAATTCAATTAAATGTCCATGTTATCATAAAATAAATCTTCGATAGATACCCCAATAGTTTATATAAGCAGTGATCTTCATTGCACTCCATGCATCTAATTCTACAAAGCCGGCATCATAGTCTAGATTGTCAAATATTCAAAACAAAAACAAAACCATTTTTTCTCTTTCTAGAAACTGAAAATAAAACCTTGTTCCTTCATTATTAGTGCAAGTTTGATATGGTGCACATTATTATAATGCAAGCCTATTTTTAGATCACTTCATTTAACGTCACTAATAATCTCCACAAGAACATTTTGCCTATTTAAAATGATGGAAACAGTTCGCATCACTCACAACAATTGCAACAATCTTGGAGATAAATTTCATTGCAATGTGGCATCAACACATACTGAAAAGTTCTTAACAACTCTAATAGCTGTTCTAGGGTGCACATCTAACAAACTAAAAGCAATTGCCAACTTTTCACTATGGTGGCAAAGAAATAATTCTTTTTCCTTCTTTTCCACATCACTAAGTAAATGTCTTGAATTTGGAGAATACTCTATTGCCTTCATCTCCCAAGCCAATTTATCCAACTTTGCATAGATCTCTCATGTCTATGGATGCAATCTATCTCCTACACAAAAAGCACGTGCCTTGTCTATGCTTACACATTTTCCATACATGTCTACCAAAGCATTTCCAAATATAATATTTGACAAGAATCCCCTTTCCATTATGCTTTGATGGATGTCCATACCTATTCCAAAGCTCGCATTTTGGCACAGGTAGTGAGGATGCTGGATTTACAACTACCAATTTCATTTGCTTGAAAGTCTCTAAAACTTTGTCAACAAATCCATTTGTTCATATCCTGCAATCATGGCATTCCATGAGACCACATTTCTTTGAGGAATTTTGTCAAACGGTTGGCATACCTTGTCTATGCTTCCACATTTTGCATACATGTCTACCAGAGCGGTTGCAACATCTGACAAAAGTCCTCTTATCATTTATGCTTTGATGGATGTCCATACTCTGTTTCAAAACTCCCATTTGGCACAGGCTAGGAGGATGCTGGCAAAGGTTGTCGAGTCTGGCTTTAGACCTGCCAATTGCATTTGCTTGAAAGTTTCTAAAGCCTTTTCAACAAATCGATTTTGTGAATATCCTGCAATCAGGGCATTCCATGAGAAGTTGAAAACACATTTTCTTTGAGGCATTCTGTCAAACAGTTCACGTGCCTTGTCTATGCTTCCACATTTTTCATATCCTGCAATCGTGACATTCCATGAGATGGCATCTCTTTGAGGCATTCTGTCAAACTGTTCGCGTGCATTATCTATGCTTCCACATTTTGCATACATGTCTACCAGGGCATTTGCAACTACAACATCTAACGAAATTCCTCTACCGTTTATCTTGTAATGGAAGTGCATAGCTGTTCCAAAGTTCCCATTTTCCCACAGGCAGAGAGGATGTTGACAAAGGTTGCGGATCTGGCTTTACACCTGCCAATTGCATTTGCTCGAAAGTTTCTAAAGCCTTTTCAATAAACCCATTTTGTGCATATCCTGCAATCATAGCATTCCATTTTCTTCGAGGTATTCGGTCAAACAGTTCACATGCCTTGTCTATGCTTCCACATTTTGCATACATGTCTACCAGAGGATTTGCAACTACAATTTCCGACAAAAATCCCTCTTTCAAAGCATTTGATGGATGTCCATACCCTGTTCCAAAGCTCCCATTTTGGCACAGGCTGGAAGTATGCTCGCAAACGTAAATTGATTGGATTGCAAACCTGTTTGTTGCTCTGGTGAAATAGTGCGACATTTTTTATGCGATTAAAAACCTTAAAAGCATCCCGAGAAGTTCTGCAGCGCGGGAACTATGACAGTGAGTTTGAGTTATGCGCGGGCTGTTGGTAGTTAACTGGGCGGGAGAAATAGTTTTAAAAAATTTAAACTTTACCGATGCAATGGGAAACAGAACGGGAGCGTAGGAATAAACGGAAGTTAGATAGCCCACATTGCCACGTCCAACAGTCAATGCTTAGAGTGTGTTGGATAAGCCCAGCCATTGTAATCTGGTCAATGCTGTTAATATCTCAGATGGAATTGGTCCTTCAAGCGCATTTGTTGGATAGAGATAAGAAACGCAATCTTGTATAGTTACTCATGGACTTGGGGATAGTGCCAGTTAAAAGATTATGTTCAAGATCTAAGGTTTTAAGTGCAGTGCAATTTGCCAAGTCCGGAGGGATATTACCACAAACGATTGTTGGAGATGATGAGTTTTATCAAGTTATGCAAGGAACTCAGCTCTGGGGGAATGCCTCCGCTCAACAAATTATTGTTCAGTCGGAGCTCTATAAGATTTGTGCATGCATGTAAACTAACTGGAATAGAACCTTGCAAGCTATTTTCATACAGCCTAATGTAGTGCAGATTTTCTAATTTACCAAGCAGTTGGGGAATGAGGTCAGAGAAATGATTATTAGAGAGGTCAAGCATTGTAGGAAGGACATATTGGCTATGTGAGGGGTATCGTACCAGCCAATCTCTTGTATTTGAGAACCACACTCACAACCCTCTGATTGCGATCGCAAGTTATTCCAGTCCAGTTGCAGATATTATTTCCATTTACCCAGTTGGACAAAGAAAGACTTGGACCCATTTTAACGGACTTTTTTAATTCAAGAAAAGCTTCTGCATCAATCTGATTCTGGTTTTCCCCAACTCATTGGACGAAAATGTAACAAAGATAAAAGTTGTGAAGATGAGTAAGAGAATGAACTAACCTTTACAATTCATGGGTTCTTCCAGCTTATTCATTTCTGGAAGCAGAATTAATCCACCTGCTATTGCAATTGTTTACCTGTTCTTCTTACAAAGATAAATAACATATCTATTGCTTCTCTTATTCGAAGTTTCATATCAAAACTTTTCAATGCAAATACGAAAACCTCAATCACATACTAAGTCAAAGGGAAGAGGGGCCAGGGACATTTGTAGTCCACATATTATTGATAGATTTTTGTCAGTTTACACATATAGTTTAAACTAGTATCTATTTTTTTAGTTAGCCGATAGGTTATTTAGTGCATTCTATTTAAACATCATCCACTTAAGGATCAAACAATCAATAGTGAATTTACATCTCAACCATATGGAAAAGTGGTAATTATTTGTTCTATTTTTATTGGTCAAAATTTACATTTGACTCTTGAAGTGGATGATGTTTAAGAATAGTCTAGATTTAGTATGAGCATCACTCTAAAAACTATTGTAATAATTGTCTAGGGTTGCTTTTATTTTTTAGTCGCCTAAAAAGATATATTTAGCCAATAGGCTTTGTGAGAAAAACTTTTTCAATTGTGAGTAAAAAAAAATGTGAATAAGGTGTAGATATTTTATTAAATGTTAAAATATCTACCCCTTAGAATATTGCAAGTGGGATGCATGGGAGTACCTCCAACATAATACATAACATGTTCTACACTCCACCTAGCCTACTATAAAACAATGTGTTGTGCTTATCTAATAAATGTAAACAACTATTCTGTAGGGACAAATCATGGAATGTCAAACACTTCCCACCATCTTAAAATTATATTTAAATACTATTCAACTACATGTTAGAATTAATGAATAAATGCATAAGCATGGTGCTAGTAGTATTTGAAGAGTTGAACATGTTGGTAATAGTGGTGGCAATAGGAGTGTCCATGAGACTTTGTAAATATATTGTAATGTTTCATTGCTAACTAATACGTTGAGTGTGGATGCTTTTGGAGGCTATGTTTTTCCCTTTGAGGATTTTTCTAGGATATATCTTGTGTTATCTTGTGGCTTGCCTATTTGATCTTTGCACTATGGAATAATTGTAAGCTTGTATGCATCATATTCTCTCATAAGGTTATGTAGGAACTGGTTTGATGAACCTGTGAATTCCTAACAAGTGGTATAAGATGCTCTGATACCACTTGTAATGTCCCTTATAGGAACAATACTAATTTTACCCAAAATTATCAATTTCCAAGAAAACAAAGATTTAGAGAGTACCATGGCTTGATTTAATTCCTGCAAACAGGTTAGAAAATACTTACAATAATATTTTTCACAATCAAGTTAACATGATTAACAAACTCATAATGGCATTATTAATCCAACCAAACCTAACTATTTGGGAGACTCAACCATAAGAGAGTTGGGGAATGTGACTTCGATGGGGTGTCCCAAATACCCTACGCCCAAGAGTGGCTATACCATCCCCCTTGGACTTATGTGGCCCATGCCATCCATATGAGGTGGTCTACCTAGTGCAATATCCGTTATCTCGTTATCCCCTCATCTTATCATTTTCTTTACTTTTCTCTATGGTTGGTTTCTTTGAATTTGCATGTCTATGATAGGGGAATGAGATCACAAAAGAGTGCCCAGGCAGCCATCTCTTCTAAGCCCAAGGGAGTAACCTTTGTACCCCCTTGGCATCAATGGGATTATTCAATCCCCCCTAGAGGGGTGGCATACCTAGAAGAGCGCCCCATCATCGTACCCCCTCTTGCACCACATTTCCTCTATCATAGTCACCCTAACACTCATACAAATTTCCATACAAACACATTAATCCAAATATGAAATTATGAAAAGATCTTATGTTTGTCTACATGCACATTGGATGATAAAATCATAACGCATAAATCTCATTGTTAGCCATATTAAATTCCTTATATATATATATATATATATATATATATATATATATATATATATATATATATATATATATATATACTTGTTAATGAGCACATTATTAATAAACCAATTACTAACTACATATTATACTATATCTTAAACCACATACAAAGCTGGTGCTGACCGCTGACTCCTTATATTCCCTGTTGCAGATTAGAACTTTCTCTAATGTCTATTCTTGTTCTCATTCAATGATAAAACACTAATATATAAACCTCATGATTATACATATTCAACTACTAATATGTATCCTTGCTAATGAAAACAACTATTAATAGACTACATATTAAACTATATATTAAACTACATATTAAATATATATTATACATATTAAATTACTAATATGTATCCCTGCTTGATCACTGGTTTCTTTGGCTTATTGGAGATCATAAACTTAGAACTGTATATAAATTAGATTCTTCATATTCACACCCCCATACCTCGGTCTAATAGGCACAGACCTGACAACACGGGTTGTCCAACTCAGTGGGGTCTTGTCGGCCTTGGTCAACTGACGACACCAAGGGTTGGTAGGTACCTGGCTAGTGGACTCAAAGCCCCTAATCTAGCAGCTTGGCTGGCTAGCATGCCAGCTCTAGACAACAAATAGCCTCATGGACTTTACAAATGAAGAAAAAAATAATAGACTTCAAATTAAAAAAAAAACAAAGTCTCAACCTACTTTGGTTCTAGATGTGGAGACTAGGAGTCTCATTTCAATGAGAGTAGAGTATAGGTATAGTGATGATGATGATTATGGTATCATGGATATGTAGGTACATTTTGAGCATTGGCACGACATGATCATGTATGTGATTGACAAGTATGGGTTAATGTTGATGTACAAATGACCACAGATAAGACCAACCAACAAAATCTGCATCAACATTGAATTAATTTCATGGATATAGATGGTCCACGTCCAAGTCATCCCACTACAACAAAATGGGTGGCCTACCCATAAAACTGCATAACTTGAAGATCCAAAATAAATGCAACATGCAAACTCATCATCACATTAGTAATCTACAAGCTGAGATATCAAAGAAGATAACATATAGACTCAAGACTCAAACTCCAAATTAGTACCAAATTGGATTTTCTAAGAAGTCCAAAAATGAATAACCATAGTCAAGGAACCAATCAAGAGTCCAAGAGATAAAAACAACCTCCCAAAACTACACCACATAACCACCTGTAATCATGAATCAAACAATAAATAACTCAAGAAATTTATTATAGCTTAATTTGATAGCAAAAATAGATGCTACTCTAAGACTTGACAAAGTAGAAAACAAATTTTACATGGAATGTTACTATAAGATGCAAAATTGGACACAACTGTCCTAAATGAAAATTATTCTCTAAAGTTCCATATGAGATTAAATATTGAATTTGAAAGAGCCAATATTTACATGTTAGAAAATAGATATTTTCAAAAATTTAATCCTATTAAAATGTAGGAGGTATTTTTTTGTAGTGTGAAATTATGATATTCATATCAAGATTCAACAACATAGTTTTTGAGTCAAGAATTGACCCATATTTCATTAGTAGTGGTTTACATGAACCCAGAATGGTCCACTTAAGCACTCATTGCATCTATATGATGCTCACAAGTGTGAAGCATCAAGACTTCCAAAGAGGTCACCCATCCCAGTACTGCTTTGAATAAAGTTTGCTTAACCATGGAGTTTCCCTTGGAATATTAAACCCACTTAGCTTGCTAACTCATTTACAAAACTTTCATGAAGTGTTGTGCCTTATGAACCATTCATTATAGAGCCCTTTTAGCTCATCCATTGACTAGTAGGAGGTATTTTTCTAGTGTATCAAATTATAATATGTATATCAGGATTTGACTACATAGTTTTTGAGTTAAACTCATTGACCCATATTTTATGAGTAGTGGTTCATATGAACCCATCTCTCAGGAGAATGAATGACCCACTTAGCACTCACTGCATCTAGGCTCACAAATATCACTTATAGATTAATTATATTTTTTAAACCTTATTGGATTATTTGTGCATTGGAAAAATATCTCCAAATATCTAATTGTGAAAAGCCATTTTTATGAATATCCTTAAAATGTGAAAGGGAGGAAAATATGAAAAGAAATTTAGGGAATTTTAAAAAAGGAAACAAGAGGCCTCTCTTTCTCTCTCTCTCTCTCTCTCTCTCTCACACACACACACACACACACACACACACAAATTGATTACAATTGGAAAAGAAGGATTTTGGAATTGTTTAAATGTGAATTAGCTTGGATTTGGAAGTTCTTCTGAGTAGAAAAAGGATTGCTTGTGGTGTGTGATCTTCAAAATAAAATATCCTTTGTTGGTGAGCTTGAATTGGGAAGGTATTTCTCATTTAAATCATGTATTTGAATTGAAAATTCTCCTTTTTCCATGCCCACAATAGGTGGATACATATGGCCTCCTCTTCATAAGAATTATTGAGTGAATTTAATAGTTTAAATTTGCATTTTTAAAATGCAAAAAAGAGGCAAATTTATAGCAAAATTTTCTTAGAATATTTATGTGAGTTAAAAAGCTTGTTGTCCTACATATTAGGCATCTAAGGGTATATTTGAAATTTAGAATTTTGAGTATTTTAGAAATTAAATTTTGAAGGTTTTTTATGATGTCATCAATTGTAGATTTGGGCATTTATATGGTTTTTCCAACTTCAAAAAAATGAGAGTTAAAACCATATTTGACATTTATATTTTATGGGATGTATAGTCTCCCTTTGTAATTGTGATTATATGCATCATTGGACAATGAATCATGACTTTCTACATTGATTTTTGTGCCACAACAAAAGTATAAAATTTGGTATTTTAGACACTTAGATTGAGGTATAGAGTAAATTAGGAGTGGCCTCCCACTGCTTGACCAAGCTCAGAGGGAACACATGAATAGAGCCAAGTGAGAGTTTAAACAAGTTAAACCATAAAATGAATGGGGGGGGGAAGCAATAAACTATTCGCATAAGTAAGATTAACTACACCTTGAACCAAATGCCCTAAGAGGAATCTACAACTTGGCTATAAAAAACATGTCACAACTCATTGAGATTGATGAATGTTATTAAGTAACCTCTTGTAGGTAGGATTCCTACTCAACATTCTACATAGACATTGTTCTATTGTAATGACACTGTGTGTTTTACATATAAGACCCTCCTATCATTTCATTTGATTTTATACCTAACGTGTGTTGATGCCACTTGTGTGTGCATTGATGGCTTCATTATACCCTTGTACATGCATGTTTGCTGGTATTTATTTATATGTGTTGAAATGTGTTCATTGATGGTATGGACAACCCTTAGGAATGCATGTTTGGATTCTAATTATATATTAATTTGTGTGCATTGATGGTGTGAAGAACCCTTATGCATGAATGTTATTTAGCATTCTTTGTATGCTATTATTGGCATGGCTATTGCTACATACATTCTTGTATGTATTGGATTCACATGAGTGTTGCCACTAGTTTTACATGAGTGTGTTTGGTATCCAATAAAATATATCCTAGGTGTTACATCCCCTTTTTGGATTCAATATTACTATTTACTTTTTCTTAAATAGTACACTTATGTGGATATGTTTTAACATCATAGAAAATGATGATATGAATAGAAAAGGTTAATTTTATGAAATTATGGATTTTACTTGATTATGATCAATTTGATGTTATGAATTAAAATGTCTTTTGATATGAAAATGAAATGATTTGATATAAATGTGTTTTGATTAGAACATTAATACTCTGACCACAAATTGTATGTGAGATTGTTAATGACAGGAATAGATGGAACATGTTCGCTAGGAAGAAAGAAGAAGAGAAAGTATCTTTGAGAAAGAGAGAATAGACTCTGGAATAACCCATGGGTGCTTGCCACTGAAAATGATTATCAGGTAGATAAACCTAGATGCCTTGAGTTAAGCTTTGATTACGGGCTAAGTCAATTTTAGACGAGATGTCGAGGTTTACAAGAATAGGTCTTTCTTCTTTCTGTAGTTGTCATAATGAATATGGAAATTGACATCTGTGTCGTAATACTCGGTATCATGTCGTCAAATACGGATGACCGATATATTTGTTTATATGTATATATATTTATATACTTGAGAACGAGTTGTAAGTCATGTCTTGTTAGTGGTTCGGCGCAAAAGTTGAAAGTTGTGCGTAAGTCAACCCTAAACCTTGTTTTGTGTTTACGCTCAATTCATCATTATCATCGTAAAGCTCTACGAGCGTATGATGTAAACGTCTACTTGCGAAATTTGACGGATGTTGAATTGTTTCTATATTGGGCTATTATCGTAAAATAAAAGGTTTAAATAATGTTTTAAATCTTGAGACCATGGTGTGTAGTACCTTTGGTTGTATTGTATTGGAATATACAATATTTTATTAGTTATATTTAAATTGTCGTTTTGAGGTAATTTCTTTTATTCTTTTGTGATGTTGGTAATCGGGCAGTAGCTCGAAAGAGACTCACTCAAGTATTTTCTATGATGTCTTTTATTTCAAAATAATCTATTTTACCTTTGAGCTTTAAACCTTATGATGGGTGTCGGCCTAGCTATTATTCTTAGTCTTGCATTTGATCTATACTCATACTTGGTTATGAGTAGTGTGTCAGCTGGTTTAAATTGTCAACCGCCACCTCACGAAGTATGGAGCTCCACTTTGGAGAGTAATCACGGATTGAGTGGGAAAAGCCAAACCATCTCTGGTGGTGGTCGCGAAAGGAGGAGAATGTTATGCATGTAGGGTAGTTACCCTTATTGTTAGGCATGGTCTTGTCAGTGGAGAGTCAGTTTTTCCTTCATAGTTAGATGGCATTTAGAGGAGTAGGAAGTCAGTTAGAAAGGGAGAATGGAGAGTAGAAGCGGAAAGGAGACTGAGCATGAAGCAAAAGGTGAATGGCTAAGAGAAGAACGAGCTCCCTGGGACTAGTCTGCAAGCAGACACTGAAGATTATCTTCAAGTTCTTTTTACCTCATCTCTGCGCAGCCATAGTTATCATATATGTTTTAATAAGTATTGACTCTACTTACATTCGATGGAACTGAGTATTTGTTTGAAAATGCAAAGTGTGAAATATTTACCAACTGTAGCCCTATGTGTGTGTTTTCATCACCTTCAAAATGAAAGCAATGCTTTTGTCCCCTGCACTGCACTGTAGTCAAGAAACTCACTGAATATTACATTGCTCTTCGAAGCAACTTCGAAGGTTGAGTTTATTGTGTAGTCATTGGTTCAACTTTAGGAGGTTTTTGGATATGTGAAGAGTGTAATTTAGACTAAGTGTTTAGTCAAAAACTAACTCACTGCTATCACAAGACACAGTGGAAAAACCTAGGTCGATGTGGAATGAGTTCTCATTTGGCCAACCAAATACAATTACTTAGTTCTGTCAAATTTAAAAGACAACTATTTTAAAAAAAACTTGTATTGTGATAATCATCGGTAGAGGAGTATCAATGGTGAGAAATGTATGCCGAAACATGCAAGACTTCACAGTCCTCCACAATCTCTGAGTTTAGAATGGTTGGTCGACCATAGAGAGTTTACTATCCTTGCTGTGAATGGTAACAAGTTTTAGTCCTTTTGTCTTTGTAAACAACTCTTTTTCTATTAAAGTATTCAAACTTTTGTGTCCTCAAGAGAAGGTATATACTTACTATTTGGATTATACAGTCATACAAGTTAAAATAATGAAGTTTTAGAACAAATATAATGAGTCTTTAGTCAAGTATTTAGCCTAGACTTGCATGCAATCTTCTTGCTAATAGAAACAACAAGATAGGGTTTCTAAATGCTTAGATTGACAAAGATTAAGCTATGTTGAAGATTTTGATAGGTCGAAAAAGATTCTTTAGAGTGTTTAATTTTTAACTTAGGGTCTTCAAATTTTTGTATTCTATAAATTGGTTTATAGTATAACCCTTTTGAAACAACAAAGATGAGTTTAGTGTCCACTCTTGAGTGGATAATTAAAGCAATGGGCTAACTTAGAGATCAATGTATTAATTTATAGCATTATCTGATTATTTGGTAAACTAGGAATCCCATTCTTTGATCGTGTGGACGGAAATGTCTCCATGAGCTAAGTAGAGAGAGAGTAAACCCCATTACATGCGTTAATGCATGATGAATTTTGAACACCTTGAGGTTATCGAGGTCGTTATATTGAACTTATTTTTAGGTAACTGTAGGATTGCGATTAATTCGAGTCCAGTTGGGGTGGGTGAACTTATTACATGTGTTGATACAATGCTAATTATATTCAAATTCTTTGGCCAAGGTAATGCATGTGCCTCAAGTGCATTGATAGTTCACTGTGACTGGATGGCGTAGCTTGTGGAGTGGTCATGCTTGACTAGAGGGTATCTATGGGATTACATGATAACAAGTTATGTAGGTCACAACACCAGTACTCAGATGGCAAACACCATTGGTTATCCTAAGTCTATCCTCTTTGAGTAGGATAGGGCCACTTTCAGATAGGAAGGAGTGCGGGAGAACAACGGTCTGTGGTTGGAGGTTAAGCTCCATGAAGATACTTTCTCTTTTATATTCCCGAGGATTGCCGAGACTTGAATTTGGATGGTCGACAATCGAGATGTAGTGACTTTGGTAAGTTTCTATTTTGGAATTGTTCTAAGTAACTTTTAACAACATATTATTTAATGTTGTAGATGGATATATCCTTTTGTATAAGTTATAATTTCATGATTATGGTTAGTCGATGGATGAACTACTTGGTTTTAAAATTAGAAAACAAATTACTTTTATGTTTTAAACTTTCAAAAAAACATTTATTACCTTTGGTTAAACTTAGTTTTAGGGTGAAATCAAAATTGGGTGTTACACTAGGACAAAGGGGTGATCCTAAGGGTTTCACATGGTTGGGTTACCTTGAACCAACATTGGGGGCTAGATAGGTTTCAAGCATGTTCATTGGAGGGCATGTTGGACTCTCATAACATTATGTTTCTTGTATCTCTTCCTTGTTGTAATCTTGGAAACATTGTAAATTGGGTTATTACAAATTTTATAATAAGTGATTGTTTGGGTATTATTCAACTCTCTTATGTTTGTAATGATCTATACATGTTTGGGATGCGATCTGGTAATTGTTATGATTTTATGGTTTCATTTTGAATGATTTCACACAATGTCTTGTGAGGGTGTTGGCATGATTTGTTATGTTTATGGATATTTTCTTTGGGAATATAATGCATCCACATAAGTGGTAATATTTTCATCTTCACTTATGGAATGTCTTGACATTGGTATTGAACATGCTTAGCATTTTGTATCGTATTTCTCATATTTTGCTATGTGGAGGTGAGATGAACTAGAGGACCTAGTTTCATATCTTGGCATAATGAACATGCAAACTAGAGTAGATGAATATTATGTTTTGGTATTTTGATGTAATTGAATCATATCTTGTTTTGGTTGTTAGAGTATCCATAGGTTGGTTGTACCTCTAGTTTCCTTATCATCCCTATCACCTATGTGTGTCCATGTATGAAGAAGTGCTTTTATTGCTGTTTGAGATGTTTTGAGACATCTTGTAAATGTTCCGCTTGTCCTAACAATATTTCAACTATGTTGTTGAGTCTTGTGCAAGCTTGTATCTTGGTAATTAAATTCTTGGGCTTGTCCAACTAATTCTGGGTGAATATCTCATTGTAGGACTACGTTGGTTATAGAAAACCCTTGATAAAATCTAGAAAATGGTCTTGAGAAGTTAATTCTAGAAAATTTCTATCCCAAACACTTTTGTAGGACTATAGTGTACAAATGGGACTATATAGCAAAATGTGTTGGATTCCATTATGTGCACTAGTGTACTGCCATCCTTTATCATTAGATAGAAAGCACTTCTCAACCTTTTTTGAAGAAAATTTCTCAATGGAATTTGTTCCCCTAGGCCTACTCAGTCTTCCTATCATCTCACTTTGTTGAGATGTGTCATGCCTTGCAATTTATTCCCTCCTTTGAATTGGGAAGTGTCTCATGGCACGGAATTGACTAGTTGTTAATTCAATTGGTTGAGGCCTTGTACCTCATAGTTGACCCACCTTTTGTGTAGGTTTTCCTTTATGTTTGGATGTTATTTTGTGTCATCTTGGAATGGATAAGAAGCAGGGGTGTCACTCTCAATCTACTCCATGTGTTCACAAGAAAATGAGGTCATAGACTAATGTCTAATCGCATCATGGAGGAAGATCCATCCTATCATATGGACATCACGGTGACATTTTCACATGATTAGTGATGTATTCCACCTTTTTCCACCATTCTTGGTACATTGGTGATGTCATATTGTGTGTCATTGTGCTTTTCCACTACACCTTGTTCATGTGAGTGTGCAATATTACATGTAAATGTTGCACTTGAAAATGCAAAAAAATTGTTCATCTGGTTTTTGTCCATTAATGCCATGTGTGAAAGGTTGGGGTAGTTTAGGTCCATATGAATATTAAGGCTTTGGATTTGATCTATAAAATGGCCACACTTCACTACCATGTCCACCAAGGTCCATTGTTTCAATTCTCATATTGTCTTGTTTATATAGAGGGCACAAAAGTTAGAAACAATAAGAAATGTTTTCCAAAAAAGAAACATTATTAGATTGAAACATCAAATATTTGTTCAACCTATAAATAGCTTTGAGATCATTTGGAATCTCATTGGTGTTATGTACAGAACCACTATGATATATGACTTGATTCGTTAAACGAGTAAACTAAATCCTCGTCTTTGTCAAGTTATGATGTAAGTTGGTTTTTCCAACAATAAAATTTAAACATGCAGTTTAGATGATAGAGAACATAAATCTAAAGGAAATCCATATTCACAATCACTTTGATGAAACTTTTAAAATGTAGAGTGTCATGCATTAGCTTAATAATTATCTAAGAAATTATTTTGACTCCAAGACCATAAATATAGAAAAGGGTTTACCTTAACACCCTTCAATTATAAATATTTGATGTACATGGTTCAAAACACTTATTGTTCCCAAGTATCTAACTAGTTGATATTGTTGGCATTAGAACAACAAGAAGAGAGTCTCTTATGTATTGTGTTTTGAATAATTTCTCTCAACATAGACCAATCCTAGTGATTAGAAGGTTTCACATCCCACATGTCACGTTTAGGTATTCCCTATATTATGAAGGAAAAGGTCAAAATGTCCAATTTGTTCAAATGTCAATTTCACATTGAAAACAAAATTGCATTCATAAAGTGGAGCTTTTAGATATAAACTGGAGCATTGATTATAGAACTCCCAAAGTAGGTTTCATAAGGACCTTCCTTTATAGCAAGTTTTGTTGATGCTTTTGAAGAATGATAGTAAATCATCTCAAATGTACCTTTGTTAAATTATTTAGCCTATATGCAACATGTGGGATTGGTAACAAATCCAAATAAATTAGAATGCAAAAAAGAAAATAGATATGCATGAAGAGAATTTACACTAAATGTCCATATCAACCAACCTCTTCTAAGTCAAATGACATCCTGACTAGTATAAAAGTGTTAAGAAGAACATGTACACTAATGCCAATTGACCTATGTCATACATTTGACTGCTTTGCAGTTTCTATAAGATAATAGAAAACACATTAGAAAGCCTTTTCTTACACATAAACACATAGAAAACATGCTAGGCTAACTCGAGAATAACTTAAAAATAAGTGCTAATGATGATGCCCTCTCCTAACTTACCAAAATCAAAGTAACAATTTTTGTAACATCTACTATCAACTTAGAGGGTTTAGACTCATGGGGTATAGCTAGAAAAAGTGATACAAATCAGCTTCTCAAAGTTGTCAAGAATAATGCTTCCAACAAGAACATTCATAGAAAATATACCTTCTCCATTACATATCTAAGCAAGGCAATTGATGCCAAGTTACAGATTATGGTTCCATTGAACATGTAAATTCAACAATACCTATATAAAAATTTGAAGAATTAATAGTCCCTAAATTCTATTAATTGCCTTTTCTATTGCATGTGACCTAACAACCAATGAATGCCAGAATAAATTAAAACAACATTTATTGACCAAATATAACTCAATTATCAAATTACAAATGCAACACGCATAAAATGCATGCATACCTTAAATAAGATTTATGGATTTCTAGTTTCTATCTAAGCTTCCAAAATCAAAAACCAAAACTTGTATGGTTGTATAATCTTTTTGACCCTTCCCTGATTTTTTGGAAACACAATTATTATCATATGCTTTAATTGACCCCAAAGAAACGACAGAATACCAAGAGGCAAAAATAGCTCTTGCTTATATATTCCAGATAGTGCTTTTAAAATTCATTCACCCCAACAATCAACAAGAGAAGCTTCATTGGTACAAAACAATGCCCAAGTTGAATTCTCTTCAACCCTTTTCATAAAGAGGTTTAGCCTAAAATAGATAGCATGCTCTGTTTTCTTTCTATAAGGTATCTATAATCCAAAAACACACCAAACGCAAGAAAAAATAGTTTTATGATTTGGAGCATCCATTATATGTTCCTTTCAGAACTTTCAGATATTGATTTAAATATTATTTAGTTGAATGGTCAAATAATCAATAGTATGTTTTTTTTTTTAAATTATCCTGCGCATGGTTCTTTCTCAACTCCAAAACAATAAAAAACATCTACATGCCATGGTCTGAGGTACAGGGCAAAGGCAGCTGTATGAGATAACATTTTAGTGGCTTAGAACTCCATCGTTCTTTATTCAGATACAAAATATACAAAGATTTTGGATAGAAAACTATGCTGGAAGTTAATTGCCTTTCCTCTTGCCTCCAATCATTAAACACACACAGCATGTCCCTTGAATATAACTACCAGTTGCACGAATGTTATGAACAGAAACTTCAGCTAATTTGGTAGTTACAGCATTATGTAGAACGGTCTTGCCTAGATAATCAGAATGTTGGTTTTCACAATCACCCTTTCATCTGGGTTATTCAACACACTCAAATAAATTCCCCCTTTGTATCTACTGATATGAAGGTCAGCATCCATCCTGAATTAATATTATCTTCTGCTCTGCTTAACAAAAACATAGCAACCATACAGGTATTAATATGGTGGCAATATTACAGTGCTGAGAAGTAATCAGATATTTATGTAGAGCAAGGTGGCCCAACTAATATTTTTAGAACTAAAAAATGCAAACTTGTAATTGATACATAATATTGTCTCTCTAGACATTAACGTTTTTACTTATGAAATAAATGAAAGTCATGAAACACTCAGTCATATACTTCCAAAATACAATATATATTGAAATCAGGTAGAAAATTAAAAAGAAACTTACAGAACTTGAAGGAAAAAAGTGAAGAAAGTATGTGCTTCCTTGTGTTGGTAGCAGATAATATTATGTAATAAGCTCATGTTGTAAGCTGTAGAATGTCTGGTTTATATAGTATGGTAGGGTACATACATGTTATAAGCTTTTATCAACTGTAGATACCCTTTTTCTTTTTCATCTTTTCCTTCCTTGTTCGATGAGAAATTATTCGAATAGGACCACCCAAATCACTTTTGCTTTCGAAAAGCAGATTGGAAATTACGAAGAGGCAACAGTTACACCTGGGCTACTACAATTCTTTTCTTATAACAATCAGCTACAGAAGATATTTAGGTACTGATTCTTACTGATAATTTTTAAATGTTAATATCACCCAGTTCTATCTATGGTTAAAACTAAATTTTGGCTCCTAAATGAGTTTTTTAAAATTATTATTGACTATTTAACTATTGAAGTGTGATGTTTAAATAGAGTAGATTCTTAAGTGTTAACTTTGTAATTAAGTTAGCCATGTAATTGGGAAAAGAATCATAGGGTGCTTTTATAATTCGTTTTACTTTTACTTTTTATGGGAATCACTTTTACTTTTTTGAAATGCTCATAACATTTTTCATATTTTATGTCATTTTTTTTAATAGCATAACACATTGCATT
The DNA here is from genome assembly GCA_027924645.1 of Cunninghamia lanceolata. Taxonomy (NCBI): domain Eukaryota; kingdom Viridiplantae; phylum Streptophyta; class Pinopsida; order Cupressales; family Cupressaceae; genus Cunninghamia; species Cunninghamia lanceolata. Next base: position 468,236 of record BSBN01000435.1, on the reverse strand, counting down.
CACGATAAGTGTGTAGACCACAAAAGTGCATATTTCATGTTTTTCATACTTTAGTTTTATGCTTATTTCAATTTTGTTTTAAAATATGTTATTTTGGTACTTAGTTTGATTTAATTGACATATAATTTCATAAAATTTCAAAACAATTTTCCACAAGCTTATATCAACTTTCAATGGTTTGGGCTAAACATTCATTATATCCATTTATCTATATCTTAAATTAGATTATAGGTGTGATTTTGGTCTCCTACACATAATCACATTTATGATCTCATTCTCCAATTTCAACTAGCCTTCTCATTTATTCTAAGATGGCCCTTTCACCCAATTTGGTTGTTATATATTATAGTATACACCAAAATATTTGAAATGAGAGCCTAGGGTTGTGTATTTAAAATTAAGTCCTAGGACATTAGTACATCATTGAAGGATCACGAACTATTATAAAAAAGACTCCCTAAATTGCATTACCAAGTAGCGACATCAAGCTTGAACAATTATCAATAGATACTATGACATCTAGGTATATTGTATCACTATCTTCATGTATTCTATCTTATGACATCAGCAATGAGATTTGACTTAGAGATTAGGAAGTTTCACACTTCAACCCCCTCATAGAAAATTCTCAAATGTGCTTCTTAGCACTAAATTTTATCTAGAAAAAAGGTATAGGTTAAGGCAAACAATTTTTTGAAATATACAAAAACAAAAGATTGGTTCACACAAGTTGGATACAACCACAATAATCAAGTAGAACCATGGACATGATTCCTCCCAAAAATTAAAGACCCAAAGATCAAATTGTCTCTATAATCAAAATAATAGTTCAAAATCATATTTGAGTTTGGTCACTTTAGTCATAGCTCATTAGAACAACAAGGCACCTTGAAATAGATAATATCTTGTACTCTTTTACTTTTTTAATTTTACATTTACCAATTACATGTTTAACAATGTTAGGTCTTGTTTATTTATCTAATTGTAATTGTTATTTGATTTATTATTAGAATGGACTTAGATAAATATCATAGGGTGTTATTTTTATTCCTACATTTCAAAGAACCTAGCATTGTGAAACCGTCTATGGTGTTACCCTAGGGTTTGATATTTTTCTTCAATTTATGATTTCTAATCTAACATTTCCTAATTCTTATCATATATTATTCATATTTTAAAAAAATCACTAGCTCATGTGGATCCCCCTATGCTCAATTATGATACCATTTACTTTTCACATGACCCACCATGATGATACATTTGATTACTTGATTGGAAATAATTATCTATCCATGTTGTTATCCTTTGTAATACGTCTTTTTATAAGGAAGATGTCATTCTTGCACCTCTAGTACTATAAGATTTTCTAAACATTAGCCTAATACTAGTGCAACCAAACTATGCCCATAAAGTATAAACGAGTTACAAAATCATTTCCCTCATTAACCCATGCCCACTAGAATATAAACTAACTCTTACACAAGCATCTTTGACTTCCATTATGGAAGTTGGAATGCGTAACTTCCAAGCATTCCTCCATGAAACAGTAATTACATCAGGGGCCCACTAACTATATAATATGCTCTTACAGGTCCATTATGTAATCACCTATCCAATTCCTCATTACAAAAAATATTTCTAAGTCCTCGTAGAATAATAAAATAATTATGTATGTCCCCACTCTCACATGGGTGTCCCATTTACCTATTCCATAACTTGTGGAGGTCCACATACATTATTTATTCATCTAGTGAATAATTAACTTACATAGACACTAAGGATATACAAGGTGAATAGTACACCTAATCCTCACCTTTTCCCACTTGATATTCAGATTGCAAAAGCATAAGAGGTTCCAACAAAATGAACTAACCACTAAGGGTATAAGCTTGCTACTGTAAGCACCAAAATCACGCACATCCACAAGGACCCCTATGATGAGTCACAATCCTTGTCGCATACATGTAAGTGTGAAATAACATCCTCTCAACAACAATTCTCTTGGTGAAGTGTCTTTTCTTCCTCCTTGTGTTGTTTCTCCTTTGTCACTCTCTCTCTCTCTCGACACTTGTTGATTGTGTTTCCTATGCTTGAGGCCTTGTTCCTGAGCCTTGTATGCGTCTTGTAGGTGTGTTTTCACCTTTCCCAGTGTTTTTTATCCATTCCCACCCCTAGAGGCCTTCTAGAGGTCCTCCCTAACTATCTCCAACTTTCAGATTTCAATTTCACTCAACCAATCCAAATACCCCCTATTAGTTCCATATCTCCCCTGGGAGATCCTACTTTTGCAAGCGGACATCTAGATTTTCACACATGATTGACCTATTTCTAGAGGCAAATCCCCTCCTTTTCATCTCCTCTTCCATCTCCCACCATGGACTTTCACCCAGGTGCGCCCCTCTAAGGGTCGCCTATGGGTCACCCTTAGGTGACCCTAACTAGTGAAAGGGGTGACTCATGGGTGACCCTGTCACATTTCTAGCCGCAAGTTTACTTGAGTTTCTAACTCAAAATAGCTCTATTTTCACCCATTTTTCTTCCTATTTGCATGGAATTTTGTGCCAAAGATAGAGTTAGCTATTTCACGCACCCACACATGCATATTTAGCTCTTTTTCATCTTTAGTTATCAATTTATGCATTCCCATACATTCCTCTTTCTTCACTTCTTATTGAGTGATAAGATTTTACTGGGTAGATCACTCCAATTTAAGCCCAGATCACTCTTGTGTCTTCCAAGTTAACTCTCCAATCAAATTTGGTTAACTCTTTTTCTTCTTCACCTCTCATCCCTTCTTCTAACCTATAAATACCCCCTCTCTCAAGCACAAAAGGAGGCAATTTCATTTGTACACATAGTTCTTGCAAGTTATTGCTCTCCAAATCAAGCATTCTCATGCTCATACAAGACATAGGAGCCTTTTTTCTTTTATTTGTTATCTCATCTAGAGATTTCATACAAGCTCATTTTGTGTCCATATGTTTCTCACATCCCAAGCCACAATGCTCGTCAAGCTCTCATTGAGCTCATTTCAAAGTTTCAAAGCTTCTTTTGCTTCTGTTTTCTTATTGTCGCCAAGAGGATCACCTCACTACTGCAAGAGGATCAGAGGTTGTCAATACAAGGATATCTAAGGGTAGTGGAGGCTCATGTGTCTCTAGGTTCCTTCATGCTTTTTTTTTCATGTTTCATAATAATTAGATAGTCAAAACTTTGCTCTTGGAATAAGTAAATACATTTTGCTTTTTCCTTGATAGGCTAAGTAGATTTACATTATTAAATTAAGTCCCCTTTCCAAAGTTCATAGATTAAAATCAATTTCTCTTTCTTAGATTAGATTGACTCACATATTCAAAAAACACCAAAAACATAGATTACATTGCATTAGGTAACTTCATCATAGTTTGCATACATTTTCTAATTCCTAGATTAAAAAAAAGTATTTGATTTCAAAAAACATAAAAAGCACAATAAGACATTTTCCATTCATATAGTCTTGCATGCATATAAAATCCAAAAAGAACAAGAACATTAACAGTGTAGAAGGTTTACAAACCCTTGGTCCCAAAACAAGGTCAACTTCAATCAACATTCGTCAAAACCCTTAGTTTCATCACAAAGTCCAACAAAGTCAAAAAAAGTAAAACCTTAGGTCACACAAACCATAAGTCAAAACCCTAGGTCAAGTCAAGGTTAACTTAAACCATATCTCTCTTGTTTAGACTCACGAATGTGCCCTAGACTTAGAGGTGAGTGGGTGAGGGAAATCCTCAATGAGATAAAGATCCACCCTAGAGAGAAACAAGACCAACTAGTCATTCAACAACAACAAGAAGGATTTAGGCAACTTCAAATACAACAAGCAATCATCCAACAATATGAATGACAATGCCAACTTGAACAAAGGATCAACAAGAATAATAGTCAACCCACACAACATTGGAACATTAGAAACCCAAACAAGAGAATAGTGACCAGTGACCCTTCGATTCATATAATTATCTTTACAACTACGCTTGCAGAACATCACATTCAAACAAACACACATCAACACAGGCCCCAAGACTGTCCGCCCCCTCTCCGCAAAGTCCAAATCTCCAACAAGCCAAACCACCCCTTGTATCTTGCCTCCTCTCGACTGGCTATTTCCACAAAAGCGAGAGTGACGTGGAGGTTCACACCATGGCAAGGAGAGAGGGTCCGTGCCAATGCCAGAGTTGACTCAACTGCCCCAGGCCATCAAGTCATGATTTTGAGCATACATATTTTGGTGAAGCCGACGTGAATAGAAAAAACTTTTGTTTATACTTTTTGCATTCCAAATGCTTAGATTCCATTCAAACACCAAATGTTTAGCACTTCAACTTCAAAGGTTTCAAACATTATCACTTTCTTCTTCGTAAATACCTTCGCCACTTCTGCTTTTGTTGCCTTCACCTTCGCTCATTCCATTTATTCTTTGGTGTCTATGGCACCCTCGAATATGATGGAACTAAACCTAAACTTAGTGAATGTTCCCTCTAGGGAACCAAAAACTCCCTCTTTTGACAGGTACATGCCACCTAACACAAATGCACCAATCTCAAGTTGCTATGATTATGAAGACTCTAACTATGAGCAAGACCAATGAGAACCCAAGCATTCTCTATCTTTTAACAATCCTGCTTGGGAACATAACCCTTCCATACCAAAGGTGGCTCACAAAGATAAAAGAATACAACTAAGATCTGAAACCCACCACTCGGATCAACCATCCACAAGTACGTCAAGTACTCACCTTGATGAGGAAGTAAGAAGGTTGGAAAGAAACTTACAAGAGGCAAGAGATGCCCAAAAAGCATTGAAAGTTGCCCTACATGAGATGAAACACAAAATCATGACAACAGTCAAAGGGAAATCCCTAGAAATGACAAAGTGGCTAGGGGTCCCACTCCTTTAGACTTGATTGTGATGCTAGTGCAAAGAATTAGAACTCTAGAAGTAGAACAACCTGCTCTAGAAGGAAGATAGGAGTCATATGAAAATATTAGAATTGAACAGGATCAGGGGACATCTCAGAATCCCCCGACCTCAACTACTACTCAAGAAATGGGAGTAACAACATTCCCAAATGGGAACCCTCCTATTCAGAACAGCTAAGGAATACTAGGAAGCCAAGCAAATCAGACAAAGGCATTAGGTTACCAAAACCCTCCTATGGGATTAATGCTATCAACTCGCAGAGTGCCTTCTTAGGAAAATACTTGAAATACTTAAAGGAACCACTTGACTTAATCATAAGAAACATTTAGTTACCTCAACCATTACCTGATCTCCCAAAGTTCAAAGGAGAGGGTGATCCCAACTCACATATTAAAGATTATACTACCGCGATAAGAGAACTCCTCCCTTGGGATGGGGTTGTCGCCAATATCTTCCCGAAGACCTTAGAAGGAATAGCTCTAGATTGGTATTATCTCCTACCAGAGGCCTCAATACACTCATTCAAGTAGCTAATTAGAGAGTTTGTCATGGATTTTGACATGAACAAACTTGTGAACACAGGGATCTGGGAATTCTTGACCATGAAACAAGAACTAAATGAATTAGTAGCCCACTTTGTTACTCGATGTAGACAAGTTCTCTATTCATCAACTAGCACTTCAAACATGGACCATCGTGAGTTATGTGACCTTTTCTTACATGTCTTAAAAAAGGATATGAGAGAAGACATTCAAAAGTTACCTTACAAATCCTACGAAGAGGCCTTGAAAAGTGCTTTAAGAATCGACCAAGCAACCATTGATAGTGGTAAAAGGATTTATGGGTGAAATGGAAAACTAATGAGGGAGGGTGCAGGGAACAATGCCCCCTACCATCAAGATTCTCAAAAATAATAGAAATGCAACAACAGATGGGGTAATAGATCAACCCCCAGTGAGGATGGTGAAGGATGATTACTGCATACACCTAAAAGTGACACGACTCTAGGTAAATAAATATTTTAAATATTTATTTCATTTTAAATTCTTCTATCAATAAATAAATAAATCAATTTATTTATTTGATTCATATTTCTCCAAAAATTAAATAAAATCATTTATTTAATTAAATAAAATCATTTATTTAATTAAATCATCCAAATTCTTCTAAAATCATTCTAAATTAAATAATAGCAAATTATTTAATTAATTCTTCTCATTCTCTATATTTAAATAAATCCAAATATTTATTTAAATTATCTATTTCCTCTAAAATTGAATTAATACCAAAAATAATTCAATTGATCCACGTGCGCATGTAATTAAATATTTTAATATTTAATTAGCTAGTATCCCCTCACCCATATGTCCTATTTCTCCTCCAGTTAGATTAGTTAACTAATCAGTCTATTCTGTTAACTCCCCAGTCAATTCTATTAACTAATCAATCATCTCAGTTAACTCCTTAATCTATTCTGTTAACTCCCATATCTCATGGATAGAGCAGGACACTTGTCCTCTCTCTATTCGCACACATCCTCTCAAATTTCCTCAATCGTTGATCTTCTTATTCATTTTACACCATTGATCTTCTTTCTCACAAATCTATAAATACAACTCCTATTCCTCCATTTGAAGGATCCAATCTTTTTATAAACTTACTCTACAGGAATCACAACGTGCCTTTAGCACAAATCACTCCATAGCTTGAGATCAATTGTCACACCATTATCACCATTATCATTGTATTGTGAAGATCCTCTTCATTTGCAAGACCTATCAACAACCATTCTCCATTGTCATCTTGGAAACAAGCAAGGAAATGCACCTTCTGAGGGCTCTATTCATACACAAGATCAATTCGAGATAGGCGACCGATGGAAGTCACATAATACAAAGGTTTGCAAGGGTATTGTGTTCTTTGTGTTTGATCTTATTTATTTCAATTTCATTGAGTTATTTGGATTATATTGATATATTGGTATCAACCACATTTTTCCATAACATTTCTGGTGCCCATCGTGGGGCCCTTGCCCAATTTAACTTCAAAATTAAGTTTTTATGTTAGAATCCGTACATAGTCCTACATTTCTATGCATCCACTCACTGTTACAATGCATCTACTCACTAATACTGCGCATCTGTTAGTTCTACGCATTTGTTCACTATTCTGGCGCATTTCTTCTCTGATACTACGCATCTGTCAGATCTACACATTTGTTCACTATTCCAATGCATTTATTCTCTATTATGACGCATCTGTCATATCTTCACATTTATTCTTTGTTTTTGTGCATACATTCTTTGTAATTGCGCATCTGTTTTTGTGCATTCATTCACTGTATCTGCGCATTTATTCTACTAGGGTTTTTGAGCTATTTCTCAAGAAATTTCTAAGGCTAACATCATTTGCAGGAATATTCTTTGATCCACCTTGCAGGTTAAGAGCTAGTTAGGCATATAGTTACATGGTTAACTATCATCTAGATCTAAATAGCAAAGGAAGTAATTGAGCTTGTTCATGCAAATTTTACTTAGATCTAAATAGGAGGGAAGTAATTTTTACTTTTTATATCACAACTTGAACATATTCCTCACAAGGAGGATTAAAATTGAACAGTTGCTCTCAAAAGCTTTTTCAAAGTTAACAAATCTTGTGTGCCTATAGAGTAACTCATCTAGTTTTTCTCTTTTTAACTAGGAGGAAAGAACCTATGTTTTCTATGATTTTGGAATGATGATAGGACTATGCTCTCCCCTTAACTGGGTGACCAAAATACCAGAATCATCATTTCACATGTGTTACCTTTAGAGAGATCTGCCCTTGGAATTCCTTCCTTCCAAGTGGGATGAACTTAAGTGATAACAGCTAAAGCCAAGTACCTCCAAGTCACTATAAATAAATTGTGTTTGTGATGAAAGTTGCAAGCAACGGGTGCCGATGTATTACACTGACCAATGTTTCCCCCAAAACCCTGTGGAGCGTAACCTCTGCAGGCTGGGAAGCCTTCTTATTGAAGCAAATGGCCGCACGTGTAATCCCCTGAACATATGCCTTGACTAAAATCATTTTGTTGTAGAAGGCCAAAATCCCCTATTCGGTGACACAGGAGGAAAACATTCTCCAGAGCCATCCAACATCATACACTCATTTAGTGTAGAGACAGAAAAGTTTAACTCTTCGGAGGAACTATAACTTGGTATGCATGAGAAGTGAGTACCGTGGAGGGGAGCTAGTGCTACCAAGTTATTAGCTATCTGCCTTTATGTAAGTGGCTGGTGTAAAAACCAAGCTGGAACTCATCGAATACTATCCTTACCAACCTTAGGATTGTGCTTGCATTGTAATAAAAAAAATCAAACAATCATGAAAATATTCTTTGTGTGTGATGTGTCTTTCTTGCCATAATCGAAGAAACAAATAAAAAAAACCAACATTCAAACAAAGAACCCAAAAACATTGAAAAATGTGCCTTTACCAAGTCAAAAATAGTCAAAATCAAGCAAAACAGACAGATCTATGCATCTGCTTCATCCTGCTACACATTTACTTCACCCTACTGTGCATCTATTTTCTGCTGTGCATTTACTTAGTTCTTCTGTGCTTTTACACATTTCTGTTGCGCATCTGCTTTTTCACCAGACCTATGCTTCTGTTTCCTGTTGCCGTGCATTTATACTCTATTTTGGCGCATTCACTTTTCACCAGATCTTCACTTTTGTTCCTTGTTGCTACACATATACACTCTGTTCCTACACATTTGTTCCTGTGCATCTGTCACAATGAACACTTCCGTATAGTTTGTCAAAAAAACACCTACCTTTTTAAGCACCCATTTCAGTCTTGTATCAGTTTCTGAGATCAAATTAACCATGCAATCACTTCTCCCATTCATTTCCCCAGCATACCCTCTTTTCCACTAATCACCTCATCGAACATTTCACAAAACTTTCCAAGAACAAGTCAAACTATCAAAACTAGGTTACCACAAGGCAATTTATTGATCATATCAGACTCAAACATCACTAGTAAGTGTCCACTATCAGGATCTATCATCCTTCTCTCTCAGAACTTCATTAGTTTGTTTTAATGCAAAATTAGTCTCTACCAAGTAATCAGATTCCAACCATCCTTACTTTTGGCTACCATTTTGTATCGACTGACTTGTTTGACACCATTGATCAAAGAAAACCCTTGTTCAAATATTATCATCACTAGTATCCCCTTCATTACAACCTCCAAACACATCTTGCCAAAACATCCAATTTCACCCCACTCCATTCCATGTCACATTGCATGGTACTAACTAGATCGCAGAAGCAAAAGCAAATTGAAATGATTGAAACATATGACAAGATTGTCCCCTCCCCTCACGATAGTGACGAGGAGATATCTCTTGAGGACTTACAAGAAGCTCTCCAAGATAGAAAATTTCAACAAATGATGGACAAAGTACTCCACCAAGACCCTAGAAATTTCTTTCTACACCTAGCAACCCAAGGAGTTAAGCTCCCCGCTGACTTTGACATCACAACATTGAAAGAAACTAAAGAGGAAAGAACTCATGAAGATAGCACACATGAGGAAAGAACCCTTGGCACAGATAAAGGCAAGAAAACGATAAACACAACCACACCTTTAGAAATGTTGACAAAACAAGTTCAAACGCTACAACAACAATTAATGGACCTCCAAATAGGGACATCCACTAAAAACTATTCGTTGGAGGAAATCTTGCCATATCCCTTTGATAAGAGCTTGAACATGATCCCCTTTCCCCTTAGATTTGAAGTTCCAAAATTTGACAAGTATAGAGGAAAGGGTGACCCTAGAGACCATATCAGAGAATTCAGCATCGCGTGTCTATAGGTGGCTCACAATGAAACTTTTCTCATGATGTTCTTCCCTAGATCTCTAGGAGGGCAAGCCATGGAGTGGTTCTCTCGACTCCCCCCGGGTATCCATACCTTTGATGAGTTAGTGAACAAATTTGTCACGCATTTCTCATATAATATTGAACATGAGGTATCCATGCTTGACCTTTGCAACACAAAACAAAAGAGTGGCGAATCCTTCATTGCTTTCTTACAAAGGTGGAGGCAACTTGCGAGAAAGTGCTCATATCATGCCCTTGAGAAACAGATGATAGAAATGTTTGTCCATAATCTCAATCCTAATCGAAGCTATCAAATTCAAATCCAATGCCCTACCTCATTCATGAAAGTCATTGAGATGGGGTTATTAATTGAAAAAGCTATGATCACGAAAGGACAAATAAAATTATTCAAGACACTCCTAATTTAGGCTATACCTCAGATAAGTCAAAATTCTGGACCAAAAATAAGAACATTGTCAATGATGGAGTGGTTGATGCTAAAGTAGTGGCTCCTAAGCAACCAATTTTTAATCTCAAAGGAGCATCAAACAACAGAACACCGAGAAAACCTCCGTCAAATGAATTGAGACAACCATACAATTTTCCTCTTAGACAAAAATTTACACCACTGGGGGAGTCATATGCGTCCGCTTTGAGAAAGTTAGTGGCAAACAATGAGATCACTCTTCCCACTGCAAGAGACTATGAACCGGCAATCAAACCTTCTTGGTGGAAGGATACCAATTTCTATGAGTACCATAGAGGTAAAGGCCATAAAATTGGTGGTTGTATCCACTTGAAAAACATCATACAAGACTTACTAGACCAAAACTGTGCGGGCACAAAAGATCATCCCTCTAACGAATCACATGTGGCATTCAAGGATCTGCTCCTTAACCATGATAGGCAGAACACTCCTAACAACAAAAATAACAACCAACCAAATCACAATAATAGGAACAATGATGCTAGCTACATGAACATACCATTTGAGTACATTGTTAATTACATATCAAAGCATATCTCACAAATCAATGTACTCACATTTAACAAACAAACAGATTCCAACTCCAAATCTGATTGCAATATCACCACTCGCAGTGGGAAAGTCACCTTGCACACACTCCCTTCAAGGTCATCATCCTCACCATCTCCCCATGACAAGTACAATGTCATTGACCAACTACAAAAGACTTCGGCCCATATATCCATATTAGAGTTGTTGCATCTATCGTCATCCCACAAAGAGATTCTTGATAAAGCCCTAGTGGAAACCACTGTGCCCACCAACTTGGCCCAAGATACATTTCAAGCCATGGTAGGTCATCTTACCTCACCTAACATCCTATCATTCACTGAATAGGATGATCTATCTATATCTCAACCCCATAATGCATCATTACATATTGAGGCCTTCATTAATAAAAATCGCATCAAAAGGGTTCTTATTGATGGAGGAGCAGGTTTGAATATTTGCACACTAAAATTAATCCTTACATTGGGGTTCTCATAAAATCCAGTGGATCCAAGAAAGAACATCATAATAAAAGCCTATGATGAAGAAGAACGGATAACCAAAGGAACTGTGGTGTTATTGTTAAGAATTAGAAAAATAGAGAAAGAGGTTGTTTGCCAAGTCCTCGATAGGGAGCTTGCATATAACATTCTCCTAGGAAGACCTTGGATACATGCGATGAAAGCTATGCCTTCCACATATCATCAATGTATCAAGTTCCCTCACAATGACTGGGAGATCACCATCCAAGGTGACCCTGATCCTTTTCAACACTGTAACACTATCCAATCAAAGCCAGATTTCAACATCCCTACTAATAGAGCTTCCACATCTTCTGCTTCCCAGCATGATGCTAGCTCCCAAGATTCCACATCAAAGGCCAAAGAGCAGAAGGTCAAGATTAAAGAAACATGGGTAGGAGAGTATTCCATTGAGCATAACCTTTGTGTAGCCAAAATGCCTTTATCTCCAAAGTCCTTTGGGCGACCTACACCCTTCCCAAAACCATCTGCTCCTCCTGAACCTCCCAAAGCTCCCTTTGTCAAATAGGGAACCCTATCAGATGAGAGCGAGGAAAGAGACATTCTACAATGGCTCTACATAGATGAAGATGACACACCACAAGACAAACAACCAAAGCTCCCAATAGAAATCTATGGGCATGGTCAATCTATCTTACACAGAATGGGCTATGAAGGATAGGGTCCGCTTAGCCTGAGAAAAGAAGGAATAATTGAACCCATCCAACCCTCTTCATCCTCATTGGCCCGAGACACAAGAGGGCTAGGATATAAAAACAACGACAAAGGCAAAGCTAAGGCTACTACTTGTTTTGTGGAATAGATCCATAACCTCCAAGAGGATAGAGATACAGATTCTAATGAGTACGAATGGGATGAACTTTCAGAACATTCCTATGAGGACAAAGGAATCGATACCATTCGCACCTATAGCCCCTACCGTGAGGGACAAACTCTAAGGCCTAGATCAGTAGAGTGTGATTCACCCATTCCAGAGAGAACAACTTATGAGGATGGTCAGAGTTCTCATGAGATAAACAATCTTGAGGAGAGTACCATCACAGATCTTGTTCCTATCACTCCAAATCCTTATCATATAACCTTCCTTACCATCACACCCATAGAATCAGATCAACCTATCGATCCCCTACCCTGGTACATCCCGAGCTTATCGATTGGGATCTACAAGGAACACACCAACTAGACATGTTCCAGAATGACGATGCCTACATTGATTACATGGAACTAAGAGACCACCTATTTGTGGGAGATCATAAAGCTGGCTTCACCATAGAACTCAATACCGTGGCTTATTTTAGAGAGGGTGCTAATCCTTCTAGTCAAAAAAATATAAAAATCAAACATGGATCTGATGGTGAAAACCACTCTGCGATAGTGTCAGATCCCAAAAAAGTAAAAATAAATGACGCATCTGATGGTGAAAACCTCTCTAAGGCACTAGACGATGGAAGGATTGACACTCTCACCAACAACATGTATCAAATGAAATCACAAATTGTGGTAGAACCTACAGAACTTGTTGACATCGGCACAGAAGGTAACCCAAAGATCATACACTTTGCCAAGTTTCTATCTCTGATAGAAAAGACAAAATTTGTGCCCTTCTTCAAAAGGAAATAGGTCAACTTTGCTTGGTCCTATGTAGATATGCCTGAGTTAGATCCAAACTTGATCTTGCATCATCTACCACTAGATCCTGGAGTTAAACTTGTTAAACAAAAACTCAGGAAAATGCATCTACATATCGCATTGCTAGTCAAAGAGGAACTAAAGAAGCTATTGGATTCAGGGTTCATCAGAGCAATCGATTATCTGGAGTGGGTATCAAACATTGTACCAGTATCAAAACTCGATGCAAGAGTTAGATTGTGTAATGACTTCCGAGATCTCAACAAGGCCTGTTGCAAAGACAATTTCCCATTGCCCAACATTGACATCATCATCGACTTGACAACCGGACACACTATGCTCTTTCTTATGGATGGTTTTTCCAGATACAACCAAATCATAATAGCACTAGAGGATCAACATAAGATGGCATTCACATGTCCATGGGGTACCTTCTGCTGGAATGTCATGCCATTTGGGTTGAAGAATGCATGAAAAACATACCAAAGGGCAATGACTACTATCTTCCACGACATGATGCACACCACTATGGAAGACTATGTGGATGACATCCTTACCAAGTCACTTACAAGAGAATCTCACTTAGATGTCCTAGAGATAATCTTTCAGTGGCTAGAACACTTCAAAGTCTGATTGAATCTAAAAAAGTGTGTGTTTGGAGTCACCTCGGACAAACTCTTGGGTTTCATAGTAGCAGTAAGTGGAATTGAAGTAGATCCTGTGAAGGTCAAAGCTATCATGGAGATTGCACCACCAAGGAACATCACCCAATTGCAGTCTTTATAGGGAAAATTAGAGGTAATTTGTTGGTTTATCTCACAACTGGTGGACAAATGTCAACCTTTCACTCATCTCTGGCATAAGAATATCCCATTTAGATGGGATGAGAAGTGTGAAGACGGATTTCACCAATTGAAGGAGTATCTCATGAATCCACATATCTAGGGGTTGGCCCCATTATCCATCCTACACCATCTAAACTTCTTTAGTCTTATGAGCTTCATTATAACATTTGCAACATTTATTGATGTATCTACTTTCTCAACCACAACATTCTTACCCTTCACCATGTCACGAACAAGTTGATATTGCACATCAATGTGCTCTTTCCACTCGTGAAAGATGGGGTTCTTACCAATTTGATGGCACTATGATTGTCACTTTAAATTACAACTATATCATTCTTCAAGTTGGTGTTTGAACATAATCTCTGAAGCCAAACTACTTCCTTATAGGCATGAGTTAATTCTATTTACCTAACCACAATGGTGAAAGAGAAACCACAATCTTTCATTTATTCATCCAACTAATCACACCATTAAATAGGGTAAACACATATAATGACATTAGTCGACCTCTAACTATCCACATTACTAACCAATTTAGAATTGATAAATCCTTGTGTAACCATTGTCCTGATCAAAGTTTATCCTCCATAGTAGAAAAGAGCATGCTCTTATGTGTCTCTAAGATAATTGAATTCCCTCTTCACTATGGTTTAATCCTTTTTGTCTAAATTGGATATGTACCTACTTAGGACTTCCACTTTTTGGTCTTGATGTCTAGACTTGTGTGGACCATACCATATATTATAGGATTTCCAAATGCATTCACATAGGGTACGTGACTCATGTCTTTTATCTCATTCAAAGTCAAAGTACACTCCACTCTATTATAAACCTTTTTCACATAAGAAAGAGAACACTCACCAATTTGTAAGATTTCATACTAAACCACTACAACATGGAGTTAACATACTTCTTTTGGCTAACCCAAAGTTTTCTATTAGTTTCGTCCTTCCTAATTTCCATGTCTAAGAAAAAATTATTTACCCCGAGCTCTTAATCTCAAATATAAGCCTAAGATTTAAGAACCCAAATCATGTCAGGTTATCATTACTAATAAATAATAAATAAAATAATAGTAAATGATCACTAAAATGATTGAAATAAATATAATGATCTCACTTAGATTTAACACAAAACTCAACTCCAATAACATATAAATCAAATTTTTGATACACTGGTGAAACTCAAACCATAAGGAGATATCCTACAAACCATATCCTTACACAATACCATAAATTTCTATGGTTGTGTAAGATAGATATCCTACTCCAAATTCCTATATGAAAAGTTTGTATCTGCATCTAACTATTCAACCCCAAGGTTAAATGTAGTAGCAATAGATCAAAAAATTTGAAATATGTAACCTTAGCAGTAGGAGAGAAGATCTCACCAACATCCATTCCCTCACCCTAGAAATTATTCCTTAAACAATAAACTTGTTGTCATAACCCATCTTTGAGTGACTAAAAGAAAAGACAAAGAAATTACTAAGTGCTATTCTATTTTATCTTATGCTTTTGAAAAATATATTATATATGTTATTTTATTATTTATATTTGATAGGACAATGTCTTCTTATGGGGAAGGCATCACATACATTTTGATCTATAATGTATCCTTTAATTTTAGTAATTATAATTTACATTTTGAAAATTAATTGATTGTGGATTTCATCATCTTTCTATGACCTTGAATGTTGATAATGTTGGACCTTCTTTTTTATTTTAGGACCACAATATCAAAACTTATTAAGTGTGTGGAAGTGTGTTATTATTGGTTTAACATTAGATTTTTAGTTGAAAGAAAATAAATCAATTTTATGAAAGAGAATACTAGGATTCATGTGTTGTGTTTTATTCATGTTTTCTCTTTTGTTGTTGTTCTGGCATCACCTCCATTGAAAGATATAAGGAGAGTCAAATACATTATTGTTATCATGTGGTTAGTGTAAATGTTAGTTTCCTTGTTGTAACTTATAGATTTTGGAGGGGTCTTTCTTTCATTATTTCTCTTTTTATCTCATATGTCCTAAGGTTATGATATTTAAATTAAAAACATACATTTATAGTTCCTTCCTAAGTTTTGAATTTTTTGGTTTGGCATTTTATTTTGGGGGGGAATGGTCCCATACCATTGTGGTGGATGCCTTGGGTAGAGGGTATGTCCCTCACCTACAAGCATTCAATGTAGGAGTTATCTATGAATGATCTTGAAGGAAGGAAACTTTAGGGCAAGTTTGGTAATGTTTTTGGCATTTTAAAAATATCGTTCTTTAGTAAGTTTGAAGGGTTTCTTCTTTGTTAATCTAGCTATTGAGGAGCATAGCAAGAAATGGTCAGGAAGAGTCTAGTTGCAAGTATTATAACCATATTATGCAAAGTTAGAAGAATGGAGGATGAAGGGAAGGGGATAGAAAAGGATAGGAGAAAAGAAAAGAAAGAGGAAGTGTGAATTTCTCTAGAATGAGAGTAGAAAATTAGTAAGTGATTAGATTTTAGTTTTTGAAAGATTTCTTACTCTAATGATTTTATCCATTATGTAATAGTAATGTTCCCTTTGAGCATTTTTGTGGAATTGATTTCCTTTGAGGTTTGGTTGATTCATGAATAATGGTTAAGTTTATCCTATGGTTTAACTTAATTGTGAAGTATTAGAAAGGTATACTATAGTATTTGTCTCATAGGCTTAATTTATTGTTTGTCCTTTATATGGAAATGACTTCCCAACCCAATATAAGGGTAAAGAGTATAAACCTTTGTTGTGGTAATAAGTCTTCCTTCATGAACAAAATTATGGATGGTTTAGTCCTTTTATTTGAATGTAAAATAAGTTTTAGTCTTTGGGTTTATCAGAGTTGTGGGGATTGAAGTTTTTGGCTCATATGACATGGTTGCACCCAGTTTACTTGGTTATCATAAAGTATTGAGGGTTAAATTAGCATTATTTGAGATAGGACCTTCAACCCTACTAGTTGTGTTTCAATTCCATGTTTCATGTAATGTGATATTCTCTCTCTCAACTATGCTATGCCTTTGCAACTAAAGTTGGAGATTGTCATTCCTAGGAGGGGGTTCATGGGTGGAAAGGAAAAGATTTTGTTTGGGATCATATTGCACCTCTACTCTCTTAACAAGGTAATAGATGCATGATTTAATAATTGTGGAGAAGGAAAATAGTTGTGCTCAAGGACATCTTATGGTCTATGTGTATGAATACCAATAGGTCTTGTATATTAAATTTGTTTTGTTTATATGAAAAAGAATTATCATTTATTCCATATGTTTCCCCATCTACAATGAGAGAAACTCCTAAAGAAAATTTGTAAAGATGATTTGTAATTTGGCATTGAATGCTTTGTATACATTCATAAATAACATAGATTTAAAGTTATTATAGTATGTACATATTTCTATATACAATGTTCTTGTTCTATCAAACTCTTGGAAAGGTTTAATGACTGCGTACTAAATAGGGATTTACATGTGTAAACTTGGAAAGGACAATATCTATCACGTGGCAAACATTGTATTTGATAGTTTCAATTTGTCTCTAAAGCACTATGCACTAAGGATGTCTTGTTGGAAGTTATAGAGTCTCTTGGGAAACATGTGCCAAGGTTGTGGTTTATCTTTTATGATTTTTTGTGTGAACAATGAAGTCTTGAAGTAAAATTAGGTTTCTTTGCATACATTGTACAAGTTATATCTATGGATTCTTGTAAAATCTAGTTAAGTTGTGATCTTTGTTAGGATAGTAGGATATTTAATTACAATCCTAATGTATAATGTTGCATCTCTAAAAAATCTTGGAATGGGTACTTTGATACACTTATAGTTGGTTGAGTGATATTATTATTTTATTATTCTCTTTCTAACTCACAATATTAGTTGTAGTGACATTAAGAAGGGGGTGGAGCATGATGGTGGTAGTTACAATTTGACTTGACTTCATTTACGCCACATTCTCATTCCTAGGTGCTAAGAGAGAGAGAGAGAGGAGAATCTTTCCATGTTGAGTGAGGTCTATAATGTGTAGTGGATTGAATGATGGAGTGCTACTTTTGGGGACGTGTTCTCACTCTTCACATTGGTCGGAGATTCTTGAGTTATGTTTTTAATCATAGATGCATTGGTTAGTCACATGGGGACATGGAGTTTTACCATACCATGGTTTTAAGGTGTTATGGTTTCAAGAATCTACTTTTGGTTTTCTCTCAACTCTTCTCTATAAATTATATGCATTGGATAGAGGTTTCATGGGTTACTTATAGGTACATAGGTGCTACCATAATATTATCTAATTGAAGGGAAAATTTTGTTGATTATGCACTCTTGTTTCAAAGATTAATGCAAACTTGTGCTCTATTTGGTGGTAGAATTTTTCTTGAAAAGGTTTCTCAACATACATCCAATATCATGTGCTCAAATATTAGGGTTTGTTGATTTATACTTCAACACATTCTTTTAATGGTTAATTAAATGAGTGTATAATTAGATTTTATATTTGCATACTCTTTTGGGAAGCTTACATCTAAAGTAGTTTACATTTGTAGTAGTTTTCCATGCTTAACAAAATTTTGTATTAAAAACTTCGTTGTGATGAGAAGGGGAAACTTTACTTGAAGTGTTGAGGGTTTTTTGGTTATAGTAGGAGATTTTGACGTCAGTGGTTTTGCATATTTGCGAGTAATTTAAACCATGGCCTCTACCTCACATTCTGAGATTGACAATTTCAATTGAAATGGGTATGAATTATAGAAACTGAAGATGAAAGATTTCTTGGGAGAGATGAATTAATGTAAAGTTGTTGCAAAAGAAGGAAATCCCAATGAAGCATCTAATGAAGATTGGAAGAGGTTGGAAAAGAAGATACAAGGAACCATTTGATTGTGTTTTTGTAGATAGTGTCCTCTTGAATGTCTCAAAGGAGACCACCACATTTGTACTATGGAAGAGGATAGATGATATTTACCAAACCAAAATTCCAAATAATAAACAATAGCTCAAAACATGGTTGTATTCTTTGAAAATGAAGGATGGTGATTTTGTTATAGAATATTTAAATGCTTTTAACTTGATTTTGATTCAACTAGCTTTAATAGATGTTAATCAAGAGGAAAAAGATAAATACATATATTGTTACTTTGTTCTTTACCCGAATCTTGGGAAATTTTATTGTTTCTAAATTATTGATAGTGCAATAGAGCCAAAGATGGATGGAATTATTGCTAACTTTCTTTAAGAGGAAATGATAAGGAAATCCATAAATGAGGGCTCAAAGGATGCCTTGTATGTTTGAGGAAGAAAAAATTAGAGGATATCTTCCCATCAAATAATGAAACATCACAAACAATAAAAAAGGAGGTTATACCAAGTGATATGCATGAATTGCATTCTGACTTTCTAAAGGACGATGATCAATCTCTTAATTGTGTCATTTTGATATAGCACCATGATCAATCATATTAGGTTATTTCATAGAAGGCTCAAGCTGATTCAAATGGAGAAAAGTAGTGTGATACATTATTATAGGATGAAATTGACATCATAGATCTAGTTACACAAGTGGAAGGAAATCTTGTTGCTGCCATGGACAATGTGATAATAGTCCAACATTAGCTGCTACCTTTGGAAATAGAGAAATTTCTGAGTGATTCAAATGATGTTTTTATAAAGCAGGTGATTGATTTTGATGGATCAGATTTGAGTATATGATGTTTTGACTATTCTAATTGTGCCCATACTTTCAATGAAGAAGATTCCAACCTAGTTAACACTGACATATTGGTGAAAAATAAGAACAGAAGTTCACAATATGAGAATATAAATCAAATGATCCTACAATGTGATGGATTGGAAAGTTTCTCATGTCACTCACTGGATACCATAATTACACTGGTGTCAAAAATAAGCAAGGACATGTTACTTCATGGGAACTCAACATACATATCAAATTTATCTTTGGTTAACTCATGCAAAATTCATCTTGTTGATTCACATCCTAAAGTGAGCTGTCTAGACTTCTTGCTTTCTTAGGAGATTTCTTTTGCATTCGATCATGAGGAGGTACCTTATGCACAGGGTATGATCCACCACGAGTTAATCCCTCCTTAAAATAGTAAAGCACATGATATGATGCAACGATAAGGTGATCTTATGTTTCTGACTGATGGTCATGCAAATTAGGATATATCTTCCCTCTTCTCACTCAAGTTTGACACTTATCAATTTTATTATGGGGAAGTGGGTAAGAAAACTTGCATCTGGATTGATCATGGCCCTAATGAGTTTCCTCAATTGCTGATTTTATGTAACCGATGTCCTGAACATGAGCTTAGTTTGCTCAAACCTTACTTTTTAGAGTACAAGGATAATTTTTCCAGACTTAGGACGCTGACATGTGCCTTATTACTCCTATATATCTTGAAAAATAAGTAAAGAGAAAGTGTAGATACTTGTTGTCCAAATCCTTTGTTCATAATTTTGTTTGTTTCTAGTTAGTTCCGGTTAGTTGTTTGTTGTTTTAGTCTAATTTCCTTTTCATAATCTTCTTTCTATTTGTTTTAGTAAGTTCCTTCTTTTGTTTTTTTGTTAGTTTGAATTGGGTTTGGTTCCTGGTTTGCTTTTGATCTTGGGGTTCCTCATTTTCTTAATTAAAGGGGTTGTCTATGGTGCATGTAATGCCACTTTCTGGATTATGTTTTCTGTGACTTTCTTGGGGAAACTTTGGTCATATATTAAGAGTCTGGGGTGGGCCCCATTGTTAGTATTGAATGACATGATGCCTATTCTCAAGAGATGGATCCATTGTTTCGATTGATTTGAAATATTTTGAGATCCCATACTTTTCACAATTTAATGATTGTGAAGTTATTGGGTAAGTCTAGTGATCTTATATTAAGTAAAAAATCTAAAGGTCTCACCTTTGCCGCCATTGTGATTCCCAGCACAACAAAGTTGAATGATGCATAGCTCATGTGGAAAAAACATGTTTTATGGCAAAATCAAGAAATGAAAAGAACAAAAAATTGAAAGAAAATTGAAAAGGAAAATGCAAGGCTCTACTCCTTAGTACTCCTATCCTCTAATCCAACTATCTAGGGGTTCCAAGTATCTCTATCAGGGCTATGGATGCCTAGCAAGTAGTGGAGATATGCTTTGAGAGGAATCACAAGACAACCTTGTTAGGGATATAGATGCTTGATTGGAAGCCAGACAATGTTTAGGTAGTTCATGACGTGAGAATCATTCACATATCTTAATGCAAAGGAACTTAGATGATCTTGACAGCCAAAGGATAGGAATGTTCACGTATTTGCACACACTAAGATCATTGGAACATGGATGGTTATGTTAAAACTCTGATTCTGATTCTATGATCTAGATGTTCATGGTTATTCAACCTAGTATGTGGGTGCAAAACTAGAGATTCTGGGTTCTTGAGTATTGTCTATCCTTGCAATGCTCAGGAGCATTTTCCTAGTAGAGTCACCATTTATTGTGCCGTGCACACACACCCCACATTTGCGCCAGCAAAATGGTGACCCCCTCTTTTCTTTTCAGCATGAGTTCCTAGTGATTTCCTCACTTCTTTCAAGTCCTATATCTTGTTTTGAGAGCTCTGGGCCTTGGTTGAGTAGCATGGTCCATTTGTATCGGTCTGATACATCTTGATGATATAAAGGTTTTGGGTTGCCCATCTTGGTTATGAGGTACATTTGGTCCACCATGTTTTTGATTATGAGGTACATTTGGTTAAGAGTCGTCATATACAGGATTATGTTAGAACTTTAGACCACCATGTTTTTGAGTAGTCAACTACTGAATTTATATCCCTAATGTTAATTGGAAATAGAAATAAGTGTTCTCTTCCGCTTTCAGTACTTTTTGTTCTATAATTAGGAATGGGTCTTCACACAATGATAAATGATATCAAGGCAATGCAAAATGCCATTATCTAATAGTGGGGGTTGAAGTCGCACTTGAGTGAGTCCATGAGATATGACACTCCTACTTGAATAGTTTCGAGGCCTATTTAAGAGTGTTTGGTGTGTTTTCTTGTGATCTACCAATATTTTCCATTTGTTATCTGGTGATGAAATTTTCACACCATTCAAAAACTTCTGATTACAAGGATGTCCTAGTTTCAGATTATTTCATAAGTTTCAGAGAAGATACAAAGGTATGATACCTATTGTAGACACCTAAAATGTCTCGACCACCAAATCGACTCCCGATGTCCCTAAATACATCAATTTCCCTTCTATTCAATTAATTAAATTTCTATTTAATTAATTATCCCTTCATCGTCTAATTTTTCATGATTTTATCCCCAACCATTGAATTAATTTCATTAATTCAATAGTCCAAAATTTAGCCAATTGATTTAATAAATATGCAATATTTGTTTAATCAATTTCCCTCTTCTCACTAAATCTAATTAATTAGCTAAATCATGTTTAACTAATTAATTCAACCTATTAATTAACCTATCCCTACCCTAGACAATTAAATAGCTATTATTTAATTGCCTATCCTAGCTACCTCATCCTAGCCCTAGGGTTAATTAAATAAAACCTATATTTAATTAATCCTAACCTCTCATTTGGGTGGTCAAACCTAGTTTAACACCCTTCCCCACATCCTCCAAATAAAAAATTGAAATAAATCCACATAAGTCAATTTTTTATTTTAAAACATCCCACATCACAATTAATTCCTCTTACATCCCCATACCTCATTTATCTTCACTTATCCCCAAATAAATTTTTAATTCATTTTACATTCCCCGTATGAATCTTTAATTCAAAAATAATCCCTCACACCCATACTCATTTAATTCCTCCTTTCCCCAAAATGAATAAAAGATTCACTTTTATTCATAGCTCTCCATTCCTCCAAGATCTAATCTAGGCCCTCCACATCACTTTTATCCTCCACCATTGATCTCCCAAATCAATCTCCACCTTTGGATCAAAATTCCTTCCAAAAATCTATAAATACAACATCCCTCAACCCATTTGAGGATCCAATCTTTAAGTAATGTTGCCATGTCCAAATGTCCACTTGAGCTAGAATTATGAGTTGCATAATTAGGATAGCATTTCACATTGAATCACTTATCTAGGGATTATCATGTCTTAGGAGCTCTTGGGTGCAAGCTCTCCTCTCCCTTGATGAGATTGGGTTTTCATGTTTGAGGTATAACTATTTGTTTTCTTATACATTTGGTTTGTATTTGACTTCAATTTAATTTCCTAATCTACATTGGCATGCCCGGTGGGACCCACAAGGTCTGAATCTAATCAGTTTTTTGTGAGTTTTTGTGCTCTAGACGTGTTTTTGTAGGTGCAACGCTATCCTACCTGTGCAGCGGCGCTATATCTGGTGCATTTTAGCACTATCTTTTGTTTTAGCACTATTTTGCGCAGTACATTTCTTACTTATTGCTCACTCACGTGTCCGTTTTAGCCATGTTGTTCCTGTTGTTTCTTTTTGGCTAATTGCTCTCTGTTTTGTAGGAATATTGGAAGAAAGAAGGGGAGGTTATGCCCAAAATTTTCTAAAATCCAAACATACTTTTCAGTTATCATTTTGTCTTGTTTTTCTCATCTGTTGTACTAACAAGGCTAACAAGACCTCAATTTTGCTATCTGATCCTTTCTGTTGTTCAAGAAAAGACCTTTGTTTGTAGGACAGACACATTTAGGCTCGTATCGGAGCTATCAAAGCCCAGATTGGCGCTATCTTTATACTGTGACCAGACTGTTTGACAACTTGCACAGTAGCGTCTTCCCAGTCTCATTTTAGCGCTATTACCTGTTTTAGCACTTTCTGTATATTGTATTAGCGCTATGTATTATTGTGGCACTTTCTGTATAATTCTGTAGTGCAAACGTGTATATTAGCACCTTCTGGGTCCTATATTAGTGCCTATTTCAGAATTGGTGCCATTTCGTTTAGAGTGTCAGGTAGTCTGTCAGTGTCTGTCAAGTAGCGCCATTATCTGTCCGCAATGGCGTGATTAGGACTCTATTTTAACGCTATTTTTGAAACTGACTTTGCTATTTGTGTAGGTACTGACAAGCGTTTTGTAGGTCATCCACATTATCTTGTGGACACTAACAAGTTTTTGCAGGGTGCTGTTAGATTAACAAACATTTCATTTAGAAATTTAAAATGAACACTTGCATGCTAGTTTACACAACATTTCGATTTGGTGTTATAAAAATTGATCAACAAAACAAACAAATCTTTACGTGTATGTGTGTGTCAAACATTTGAATTTGGTGTTATAAAATTCACAAATTGTGTGCCAACAACTATCAAAACATTTCAACTTTGGGCTTTAAAAAGAACCATAAATTGCATCAATCAAATCATTTGATTAAAAAGAACAACAATATGCATTCTCCACTCATATAATCAAGAAAATTAAGTTAATTTGTGTGAAGTGCTTTCGGGATTTGTGTTTGTAGTGTGAAAAGTGTATGCTCTTCCCTCGCACCATTTGGTGACCTTGGGAATCAAAAGCTTCTCACAACACTTACATTAATCACCCCCAACATAATCCAAAGAACTAAAATGAACCATGTTTAGTGTGATGCAAGCACAAGGAATACGTATGCTCTCCCCTCGCATCTTCGTATGAACTTGGGGATCAAAAATATTTTTGTGGTTGTGTTGCTTTTGTTAATCCTTAGAGGGCTTGCTACCCCGCTTTGAAAGGTGGGAACGACCCAAGTGACAATAAGCTAAAGCAAGCTCTTTCAAGCCGCTATATAAAATAAGGTGTTTGTGACGAAAGTAATAGACAACAGGTGTTGTTGTGTTATACCAACAGCCAAGCTCCCCCAAAACCCTCCAAGGCATAACCCTTGGAGGTTGGGAGACTCCATAACGGAGAGTAGCATTGCCGCACGTATAACCACCTGAATGAAAGCACTTACTACGAACCTTTGTTTAGCAAGCCAAAATCCTTCTATTTGTTGACGCAGAAGGGAAACCTTTGAAGCGGCCCTGATTCATGTAGTTCTTAGCCGAGGTAGCAGGGATAATCTAAAGGTTTGGTGAGGGACAAGCCTTATAAGAAACTTGGATCTTGGTATGCATGAGAAGTGTGTGCAATTGTAAGGAGGAGATGGTGCTACCAAGATCCTGGAGCTACCCGCTTTGAATAGGCGCAGCTAGGGGATTCAACAAATACTGTCATATCTTTGCCTTAGGTTGTGCAAAGTGCTTGTTTAACAAAATCACACGTCTTTTCACAAAAAAAAAATCTTGGTTATTGTGTGTTCATGTGCTTAATTGTGTGCTAATGTGCTTAAATTATTTTCAAATAACTTGCCAAAAGACATTGAAAACCATTTGATCAAATCTCAATCAAAACAAATCTAAATTTGCCATCAAAATCTATCTTTTTCAGGACCTCGACCAACACTGCCCTGTATCAATGCCATCTCTGTCTGATTTTGGTGCCATTTCACCTGTGGATTAGTGCTATTTTTAGATTGACTTGCCTAAGACTAAGACCCATTCAGTTGTGATCTTCACCATCTGCTCTGCTATAATCCATATTTACATTCCAAAAAACCATCCGTACCCCATCCATTTTCTCCTCAAAATTTTTCCAAAACATACCATCATTTGGGCCTTAGAGAATCCACCATCATCATTATTGGACCCTTTGTTATATCATAATCCGCTCTAGTCCATATCTATTCACCACCACTTGATCTTTGCATATCTCCTTGGACCAAAACAAATATCAAAATCTAAATCCAAATCAAAATACCCATTAACAAATCATCAATCAGAAACCTATCATCCCTTTGAGCCAAAGATAGATCTATATCTCACCATTCACATCATATCTTGCTTGGAGAGTCAATAGTCTACCTTCCAAGTGAAATAGTCATCCTTCTTTGCGTAAGGTCATTAGTCTACCCCAAACAAAGAGAAACATCCATTTTTGCAACACAAAAATCTAGGTCTTACACAAAGCTCAAATTGTTGACCATCATATCCTTTTGAAAAAAACATCATTGTAATCAATCAAAATCAACATCAAAACCAAAACCCCTCCCATCAAAATCATCCTCAAACAAACATCATCCATCATCCACCTTTGGTCCAAATTTGTGCAAAAGTCAAAAACCGTTCATTCTTATCACCCATAGATTCACACCTTTTGTTTTCATCGATCCTTCATCTTCATAATCTCACCCTCTCCATCTTACTACCACATCCATCCTTGGGTCCAAGACAACCAATTTGATTCTCTAAGGTCTCCATCTCCCATATCACTCTACTCCTAGAAATCAAATACATACACCTGCATGCCCATAACAAGATCACAACACAAAAAGAATCAAGAAATGGTAGAATCTGGGCAATATGGCGGCATAGGAATGCCTAACACCAATAGCAGCAACATACCCATCAATCAAACATACAACCCACGTACGTATTTTCACATCCCCACATATAATCCCAATGAAATCCCTTCCATTTCTTACAACAACCACCACCACCACCTCCACCAACACAAAACGTCCCCACCATTTCCCAAGATGATCTAGATGTCTTGAGCTTTACGCAAGACGCCGATAACATGGACCTACTTGATAAAATCCTAAGGTTAGACCCGAATAGATATCTTGATCATCTTCTCAAAATTGGTACTCAACTACCCCATAACATGACAGCATCCCAAACATCCACCTCTATAATCATTCCTACCACATCAAACACCCAAACATCTACATCAAACACCCAACCCATCATCTCTCAAACATCAACACCCACCATATCTACCACCTCCACAAGCTCTATTGCTACCACATCCATGATTCCCACAAGTACCTCCAATCTTACTACATCCCAACCTGTCGCCACATCCACTATCACAACTAACACAACCTCTTCCATCCCACAAATCACCTTAGGCATACAAGGGAACACCACGCATGCAAGTACCTCCACAAGTGTGCCTCTACCCAATCCTCAAACCATCGCCTACCTAAGACAGTTATTCTCACAACCACCTTACAATACAACCAACCCCTCCAACGTCCACTTATCTAACATCAATCCATCCAATGCCACATATCTACAAAACCCCATCACATTGTCAAATCAACATAATCCCAACTCCCAAATACCACCACATATTCTCCAACAACTCTACGCATATCAACAACATTAGGCACAAATCAACCAAAACACCAACCCGCAGTACCAAAACCTTAGCCAAACAAATCTCCAACATCAAATCCCACCTCATCTCCAACATCTCACCAATCAACAAGCCTACACACCCCAACCACCACCACCACAGGATCTCACAACCATTGTACAGTCCTTGATCCAAAAGGTAGACGACATGCAAACTGGGGGCAAGCGCAAACACTATTCCTTTGAGGATATCTTCCCTTATCGATTTGATCACACATTATACATGCCTCCTTTCCCCAAGAACTTTGAAACGCCTAAATTTGACAAATACAAGGGAAAGGGAGACCCTAGAAATCATCTTAGGGAGTTCTACATCGCTTGCTTAGAAGTCTCAAATAACGATACCTATCTAATGAGACTATTTCCAAGAAGCCTCGGCGGTCAAGCCGCTGAATGGTTCACACATCTTCCCCCAGGCATTAGGACTTTCCCTGAGCTTGTGGAAAATTTTGTAAAGCATTTCTCCTACAACTTCGAGCATGAAATGTCTATGACTGACCTTTGAAACACAAAATAGAAAAGCGGAGAATCCTTCGCTTCCTTCTTGCAGAGGTGGAGAAGCTTAGCAAGCAAACTCCCATGGCCAATTCCTAAAAAACAACTCGTCACCATGTTTGTGACCAACCTCAACCAGGAATTAGGGTTTCATTTACAAATCATTTGTGCATCTACCTTTGAAGAGGTCATCGACAAAGGTACCACTGTTGAATGAGCCCTCATTGCCAAGGGCTCCATCAAACTGTATGACTACAAATCTAACAACAACAACAACAACAACAACAACAAACCCCATAACAACACCCCCAATACAAACAACAACCCCAACATGCAATCAAATGACAAGCCACGCTATTGGGGGAAGAACAAGAACACTTTAAACGATGGCGTCACAGATGTGAAAGCCGTCCAACATGTAAAGAACCAAACATTTGCACATACAAATGCAACCAATGTAAATAACCAAAGGGGGAAAACTAAACCACGCAAACCTCGAAGGCAATTTACACCCTTAGGGGAACCCATCAAGGACATCCTTGACAAATGTCTCAAGAAAAGTTTGATCACACTCCCACCTGTTAGACCCCGTCAAGAGAATGAGCTCAAGGCCGCATGGTACAATGAAAATGATTACTATGAATACCACTGCATTATGGGTCATAAAACCATAGATTGCATGCAACTAAAGCATTGCATCCAAGACCTTATAGATCAAAATCTAGTCAGCCTTGATCAAACTACCCAACCATCGCCAAATGCCAATCTTGGAGCTTACAAGGATCCACTTCCTAATCATAATAAATCCTCCCCATCTAATCAATCATACAATGTCACCCCACCTCTCGCAACCTATGACTCTATTGTAGGGTGGATAGAGCCGTCATCTCACCATGTTAATATAATCACCATTCAGACACAAGCACCTGATTGTGCTGTGGCAACCCGTCATGGCTATGTATCCATCCGCACAGCCCTTACCACCGAACAAACACCCGCATCCACATCAGATCCCCTCCCCCCTTGTCCAAACACACATCCATCACCTACCAATTAGTACAACCTCCTAGAGCATCTAGGAAAGACCCCTGCACAAATATCCATACTTGAGCTACTCCGCACATCTCCCCTTCACAAAGACATCCTTGATAAATCCCTCTTGGAAACTCAAGTTCCTGCCAACTTGAATGTGACTCAATTCCAAGCCATGGTAGGACATATCGCCACACCTCACCATCTCACATTTTTAGAAAAGGATCTTCCTGCTTCTGAGCACTTACATAACAGTGCCCTACACATCGAAGTCTGTATCCAAAAACACACCATTAAAAGAGTCTTAATAAATGGTGGCTCCAGCCTAAACATATGCACTCTTAAACTATTAAAACACTTGGGATACTCCGATGTGGTTGTAGACACTAGAAAGTGCATCACAATCAAAGGCTATGATGACACCGAATGACTATCTGAAGGCACCATCAAGCTCCCTATTCAAGTGGGACAGAAAATATTGGAAACAAAATGTCAAGTTCTTGATCTTGACCTCCCCTACAACATTCTTCTTGGCAGACCATGGATTCATGCCATGCAAGCCGTCCCATACACATTCCATCAATGCCTCAAATTCCCTCACAATGGCATAGAAGTCACTGTCTATGCCGACCCCCGCCCCTTCCAATACTACAGTTTCTTGGAAGGCCATAACCATACCTTCTGCCCATATAACAAAGCTACCACTAAAGCCAATCCTACAACATCCACCTCATACATTGATCCCGCAAATATTGCCATCACTTCATCCCAAGCACCTCCACCACCCGAGGTCAAGATCAAGCTCAGTGACATGGGATGTGGGGAATATGACCTACATGGTACCTTTTGTGTAGGCACATTACCCAATCCCAAAACCTTTAGCATCCCAAAGAAAGAAGCAGCCAACACAGTCATCATCAAGTGCAAACCATCACCCATCTTTGAAAAGAAACATCTCCTTGATCAGGATGTGCTTGAAGATATCTCATCTTGGCTATATAAGGATGAAGAGCCTAAGCAAGAAGCCCCCACCATGCCAACAGAAATCTATGGTAAAGGGTTTGAAATTATCAAAAGCATGGGTTATAAAGGACAAGGCGGTATCGGCCTTCATGAACAGGGGATCGTGGAACCATTGCAAGAAACAAGAAATCCCTATACGCAAGGGTTAGGATACGGTCAACCACAACGTATCCTCACTACCGTGGAATGCATCTTAGCCGAGGTCGCTACAGTCTTCCTAGAAGTCGACAACGTCAACGAAATGGGCCTTCAAGACTCCTTTACTAACTTCGCCGATTTCTTTGACTTATCCATTTGCACCATCTACTTAGTTACCACTCTTACCTCATCATCTAATGACTTACCACTGGTATACCCTGACCTCATTGACTGGGACCAACGGGGACCTCCTGTATTTGACATAGCACCAAACGATGAAGCCATCGCTAAAATGATGGGAGTTAGAGATCACTTCCCCTTGGGAGATCACAGAGCATGATACATCATGGAACTTGATATGCATGCCTATTTCGGGGAGACAACCCCTTCTTCCAGTCATCAAAATATAAAAATCAAACAAGGATCTGATGGTGAAAACCATTCCGTGGTAGTGTCAGATCCCAAAAAAGTAAAAACAAAAGACATATCTCCTAGTGAAAACCTCCACGAGGCACTAGGAGATGGAAGCATGGGCCTTCTTGAGATAGACAAGGTTTATCCAGACAATCACCCATCCTAGTAGAGCTTGCCCAAGAAATGAATCTAGGGACAGAAGAAGATCTGAAAATCACTTTTAGGGTAGAATCTCTCAGCAGAGTCGAGCAAGAAAACTTCTTAACATTCTTCAAATGCAAAAATCACAATTTTGCGTGGACCTATGTAGACATGCTAGGGCTTGATCCTGCTTTGGTTGTTCATCATCTTGCAGTACGCCTTGATGCGAAACCAGTAAAGCAGAAGCTTAGAAAAATGAACCCTCAGGTGGCTCTCCTCATCAAAGAAGAACTAAAGAAACTACTGGATGTTGGGTTCATTCGCCCAATTGATATCCTGAATGGGTTTCCAACCTTGTACCAGTAGCCAAACCCAATGGCCAAATCTGCTGCTGCACCGATTTCAGAGATCTCAACAAAGCCTGCCCAAAGGATGACTTCCCATTGCCTAACATTGACATGATAGTGGACCTCATGGCAGGACATAAGACGTTATCCCTCATGGATGGCTTTTTAGCGTACAACCAAATCTAGATCGTAGAAGAAGACCAGCATAAGACCTCCTTTATATGTCCATGGGGGACATACTGCTGGGTGCTAATGGCATTCGGTCTAAAGAATGCTGGAGCCACATATCAAAGAGCCATGACTGTCATCTTCCATGACCTTTTTCACCACATCATGGAAGACTATGTGGATGACTTATTGGAAAAATCAAAGACAAGAGAGGAACATCTGAATGTATTGGCAACGATCTTTGACCGTTTAGAGAAATACAATGTCTACCTCAATCCAAAGAAATGTGTCTTCAGCGTCACCTCCAAATTTTTTTGGGATACATAGTCTCCAAAAGAGGAATCGAGGTAGATCTCGCAAAAATCAAGGCCATTATTGAAATGCCCCCTCCAACAACACTGAAACAACTAAGAAGTATGTAGGGAAAACTCCAGTCCATTCATCAGTTCGTTGCTCAACTTACTGATAAATGCCAACCATTCCAGCATCTACTATGAAAAAATATAACTTTTGTCTGGAACACCCAGTGTCAAGCTGCCTTTGATCAGTTGAAGGAATACCTAGCTAATCCCCCTGTTCTAACTCCACCAAGGCAAGGTGAACCTCTCCTATTGTACATCTCAGCAACAGAGACAGTTGTCGGAGCCTTGTTAGCACAACATGATGAGCACGGAAAAGAAAGAGCCATCTATTACATCAGCCGCACTCTCATATCCTATGAGCTCAACTACATGCAAATTGAAAGAGCATGTCTAGCCCTAGTCTTCACTTCACAAAAATTAAGACACTACATGCTCAATCATAAAACCAAGCTCATCGCCAAGATTGATCCATTGAAATATCTACTAAATAGAGCGGCTCTTACTAGGAGAATGGTGAAATGGGTCATGATTCTCACTGACTTTGACATTGAATACACTGAGAGAAAAGCCATTAAAGGACAGGTTATAGCTGATCAGCTGGCCGAAGCACCCATTCCTGCAGAACATCCTACACTGGCAGAGTTTCCTGATGAAGCTATCTTGACAATCACACTAGCCACAGAAACATGGAAGATGTACTTCGATGGATCATACACACACAGAGGCTTGGGGGTAGGTGTCCTTTTTGTTACCCCTCAAGGTGACACAATCCCCAAGTCATTCAAAATCACATTCCCATGTACCAATAACATGGAAGAATATGAGGCCCTTATCACAGGTCTTTGAATGGCAATCAAATGGAAAATTAAGAAACTGATAGTGTAAGGAGATTCTCAATTGGTCATCCGGCAAGTAAACAATGAATATAAGACCAAGGATGACAAGCTACTCCCTTATAAAAAGATGGTCAATGATTTCAAAGACTATTTTGATGACATCCATTTTGAGCAGATCCCAAGGTTAAATAACAAAGCTGCAGATGCCATGGCTACCATTGGATCCCTGGTCGACATGAAGAAAGAAAGCAAGAGGTGCGAATTCCTGATCGAAGAGTCCCTATCCCCGCATATGATGTTCGTCAATCCGAGCTCGTGTGCAAAGTCATTGGTCCCCTATCCCCATGGTATCAAGAAACCTACCTATATCTCCATGACAACATAATCCCTCCCAACTTATCCACCTC
This sequence comes from Cunninghamia lanceolata, assembly GCA_027924645.1. Lineage (NCBI taxonomy): Eukaryota > Viridiplantae > Streptophyta > Pinopsida > Cupressales > Cupressaceae > Cunninghamia > Cunninghamia lanceolata. Next base: position 435,766 of record BSBN01000435.1, on the reverse strand, counting down.
ACAAAAAAAATCTTTCATCCGTCGAGCCTCTCGCTTCATCCTTGTAGGAGACACCCTATACAAAGGGAGTCTTGAGGGCACGCTTTTACGATGTTTAGACTCTAGGGAAGTTGAAGTGGCCTTACAAGAGGTACACATAGGTATCTGTGGGGCACATTCAAGTGTACCTGCTCTTGCTAAAAAGATCCTAAGGACCAGTTACTATTGGCCAACAATGGAACGAGACTCCTACTGTTTTATCAAGAAATGCCTACCATGTCAACATCATGGTGATCTCATCCACGCACCAGCATACAAGTTGCAATGGATCATGATGCCGTGGCCTTTCTCACAGTGGGGACTCGACCTCATAGGGAAAATACATCCCCCATCCTCTAATGGCCATAAGTTCATAATCACTGCTACCGAGTACTTCACAAAGTGGGTGGAAGCAATACCACTCACCTTCACTACTAGCACCCAAATCTCCAAGTTTATCCTCCATTACATTATCTGCTGCTATGGTATCCCTCATTCCATCATCACTGACAATGGAAAGCCATTCAAGAACCAAGAAGTTTGCACGTTGTGCAAAAACTTTGACATCAAACACCACTTCTCCACCCCATATTACCCTCAAGGAAACGGTCAAGAAGAGGCTTCGAATAAAACCATCCTCTGCATCTTAAAGAAAATAGTCAATGAAGCTGGCCGTGACTAGCACCTCCAACTCAACCCTACCCCATGGGCCTATCGCACAAGCATCCGCACTCCCATAGGAGCCACTCCATTTTCCCTAGTCTTTGGATCCGAAGCCATTTTACCCATTGAGGTCGAGCTCCCGTCCTTAAGAGTATCCTTGCAAAACATAATCACTGATGAGGAATACCGAGTCTCAAGGTTGCATTAGCTAGAACTACTGGATGAGAAACATCTAAATGCATTGAACCACCTGCATGCCTATCAAAATCACCTCAGGAGAAGCTATAACAAAGGAATCAGAACCTGAAAATTTGAAGTAGGTGATCTAGTCCTTATGGAAAATCATAAGAACTAGCAAGAACACACTAAGAAAGGTAAGTTCGAACCCAATTGGTTAGGACCGTATGTCATCATAGCTAGCTATGGATCAGGAGCCTACCAGCTTGCGACACCTGAGGGGTAGCCTCTGGATGAGCCGATGAACATTCTGCATATAAAGAAATTCTACGCCTAACCCATCAAGTATCCCAATCAAAAAAATAAAAAAATAAAAAAATAAAAAGATAGAAAAATAAAAAAACCAAACAAATCAAAAAATAAGAAAAATTCGAGTGCAATAAAAACTGCCAATGGTGAAAATCACTTCGGTGACCCCTTGAATAAGTACCATGGTGAAAACCTATTTCAGGTGCCATGTGTAGTGGCTGATTCTACCATCTAATAAGTCCTCTTCCCGTCGCAACACTCCATATTGCACACATCCCATGGCTTGGAATTCTGAAACATCAAGTCTTATCGCCCATTGCGTACTATCTCACCCAAAACCCAATCCATGGAACGAGGATCTTTGTAAGCTTCCCCTTGTACATCTCAAAATCAAAAAATCCAAAAACATCAAAAAATCAAAAATCCAAAAACATCGCAAAATAAAAAATCCAAAAAACAATACAAAATCATCAAAAATCCAAAAACAAATGCAACATCACCCTCACACATCGATTGCTCCAAATCCATCAATCCTCATCACATCCATCCTAAACCATTCCCACATCATCAAGTCATACCAGAACTACATATTCATTTCGCCCACATAGGGTATGTAGGCAGTCTGGAATACGAAGGATGTTTCCAGTACTCAGGTACATAAGATGCATCCATCCAACCTGTTTGGATGGCCCCCACTCACTGAGCTTACTAGACCCATTATATGATACACACGCTAAGTATACACTTCAAACATGGTCCCTAACGAAAAAATCATCAATCAACATACCAATTATAATCCTACACCTGGCCAAACTATTCTTTTGTCCATCTTCCAAAAATTTTCCAATCAAATCCAACTGATCTGCGTCCTAGGATATATCTTTCCCACAATGGACAAAAATCTGTCATTGTATCATCACGTCTCTTGGCAAGAGCACACAAAGGCTATTTGTATCTTTTTGGTCGGTCTTTTTGATTATTGATTTTTATCTTTCTTGTCTCACTCTCGATCATCTCCAAAGCTACCTTGATCTCATTATATCATGGTAAGTAGAGGACAACACCTAGAGTAGACAAGGTCATTGTTTCTGTATGCTGTGCTTGTGGGTTGGTTTCATTACTCCAAGAATAGTATTCATATCTTGAAGCCCAGGTCGGTTCTAGTACGACGTGCCTCATTTGTATATACATGCATCAAATGCCTTATATGCACTATGGACACTCGTCGCTATGAGTCCCCTTCCCAAGGAATGCAAGCTTATACTACCTTGGGCACGCATGAAGTCAACCTATTGTTTGTAGGTCTAGTCCATGCAATCGTGGGATATATATCATCACCTAGGCCATTTCATACCTTTGTGAATTGTATCCTACATTGCTATAGTAAACTAAGAAATGCTCTCAATTAATCTTATGCAACTATTGTTACTAGCTCAAAATCACCATCTTAATCACTCATTCAACTATACCATCTTGGCCTAGATTTGATAATCACTCACCCCCCAACCTATCCAATCCCCTTGCTACTCCCATTCCCCCACCGTATCTCCACTTAACACATCCTGAACCAAAGTAAATCCCCCCTCAATGATGTGGTGTCATATGACCTAACAATTCTCTCATATACCCACCCCCATCGTCTAGATGCTCCCAATCCTATCCATACACCCATCCATACACCCAATCCTCTCTCCACCTGGTCCCCTTTCACACAGCCCCATCACTCAGGGTCAAACAAAGAACATCATGTGTATCAAGACTTGATTATCTCACATATCACCCACTTTGCATCTCACCTAGCATCTCCCATATCATCACATATCAGTTGCATAATCATTAAGGTTCATTTTAATCCTTTAAGTTGCATATCACCTCATTTAGGTTAATCTTAGAATCATTTTAGATTGCATATCATCTCATTTAGGTTCATTTTTTAAGTTGCATAATCATTTAGGTTCATTTTAATCCTTTAGGTTGCATAATCATTTAGGTTCTTTTTAATCCTTTAAGTTGTATCATCTCATTTAGGTTCATTTTAGATTTTTTTAAGTTGCATATCATCTCATTAGGTTCATTTTTCATTTAGTTACACATTATACAAAAACATTCCAAATCATATCATACTCATTTAAGTTTGTCATCACATAGGTGCATTTTAAATCTGTATCATCACATTGCATCATCTCATAACACATGTAGTTACATTACATCATCACAATCATAATCATTTAACTACATTTAACAAACATTTAACTGCATATCCATATTTCCATACATAACAGGTGTTTAGTTAGATAAACATACATTTCCATTTGCATCACATTTTTGACATCTATAATAAATGTTTATTTGCATTGTACATCATATAGTCCATAGATCACAAACCATACATATATCAAAATAAGTAAACTCTCATTGCATCCATCATAAGTACATCCATAACATCAAAAATAAAATTGAATAAACACAACCATCCATAACATATTAATCCATAAAGCATACTGCATCCATCAACATAGGCATCATCATAATCCTAATAGAGCATCATAAACAAACACATAGATCATCAAAAAGCATCATATCATATATAATCACTGCAAAAAATGTACATCGCTCATATACATCAAAAAATATAAAGTCCTGATACAATGCCTCTAAGGGATAACACGATACAATGTCACATAGATGATCCTCTCTTTGACGGAGTCGGGGATCCTGACCTTGGTGGTGCTTGCAGTCCTGCGGGTGGCTGCGGCTATACCTGCACCTGTGGAACCTACTGGGGCACGTACAAGGGAGGAGGCATCGTCTGCTAGACAGACTAGACAGATCTAGATCTGTGTGACCTAGATGCCCTCGACCCACTGACCTGGCTATAGCTTAGTGCCCGTTGCTCTGCTGGCACTACCGCATAATAGAGGCCCCGATAATACTCCAACCGTGCTCTGGCCTCGGTCAAATCCCCCTAAACCTAAGTCAGCTATCCCTGTAACTGATATGACTGTGTCTGTGCCTAGGACAACTGAGTCTGCATCACTGTCAACACTAGGGCCATACCAGTACCAGAAGTTTGCAATGCAGTCTCTTCCCGCTATGCTCTCGCAAGTGCCACATCCCACTCTCTGGTCAAAACCTCTATATCACCCTAATCCTGGGCTAACTGTGCCTACAAGGTAGGCACCTATCCATCTGATCCATCTAACAATGCTAATGCCCCCTACAACTGAACCAACCTGGCCTCCCAGTTCTCCAATGCCTCCTGTAGGCTGGCCACCTGTGCTCGTAAGGTCTCCATCTCCTCCTCCTCACCCCAAGGCCACCGACGAGGTGTGAGCCTCTCAACCTCTGCCTCTCCAGCTGTCCTTGAGGGGCCTGCCTCTGCCTGCGGTCCTGCTACCTGCTATCTTATAACTAGCTGTTGCGCTACCTGTGGTGGGGGTAGATCACCCCTTTCCACCCTCGGCTGTCCCCCACAATGTCGAGGCCCTCTATGTTGTTGCCCTACTCTAACCTAAACCTGCTCAACAGGCACCTACTGTATAGGTACCTGCTGCCCCACCTAACCCTATCTAGTTGCTGCCACCGCTAGTACATCCATCAGCTACCCATGGCCCCCAATCACCCTCTCTTCTCCATCCCTCCCAACCTCCATGATGTAATCTGTGACGATCTCCTCACCCTCCTCTAGGAAATCATCTCCATCAGAGTCATCATCCCCATCATCATCTGAATCATCATCTTCTGAGCCTGCTACCTCCTCCATGGGTACTGCCTCGGTCAGATCCGTAAATGGAGTTGGCCGCCACATCTGCCACCATATATCGTATGCAGGGGTAGTGCCTACATCCCTGACTGTGCTCTGTCAATCCCACCGCACTGGCCGTAAGGCTACAAAATCATCCAGCGTGACCTGTGTCTGTATGGCTACAGGCTAGAAGTGCGCATCACGCGAGGTCCATGCGAAGATAGCCATCTGTTGCGGAGTATCCTGCCGCAACCCGAATTGTCGCATCACCTGTGATGGCAGGTACATGTCTATGGTGTGGTTTCCTCGACCCATCAGGTATCGCTGCTGAAATGTAAACAACATGTGGATATCATCGTTAGGTCATGGCTCCACTTTGATGTAGGGTTGCTAGGTCACCCTAATAACATCATCTAGCATCCACCTCCAATAACACACCTGTCTAGTATAGGTGTACTCAGCATCCCGGTATAAAAACACAAATGCCTCAAAAGGATGACGATAGTACTCGCACGTTGGCCATGTAACTATGATGTGCTCCCAAATCCACACATGTAGCAGAGTCACGCCAGCTAACAACGCTGAATCATGGAGATAAATAACTATGTGCATCTTGTAATATAGCTGCCCCAACATCGCTGGTCCCCAGGTATACATGGTCTCATCCTTGACCATCCCCTCGATCATCTCTCCCCAGCCAACTAGGAAACCCCTACCACGCCTATCAGGCATCACCACACCACCAATCAAATCATACAAGAATAAGGCAAAGGGATCTGCACCCACAGCCAATGTCCCCTCGTAGCTCATCTCTCGACCATCTACTGATAGCACAATGTGGTCCTCGCCAAACACTCTAATCAGGGCCCTTCGTCCCCTCCTCGTGTCGTACCTCACTCGCCAGCTGCGAATAGGTAACTTGAGGATGCGATAAACATCCTGAAGTGTGATGGTGATCTCTCTGGTCGGCAACAAAAAGGTACATGTCTTCAAACGGTACTGCTCTATGACCACTATCATCAGAGCTCTATGAGCTCATAGAACTGGCATCGACACCACTATCAGAAGACCCAATCTAGCCAGTCGAGCCCGCACAGCATCATTAAACTGATCAAACAGTTCAATCACAGATGGCATGCGTCGCTCCCATGAATATACTATAAACAACATCGTATCCTGCATCCACAACTTTTTGGTTAGATATAGACCCTAGCTTTTTTCCAAAACACCCCCTTTCTTCTAATGTTGAAAGCCCAAATCATTTGTTGCCAACACACTCCATGCTTAGTGCTGTTTTACAAATAGTGCTACTATTTTCTTTAAATGGCGCTATTAAAAATTATAGTGCCACTACGTAATATACTTTGCGCCACTCTAGAATATAGCGCCACTGCGCACACTACTTAGCACCATTTCATACAATGGCATTACTCTGCCACTTGGCGCTATTTTAAGGAATAACACCAATTCCCCATATTGCGCACATTCACAATATTGCGCTAATCCTGATTTTCGCTCTAAAACTAAGCATAGCACTGCTATTCTAAATAGCGCTATTCCAAAATATAGCGCTACTCTAACACCTATTTGGTGCTAAAATGCTAAAATCCCATTCTTCTAAGACATTGTGCTACTTCAGAAGATAGCACTAAAACACTAGGTAAATGGCGACAAACCGCCCTAATGCTACCCTGGCGGATAGCGCTAATCTAGAGAATTGCGCTAATCCTCCCTATCCTTCGCGCTAAGCGATCTAACCCCAATTCCCGAACCCTAAAAAACAACAAAGACGAAAAAATGGAAAAGCCAGCATTAAACCCTACCTAGGGTCCAGCCTCCGGTGCCCGGCCAAATGATTGGAACTGCTCTGAGATGTGTCGAAGTCAAGGGAACTGGGGGTTGCGCTCTACCATCTCTCTTTTGCTCCTTTTTCTCCAAAGTCAAAGTGTGCAAATGTGGCACTCTATGGGCCCACTTTCCCTAATATAGTGGGCCATGTCATTCTTCCACCCCCTCTTTTTCCCTCCAGGGTGCAGATCTCAACCTTTTTCCTCCATTTTTCTTCCTGTCATCTTCTTTTTCCGTCCCCATCCAACTTTCACTCCCGTCACGTCCTTTTGAGAACTCGGCCATAAAATTTTATTTTTTCCCACCGACCTCTCAAGGGGGTATCCCTTACCCATCTTATTCCTTCCCTGCAGCTGGGGCATATTTTTCTTCGACCTGACGCCATTTCCCTCCTAGGTCCTAACACCACGTCAAAGAGGGACAAATGTAGACACCTAAAAATGTCTTGACCACCAAATCGACTCCTGACATCCCTAAATACATCAATTTCCCTTCTATTCAATTAATTAAATTTTTATTTAATTAATTATCCCTTCATCGTCTAATTTTTCATCATTTTATCCCCAACCATTGAATTAATTTTATTAATTCAATAGTCCAAACCTTAGCCAATTGATTTAATAAATATGCAATATTTATTTAATCAATTTCCCTCTCCTCACTAAATCTAATTAATTAGCTAAATCATGTTTAACTAATTAATTCAGCCTATTAATTAACCTATCCCTACCCTAGACAATTAAATAGCTATTATTTAATTACCTATCCTAGCCTACCTCATTCTAGCCCTAGGGTTAATTAAAATAAAACCTATATTTAATTAATCTTAACCTCTCATTTAGGTGGTCAAACCTAATTTAACACCCTTCCCCACATCCTCTAAATAAAAAATTGAAATAAATCTACATAAGTCAATTTTTATTTTAAAACATCCCACATCACAATTAATTCCTCTTACATCCCCATACCTCATTTATCTCCACTTATCCCCAAATAAATTTTTAATTTATTTTACATTCCCCATATGAATCTTTAATTCAAAAATAATCCCTCACATCCATACTCATTTAATTCCTCCTTTCCCCAAAATGAATAAAAGATTCACTTTTATTCATAGCCCTCCATTCCTCCAAGATCTAATCTAGGCTCTCCACATTACTTTTATCCTCCACCATTGATCTCCCAAATTAATCTCCACCTTTGGATCAAAATCCCTTCCAAAAATCTATAAATACAACATCCCTCAACCCATTTGAGGATCCAATCTTTAAGTAATGTTACCATGTCTAAATGTCCACTTGAGCTAGAATTATGAGTTACATAATTAGGATAGCATTTCACATTGAATCACTTATCTAGGGATTATCATGTCTTAGGAGCTCTTGGGTGCAAGCTCTCCTCTCCTTTGATGAGATTGGGTTTTCATGTTTGAGGTATAACTATTTGTTTTCTTATGCATTTGGTTTGTATTTTGACTTCAATTTGATTTCCTAATCTACACCTATAGATAAACACTCAGCCTCATTTTAGAGGGAAAGCATTCAAATATCAAATCTTGGCAACACATGAAAATTGTGCATCTATAGCAAATATAAGCCACCGGTGGTAGTAGTGTGAGGCACTTCAATTCAAGATCAAGGTGCTGCAAGTGACAAGGAGGCTCTACCAAATAAAGAGTTTTAGTCCATCAAATAAGAGGTGTAGCATTTCAGGGTAGTTTATCAAGAATATGAGGATGGGCAGCCAACTTTCGAAACAACAAACTCAAAATGAAGGCATTAAGCTAGGAAATACAGGCAGAGTTAAAGATAAGCTTCAGATAAAAGTATGGCATAAGATACTTGAAATCAACATTGCCATCAATCCAAGCCGCACCCAGATCAAATGAAGAGGCTCAGTTAGTTATGACTTCTAAGATTGAAGATCACATCCATTAATAGTAGCATAGCAATGAGGCACAAACCTTATACTGCAAATGTGAAGTCTCACTTAGCTAAAACGTTCAAGCACAAGCTCAGCTTATCAAGTGTGAGGCGATATAAAATCTCAGATTTAAAAACTCCAGCTATCAAAGGATAAAGAGCATATATGAAATGGTGCACTGCCTACAAGAGGATATGGCGTATGTGTTCCAAAGAAGGTAATCATATAGGAATGTGAGGCACTTCAATTCAAGAGTCAATGCTCAATCAAGATCATTGTGTACGGTGCAACTTGTACAAAGAAGGCCCTAAAGCAATTGTCAGATGCATGATGAAGATCACAATGCTATCAAATCACCACTATAATTAAAAGCACTGTCTAATGAGAGGCACCATATAAATGAAGCGTATAACAAATGAAGGATTGACTGCTAGTATAAAAAGAAAGACTTGACCAGCCAATAGAAATAATGATGGTGTTGCATAAAGGATATTTCACTATTTTAAAAGAGACTCGTGCCTGAAGCTTGACTGGATTCAATGTAGTTTATTTTAAACCATGGTCTATAACAAGTGGTGCTAGGAATCATGGCATCCTTAGTCATTGATGGAGCCAGTAAAGAAACTCACCACTTCAAGTTTGAGCTAGCTATACACTCTAACCATGATGCTATGAAATGATGGCACAACATGTGGATGTGATGAAGGTGCAGAGTAAATAAATGGTGGAAAGCCATACATAGAAGGTACATTTCAAAGAAATGGCATTGGTAAATCTGAGGTGCAGCCTTAAGGCTGTGACCATATGAAAAATCTTTGTCAATGATGATGAAGACACAGAGAAAATAAATGGTGCATCGCACAAAAATGTGAAAAATGCAGAGTAATGGTTCGTGATGCAGAAAGACACAGCCACCATCAGATCTAAGAACACATCAATGGTTCGGATGCAAACGCAAAGAAATAAGCGAAGGCAACCACATGGGAACAACAGAGTTAAAGAGACAGCTCAAAGAGACTCTCAGAGAGCACCACGTGGAAACAACGTTGAAGAGGAGGAAAAGAAATAAGTAGAGGTCACCACGTGGTTGAACCTGTGCACAGATAAATAAAATATCTTGTTTATGCATAAAATGATGTGATGAGAGTCAAATAAAGGCTGAGTAAATATAATGAAGAGTCTCATTTTATTAAAAATGGTGGGCCTATTATATAAAGATAAATGCTTTATTTAATCAAAGGGGAAGAGTCAAGCTTAGTTTTTAAAATGCCACGGGAAGTGAAAAGTAAAAACTAGTTTTAAATAAAGATTAAAATCTTTATTAAAGTTAAAACATATAAATTTGTGGGTCCCTCCAGCTAAGGAAGTTTATGAAGCAAGTCACAGTAAATAATAAAGTGATAGCTTTATTAAAATAATATATTCATTTGACTCTTCACCGTGAATAAAAGAGATGAAACCCTAAATGAATGTGCAGCCTCTTTATTTTTCATGAGCAAGTTACATGATAGTAAAAGAAAGGAAGCAGCTGGAGATTTTATTTTCTCATGCAGGCTAAAATGGAAGAAATATTTTCCAGCTAGTTTCAGTTGTATTTCCCAAATTTAGTGCCAGATTTTACGGACAGTTAGAGATATTTTGACAGTTGGAAAAGATTTCCAGTTACAGAGATCTTCGGGCTTTGGTTTTTTGGGTTATAAAAAGGCAGGTCGAGGTACACAAATGATAGTTCCATAGTTCTACAGAGTTCCACATATTTTTTAGATCAGAGAGTTTTTAGAGCAACATATAGATGTTTTATTCTTTGCCTTAGCAGTTCTTTTCTTTCATGAGAATGTAACATTTTTTTTGTAGAGCAAATCTTCAGCCTCTGTAACTTGTTACCATTAAAATAATGAGAATGTTGTTTTGTGCATATCTGAATGCCTCTGTTTTCTTATTTCTAATTTCTCTATTTCTTTTGCCTTTGTTAAAATCTGTTTACAAAATGGGTTTAATCATGCATATCTGCTCTTTATCTTCTAGTTAAATCTTTCAAGGTTTGACACTGTGCTATGTTAAGTTTTAAATCCGATGTATCGCCTTAGATCTAGGCATTTATTTCTACAAAATCTCATTTTCTTTTTAATCTTTTCACAAAACCCCACTGAAAGAATTGAAGAGCAAGCTTCCCTAAAATTTGGAGGTTGTTTCTGGGGTCAATCCCACATCTCAAAAACTTCCCATGTTGTTGCTGGATTAAACCCACAGATTTATGCATCAACAATTTTTGGCACGCCCGGTGGGACTGGAATCAAAGACTTGAGTCTTTGTTTTCAGTGAATCTTTGCCCTATATTTTATGGTTTTGATGGAAAATCACAGAAAGATCTACTCATGGGAGCATGAATCATCCATCTGGCAACTCTATTGTTGAATCTTTCTTAGATCTTTGCACTTGCAGACCATGGCAGCCACTGGTATCTATATGGATTTGAATATTCAGAGGGACCTACCTTTTGTGACTTGGGATTCAAGTCCTCTTGTTCTTCAGCAGTAGGGTCAAGTTCCTAACACAGCATGGAAGGCACTACCTCACTTTCTTGGAGATGGCTCAATTTCTCCTGTGGATCACATTCAAGATGTTGCAAGTTTATGTACTGTTCACAATGTCACAACTGAGAATCATGCTTTTCTATTACTTGCATCTTCTCTCAAAGACAAAGCAAAAGAGTGGTACAGAAGCTTGCAGCCTAGTCTGATCATTGGATGGGATCAGCTAGGAGGGCTCATCTATGATCAGTTCAAAGACATGATGGATGTCAGCACTCTTACTCAGAACCTCATCACCATCAAAAGGCATCCAATGGAACCCATACATGATTTCAATTCAAGATTTGACAAGGTATGGAAGAAATTCTCTGTTGATATCAGGCCTCCTCTAGTCTTTGCATTCTTGTATTATTTAAAGGTCTTAGACCTAGAGACCTCTATCACAATACAAGCCCTAGGAGGTGAAACTTTACCCCAATCATATGATCTTGTCATTAAGGCTGAGAGTAACCTCATAGTCACTGGTAAATTGTCTCCTCTACCCTTAAAATAACTGATTCATATAGATAACTTGTCTCAGACTCTTTCTTGCAACCAAATGCATATAGATTTTAATCCACCCACCCTCCCTGCTGATTTGCCAAATCACGAGGAGATGAGTGCAGTCAAAGAACTTATAAAAACCCTCTCCTGTGAGCTAAATGAGTTAAAAGATCAAAACCTGTACCATGTTGATATATGTTTAATGCCGCAAGATCCTTATGATCAGCCATACCAGTGTGGTCAGATTATAGAAGAAATCCTTCCTCATAACAAGGCACTGCTCCACTATCTTGAAAATCATGCATTACAAGGCTTTGTAGCTACAAATCAGTCCATAGAAGCCATGGACCAGGTTCTTTGTCACTTTGACATCTAAGAAGAATTAAGTTTCAAGAATCAAATTACAAGCAAGAAAGTGGCTCCTGTGTGTCCTTCTGGTTACCAGCATCATGCATATGTGGCAAAGTGTGATTCAGAGTTACTGTCAAATTTTAAATCAGACTCAAAAGATATTTATGAGGCGATGCTTCCAGAAGCTGAAAAGTACTTCAAGAAGGGCTTTGAAGCTGAAAAGTACTGGGTTCATAGTGATGTTGCATCTGTATCTCATTTTGAGGAGGAGGATGCAAATGACATTATACCAGAATCTACAAAGGTGGATTGTCTTTATTTCTATAATGAAGTTTCACATTTTGAAGAAGACACCACAGAAATGCATGATGAGGATTTGTTCTCACTTTTTCAACAAGGCTATCAGCTGCTAGATGCAGAAGATCCTATCATTGAACATTTGAATGGTTACTTTGCAAAGCCTCTTGTAGCAAATTATGAAGAAGATTTTAAAGAAAAGGTAGATCAAAGAGATGATCTGTTTTCTATTCTTGCAAATGGTTATTGTCTTCTTTTTTATGAAGATTCACAATGACAAGATGATGAGATCCAAAGAGATATATGCCATAGTGTAGAGTCACATACAATGTGACATGTTGAGTCATATTCTACACCTTTCTTCTTGCAAGAGGGAATTCTGATCAGGTTCAAGACCCTTATTGGTTGTTCTGTCACCTGTAAGCCTAGCCTGGACACTTTCATGAGTCATCAACCTATTCAAAGGCCAACAAAAGAGGTCACTGATGGGGTATTATTGATAGAAATTTTCAAATGGAAGCAAGGGTATGAACTCTGACAATTGATGTTCCCTCCCTACCCTCTACTGAAGCAGGCACAATATGCAAATAAACCTGATTGGTGCTGTGATGACAACGAAGACCCTCTAGAGAAAAGGAAATCGAAAAGGTACAAGTTTCTATTATACTTTTTCATGTATTTCATCTGGTTAGTTATCAGTGTAATGTGGATTCAATGGAGAAGCATCATCAGACATGGCAGTTATTTTACCACTCCCGTGAATGGGCATGTCCCTGTGTGTTTTATTTGTCAGTAATTAGATTCAATATTCAGAATAAGCTACAACAGTAGCCTTAGTTTCATATTCAGTCAGTTTGCCTTCAATAAATATCGGTTGCTACTATGACAATCTAGTCAGTCTCAATGGTTCATCATGTCCTAGAATGAAGATTAGTTATGTGGTTCAACCTCTCTCATATCCTAGATTCAGTGGTTAGTTTCAGTTATGGTTACTTGGTTTTAGTTGATGAGTGTGTTTTCAGTAGTGTTTCAGATTCAGACTCAGAGGCTTTTTGGGTAGTTTAGTATCAATTTTCTTGCATAAGCATTGGTTGCAGATCTATTTTTAGTTGTATGGGTTTTCTGGTTCAGCTTGAATATTGACTCTTTGCCCAATGAACAAGGCATTAACCTACGAATCAAGAGATTTTGGAGTTCAGTGAGCAGGCTCACTCTCCCAGCCAGTCACCAAGAATTGGTTATGAAATTTTCACACCATTCAAAAACTTCTGATTACAAGGATGTCCTAGTTTCAGATTGTTTCATAAGTTTCAGAGAAGATACAAAGGTATGATACCTATAGATAAACACTCAGCCTCACTTTAGAGGGGAACACATTCAAATATTAAAGCTCGACAACACATGAAAATTGTGCATCTATAGCAAATATAAGCCACCGGTGGTAGCAATGTGAGGCACTTCAATTCAAGATCAAGGCATTGCAAGTGACAAGGAGGCTCTAACAAATAAAGAGTTTCAGTCCATCAAATAAGAAGTGTAGCATTTCAGGGTAGTTGTATCAGGAATATGAGGATGGGCAGCCAACTTTCAAAACAACAAACTCAAAATGAAAGCATTAAGCTAGGAAATATGGGCAGAGTTAAAGACAAGTTGGGTGTGTGCAAGAAGTTGTGTACACTTTTTGGCCAAAAAGTGGAAGTGTTTTCCCTGATTTTTAGAATTTGTCACATTTGACCTAAAAATTTGAAGCACTTAAATGTGAAATCTTAGAAAAAGTCACTATACATGAAATGTAGTACTTGGAGTCTAGTTTCCAAATATGTAATTTTTTTCAATACCCAGATGATAGAAATTAATTTTGAATAGGCGTTTCTAAAAACCACTGTTTAAAAGTCACTTTTTTTTACTATACCATGTACGTGTACGTCATCCATATTTTGACCTAAATAATCATATTTTTCTAAATCCTTTTGGGAAAAGATTTGTAACTCACTGAAGCACGTTTTCCATATTTTTTTGTAATTTTTTATTGAATATATTTTTTTTATTAATTTTTTATTTGTCATTTTTGGTCTTTTAAAAAATCATCGTGTACATCATGCATAAAATAACCTAAACTTAACATTTTAAATTTAAAAAAAAAAAATTGAAAAGAATTATCTAAAGTACGTTTTCGTACAATTTTTTTTACAAAAGAATATTTTAATAAAAAAGTTATTAAAATACTAAAAAACCTTGATAATTCAAGTTTATGGACGTGTTTCATCAGAAACTAATTAAAAAATAGAAAAAATAATCCAATTCTAAAAAAAATTATATATTTGGAATCTACATTGTCTCATCTATAATGGGTTTTAATTTCGTCAAAACATTTTACACAATAGACCTTCAAATATATGCCCAAAGTCACTATTTTGTTGTGACATTGATAGGACCTTCAAGTTGCAGGTCAAACTAGGTACAAAGGTCAGGTTCGAGTCCCCAAAGCATTTCCCGAACCGGGTTACAAAGCAAAACTCAAGCTTAAAATTTAAATTTTAAATAACGGGATCCCATTTCTTACTCTATTAGTACAAAAGAAAACGGGATCCCATTTAGTATTTGTACTTTTTTAAAATAAGACTATGACTGTCAGCCCTACAACTTACTCTGTATGGACGATAGCGACATTTGCAGCATTCTCTACCAGCTTTTTTCTTCTGTAGGTCCATCAACTTGGGATATTGTTTGAATTTTGATAGGAGCCATCATTGAGACATTGTTTGAGTGAATTTTTTTTGAATTGCTACTTGTTTGAAGGACTTGAACAAAGAAGGAAGGCTTTCAAGTTTTTGACATTCATTTGTACATACTTCATAAATTTTTAATCATAGGATCACAAAGTTGTAATAAAAGGAAAGATAGGAAGCTATTGATCCCTGAAGAAATTAAAGCAAACAGAGAGAGAAGGAGGCAAAAAGACAAAGAGATAGAATAATAAAGATTCAATCAATGAATAATGCTGAAGCATCCAATTCTATAATTATTGAAGATAAAAACATTGAGGAGACCATGGATGTAGACGATGCAAATTTACAAGAGGTGAATGTGAAAACTAATACGATTATACAAACTACTCCTAGTATGTCTTCAAATCTCTCTTTCAATGCTATGGAGAATGTTTCAATAGGCACAAATATAGGTACTTCTTCAAATCCACCTTTGAATGAAATAGAAATGGTGTTGATAGGATATTAAAAACAAGCTTGGTATAACAATGTTGAGATTGATAATATTCGTAGAGATCAAGATTTGAAACAAATTGTTGTTGAAAATGAAAATGAAAATATTTTTGTTGAAAATAAAAATGAAAACCGTTTTATTGTTGAAAATGAAAAGGAAAATCCTTTTGTTGAAAATAAAATTGAAAACCATTTTATTGTTGAAAATGAAAATGAAAATCCTTTCGTTGAAAATGAAAATTAAAATTGTTTTGTTGTTGAAAATGAAAACGAAAATCCTTTTGTTGAAAATGAAAATGAAAACCGTTTTGTTGTTGAAAATGAAAATTGTTTTGAAGTTGAAAATGAAAATGAAAACTATTTTGTTGTTGAAAATCAAAATCATTTTGAAGTTGAAAATGAAAATGAAAATCTAGGATGTTATGTTGAAAATGAGATTTTTTTTAAAAAGAATTGAAAGAGATGTTTTGGATAATCTTCCTGGTAAAATTTCTTGGAGACAAATAAGAACACATGCCAATAGATTATACAAGGAATTTTTTTATCGTAAAAAAACTATCATTTCAATGTCAACTAATGATGCAATTAATGAGAATGTGGAAAATGAGAAAAGTAATGAAAATGTTAGGCAGTTTTGTTAAACCAAGAAGAAAAGATCAATCACTAAAACATGCTATGTCTATTGTTGCTAGTGTCATTGAGTCTATTGGAAATAATAGTTGATCCAAAGATAAGAATGCAACAAGATGAGCTATAACAACTGCTATAGTTAATAAATCAACTTTGAATAGAAGAATGGTAATCAATATTATTAGAATTCTAAAAATACATCCTAAAACATTGGTAAGAGCGGAAAAAAAAAGAGAAAGTATAGAAAATGATCCAATTAACCAATGTTAGAATTTTAGTGGTCGACTCCCGAGAACTGACATGAAACTGAATGTTGAAATCAAATCTTTGATCAAAAAATATTGGCATGATAATACTAGGGTATCATTTAATGTTAGAAATGTTTTAAAATTAAGAGTGGGGTCCAAAGTTTACAATCCTCATCCAAAACACCTATTAGATACAATGCAAATTGAATTTTATAGAAAATTTTGTGGTGAATTAGTGTTACCTGGTAATATTAGAATAAGTCAAAGATCTTTTGAAAAATGCAAACCATGGTATTTAAATATTAATAAGCAATGAATATCTTGTTGTTGTAAAATGCATGTTCAATTTCATTATTATTATGATGTGTTTCGATATATACGTTGTACTTTACATAGTAACATGATTATATAGGAATGTGATATTAATATGCCACCTGAAGCAATAAAAGAGTTTATATCAAGTTTGTTCTGTGAAAGATCTAATGAAAAATCATTTTATTTAAGTTCATGTATTTCTGGATAATACACTAGTTGTGGCAATTTTTCTTTGTTAAGAGTTTGTATGCATGAAAGTGTTGAAAATAATTTTGGACAACAATTAGTGGATGTTAAAAGATTTAAGAATGTTGAATATTCTTTAAAATATAGAAAATTTGGAAAGCGTTATGATTTAATTACAGAAAAGGTTAGTGTGCATGCATTCATATCAGAATTTAAGAGTAAAATTGTACCAAAATATTTCAAGTACTCTCAACAAGCTCGATGGCTTGATGGATAGTTTTGTGAATGTAGAAACACATTTCTAGTTGGTACTATACTATCACTGGTTGATTTTGCAGAAAACTATACTTTAGCTCCGCAAGAGGAAATTCAATCACAATATTACAATTCAGTGTAGGTTGCTATGTTTGTTCATATTGATTATAGACATGCAGATGATAACACAGAGAATAATAGAAAAGTTTTGAGGGAGTATCATTTCTATTTGAGTGACAAACGGTTACACTCATCAGAGTTTGTTTAATATTGTTTCAATATATTTTATATAAATTTAAGAGAAGGAGAATTCCAAATGACAGAACATCTTATATGGTCAGATAATTGTATGGGGCAGTTCAAGAATGCTTGAATGTTATGTTTGTTAAGTAGGGTTCACAAGGAGAATAATGCCCAACATATGTGGAATTTTTTTGAAACTGGACATGGTAAAGAATAACATGATGGAGCTGGTGTGTGTGTTAAAAGAATTCTTGCTAGACAACAATTGAAATTTGAGGATGCAGTAAAATTTAAAGATGCATGTGGGATTGTAGATTGGTGCAATACAAGATTATGTACACCTGAATCAAGTGAGTACTCTACAGTTCATCAATTCTTTTGGTTGGTTGAAGAAGAAAAAATTCTACCTAGGCTTGATTGCCAGACAATAAGTGGATCTACTAAATTGCATTCATTTATGAGTTAGAATGCAAGTACATGGACTATCTGGATAAGGGAGCTTGCATGTTTTTGTCAGTTTTGTATTTCAGGAGATTGGGAAGCATGTGAGAATACAGAATGGGTTGAAGAGTGGAAGCAAAGACCATTGACACTTGCACAAGAACACGATCAAAATGAAACAACAATTGAAGACAATGATCAACTATTTGCATCAGATGATTATGACTGTGTTTCAGACCTTGTACAAGAAGGTAATTTAATTCAAATTATTTCATTTTATTTCACTTCATTACTAATTTGTAGTGCTTTTATTTATTTATATGTGTACATATGAATGCATGTATGTTGATTGGTCAAAATTTATGGACATGTGCAAGTTATTGAATCAAAATTTGTTTGCAGGACATGTGTATGTTGTTGTTGCACCAAAGAAGAATGAAGAGGAAACACAATATTGGTTGGCTCATTGTGTGGAGACTAAACATAAGTTAACAGCACCTCGAGAAGATGATGATGGCTTTCCTTATCCAACAGGTTCGGTGATCCCCTTAAGACATCCCCTTAAACAAATTTTGATAACAAGTCTTTGATCCCCTTAAGTAAATTTTAAGAACTTCTTTGATCCCCTTAAGCAAATTTTAAGAATTTCTTTGATGATGGCTATCATTATCCAATAGGTTCAGTGGTGGTTGTTGGCACTTGGTTATGGAAATACCTAATAAGGAAGAATGGTTTTCTTGCATTCAAAGATTATGAAACACATAAGAAGATTATACACTACTCACATTTGGTGTTGGCAACAAATATAAAATTGAAGAGGTATCGTGGAAAACCTACAAATAAAGAGCTATCGATAATTTCTATGGAAGACCATGAGACAATCATCGATGCGTTGGAAAAAAGAGAGGATGGAGATGGTACAATGGAATAAGTAAATACAGGTAAATATAGTTAAATAGTTTTATATTGTTCTTTTAAATATATTAAATACATGTTTTGATATTTCTTGTGCATTATTAGTTGAAATTGATTTAAATTGTCCTTTTATATCCTTAGGCCATCATCACAAATTCATCACATACTTTGAAACAAAAACTTGAGAGGATGTAGATTAAACCTATATCTACACATGTGTGAGGCACTTGTAAATACAGGTACAAGTTGTGTATATCTAGATAGTTTTATATAAATTAAAATACATGTTTTGATGATATATTGATAAATTACTTGTATTATTTTTATATCAGGTGGCGTAAAGACCCGCTACATTCCCCACAAGTTTTAGATTTTCTTGAGATGGCATAACCACATTTTGTAAACATTATTTTGAGTTGGCATATATGTACTACACAATTACATTATTACACATTTTGTACACAAATTTGTATACATGTGTATGTACACAATTATACTCTACACTTTTATATATCAAAATTATTATTCTATATATTTTATTTGTTAAATGCGCATGTTTTTCTACTTTGAATTTACTTTAAATTTGGTTGCCTTGGGCAACTTCACCAAATTTTGAGAATTTAAGATGTCCCCTTAAGACATCCAAAAAGTTAGCATCTTTGTAGGTTAATTAATGACCAATTTGAAGTTGTTAATGGACCATAGTATCCTACACAGTTATGTTACTTCTACACTTCAAATCATAACAACTTGCTAGGAGGAAAGGATAATTAGTTGCCAAAATGGAAAATAAACATAATGTTAGATGAATATATTAGGTTAGTAATTTTCAATACATAGATACAACTCCATGCCTTAATGCTTTCTCTTTGAAATTTGTAATTTCTCCCTTCTAGATTCTAGTTAATGGTTCATTGTGTGGATGTTTTAGAGTTGTTGAATAGGTTTGCATCAATGAGGCCCAATCTTTTTTTATCTAAAACTATGGAAATGTATGGTGGAGATGTAAGATTAGTTTGAATTTTTCCTTTTAGCTAGTCATGTGAGTTTTTGAATTTATTTATTTGTGAGTTCAAGACATGATTTAAGATTTGATTTATTTTATTAGTGGAGATTAGACTAATTAATCAAATAGTAAGATTATTCAATTAATAAGTGGGGAAGGTGTAGGAAATTAGTTTAATTAAATAAATATAATTTATTTAATTAATGGAAGGCATGTAAAAGGCTAATCCTAATTAATTAAATAAATATAATGTATCTAATTAAAGTATGCAAATGTGAGGTAGATTAAAGTATATAAATACCATGGATCTAAAAACATGTATACAAATGTCCTATATATCAAAGTACATGAACTACTCAAAATACATCATAATATGGGGGAATCCTATCTCCTTGCTAAGTGACCCTCAAAGTGACAACTATTGTACTAAGAATGATGAATGGATCCCTACAAAAATATACACATACATTAGAACATGAGCATTATAATAAAATTAGAACACATAGTTAATCTAATGTAACAATATACATAAATTATCACCTGATCACTACCATGATGTGAATCATGCATGTATATGTTCTCTCTATGTTAGCAATGATATGAAATTAACATATGTCACTACATCTAAGAGAGGGACTCAAAACTACATGGATATCACCTAATATATATTCATCAAGTCTAATAATATACATCATATCTAGAATTATGTAATTGATTAGTATTGGTCCTCAATTGCTTTCCTTTGGTAAGAAATAACCACAATGTCACCAATATACTTAAAACCTGGGGTAAATGTATGCATCCTTTCACCAATAAAATATCTAGGTTGAGGAAACTATCATCCTCAATGATGATCATATATGTCTCTATCACATACCCTACCATGCACTTTTCCCACATGGCTTGGTAAATATACATTATTTATGTTGAGACCCAAGTGCACCTTGACATACAAATTTTGTTGTGATTCAAATTACACATTTGAGATTTGGTTTTTATTTGGATAATGATCATGGGTAGCTACAAACCTAGGATATAATAATGGTTTCATATAGATTAAGAATAAATGATTGGTCTAGATGTTTAGTTAATAGATTCCAAAGTTTCATTATATTGGTCAATAATCTTTGGGTAGATCTATGATTTATGCTAGGGTTCAAAATGATGTTGAGGGTGTTAGTATCACTCCTGGGTCTAGATCCTTTGACCCATCTACCCTACACTTCATGAGCCTTTCTAAAATCAAAGTGAGGCATCCCTTTAGGATATTAAGTGCTTGCCTAATGATATAGTGATGGAAATTAACACTCTCCAAGTTCACTCTTTCTTGTGGAAGGGTAATGCTTTTACAATAATACTTGATATATTTTAATTATAACATTGTAATAGGGAAAACTGTACATACCTATGTCATTTTACCTTATGTCATTTTACCTTATGTTTTGGGCCTAGGGAAAACTCTTTTATGAATGAGAGCTCAAAAGGACTATAATTTATATAGTGTGATCAAGTCCAAAAAACATTCCTAAAAAAGCATCATGATCACACATCTCAAGATTTTACTCCATTCCATAAATAGTTTATAAATTCCCTCTTTATGTCAAACACACAAGTGTGGACCTAATCTCGATTAGGTTTGTGACTGTGGGTCTGAACCAGGCTGAAGTTTGAAGATTTAATTCAAATTCAAACTTTTCCCACCCCTTTACTAGCCATTATGAGCTTTAACTAAAGTGTGAATTGTGTGAAATTACTCATTAGGATGTTGTATTTAACAAATAATCCTAAGTGGAAATGGATCATCTAGGGGTTATCAGGAGGAGAATGCTAGAGTTTTATTAATAGAACAAATTTATTCTAAAGCATCATATTATCAAATAAATTATTAGAGCACATCATTTTAGGTCTACTTTTACTTCTTGTTTTCCACCTTCAAATCTTCTCTCAAAGACATTTAAAGTCATATTACTTTTACTCTTGTTTTCTACCTTCCAATCTTTGCTCAAAGTCATAAAGTCATATTTACTAATGATTTATATAGAAAACCTTGAAACTTTATTATCAAAGTTAATTATTACTTCAATAATTGTATTTATTTTTAAATTAATTATTTAATTACTAGAGTTAAAATAGTGGAAGTCTTTCATATTGACCATTACTTTTTAATATAAAAATGTGGTACATTTCCATTTACAACATAAATTTCATAGGGTTCTTGGTAATTTTTTGGTAGGTAAATTAGCTTAATAACCTAGACTATCTTTTCTAAATATAAACTTTGCATTTTTCAATATTTGACACATTATCCATTAATTTGATTGTTTTATAGGTAGATGAAATTGGAGAATGCATGATAGAACAAAAAAAGAATGCGGGATCATGTCTAGGGTAATCAACATCACTTTCAAAATTCCTAAAACAAAGGCATCTACAAGTGCTCTGGTGAAGGTTGTGAGATTGATTCCCAAGCCTAAGTAAATCTTATCTACACAAACTAAAAATAGAAAATTTAAAGATAAACTAGAAACTTTCATTAATTATGTCTCTTACTTTACCATGTGAGGAAAGAGAAGCTAGGGGAATGAATTACCTCACATAAAGAGTTCCTTGGTATTTTTAATGGTTAAAAATAGGATTTTAGCCATTATGGAAAGGACTTCATGTATTTGTGACTTGATTATGTTGGATGTTTTTTCTATACAATGGAAACATGCTTTTTCTAATTTTATTTTTTTCTAGTTTGGAGATTAATTGGTTATAAGTAGTTTATGTGTTTCTTTTGTTCTAGATTTTTGGTATCTAATATAATGTTTTCTATAGTTTTTGACAGATATACATGCATTCTCTAGAGCCTTCATATTAATAGCATGTTGTCCTGATTGTAGAGGTTTCTTTCTAGATGTAGTATTCTTCATGAGGTTTGATGAACATTAAAGATACATTACATGCAGCTTAATGAAAGCATCAAAGGAATTGGGTCTTGCTATTATATTATTGTGTTGTGCAATGATCAACTTTCAAGGCAAGTTGTATGCTAAGTATCACTTATCTCAATAGTTACTCATAAATTTATTACCATTAAATGTCCTACCATAGAATTGTAACATCAAAGAAAATTGTAACATCAACCATTTGAAATTGATAGACATTTTATTTTCTAAGTGTGGTTCTCAAAGAAAGGGTCTTTTGGATTCATTCTTTGTAATATATTATCCTCATACTAGTTTTCCCATGTCATAATGACTTATGCATATGAATTAGTTAAGGAATGTTTTGTCTAATAGTGGGGGATCATATAGGAAGATAATTTGTTTCATTTGAATAAACCTAGCAAAAATGTTAAATTTTCCACTAGACCATGAAGTATAGGACTACTAATATGTCTAAGAATGCTATGCATGGCATTTTATGAGTAGAGTATTAGTTATATTTATCATCTGATAAACCCTTTATGTATGATTATTATGATCCTAATAATATCAAACATTTTTTTTGTAAAAGTGATTTTGATAATATCAATCAATTGTATTTTTTCAAGGCTTTACCAATCCATGTACTAATATTAGTTGAAGACTGGCATGATATTATTATTTTTTGTCAAATATGTAAAGCTTTCATAGACTATGCATTGGGACTCAACCCCAAACTTAACTCTTAGGGTGTTGGGCCTTGTACTCAACAAAAATTGATTTCTAATAGATTTTTTTGTGAACCTAGTAACTTCACCAATAGATCAACTGACTCTTGACAAAAAAATATTATTATGAATCTCACTATTAAAGTCACTTTTGAGTTATAGTGTTTTACCCTTGTTAATTTTAAATTTAGAGCTTGTTATTACCATTTTAGCACATTTTAATACTAGTGGAATATATAAGTTCAAAGTCATGTTGTGCATTTTTATATAGTTAAAGTACTTGCATGTTTGAAGTGTAAAACACATACAACAATGAAATAAAGTTTTGTATTCTAGAGACCATAAAATAGTGAAATGAAATAAAGTTTGTCCATGTTCAAAAAATATATAAAGTCCATGACAATACAACCCATGTTCAATAATATATATAAAGTCCATGACAAACAATATATAACATAGTCCATGAAATAGTCAAATTATGTAGCCCATGAAATAACCTATCACATACTATCTCTGTAATCAAGAGTCCTCTTCACACCATGTGAACTACCTAGATGACCTGAATCACTTTGTAGAAGAGAAAGATTTAGATGAAATCAAATGTAAGATGATTAAAAATGATTTAATGACAATTTTTAAATTTATAATTTATCATAAAATTAAATTACCGTGTGAGGCTGAGAGGCATGCTCTGGTGCACCTAGACCTATCTCTACACGCTCTGAATCAATCTATTTAATACAAGAGAAAGTTCAAGTTGAAATTAGATGTAAGACAATTTTAAAAATGATTTAATTCAATTTAATTTATAATTTATCATATTTAAATTATTATACCGTAAGAGGTTGTTGTGCATCCTCTATTCCAGGACTTGTCTCTATAGGCTTAGCTACATGACATGTCTCAAGCTATAAAAGAAAAAGAATTTTGCACACATGTCAACATATATATATCTATTGAAATTTACTTTAAGTTCACAATGTATATTTTAATTGACTTTAAATATAATCTAAATTTTAAATTATACCGTATCAGGCTACCCATCTCCTCTATCCTCTTGCTCTACATGTGTTGTGTGTTGATGAAACGTGTCACTGACAAGCTCCTACAAGGTCATTTCTAACTTAGCACATGTGTGTATAAATTAGGTTAAAACATATATATTCACTTGTGTACATAGGTCCTCAATTTTTGTTTTAATCTATTTAAAAGACTTGTACATATATTACACATAGACATAGATATATGTTTTTGAACAACCTAAAATGCAGTCGACTCCTGATATAAACTTGGATCATCCAAGTGTGCTGCAATGCCCATCCTTATTGTTGTGTCAACCTACATAGACATATATTTTTAATTTATATATTAAATAGTACATTCACGTTTTCAGATATAGTGAAATCAAAATAGAAAAATCTAAGTATATATAATTTTTTTAAAACAATATACATACTGTAAAAGTGTTATGTGAGATGCCCAATGATGGAGGAGCACTCGAGACACCCTCAGATGGAGGATTCAATGTGGAAGAACCCTAAACCAACATAAATATTTAATGTACATGTTCAAGACTTAATTACAAATTAAAATCAAGTAAATAAAATTATTTAAAATATAAATAATTCAAAATACCCCAAATGGGTGCCCGAGATGAATAGGTGTCGATGAAAAATTAAATTGATCAATGGTCTCTGTTACCATCATCTACACCAAACAATTCGATTGTTAAAATATTACAATTTAATTGATCTATATGTTGATTAAAAACACATGCTTAAAATTGTTATAAATTCAACATGTGTGTAACCTATATATACTTGTGTCGAATGATTAGTGGGATGATCCTTAGCAAATAGATAATCAACAAATGATTCACCCATATTATCAGATGATGCATGTATAGCTGAAGTGGGTGCAACTGCCTAATAAGGTCCATAACACAACTGATTGAAACTCGTACATGTATGAGGCATTGACACATGTGGAGTGGTACTAGGACCACTTCCATCATCAACTCCTCCATGGTCTCTAACCTGAGCTACCATCATAGAAGTCTGTTCATCTAGGCTACCTAAGAGTGCACTTAATGTGCCTAGTGTGGATACCACTGCACGATGCTGGAAGGGCAAAGGAATGGCAGCAACAGGAGGGTCAGTAAGAGGTTGAACATGAACGTGTAATTGGGGATCAACCCATGCCCCCAACCTCTATTGTGGCATGCCGCTACCAATACCCTAGAATGATCTAAAATTAAAGTAGTTGGGTTTCTTATTCATAACAAACTCTGCATATAATTTTCTCAAAAAATATAAAGGAACCTCACAATTAGCATGAGGTAGATAATCAAACACCATCCACCATCTATCCCAAAAATTGGTAGACATTCCTTCATGCCTACACCACCTGATTGATATTCTTTTCTTATTTGCAGGAATAGGTTCATTATTAATGGGATGTCTAAAATATTGCGCTAAATGACCTTTTGTGATTTTAAGATCCAAAATATCCTTATAGGAGAGGCCATCACCATAAAATTGGCGCCTCTCCTCTCTCCATTTCCAGAATCCATCAAAGTCTGAGTCAATAGACCTCATAGAATCTACAATGTTTTGCATCAAAGCTACAGAATTTACCACACGATGTGGCATGAATTGTTCATTGTGAATCGAATTCAATTTTTCTTGTATGGAATCCACATTTTCATTAATTATGGCTCGCAAGTGAGCCTGGTCAGTACCAGGTGGGGGTGGAGATGGGGCATCTGGAGGTGGGGGTGGGGTGGGGGTGGAGATGGTGTCTGATCATCTTGTGCATTGAGGAAGTCTGCAACATCAAAGTGAATATCATCCAGATTCATGATATATATAAAAACTATATGAACCTACATATATACATATAAACATACAAACTTGAGTACAAATTTAATTAAATCAAGAATATATATATAAATTATAAATAAACATATATGTACATGTTCAAAAATTATAAATTATAAATTTAAACTACATAAATTATATGTATGTTGCAAGAAATTACACTTGAAATAAATTTAAATTAAAAGTACAGATACATGTGCATGTACAAATTTCAAAATGTAAGAGCTAATATAGTGAACTATGTAATTTTCAAATTGAAGTTGGGATTTTCATTCAAGACCTAAATTTTGATTCTTATAGTGAGGGAGACAAGAAAGATCAATTTAATAATATACAGACAATCATGTTAGGTTCAATCAAATACTAGGACAGTCATGGGCATAAACTTGGGCATCTTTGTTTCAAGACTAGAGGTTTGTAAAAAAGGATTTGCATGCATATATATTATCAAGGTCACATGTTATGCTTATGAGATATCCTCTCATTCATCTTGTCACAACCCTCTCAACAGGACTAGAACCTATACTTGATTTTGTTATATATGACTATCATTATGGTGTTTGATCATAGGGTGTTTGGTATCAATATTATATTTCAATATGCAGGACTGTCATATCAAAAGATGCCTCTTAAGGACTCAGTAGCCAAGCATTGTATTGTCACAGTAGTTAGAGTATAGTAGTAGGGCTATTAGGACTACCATAATGAATTTGTTGTCAAGGTTTGTTATCATATGTTAGGTCTAAGGTTTCAATTTTGTTAATTTTTCTATGGAGTTGGCTATTGGTTTGATGTTAAGTACTCATTCTAGGAGATCCAACATTTCCTATGGCAAAGCTACAAATAGTTTGTAATGGTTTTGGATGAATTTCTCTAACTTTATGAGTATCAATAAGCTTGGTCAACAAACAATAGTCATGCTTGCATTGGTTTGAGCATTGGGTCAATCATGAATTCATAAATTGGACATGTGTTTGATTATGTGAAGATTTGAGTGAATCCTTACCATTTGATAGGAAAGAGGAAATCATCACGAACTTTAGTATCTTGTATAATGTTGTTATAACCATTAAGGACTGAACATTAATTGTTATTAAATTCCTAGATTGTTATGGACCTTTAAGATAGCCTTAAACCAATAACAGACTTGTCATGAGGGACAATGAAATTGTTGTTAAGATGTAAGACTCTAGAGATTCAATTGCATTATATTCATAATCAAAGAGACATAACCATGTGGTAATGATTAAATCTTCCACTTTTAAGATAGATGATGAGGTAAGAAGGTTATGATGCTTTGTTTAACTTGTGATTGTAGGGATGATCTAGCTAGAAAAAACATATTGGTTGATGGTGAACTAGCTTGATTTTGTTTCCTATTTCCTATTTGTAATTGTTGTTTTATAGTCACTTGACTCTTATGTGTGTTATTTAGCTTTAGACTAAGCCCATTTAATTAGTCTAAATATTCTTAATTTGCACTATCTTAACACTAGATGATTGTCCCAAACCTTAAGAACAATTTAAAACTCTATTTTACTATCAACATATATCAATGAAGGGTGAATGTTCAAATGCATCTATGCTATTGAATGATGTCATAGAAACCAATGGACTATCATACCACCTAAGTAGAATCATAATGAACATCTGCAAGACTATAACTAGACTTGGAAAACTACCTTGAGGTGGATATCTTGTGCATGCCACATGATCTGAAAACCTAAATTTGGTGAAGTTGCCTATGGCAACCAAATTTGATAATGGAGATAGGATTGACTACTAGTTGCCTACCTGACTAATCTAAGTATGAAGATGAATATATATTCTGACGATTTGTGATTTAAATTTAATGAAGAATTTGATGCTTTGTTTTTAACTTGTGATTGTAGGGATTCAATCTAGCTAGAAAAAGATATTAGTTGATGGTTCTATCTTGATTTTGTTTCCTATTTCCTATTTGCAAAATTATTGTTTTCTATTTAGTTGTTAGTCCCAACTCTTATGTGTGTTATTTAGCTTTAGACTAAGCCCATTTAATTAGTCTAAATAGTCTTAATTTGCACTATCTTAAGACTATGATTGTCCCAAACCTTAAGAACAATTTAAAACTCTATTTTACTATCAATATATATCAATGAAGGGTGAATGTTCAGATGCATCTATACTATTGAATGATGTCATATAAACCAATGGACTATCATACCACCTAGGTAGAATCATAATGAACATCTGCAAGACTATAACTAGACTTGGAAAACTACCTTGAGGTGGATATTTTGTGCATGCCACATGATCTAAAAACCTAAATTTGGTGAAGTTGCCTATGGCAACCAAATTTGATAATGGAGATAGGATTGACTACTAGTTGCCTACCTGACTAATCTGAGTATGAAGATGAATATATATTCTGATGATTTGTGATTTAAATTTAATGAAGAATTTGATGCTTTGTTTTTAACTTGTGATTGTAGGGATTCTATCTAGCTAGAAAAAGATATTAGTTGATGGTTCTAGCTTGATTTTGTTTCCTATTTCCTATTTGCAAAATTATTGTTTTCTATTTAGTTGTTAGTCCCAACTCTTATGTGTGTTATTTAGCTTCAGACTAAGCCCATTTAATTAGTCTAAATAGTCTTAATTTGCACTATCTTAATACTATGATTGTCACAAACCTTAAGAATAATTTAAAACTCTATTTTACTATCAATATATATCAATGAAGGGTGAATGTTCAGATGCATCTATGCTATTGAATGATGTCATCGAAACCAATGGACTATCATACTACCTAGGTAGAATCATAATGAAAATATGTAAGACTATAACTAGACTTGGAAAACTACCTTGAGGTGGATATCTTGTGCATGCCACATGATTTGAAAACCTAAATTTGGTGAAGTTGCCTATGGCAACCAAATTTGATAATGGAGATAGGATTGACTACTAGTTGCCTATGACTAATCTAAGTATGAAGATGAATATATTCTGATGATTTGTGATTTAAATTTAATGAAGAATTTGATGCTTTGTTTAACTTATGATTGTAGGGATTCAATCTAGCTAGAAAAAGATATTAGTTGATGGTTCTATCTTGATTTTGTTTCCTATTTCCTATTTGCAAAATTATTGTTGTCTATTTAGTTTTTGTCCGAACTCTTATGTGTGTTATTTAGCTTCAGACTAAGCCCATTTAATTAGTCTAAATAGTATTAATTTGCACTATCTTAACACTCACTTAGAGAAATAATTGGCACTAATAAGCATATTTTTTGTTCTTTCAATACTATTCTAGTGCATTTATTTGGCTCCAAGAACCAATAAGATCAAGGGTTAGATACTAGAAGCTTGCATGCATGATTGAAAATGCTTCTTTTCATGTTCCTACACAAACTTTTATCAAAGGTGGATTTTCTTCTTTCCTTAAGAAGTATATCAATCTAATTATATGCACAAAATTATGAAGTTAATTCGATGCATGTTCATCAAGAGTTGTATCAACAAATTCAAGAGTACATATGGATCATAGTGTTGGAGATCACAACAAGTGTTATTATCCTAGAAGATCTTATGTAGTAGTCTACTTCTACATATACAAGTTTCTGTTAGGAGAAAATATCTTTTGCCAAATTTGTATAGAGTTGTCTATAGTGTGTTGCAGGGTAATCAAATGATGTACGTCACAATTTAGAGGGTTGAGGGATAAGTTTGTGTTGAGTCTATAGGAGGTGTTTTCTTACATAGACCTCTCCATAATCTAGGTGTCTCCATGTCTAACTCAAATGTTTCAAGGGATATTATATGTGTCTCTAAAGTTACATTTGTTGGCTTGATTTCATTCTTGATTAGTTGGCTATCACAAAAACTGTAAAATCTTCGCAATTCTTGATTAGTTGGTTGTCTCTAAAGGTTTGATTATGAAGGAAGTGATAAAGGTTTTATTATGGTTTGTTGTAATTTTTTTACATGAGAGTTATCTATTCAATAATGCCTTTAAAATACAATGACATACATTAATACAAGTAAATTTTATAAAACCCATATATATATCATCCCAATGCTATATAAATTTTGATAGTTTGTTCAAAATCTCTCCTTTCATATGATACAGTCGTTTACAAATTTCAATTGTATTTTACAGCTAAAATGTCTAAATACAGCTATTCAACACTCAAATTGAAATCAAATTTTGACAGTTTGTTCAAAATCTCTCCTTTCATATGATACAGTATTTTCAAATTTTCAATTGTATTTTACAGCTAAAATGTCTAAATACAGCTATTCAATTCTCAAATTTAAACAAAATTTTGATAGTTTGTTCAAATTCTATCCTTTTATATGATATAGTCTTTCAAAATTTCAATTGTATTTTACAACTAAAATGTCAAAATATAGCTATTGATCTCATAAATAGAAACCCTAAACAATAGTCTACATTTTAAATTTTGATTGTATTTTACACCAAAAAAAGAAAGGAAAACTTCAAAAAAATCATTGGCAAATTGAAAAAGTGGAAAAATCCACTTACTTGATCTTTTGACGTTGAAAATCCTCTTCCTCAACTCAGGATCCCATTCTCAACTGTCGCCTGTCACTGGAAAAAATGGGGTTGCAGCCATTTTTAAAAATATATATATATTTTCACAAAACGGGATCCTATTTTTTGGTCCTAGGTTCGGCATCCCATTCTAGATTTTAGGCTCGGGATCCCGATCTAAAATGGGATCCCGTTTTTAGTTACCTGATTTTAGATTTTTTTCTAACTCTGAAACTTCCACCTTAAGTGGACACAACTTCTTGCATTTACCCAGCTTCAGATAAAAGCATGGCATGGGATACTTAAAATCAGCATTGCCATCAATCCAAGCCACACCCAGATCAAATGAAGAGGCTCAGTTAGTTACGTCATCTAAGACCGAAGATCACAGCCATTAATAGTAGCATAGCAATGAGGTACAAACCATATACTGCAAATGAAATTTCACTTAGCTAAAACCTTCAAGCACAAGCTCAGCTTATCAAGTGAGAGGCAGTATAATGTCTCAGATTTGAAAACTCTAGCTATCAAAGGATAAAGAGTATATATGAAATGGTGCGTTGCCTATAAGAGGATATGGCGTATGTGTTCCAAAGAAGGTAATCATATAGGAATGTGAGGTACTTCAATTCAAGAGTCAATGCTCAAGCAAGATCATTGTGTGGTGCAACTTGTACAAAGAAGGCCCTAAAGCAACTGTCAGATGCATGATGAAGATCACAATGCTATTAAATCACTGTTGCAATTAAAAGCACTATCTAATGAGAGGCACTGTATAAATGAAGCATTTAACAAATGAAGGATCGACTGCCAGTATAAAAAGAAAGACTCGACTAGCCAATAGAAATAATGAAGGCGCTGCATAAAGGAAATGGCACTATTTTAAAAGAGACTCGTGCCTGAAACTCGGCTGGATTCAATATAGTTCATTTTAAAACATGGTTTGTAACAAGTGGCACTAGGAATCATGGCATCCTTAGTCATTGATGGAGCCAACGAAGAAACTCGCCACTTCAAGTTTGACGCCAACTATACACTCTAACCACGATGCTATAAGATGATGGCACAGCATGTGGATCATGGTGATGAAGGTGCAGAGTAAATAAATGGCGCAAAGCCATACATAGAAGGTGCATTTCAAAGAAATGGCGTTGGTAAATCTAAGGTGCGGCCTTAAGGGTGTGACCATATGAAAAATCTCTGTCAATGATGATGAAGACACGGAGAAAATAAATGGTGCATCGCACAAAATGTGAAAAATGTAGAGTAACGGTTCGTGATGCATAAAGACACAGCCACCATCGGATCTAAGAACACATCAACAGTTTGGATAAAAATGTAAAGAAATAAGCAGAGGCAACCACGTGGGAACAATAGAGTTAAAGAGGCAGCTCAAAGAGACTCTCAGAGAGCACCACATGGAAGCATCATTGAAGAGGAGGAAAAGAAATAAGCGGAGGTCACCACGTGGTTGAACCCGTGCACAGATAAATAAAATATCTTGTTTATGCATAAAATGATGTGACAAGAGTCAAATAAAGGCTAAGTAAATATAATGAAGAGTCTCATTTTATTAAAAATGGTGGGCCCGTTATATAAAGATAAATGCTTTATTTAATCAAAGGGGAAGAGTCTCTTAGTTTTTAAAATGCCTCGGGAAGTGAAAAGAAAAAACCAATTTTAAATAATGATTGAAATCTTTATTAAAGTTGAAACATATAAATTTGTGGGTCCCTCCAGCTAAGGAAGTTTATGAAGCAAGTCACGATAAATAATAAAGTGATAGATTTATTAAAATAATATATTCAATTGACTCTTCACTGTGAATAAAAGAGATGAAACCCTAAATGAATGTGCAGCCTCTTTATTTTTCATGAGCAAGTTAAAGGACAGTAAGAGAAAGGAAGTGGCTAGAGATATTATTTTCTCACGCAGGCTAAAATAGAAGAAATATTTTCTAGCCAGTTTCAGTTGCATTTTCTAGATTTAGTGCCAGATTTTATGGATAGTTAGAGATATTTTGATAGTTGGAAAAGAGTTCCAGTTACAGAGATCTTCGGGCTTTGGTTTTTTGGGTTGTAAAAGACAGGTCTAGGTACACAAATGACAGTTCCATAGTTCTACAGAGTTCCACATATTTTTCAAATCGGAGAGTTTCTAGAGCAGCATACAGATGTTTTATTCTTTGCCTTAGCAGTTCTTTTCTTTCATGAGAATGTAACAGTTATTTTGTGTAGCAAATCTTCAGCCTCTATAACTTGTTACCATTAAAATAATGAGAATGCTATTCTGTGCATATCTGAATGCCTCTATTTTCTTGTTTCTAATTTCTCTGTTTCTTTTGCCTTTGTTAAAATCTGTTTACAAACTAGGTTTAATCATGCATATCTGCTCTTTATCTTCCAGTTAAATCTTTCAAGGTTTGACACTGTGCTATGTTAAGTTTTAAATCCAGCGTATCGCCTTAGATCTAGGCATTTATTTATGCAAAATCTTGTTTTCCTTCTAACCTTTTACCAAAACCCTAGTGAAAGAACGGAAGAGCCAGCTTCCCTAAAATCTGGAGGTTGTTTCTGGGGTCAATCCCACATCTCAAAAACTTCCCACATTGATGCTGGATTAAACCCACAGATTTATGCATCAACATTATCCATAGAGGTTCATAGCCTTACACACCCATTTCTGATAGAGTCTACAACCATTGTGTCTTATTGTTTAATTCTCTCGCCAAAGCACTTAAAACCATCCTACAGACAAACAAACAGTCACAAAATTTATGCTTTTGGGCAACAAAATTTTGCTTCTGAGTAGTATTGTTATGCTTCTAGTACACAGAGTTGTGCTTCTAGAACACAGAGTTATGCTTCTAGCACACAAATTTGTGCTTCTAATTGATAGAATTGTGCTTTTTGTCAACAAAACTGTGCTTTTGGTAGAAAGAGTTGCACCTTTGGTTTTTTCTTTACCTACTGTCATCTAGAGAGTTGCACTTTTAAGCTATAGTGTTGTCACTTATGGTCTACAAGATTGCACTTTTGGTCCATAGAATTATGCTTCTAGTTGATAGAGCTATGCTTCTGGTCTATATTGGTACTGCTTTTGCATTATCCTACTATCACTTTTGGCAAATAATCTTGCACTTCTGGGTTACATACTTTCCAGTCAAAACATCCACCCAAAATCAAAGACCTTTCACATTTATTAGATTTTGTTATCAAACCTGAGACCATTCAGACCATTCACCATCAGTCCTTTAGTCATCTAGTCATCTTCATCCATCTCCATCATTTGGACTTTATAACTTTATCCCCTTGAGACTATAGGATATCATTGTCATTGTCTAGCACACATATCCATAACATTAGTTTGATTATTAGCCAAAATCTAGATAAGATCTACTATCTTACCTTTGATTTGAGAAGTTACCTCTCTTAGATTAGTATATAAGTTAGCATCTATCAACTAGTGAAATAGCTAAGCTGAGGATTGTGGGTTCTCTTGAGTTGGGTAACCTCACTACCCCATCTTGTCTCTCCTTGAGTTCATTAGTCTACCTCTTGGAGGATAATCTCAATCCAAATCATATCAACATTGATCTAGACTTATCTTATCCCAAAGCATCCAAACAACGATCATCTTAGAGTCTCAATTTTTTCATAAAAAGTTTAAACATAACTACATCCATCCATTCATCCTCACCATTCACAAGGTTTGAAAAATCATCTACTTCTTACTAGGTCTTAATGTAGGAAATCTATGGAAACTAATCAAAGAAATCCTCAACATAACCTCAACACACTCATTGATGTGACACAATTGACCATGGGTATGAACCCTCATGTCTTACTTCCAAGTGGGTACACAATAGGTCCTTCATCTTCCAATGACTTGGGACAACATCCACATAACATAGCACAAGACTCCATTGAAGAATTACAAAACCCTAATTTCCTAGAAACCATAGATAGGCTCTTAGCTTCAAACCCCAATAGATTCTTTCTTGTACTTGCTAAGCAAGGAGCTAAGTTGCCTAGTGATTTTGACACATCTACTATTAAGGAGTAAGAAGCCATCAACATCGCTATATCTTCTATGGGATGATCACATCTTATTCAAACCATGTCTCCTATAGTTCCTACCATACCAACTACACCTACACATAGCATTCCTCCATCACCATTCACCAATCAATTTATTAATCAACTTTACCTACCCTCTACATCAATTGGTCATGTTTCTTCTAGTATTTCACCATCCATTCCTCTAGTCATTCCATTTATATCCTCTATTACTCAACCCAATCAAGTCATAACTTTGCATGCACCCCAAACATCACAACCCCAATCTTCCAATCCAAACATATCATATATCAATCCACTACAAACATCACAACCCCAATCTTCCAATCCAAACATATCATATATCAATCCACCACAAACATCACAACCCCAATCTTCCAATCCAAAGATATCATATGTCAATCCACCATAAACATCACAACCCCAATATGCCAATCCAAACATATCATATATCAATCCACAACAAACATCACAACCCCAATCTTCCAATCCAAACATCTAATATATAAATCCACCACAAACATCACAACCCCAATCTTCTAATACATACACAATACCCAAGAACCCACAACACATCTACTCATACATATCACACACAAATCCCCCTCAAATGCAACAAACACCATCATCTAATTGCCAGATTCTTGCTCCAAATCAACATCCCACATCTGAAATTGATCTTAAATTCTCACATCTCCGAAAACAACTATCAGATCTCACCCTAGGACATACCAAGAAAACATTCTTTTTAGAAGAAGTTTGTCCTTACCCTTTTGATAGGTCACTCCCTATGATACATTTTCCTCCAAAATTTGACAAGTACAAAGGAAAAGGTGATCCTAAAGTTCACATCTTAGGGAATTCTATATCGCTTGTCTAGAGGTTGTACACAATGATACATATCTTTTACGTCTCTTCCCTCATAATCTTGAAGGGCAAGCTATAGAATGGTTTTCTCATTTACCTCTAGGTATCAAGACCTTTAATGAATTGGCTGAAAAGTTTGTAACTCACTTTTCATTCAACATCGAACATGAGATTTCCATGACTGACCTATGTAACAATAAACAAAGAAATAGGGAAACCTTTATATCATTCTTACAATGATGGAGAAATATGGCTAGTAAATTTTCGTGGCCTATTCTTGAAAAATAATTGGTAAGCATATTTGTTCAAAATCTGAATCTTGAGTTAGGTTTTCATCTATAATTCCAATGTGTAAATTCTTTTAATGAGATTATCTCTAAGGGAACAAACATAGAAAAGGCCCTAATTGCAAAAGGACTAGTCAAAGTCTTCAAAGAAAACAAAGGCAATCCTTAACAATCAAGTGGAAAACATCGTTTCTGGTCCAAAAACAAAAACATTGTTAGCGATGGTGTTGTGGATACTAAACACATTCAAAATGTCCAAGCACCTGTCAATCTTCAACGAACTAAAAATGTCACATCTACTCCTAGGGAGCAACCCAGACAAGACTCTATGCCTACATGTAAATGTACTCCATTGGGAGAACCTATCGAGTGAACATCTTTAGAAAACTTGTCCAAACTAGCCTCAACACGCTACCCGAAGCACGTCATTATGAAGAACCTATATTCAAACCCTCTTGGTATAAAGACAACAAATACTGTGAATACCATAGCATCAAAGGACATAAAACTCCTGGATACATGAAATTGAAAAACCTCATCCACAATCTTATTGATAGAGGAGAAGAAATTGTCGATGATCCTCCTAAACAAACTTCAAACAATGATCTCAACATCTACAAGGATCCATTCCTGCCTCATGGTAAAGGAAATACTACAGACAGAGGTAAAAATGTCAACCATGCCTCAAGTTTCTATGATTCCGTTGTTGGTCATATAAAAGAAAGTCATGTGTCTACTTACTCCATTAATGGAAAAGCCCCTGACTGTGCTATTACAACTCATCGTGGTCATGTTACCCTTCATGGGGTAGCATGGTAAATATCCACCCAAATTCTAACTACAACATTCTAGAGCATCTAGGGAAAACACCAGCTCAAATATCCATCTTAGATCTCCTTTAAGCATCACCCGCACATAAAACTATACTCGAGAAAGCTTGCAGATGCTTTAAGTAGATGTGTTGTAATATTGACAACAATGGAAAATGAGGTGATTGGTTTCGATGCCAACAAAGTTCTATATGAATATAACAATAATTTTTGGGGGGATTGTGGAACAGTTGAAAACCCTAGTAGCAGAAAGCATGGAGCACATCCAAGGTGAATATCTTATGTAGGATGGATATCTCTTTAAAGGAAAGAAATTATGTATTCCAGTTGGGTCTATGTGAGATAATATTATAAGAGAGCTCCATAGTAGTGGGTTGGATAGACATTTTGGAAAGGATAAAACTATAGCTTTGGTAGAAGATAAATACTACTAGACAAAGATGAAAAGAGGCATAACAAGATATGTGAGAAGGTGTAGGATTTTTCAGATGGCTAAAGGACATTCACATAATACATGGTTGTATATGCTATTACCAGTACCTACTGGACCATGGAAAGATTTAAGTATGGACTTTATGTTGGGGCTACCAAACACACAACAAGGTAATGATTCTATTTTTGTGGTTGTTGATAGGTTCTCTAAGATGGCTCATTTTATCACCTGCAAGAAAACTAGTGATGCAACTAGGGTGACATAATTATTTTTTAAAGAAGCTATTAGAATGCATGGTGTTCCACGAACTATCACATCTGATAGGAATACCAAGTTTGTGAGTCATTTTTAGAGGACCTTATGGAAGAATATGGGAACTAAGCTCCAGTTTAGTAGTGCTTATCACCCCCAAAATGATGGATAGATAGAGGTCATAAATTAGAGTTTGGGAAACTTGTTAAGATCCATCATTGGAGAGAAACCCACACAGTGGGACTTGGCCTTACCACAAGATGAATTTGCCTATAACAGTTTAGTAAATCGATCAACAGGTAAATCACCATTTCATATTGTTTATGGCAGGAATCCTAAGGGTATTTTAGATTTGGTGTAGCTACCAATTAATTGCTTCCTACACTAATCTAATGAGGAGAGATGTATGCAAATTCAATTTAATTCTTACAACTACATCAACATAGAACATCTAATAGAGATATTGCAGCAATACACATACACACAGAAAGTAGACATAAGAGAGAGAGACAAGATATACGTGGGGAAAACCCTTATGGGTAAAAAACCCCACACTCCAAAACACAGCTCAAATGTATTACAGTAAACAATAACAGATTACAATATAGTTTAAGAGCCAATGCTCTTTCAAGAGTCTTTGAATGTCGAATCTAGAGATATTCCGGCAGCATAACAGTACTTGTACCAAAGTTATCTATCTCCCATCCAAGCACCTGCTTATATAGAGTTTACAAGGCAAATATAGAACCTTCTAGAAATGGGCGTCCATCTTGGACTCATGCCCCAAAACCCACGCCTAAGGACACTTGTCCAACATCCCATCCCAAAGTGGGCGCTTGGTCCCAAGATAGGTTACGACAGATGCTCTTACGCACCTTACAGCTGTAATAGAATCCATCATATACTAACTAAAAATATCATATTCCTCTTACATATCATAACCACCCTTGACCGCCCAAAGATGCCTTTCTCTCGTGCAAAGATACTCACCGACACTTGTCATTAATTAAAAATTGTTTGAGGTTTCGGGGGCATTGCCCCTGAGCCCCCACGAGGGCGCTACCCCTCGACCCCACCCTGTACCATGACAGGGAGCGCACCAGGGGTGCTACCCCCAAACCCCCGTTAATTATTCAAGGGGGAAACCGCGGCTGCCAAAGTCACCAAAATTTACCCTGCTGCATATACACAAGGTGCTGACTATGCCAACTCAACATGGGATAAATAAATACAACATTAGGAATTTGCAAAGGTTGAGACACCTTAATTCCCAACATTCTCCCACTTGTTGAACACCTTGCAAGGGTCAAAAGCAATGACAAGATTTAACTGCTAGGGGCCAAGAGGCCCATAGACTCCGAACACCATCTAAACTTCTCTGTGCCCACTATTTTCGTCAATGCATCTGCAACATTCTTCAAAGAATCTACCTTCTCCAAATTTACCTTTCCATCCTCAACCATGTCTCGTACGAAGTGAAACTAAACATCAACGTGCTTTGTTCTAGCATGGAAAGTTGGATTCTTCGCAAGGCAAATTGCACTCTAACTGTCACAACTGATCGTGATCTGACCTGCATCAACACCAATATCTGAACACAATCTCTTAAGCCAAATGGCTTCCTTACAAGCATGAGTTGCTGCCATATACTTAGTTTCTGTCGTGGACAAAGCAACAACTGGTTGTCACTTACTCATCCAACTAATAGCACCACCAAACAGTGTAAAAACATAAGCACTGGTGGATCTCCTACTGTCAATGTCACCTGCCCAATCTGAATCAACAAATCCATGAATATCAACAGAATGCGGAGGTCCTGAAACATTACCATGATAGCAAATGGAATACTCAAAAGTACCCCTCAAATATTTGAACACTTGCTTAACTGCATCCCAATGAACTCATCCAGGATTAGCCATAAATCAATTAAGGACTCCCATTGCTTGGGCAATGTCTGGTCTTGTGCAGACCATGGCATACATCAAATTGCCAACAACACTAGCATATGGTACTCTACTCATGTCCTCCACCTCACTAGGAGATTTTGGACATTCCTCAACAGACAACTTTGTCCCCAAAGAAACAGGAACACATAATGGTCTACAATTTGTCATGCTAAATCTGTCTAACATGGACTTCATATACTTACTCTAGCTTAACCAAAGTTTTATGTTGGTTCTGTCTCTTTTGATTTCCATTCCTAGAATGTACCTGGCTGCCCCTAAATCTTTCATTTCAAACTGAGTTGACAACTGAGATTTAAAATCAGAAATCATATTTTTACCCTTCCCAATGAGCAACATATCATCAACATATAGTGCAACAATGAGAATACGATCACCATCAAATTTATAATACACACAGTGATCCAATTTCGATCTCACAAATCTAATTGACAACACAAAGGCATCAAACTTCAAGTACCATCTCCTAGGGGATTGCTTCAAACCATACAAAGACTTCTTAAGTTTGCAAACCAAATTTTCTTTACCTTTCACCATGTAATGCTCTGGCTGTGACATGTAGATCTTTTCCTCCAAGTCACCATGAAGGAAAGCTATCTTCACATCCATCTATTCTACCTCCAAGTCAGAAGCTGTTGTGAGTGACAACAGGAATCGAATGGATGTTAGCTTTGCAACGGGAGAGAAGATCTCACCATAATCTATACCCTCCACTTGTGAATACCCCTTCGCAACCAATCTGGCCTTATACTTCTCAATACTGCCATCTGCACCAATATTCTTCTTGAACACCCATTTACAGCCAACGGGTTTCCATCCAGGAGGCAAAGGCACCAAGTCCCAAGTTTGATTCTTTTCCAAAGAAGCCATTTCTTCCTCCATGGCCTCCTTCCAGGAACCTGCATCCTTCATATCCAAAGCCTCTGATACAGTTCTAGGTTCATCACTGTTAGTAAGCAAAGCATAAGCACAACTAGAATCAAGCAATGTAAAACCAAACCTTTCAGGTTGTTTCCTTATCCGTGTAGACCTCCTCAAGAGCTGAGGTTGAGGTTCAGCTTCTTCATCTAAGCTTTCAGAGCTGCTAGAGCTCTCCTCATCATCAGGTCCAACATTGTCTTTCTATTCAGTCTTCTCAGGGGTGAGAGGAATCTGGACAACATCCTCTTTCTTTTCTTTTTCTTCTGGTTGTAAAACAGTGGAAGAAGGTGCAAGCTCTCTGAAGATGACACTTCTGCTATACAACACTTTTTCAGCCACAGGGTCCCAAAGCTTGTATCCTTTCACACCAACAGAATAGTCGATGAAGATACACTTAACAGCGTTGTTCTCCAACGTTGACCGCTTCTCCTTAGGCACATGTGCATATGCCTCACAACCAAAAACACGAAGATGCCTTATTGAAGGCTTTCTACCAGACCACACCTCCATGGGTGTCTTTCCAACAAGAGCTGATGTAGGAGATTTGTTTACCAGATAGCAAGCAGTGGCAATAGCTTTAGCCCAAAACTTTTGTTCTAGACCAGTTCCACTAAGCATACTCCTAGCCTTCTCCATCAGTGTCCTGTTCATCCTCTTTGCAACTCCATTTTGCTGCGGTGTGTATGGAGTTGTCTTATGTCTTTCAATCCCAAGTTCCTTGCAATACTTATTGAATTCTATAGAACAGAACTCACCACCATTGTCAGTTCTCAAACATTTAATCTTTTTACCAGTCTGATTTTCAGCAAAGGCTCTAAACTCCTTAAACTTGCTATAGACTTCAGATTTGCTTCTGAGAAAATAAATCCATGTCCTTCTACTGTAATCATCTATCAAAGATACAAAGTATACAGATTTTGATAACGAAGGAACATTAACAGGACCAAACACATCAGAATGAATGAGGTCCAACACACCAGAAGACTTATGAGAACTCAAGTAAAACTAAACATGGTTTTGCTTTCCATAAATGCAATGTTTGCAAAAGTCAAACTCAAGATTACAATCATCTAACCCCTTAATGAGGTTCTTATTTTTTAGGGTACACAGACCCTTCTCACCAATGTGGCCAAATCTCTTATGCCATAACATTGTCTTTTCTGCAGGAATTTTAACTTCCAAAGCACGATTACAACCATCAAGATTAGAAGATTTCTTCACTGCTCGTTCAGATGGTGGGGATGAAGTGATTGCTGCCCTCTTCCTTGTGTTAGAAGAACTATTGCATTGTGCAATGCATGCTTCCAGCTGAAACAGAGTACCTCTCCGAGTACCCTTTGAAGAGACTTAGTGTCTCAAATTATTGCTTGAACCTCATGTATCAGATTGACTAACACTATCGGCATAACTTTGTAGTGTCCTATCGATGGTATGAGTCTCACCGATGTGGTAACCATCGGTGTGACTTACTGCATCAGCATAAGCTGAAAGTGTCACACTGATCTCCAAGGTCTCACCGAAGGGTGTGAGCCATCGGCCTGAGGTTGCAGATCGGCGAAGGATGTTGAGGCTGCTCCGATGGTTGTGTGTCACTCCAATACGAGTTGATATTGGCATCAGCGTAATAATCTCCATTGGCCAAGCTATGAGATGTCAATCTGAAGTCATGTGTCACACTGATGGAAGTGGAACTATCGGCTAGAGATTGTTCATCGGAACAATGTATATTGGTTGGGCCGATGGTGAGTGTCACTCTGACGAAGGTTGTGTTAGGCTTCGGTGAGACAAGGGTCTGTTAGAGTAAGCGTTGGGTTGTTTGCTGATGGTGAAAGTCTTTCCGATGGAGGTTACGCTTGGTGATCGGAGAGACTCTACTTATCGGTGGGAGATGGAGTCTGATGGCCGATGGACAGAAGGCTTGGTATCATCGGCAACAAAATTGCCGACGATAGTCTTTGGTTCGTTGACTGTTAT
Organism: Cunninghamia lanceolata; assembly: GCA_027924645.1. Classification (NCBI taxonomy): domain Eukaryota; kingdom Viridiplantae; phylum Streptophyta; class Pinopsida; order Cupressales; family Cupressaceae; genus Cunninghamia; species Cunninghamia lanceolata. The sequence goes on along the minus strand of BSBN01000435.1, from coordinate 393,241 downwards.
AAACTGAGATGTCTTTGGCAACATGCTACATGTGGGACTAAAGGTCTTGCTGGAATATGAACCGTTGCGACGGTTAGATGGCAACAACGCCTGAGGAGTATATTCTATCAGTTAGGGCAGAAGTGTGTAACGATTCTTGTTCTTACAGACTGGCAATAGAAATACAGGTTTGTAGGTGTCGTTGGATGATGATTATGAAGATTCAAACCTTTGGTTCATTCTGTATATGTGTAGTGTGGTCATGAACTGAGGATGGTTTTTTGAGAATCGATAACCAGAACAAGAAGCTGGGATCTTTAGTGTATATTCTTTCACTGTAATAAAGATAGTTTTCTTGTGGTGGTGGGTTTTTTACTCGAAAGAGTTTTCCCACATAAATGGTGTGTCGGTCTCTGTATCTTGTTTGAATATTGTCTATTTGGTTTCTCTCGTGTACTCATCTGAGTTATTTAGTTTGAAAAGTGACCTGTCTGCACGGTCCCTTGGGAATTAACATTAGGGAAGCTGTTTTCCGCACCTTTGCTTTCCTTACAAGTGGTATCAAAGCCTGGCCCATTGTGTTATCCTTGTTGGTAGGTTGGGTTTTTTGTGTTAATTCAGTGAGTGGGAGTTTTGTAGAGGTCTATTCTGTTAAATAGGATGGCAAGTACATCAGGAAAGATAGACATTGAAAAGTTCAATGGTACAAACTTTGAGATGTGGAAGATTAAGACTGAGGATGTGCTGGTCGACATAGATCTTTGGATTGTTGTGTTTGGGGTTAAACCTGCAAGCATGAAGCAAGAAGATTAGGACCTAGTTGACAGAAAAGCCAGAGGACTGATAAGACTAAGTCTTGCGGATTCTGTTCTATTGAACGTCCATGAAGAGAAGTTGTATTCTCTGAAGATGGATGAAGGTGCATCTATAGCAGACCATCTGAACACATTTAATCTGATTGTTGCACAGTTGACATTTGTAGGTGTAAAAATAGAAGAGGAAGATCGTTGTATGCTTCTATTGTGTTCCTTACCTGATTCATGGGAGCAACTTGTGATGGCTATTGGAAGTACAACAACCACGTTTACAATTAAAGCGGTTGTTACCTCATTGTTATCTGAAGAGATGTGGAGGAAATCTTCTGAAATAGCCAAAGAGGCCCTGTTTGCTCGAGGTAGATCAAAGGAAAGAGGCAAGAAGAAGGACAAGAAGTCTAAATCCAAATCAGAGGGGAAATCAAAATCTCCTAGCACAAAGTCCAAGGTGAAGTGCTGGAATTGTGGGCAGAAAGGTCACATCAGAAGAGACTATAAAGAGGAGAAAAAGAAGAAGAAGAAGAACTCTTCTGACAATGATTCTTCTCAGAGTGATGTTGATGCCTTCATTGCTGCCTTGGCAATGCCTACATCTGAAGATGTGTGGCTAGTGGATTTAGGAGCATTGTTTCATATGACATATCACAGAGAGTGGTTCACAAAGTATGAACCATATGCTGGTGGAAAGGTGTTCTTGGCAAGTGATTCAACACTGGAAATTGTTGGCCGAGGACGAGTCAGAATCTAGTTCCCGGATGGTAGAATAAAGGGAATGAATGGAGTGCTACACATACCAGGTCTGGCTCGAAATTTACTTTCTGTTAGTAAGCTTAATGATGTTGGAGTGCAAGTTACTTTTGTGAATGGTGGCTGTAAGATGAGTAGAGGGTCTATTGTTCTGGCAAAGGGTGAACGCATTGGAACTTTGTATAGGTTAGATGCAAAACCAGTCTGCTATAATAGTGTCTCTGTAAAATCTAGAAAAGCTACTATTGTAACACATGATGTAAATTCTGTGGAAGTTAAACTTCCTGCAGAGAAAACAATGCTCTAGCATCATAGACTTGGTCACATAGGTGAAAAAGGTTTAAAAACCTTGAAAAACAAAAACCTGGTAGATGGGTTGATTGATTGTAATCTGGAGTTCGATTTCTGTGAACATTGTATATATGGAAAATAGAACTGTGTTTAAATTTTACTCTAGTTCTCATAAATCTTTTGGTATTCTGGACTATGTGCTTTCTGATGTTTTTGGTCCAGTTGATGTTCCTTCTTTATCTAAGTCAAGATACTACATATCGTTTATTGATGATTATTCAAGGAGGGCATTTGTATATTTTTTGAAAAATAAATCAGAAGTGTTCAGTTGGTTTAAATAATTTAAAACTCTTATGGAAAATCAGACTAGAAGAAAATTAAAATGTGTGAGAACAGATAACGGAGGTGAATATTGCAATGCAGATTTTGATAAGTATTGTATAGATCACGGAATTAAAAAACACAAAACTACACCTTATACTCCACAGCAAAATGGAGTTACTGAGAGGTTAAATCGGTCATTGATGGAGAAAGCAAGAAGTATGTTAAGTTATGCCGGTCTTGAACAAAGGTTCTGGGCTAAGGCAGTTGCTACAGCATGTTACTTGCTGAATCATTCTCCTTCTTCGGCATTGGTTGATAAGACACCAATGGAAGCATGGTCTAGAAAGAAGCCCTCTCTAAGACATCTTTGTGTCTTCGGCTGTGAGGCATATGCTCATATTCCTAAGGTAAAAAGATCTAAGTTAGATAACAAGGCAGTCAAATGTATCTTTATTGGCTATGGAGTCGGTGTTACGGGGTACAAGCTTTGGAATCCTGAAACTGAAAAAGTAATTTACAGCAGGAATGTAATTTTCAGAGAGCTAAAACCTGTGGTTAGTATTTCTTAGCCGGAAAAGACAGAAGAGAAGAAAGAAAAGAGTGTTGTGAATATTCCTTTGACCCATGTAAAAGAGGAACAACAACAAACACCAAGTGTAGATGGTTTAGATGTGAGTTCGAGTAGCTCCAAAGATTCTGATCCAGAGCAAGAACCTAAACCTGCACCTCAACCTTTAAGGAGATCTACACATGAAAGAAGACAACCAGATAGGTATGGATTTTCAGTACTTGATTCAAGTTGTGCCTATGCTTTGCTTACTTATATTGATGAACCTAGGACTGTGAAAGAAGCTATTAGTTTACCTGATTCAGATTCTTGGTTGGAAGCCATGGATAGTGAAATGACATCATTGGAGAAGAATGGAACCTGGGATCTGGTGCCCTTGCCTGAAGGAAGAAAACCTGTAGGCTGTAAGTGGGTATTTAAGAAGAAATATGGTCCAGATGGTAGTGTTCATAAGTACAAGGCAAGACTGGTTGCTAAGGGGTATTCCCAAAAGGAAGGTATTGATTGTGGAGAAATCTTTTCTCCTGTAGCTAAGCTGACATCCATTAGATTTCTGTTGTCACTTGCAGCAGCATATGATTTTGAAATTGAACAGATGGATGTGACAACAACGTTTCTTCATGGAGACCTTGAAGAAGAAATTTATATGTCCCAGCTAGAGCATTTTGTGGAAAAAGGTAAAGAACATCTGGTATGTAAACTTAAGAAGTCTCTTTATGGTTTGAAACAATCTCCCAGAATGTGGTATCAAAAATTTGATACGTATGTTTTATCCTTGGGGTATGTGAGATCTAAAGTTGAGCATTGTGTCTATTATAAAACTAAAGGTGATCAAATTCTTATAATTGCACTGTATGTGGATGATATGTTGTTCATTGGCAATGGTAAGGGGATGATCTCAGAATTAAAATCTCAGTTGTCCTTGAAATTTGAAATGAAGAGTCTGGGGGCAGTGAAGTACATTCTGGGAATGGAAATCAAAAGGGACAGATCTAAGAGAAAGATTTGGCTTAGCCAGAGGAAGTATATTACCAATGTTCTTGATAAGTTTCATATGTCTGATTCTAAACAGTTAGTTGTTCCAGTTTTGCAGGGAATGAAATTATCTATTGAAGATTGTCCAGAATCTTTGAATGAAATTGATGACATGAAAAGAGTACCTTATGCAAGTGCTGTTGGCAGTTTAATGTATGCAATGGTCTGTACCAGACCAAACATTGCCCAAGCAGTGGGAGTTTTGAGCCGATTTATGGTGAATCCATGCAGATCACATTAGGATGCTGTGAAAAGAGTTATGAGGTATTTGAAGGGAACTTCTGACTATGCTATTTGCTATCATGGAAACTTAGTGGGATCACAGAGATCTATTAGCATTCAGGAATATGTGGATTCTGATTGGGCAGGGGATATTGACAGCAGACGATCCACCAGTGGATATGTATTCACGTTAAATGGTGGTGCTATTAGTTGGATGAGCAAGTGGCAGGCTGTAGTCGCTTTGTCCACAACAGAGGTAGAGTACATGGCAGCTACTTGTGCATGCCAAGAAGCCGTTTGGTTGAAGAGGTTGTGTTCTGATGTTGGTTTTAATGCAGGGCAAATACAAATTCACTGTGATAGTCAAAGTGCCATATGTTTGGCAAAGAATCCTACATTTCATGCTAGGATAAAACATATTGATGTCCAATATCACTTTGTTCGTGATATGGTGGAAGACAGGAAGGTAAAGCTTGAAAAAGTTAACACTTTGGAAAATGTCGCTGACGCCTTGACCAAACTAGTGAGTACGGCCAAGTTCAAATGGTGTTCAGATGAAATGGGTCTGGGGGCCCATAATTCTTAGTAATCGTATGAGGATTACGCGGTAGTAGTAATCTCTTCGACAAGTGGGAGATTGAAGAGACTTAGTGTCTCAAATTACTGCTTGAACCTCATGTATCAGACTGACTAACACTATCGACATAACTTTGTAGTGTCCTATCGATGGTATGAGTCTCATCGATGTGGTAACCATTGGTGTGACTTATTGCATCAGCGGAAGCTGAAAGTGTCACACTGATCTCCAAGGTCTCACTGAAGGGTGTGAACCATCAGCCTGAGGTTGCAAATCGGTGAAGGATGTTGAGGCTGCTCTGATGGTTGTGTGTCACTCTGATACGAGTTGACATTGGCGTCGGCGTAAGAATCTCCATCGGCCAAGCTATGAGATGTCAATCTAAAGTCATGTGTCACACTGATGGAAGTGGAACTATCAGCCAGAGATTTTTCATCGCAACAATGTATATTGGTTGGGCCGATGGCGAGTGTCTCTCCAATGATAGTTCTGAGCTGGCATTGGTGAGACAAGAACTATCAGCAAAGCTTAACAACTGTGGGTCGATGGTGAGTGTCACTCCAACGAAAGTTGTGTGCAGGCTTTGGTGAGACAAGGGTCCGTCGAAGTAAGCGTTGGGTTGTTCGCCAATGGTGAAAGTCTTTCCGATGGAGGTTACACTTGGTGATCAGGGAGACTATGCTTATCGGTGGGAGATGGAGTCTGATGGCCGATGGGGTTTGTTAGGCTGATGGATAGAAGGCTTGGCATCATCGGTAACAAAATTGCCGACAATAGTCTTTGATTAGTTGACGGTTATAAACCGAGATGTATTTGGTGACATGCTACATGTGGGACTAAAGGTATCATTGGAATATAAACCATTGCAACGGTTAGATGGCAGCGACGCCTAAGGAGTATATTCTATCAGTTAGGGCAGAAGTGTGTAACAATTCTTGTTCTTACAGACTGGCAATAGAAATACAGGTCTGCAGGTGTCGTTGGATGATGATTATGAAGATTCAAACCTTTGGTTCATTCTATATATGTGCAGTGTGGTCATGAACTAAGGATGGTTTTTTGAGAATCGATAACTAGAACAAGAAGCTGGGATCTTTAGTGTATATTCTTTTACTGTAATAAAGATAGTTTTCTTGTGGTGGTGGGTTTTTTACTCGAAAGAGTTTTCCCACGTAAATGGTGTGTCAGTCTTTGTATCTTGTTTGAATATTGTCTATTTGGTTTCTCTCGTGTACTCATCTGAGTTATTTAGGTTGAAAAGTGACCTGTCTGCACTGTCCCCTGGGAATTAACATTAGGGAAGTTGTTTTCTGTACCTTTGCTTTCCTTACACCCTTAGCAAGCACCATAGATCCTCTAGTCATCTTGCATCCTTCTTTCGAAAAGACAACCTGCACACTTGCATCATTCAAACTACTTACAGAAAGTAGGTTCCGTGCTAGGCCTGGGATGTGCATAACCCCAGAGATCCCCTTCACTTGACCATCAGGGAATCGGATAGAGACTCTTCCACAACCAACGATCTTCAGATGAGAGTCGTCACCCAGATACACCTTTCCACCATCAAACTCCTCATACTTAGTGAACTAGTCTCGATGCGAGGTCATGTGGAATGATGCACCAGAGTCGATGAGCCACACATCATTAGATGCATGGGTTTCCAGGGATGCGATGAAGGCATCATCATCATCTTGTGATTTGTCAGAATCTGAATCAGGAGCTTTCTTCTTTTTCTTCTTCTCCTCTTTGCATTCCCTTCAGAAATGCCCAATCTTGCCATAGTTCCAACAAAGAGCCTTGGACTTTCTAGGAGATTTGGATCTCCCACGGGATTTGGATCTGCCCTTCTCAGCTTTCTTGTCCTTCTTCTTCCCTTTCTCCTTGGGTCTTCCACGAACTGCAAGGGCTTCTTTGGCTGCCTCAGAAGATTTTCTCCACATCTCTTCAGATAACAGTGAAGAAACCACCTCTTCCATTTTGAATGTGGATGTGGTGCTTTTGATTGCCATGACAAGATGATCCCATGAGTCTAGCAGAGAACAAAGCGGGGTCATACACTGATCCTCCTCCTCCATCTTTACACCGATAGACATCAATTATGCAACCAACATGTTAAAGGCATTCATATGCTCAGCCACGGATCCTTCGTCCTCCATTCGAAGAGAATACAACTTCTTTCTTAGGAAAAGTTTATTGACAAGGGATTTGGCTTGATACACATCCCCCAACTTCTTCCAAAGGAGTGTTGCAGTAGTCTCCTCATGGACATTTAACAGCACAGAATCGGTAAGACTAAGTCTTATGAGACCCTTAGCCTTCTGATCCTTGAGATCCCAATCAACTTGTGTCATTGTAGCTGGTTTAGTTTTGTTCACACTTTCCCAAAGGTCTCGGTCAACTAACATGTCTTCCATTTTGAGCTTCCACGGCTCAAAATTACTACCATTGAACTTCTCCACTTCAAACCTTCCTGATGTGCTTGCCATCTCCTTGCTGCAATAGAAAATAGAATACTCTACACAGACTCCCACACAACCTAAGATTAGCTCAAAAAACCCTTACCCAACAACTAGGACCAAAAGGTGATCAAGCTCTGATACCAACTGAAAGGAATCTAGGTGTGCGGAAATCGCTTTCTACACTAATCTAATGAGGAGAGATGTATGCAAATCTAATTTAATTCTTACAACTACAGCAACATAGAACATCTAACAGAGATATTGCAGCAATACACATACACACAGAAAGTAGACAGAAGAGAGAGAGACAAGATATACGTGGGGAAAACCCTTATGGGTAAAAAACCCCACACTCCAAAACACAACGCAAATGTATTACAGTAAACAATAACAGATTACAATACAATTTCAGAGCCAATGCTCTTTTAGGAGTCTTCGAATGTCGAATCTAGAGATATTCCGGTAGCATAACAGTACTTGTACCAAAGTTATCTATCTCCCATCCAAGCACCCATTTATATAGAGTTTACAAGGCAAATATAGAATCTTCTAGAGATGGGCGTCCATCTTGGACTCATGCCCCAAAACCCATGCCTAAGGACACTTGTCCAACATCCCATCTCGAAGTGGGCACCTGGTCCCAAGATAGGTTATGACAGATGCTCTTACACACCTTATAGCTGTAATAGAATCTGTCATATACTGACTAAAAATATCATATTCCTCTTACATATCATAATTGCCCTTGACTGCCCAAAGATGTCTTTCTCTCATGCAAAGATACTCACTGACACTTGTCATTAATTAAAAATCATTTGAGGTTTCAGGGGCGTTGCCCCTGAGCCCCCACGAGGGTGCTGTCCCTCGACCCCACCCTGTACTACGACAGGGAGCACGCTAGGGGTGCTGCCCCCAAACCCCCGTTAATTATTCAAGGGGGAAACCGCGGCTGCCAAAGTCACCAAAATTTACCCTGCTGCATATACACAAGGTGGTGACTATGCCAACTCAACATGGGATAAATACATACAACATTAAGAATTTGCAAAGGTTGAGACACCTTAATTCCCAACAATTTTGAACTTTTGTAAAAAAATATAAAAAACTTAAACTTACCCTAATCCAACTCTGTCTGCAATAGTAGCTACCATTTCTATCTGTCACAAGATAATCCACCACATAAAAAACAAATCAATCTGTATGTTTGATGAAACTGCAACACTCACCAAGAACTCTAGCCCCTCCATGATCAGGGTAGTAAATGAAAATATGATCATTAGGATAACTATCAACAACCTTTCCACTTCCATCCTTTACCAAACTTTTATCCCCAAGAAGAACAACAAATAGATTTTGCACGGTGACACACTCACCTTTAGTCCTACAAATCACATGCAAGTCCAGCTTGATGTGAAGAAAAAATCAATAGTTAATCATACATACATAAACACCATACTATATTCTTCTATGGTCACTATCTTATCATACATAAACACCACAATATATTCTTCTTTAAACCCTCCTCTTCTCAGCACTTGATAGGCATGGCATACATCAGCTTGCAAAACCCAATTATGCTATAATCAATAAACATGCTATACACATACAACAACAAAATGAGTTGAGTAAATAATGAAATGATGGTGGTGGTTGGAGATGAAACACAAATTCAGAAATACATCAAACACATAGAAACACAAACATGTAATCCTCAAAGGGTTGCATAAGATACTTTATTACTTCATAACATGATTACAAATCCATATATCGAATGCTACGACATTCTCATGATCACTTGATCATGCTACACCTTTGATTACACACACTTGATTGAGTTGTTACATCATGCCTCTTTTATAGAGGTCTTTAGACTTAAATTTGCCTTTCTAGACTCTTCTAATCCTTCTACAACAACCCATTTCCTTTTGGAAACTTCCTCTAGAACTTTCTAACCTAGAAATCTCTAATCATTCCTACTTTCTAGACTTTTCCTTTTTTGGCTTTCTATCTTTTTCATTTAATTAATTAATTTTCATTGGTGGGAGAAATATTCAGCCAATTGTTTGAGCGGCCTAGTTGGAGAAATGAAAAATAACTTAAAGATGGAAAATGGACAAGTTGGAGGGTGAAAGATAAAATATATTATTTCCTCATGAAAATTGCCACCCAAAAAGGAGAAGGAAAAAATTTAAAAAAAGAAAATAATAAAATATTATTTTCTCTCTCCTAGTCACTACCCAAGGAGAAATAAGGAGAAAATTTTAAATAAAATCAATAAAAAATATTTGATTATGATGGTGGACTTGAAAATTCATAAAATTATGGATAATTGGGTCACCCAACTTGAGGAGGATAAAAGGACATGAATTGATATCATTTTTCATATATTTGATGATTTGGCTTTAGCATTTTAAAGTGATTCTCTTGGCTATAACTTTCTTTAAGTGGTATTCAAGGATGAAAACCCTTGGATAAGAGTGAATTGGATGAAAACCCAATCACTATGTGAGATGGATTCACATGGAATTCATCATTGAGATTATTTGCAGGTATTTGAAGGAAGAATGGCTTCATTTCAACTAGGGTTTGGATGGAAATTCATTACAACAGCTAGGGTTTGAAGCATTGTGCATATTGAAGGCATTGTTATTCAAATTTGAAACATATTTGACATATTTTAATCAATAAATCATTGGAGAAGGTTTCTATGTGGATCGCTTGGCATAAGGAGGTATTTTTAGGTGATTTTCATCACTTATGTGAATTCTAATTTTTATAACATGTTGGAACTTCATATCAGAGGTAGATTGAATGGTATTTTGACATGATTTGATGTTGTAAGGGTTAAGATTGCATGTTGAGCTAAATCACTCCATTCCTACACATAGGTGCTACCCTTGGGAAGCATATTTGGGCATCATTTCACAAGTCTGGGTTTATATAAAAAGCTACAGGTGTTATATTTTATAAATTAAAATGACTCATTGATTTATCATCAAGACTTGCTTTCCCCCATCAGTCAAGAGGTAGGAAATTAGAATAACATAAAGTCCTACCAAACCACCACTCATCAACACTCAACAAAATAAAACCAAAACTAAACACAGTACTAAATAACTAGAACACCAAACTAGAATTGAAAATGCAACAACACTACTCCTACCAAAATTTTCTCTCAAGCAGTATGCCAAATCTTTGAGAGAGAAGCTAATTGGAGACATGATTTCTCCTCTAGCTTCCCGGTGGGTCTTCCAACCTCCTTTTTTACTCCTAAGCTCTAGTATCTAGATGTAACATTACAAAGTTTCTCAATGATTCCAAAAGCACAAGCATAGTATGTGGCCACACTCATATGGGAAAAATGAATTCAATTTAAACCAATAATGTACACTTACAATAAAATAAAAAAATATATCTTTAACCTTTTCACTCCAAAATGCATGCTTATGTCCTCTTAGAATAAAATAGATTAATTCATTAAAGATGTGTATCTTATAAGACTAATCTTCTTTTCAAGAGATGGGGTAAAACAAAAAAAAATATTAAACCTAGAAACACATAACTCTCCATACAAACCATTCATTACATAATAACTTTCCCATTCTCATTGACTTTATGTGGTAAAGTGAATAATGAAGAACCATGAAACTTTAGATTTCATCTAGATCCAAGGTTTTCCATTTTAATTAGATTGAATAGGTTCCACAATAGCAAATAGTGAATGATGAATCACATGTTGGCAGATTCAACAAACACAATCCATGTTCTTTGATCACTATTGTTCAAGCATACAAAGTATATAAATGCTACTAGTGATTAAAAATAACTACCAATGCTAGTGGTAAAGTATGTTAAGCACCTACAAGCTCCACTCATGAGGCACCAATAATGACAAAATATAAATGCTTTCTCCCAAAGAAACCCACCCAATGTTATAATAGATATTATAAACTTGGTGGTTCTATATTTGACTAGATATGGCCTTTCTTTCCAAGAGATCTTATCACACTTCAAACAAATTTAAATAGAAAAACAAACAGATATGGCACCTCTTTATCAACTTACAATTTTAAAATTGTGCATGCTAACATATATACCTTGCTTTCTTAAAGACCAAGAATCACTTTACCTAATATCACTATACTTCACTCACCTTTCATGGTTTTAGCCATGAATTTATAATACCACTATAGGTTCCAAGATCAAATACACATAAAATAATAATAGAAATTTATATTTTCATGTGACAAAAATGAACCACATAAATATAGTATATTCAAGTCAATTTTACAATGCCAAATATGACTTATAAAGCCATATATTTTCAACCACTTGGGTAACTTTCAAATACTTGTAAATCAACTATCTAAAAACTAGCCAATAACTTTAAGCAGTTAGTCAATAATTAATTTTATTACATATTAAACATATATTAGATTTTGGATCATAACATCTAATTTCCTAGACAACTCATTGAAAGACATACTAATGTCTTCAAGGCTCTTAAGTTGCTTTGTTGATATTGGCACCATTCCCTCCAATTTGTTTTTGGCATGTTCAGGTATTACAATCCTATGAAACTATTGATATCACCAAGGATAGCTTTTAAGAGTTTATTAGTTGAGATATCCATGACTTGAATCTATATTTTTTCATTTTCTTTAAATTTTCCAAAATTTCCACTAATTAGAACTTTCTAATGCATTAGTCCAACTCTTATAAAAACTAGTCACCTAAAACATCATCCAATGAACATGATGAACTCATGAAAAGGGTATTTAAATAAATAATAAAACCCTAAAGACTATCTAACATATAATGCTAAGCATAAATATAGTTCAAATAACTCTACCCAACAAAGGCAATCTCCCATCAAATTTTAATACAATTTATTGACAAGATTGTCCATAATCATTTTCAAGTTGGATTCCAACAATAGAGAGCCTTTGCATTAGTGATTGTAATCTTCATGTGTGTCTGGGTTAATATTGTAATGTAAAACTTTTTTGCATTTAATAAAATTTGTATTCCTATTTATCCAAACATCTTGTTTTGTGTTTCATTGTTACTTTGGACATGTTCGGTAACCAATTATTCAATCGACTCATTACTATAGTGTTAGTTCAGAGCATTGTAGTTATTTATTTTTAAGTTATGATAAAATGCTTAGCATAAGCCTTTGTCACTTTGGCCAAAGTAACATCATGGTCATGTGGTCTCATGGGCATGCTCAACATGCTTTGTATGCCCCTTTCTCTCTTTTCTTTAATCTTATTTATATTCAATGGGTGTGCTATCATGCTAAGCACACTCCAAGTGCCTCTCATCTTTTTAAAAATGATCATTTTAGACAATAGTGTGCATAGCAAGCACTTTTGACCTTTCTTTATTTGGCAAAAGTCTACACAAGGTGCTTTGTTTTCCATTTTTTCTCTTTTTCTTAAAATTTTTCAATATTTTCACTAATTTAAACTTTCTAGTGCATTACTCTAACTTTTATAAAAACCAATCACTTAAAACATTGTCCAACTAACATGGTGAACTCATGAAAAGAGTATTTAATAAAATCCTAAAAACTATCTAATATACAATGGTAAACATAAATATAGATCAAATAACTCTATATATAAGAACAAATTTTTCTTTGTAATAAAATATAATTATATTTTTAAAAAAATTTAAACAATTAAACACAATATTTTTTTACATAAATAAATCTTAAATTTTAACAATAAATTATAATAATAAAAAATACTTCCAAAACGTGAGTGGATTTTGATAGTTTATATATAAAAAAAATATTGATAACATAATTTATCTGAAAGAAAAACATTCATGATGAAAGAGCTTGGTGCATTCTTTGTTTAATAATTTAAATAGTTTTTAACAATTTATTCTCAAAATGCTACTCATTACGCCGAAGGTGTTCCCTTTGTGAGGAGAAGGGCTGACTTTGTGGATCCACAGTAGAGAGTGTCGGATACGCGTGCAAGACGATTGAACGGTCGCTGGCCGTTTTTTCGCTTTCCGTCATGTTTTTCTTTTATGACCGTCGTTTGATTTTTCATCGCCAGTTTTTCGTTTTTCGTAATGTTTTACTTTGTTTCCCTCTCACATTTAAATGGGCATCAACGGTGGGCATTTCTGATTTACCTCATGCATTTTTGAGAGGCCGGAAATGCGAGGTGGGAGTTTATGATTATAGTGACCACAACGTTCTCTGATTTATTCTTCTGTTGCTCCACTTTCTCAATAGTTTTTTCCTTGGCCTCCGCATTCTCTAAAAATTTTTGCTCAAGATTCACCTTCTATGAACTTTTCATCTCGAACTTTACTTTCTTTGCACTCTTCTGCTCAGGTTTTACACTTTTCTGGTTGAACTTCACAATCTCCTTATTTTTCTTCTCCACCTTTACAATCTCTTCACTTTTTTGGCTTGGCAGCTACAATCTCTTCATTTTTCAACTCAGCACTGCAATGTCTTCAATTTTCAGCTTAGCGGCTAATTTATGGATATCTACTATCTCGTCTGCTAAACTCTCGGTACCTTTCGCATCGGCCACTAATTTAGCGATATTTTTCTTGCTCTTTTTCTTGGCGGACATCATTTTATTTGGTTCTTTTGCCTCCATGGGTTTTTCCTCTGTATTTATCTCATTAGCCTCTACTATCTCTGAATCTTTCTGATCAACCTTTGCTTTCTCTGCACCATTTTGATCGGCGTATTTGTTGAGTTCTTGCTCGAGTGAAATTTGCATCACATCCTGTCCTTCATTTTGTGTTGATTTCCTTACTCTTCTTCTATTTTAATCTTGGCAACTTTGTTGTTTGGTGTCTTTCGTGGTATCAAATGAAACGCATGACACTTATGGAGATAATACAGATTTCGGTTATTACTATTATAATGACTACCATTTTTTAAATTACTTCAATACAATAACGAGAGATGCCATTGTAACGAGTTTAGAAAAACTGATGTGTTTAAACAATAATATAAATTATATTAATAATAAAATAACAAATATATTTGTATATTTAAAAATAAATTAATTTTCAATATTTTTATTATTTTATATTATATATAATAAATATAAATTTATTAAATATATAATAATAAAACTTGAAAACTCCCATTTTTATATTAATAATAAAATATATTTAAATAATAATAATTTAAATTTAATATAAATTATGTCGGAAGTAGTTTTTGAGTTTAGATTAAACAATTTAAATAAGAATGTGGAATCTTGTTAAAATTGGAACTGTTATTAAATTGTCGGCCCTTTTAGGGAATTCACATGTCATTTTTTCGAACACGGCGTTTATGGGGGATTGGACTTGTGACAGGTAGGTCATTAATAATAAAGCAAAATGGGCAAGAGTGGCTGGCAGGGAAAAAATGGTGACCGAAAAAATCGAACAGTCAAAAATCATTTCATCATCTTGCACGCTTTTATGGATAAGATAGATTTAAGTAGATTTGAAGAAAATTCATTAACATTTTAGTGAAGATAAATTGACAATTCAATGACATTTTAGTGAAGATAGATCACTATAGATTTGAGATAATTAACAATAGATATAAAGGATAAGCCCCATCTTTTTTGAAATGTATTCTAAATATTATATTTTAGATAGATTGACAATTCAATAACATTTTAGTGAAAATAGATCATTGTAGATTTGGAATAATTAACAATAGATGTAAATGATACATCTCATCTTTTTATATATTATAAATATTATATTTTAATTAAATAAATTGTTAAAATTGCAATTTCTAAAGTTGAAACCATATTTAGAATCAATTGTGTTGTAATCCTAAGTTAGATTTTATTACATTTAAGGAAAAATAGGAAAAATTTGAAGGGGACATTACAAATGGTATTAGAGTTGGATCTTGTTAGCTTGTGAGTTTTTTCTCTTATTCAATTTAGTGATAGAGTAAACAAAAATTATCAAAGAGAACTTAAAAAAATTCAACATCAATTTTCAAAGGACAAAGTGATAGAAACTCCTTTGGAATATGCAAATGAGTTTGATAAAAGATTTGACCTTATGTTAGATTTGATGAGGCAAATGTTACATAGGATGAGTAATGCAAAAAATTTCAATAATCAAAGTAGTGAGGAAACTTCTAATAGTAACAATATTAGGCCAAAAAGTCACATTCAAACAGCAAAGAACAAAGGTGGGTTTGTTGATAGACCTCTTCGTCTTACTTTCATTAAAAAGGAGAAGTTTCTATTGTAGAATCAAAAAATTCAATACAAAATGATATCATTGCCTTCTATGAAGAAATAGAAATCTCCCTATATGATTTCAAGAAGCAATGTCTCTCACGATTTACATGAATATGAAGAGAGGCATAAATAGATTTAGAATTGAATCTAGACTCAAACCAAGATAGAATGATCATCAGGAAGCTTTGGGTAAGTAACATTATCTACATGTGATGGATATACTTTCATTAAAAAGGAGAAGTTTCTGTCAGAGAAGCACAAAATTCTATACAAAATGATATCATTGCCTTTTATAAAGAATATAGAAATCTCCTTATAGGGTTTCAAGAAGCAATGTGTCTCATGATTTACATGAATATGAAGAGAGGCAGAAATAGATTGAGAATTGAACCTAGACCCTAACCAAGATAGAATGATCATCAACAAGCTTTGGGTAAGTAACATTATCTACAGATGAATTCTCCAAAATTCAATACAAAATGATATCATTGCCTTTTATGAAGAATATAGAAATCTCCTTATAGGGTTTCAAGAAGCAATGTGTCTCACGATTTACATGAATATGAAGAGAGGCAGAAATAGATTGCGAATTGAACCTAGACCCTAAGCAGGATAGAATGATCATCAACATGCTCTAGGTAAGTAACATTATCTACAGATGAATTCTCCAAAATTCAATACAAAATGATATCATTGCCTTTTATGAAGAATATAGAAATCTCCCTATAGGATTTCAAGAAGCAATGTCTCTCACGTGCGATTTACATGAATATGAAGAGAGACATAAATAGATTGAGAATAGTTGAATCTAGACTCAAACCAAGATAGAATGATCATCAGGAAGCTTTGGGTAAGTAACATTATCTACATGTGATGCATATACTTTCATTAAAAAGGAGAAGTTTCTGTTAGAGAAGCACAAAATTCTCCAAAATTCAATACAAAATGATATCATTACCTTTTATGAAGAATATAGAAATCTCTTTATAGGGTTTCAAGAAGCAATGTGTCTCACGATTTACATGACTATAAAGAGAGGCAGAAATAAATTGAGAATTGAACCTAGACCCTAACCAAGATAGAATGATCATCAACAAGCTTTGGGTTAGTAACATTATCTATGGATGAATTCTCCAAAATTCAATACAAAATGATATCATTGCCTTTTATGAAGAATATAGAAATCTCCTTATAGAATTTCAAGAAGAGATGTGTCTCATAATTTACATGAATTTGAAGAGAGGCAAAAATAGATTGAGAATTGAACCTAGACCCTAAGCAAGATAGAATGATCATCATCAAGCTTTGGGTAAGTAACATTATCTACGAATGAATTCTCCAAAATTCAATACAAAATGATATCATTGTCTTTTATGAAGAATATACAAATATCCTTATAGGGTTTTAAGAAGCAATGTGTCTCACAATTTACATGAATATGAAGAGAGGTAGAAATAGATTGAGAATTGAACCTAGACCCTAACCAAGATAGAATGATCATTAGAAAGCTTTGGGTAAGTAATATTATCTATGGATGTAGTCTCCAAAATTCAATACAAAATAATATCATTGCCTTTTATGAAGAATATAGAAATCTCCTTATAGGGTTTCAAGAAGCAATGTGTCTCACGATTTACATGAATATGAAGAGAGGCAGAAATAGATTGAGAATTAAACGTAGACCCTAACCAAGATAGAATGATCATCAACAAGCTTTGGGTAAGTAACATTATCTACGGATGAATTGTCCAAAATTTAATACAAAATGATATCATTGCCTTTTATGAAGAATATAGAAATCTCCTTATAGGGTTTCAAGAAGCAATGTGTCTCACAATTTACATGAATATGAAGAGAGGCAGAAATAGATTGAGAATTGAACCTAGACACTAACCAAGATAGAATGGTCATCAACAAGCTTTGGGTAAGTAACATTATCTACAGATGGATCTAATAAATATACTGCCTGTGCATGGAAGAAAAAGTTTTACAGAGTTAGCTAAGTTAAAACAAGAAAGAACAATGGAGAAATGTGTAGAAGAATTCCAAAGATTAGTTGTAATGGTGTTTGATGTCATGGAAAGATCAATTGTCCTTTTTATTGAAGAGATAATTGAACCCCTTGGGGGTTTGATTAAAGCATTTGATCTATTGATCCTCCAAGTGGCTATTAAAAGAGCCTTGAATTTAGAAACATCAATGGCCAAGAATAAGTTGTTTTTGATGAAGTAACCAAAAATGTGCACCATTGAAAAAAAAAATATATTTTTCTTGTAGAAAACCATGAGAACTTGGGGACCATTGTTTGGGAAAAGGTCAAATACATTACATAGAAGTAATTCCTGATGACGATTCAGAGAACTAGAATAAAAAAATGAAGAATGTGAACCTGAATTAGAAATAAAAGAGAAAAGTGAGCATCTAGGGGTTGCACTCAGTTGCTCTTAATATCATCTTTTCAAAGGATGAGTTTTGTAGGAGATAAAGTTATAGCTCTAACTGATAGTGAAGCAACACAGAACTTCATAGATGAAGGGTTGGTTGCTAGGAAATGATTGCAAACGAAAAAATTTGATGGATGCAAGGTCATAATAGTTGAGGGTTTTACCAGTCCATGTACCAAGAGAACTCAACAATTGGAGACCACCTTTGGTAGACAAAAGTTAAAGCTATTGACTCCACCTCTATTTTATATGAATTTCCATGGATTATGAATTATGTAAGGCATGCAATGCATTCAAGTGTAACTTGATAGATGGACTTCAATAGATTATAAATTCCTTATTTCTCATAGCCAAGTTCCCACCCAAATTGAAGAGGCTACCAAAAACAAGTATTGAAAATTAATTGTATTGGTTGGATCCGGAGTTCCAAATCACCTTATGCCCGTTGGTAGTGGAATCTTAAAGAATTTGAGCAAGGACCGCCAAACTTTTACTTTTACTACATGTATAGTATACCAAAGGGTGTATGGACAAACCATATCCTTATTTTTGTATGATGTTGAGTTAAAATTTGTGTATTCAAAGTACCTTTCAGTTTCAACTAGAGAACATTGCTACATGCATAACCTTCCGATGAATAATTATTGACAAATCTTACCTTTACCACCCATGACAATTGAAGAGACATTTCCTAAAACACAAAGTCATTACAAAACTAAGCTTAATTGCATAAACATAGTGGTAAAAAATGTTTTATTATGTGATAGACTTGGGGCTACAATCAAGCATTCTAATGGAAAACCCTACATTAAATATCAAGGTATGGTACTTTTACATTGTAAAAAAAGGGAGCTTGATATAGGTTGGTCCATATCAACTAGCTCCACTAGAGCCTCACGAAATGGTACTTCTCATGCCAATGATCCAATGATAATGAAAAAAGAGAGTGACTTTCAATTGGTCATTCCATGTCAACAATCCCAAGATGACATGATCTTTACTAAAGCAATGCAAAATGATTCAAATAATCATGCCCACTCATGCTACTCTATACTTTCATTTGTACAAGTGGGAAGCAAGGAGAACTTTTCAATTGACATTTTCCAACTATTGGTGCCTTAGAATGAATAGCACTTGCATGGTCGAAAGCATTCATTGCCTACGTGTATCAAATGAAATGCTACGATTGAGTAGTAGAAGCCCACAATTTTTGTTAGATGGCAGAGTTTGGTTGCTTATGTTGTATGTAGGTGGTGACACTTGTGGCAACGGTTAAGGTCGTGGATCCGTTGGACAATAGAGATGACCCTGGGAAAAATATATTCAAGTGCTGACTGTGGGCAATCATGAGATATGGTTCATGGAATTTATTAAATACCCCAAACCTCTTAACAAATGAGATATTCTCTTCCAATGCTACATAATGACATGGGCCATATGGATACAAGACAATCATCATTCACTTAAAGACTGGCAATTAAACTTCCACAACTCTTCGGCGTACCCATTGCACACCAAGGTGCGATTGCTAGTATATATATATATAGAGTCAACCTGTTCTTTAAAAATAAAATCTATTTAACTTTCATATGTATGCAGAAAAACTATTGCTGGTTAAAGAAATTCATTAAAATTTTAGACGTCTGTACTTAACTGCTCTCACTTTTATCTGTGCTGCTATTTGGATGACCTGCTCCATTGCCTGCGCTCAACAGATTCTGGATGGTTGAATGCTCTTTTAAGTTGCCATATGCCCTGCCGTACACAATCTTTTCGAGCATACCCTCCACCTCTCTCATTGTTGGTCTATCCCCTGGATTTTGCCGTGTACATTGCAGTCCTAATCCAATAAAACTAAGCAGGCAACTGCCATGCCCAGAGGATTCCAATTCTTCACCAATGGTTTCAGATTTAGCACTACTTGCAGAAACAGGGGACGTCAATAAACGGGAAATTCCAAAATCAGCCACATGGGCTGTCATGGTTTCGTCCATTAACACATTTGAGGGGTTCAAGTCGCAGTGAACAATATGGGGAGAACAATCGTGGTGCAAATATGCCATCCCGTGTGCCACATCAAATGCAATGTTCACTCTCATCTTCAAACTCAAGCTACACCGTGTTTCATCCGTGTGGAGGTTTTGTTCTAGATTTCCCTTTGACATAAATTCCAGTACCAGAGCCCTGAAATCTGCAGTGGAACAAGATGACAAGACTTTGACAAGATTGCGGTGCCTGATTTTTCTCAGTATTCTGCATTCCCTGACGAAGTGCTTGTATGAATTTTGAGGATCCTGATCGAATAGCTTAACAGCCACTAAGGTGTTATCAGACAAGAGCCCTTTGTAAACTGATCCGAAGCTACCCTTCCCTCGTAAATTAGAGGCACTAAATCCATGGGTTGCTGTGTGAAGTTCCTGGCTAGAAATTTGCATGAAACCTTGCCTCAACAAACTATTTGTAAATGGTCACCTTTTAATTCTTCTGTAGAAAATGTAAAATGCCCCCAAGATGCAACACAATGCGAAGAATGTGCCAATTGAAGCAACCAAGGCAACATTCCTATTCAACGCATCATGATTTTCGGCAGAGTTTGTGCAATTTGGTAAATTCTACCAGCATGAGGCTGCACATAATCCCGGATTTGCCAAAAATGATGTTGCGCTTAGGTTTCTGAAATCTCCTTGATTTGGGACCGATCCATTCAAGTTGTTGTATGAGAAATTTAAATGCTGGAGCATGGTGAGATTTGCAAGAGAGCGTGGCACTGGCCCAGACAACTCATTGAAAGACATGTCAATGCTTTCAAGGCTCTTAAGCTGCCCTATTGATACTGGCAATACTCCCTCCAATTTGTTTTTGGCAAGGTTCAAGTACCGCAATCCCCAGCAACTGCCAATGTCGCCAGGGATAGGTCCTGAGAGTTTATTAGCCGAGATATCTATGGCTTGAATCTGTTGCATTCCTCCCAGCGAAGGCAATTTTCCTGTCAATAAATTGTATGAAAAATTGAGATAAAACGCCAACGAATGGAGGCTTGATATCTCCATAGGGATATTTCCTGTGAGGCTGTTTTATGAGATGTCAATCATCTCCAGGCGGAAACATTGCCCAATGGCATTTGGTATCCTTCCTGTGAGCTCGTTATGACTGAAGTCAAGTTTCCTCAGCTGTTGCAGACTGCCCAAATATGAAGGGATGTCTCCAGAAATACGATTTAACTGAAGCAATAGATATTCCAGGTTTACCAGCATCTTCAACTCTGATGGAATGCTGTCTTGCAATTTGTTGGAGCTCAAATCCAACAATTGTAGATTCTTCAGACGGCCTAATGCCCTCGGAACCTCCCCAATTACCCTGTTAGAATTGAGAGTGAAAATGGTCAACTCAGTAAGGTTGCCAATCTCTTCTGGTATATTGCCAGTGATGTTGTTGCTATCCAAGATCAGGTTTGATACCCTATGAGACAGGTTTCCTATGCCCCTTGACAAAGTGCCACTGAAATTGTTTACCTCTAGATCCAGGACTTCAAGAATGGAGCAGTTAGAAAGTACATCTAATACACACATTGTAGCACAGTGTCCGTTTGACAGGCTGTTAAACCCAAGATTTAGTACCCGCAAAGCAGTTAGCATTCCCAATTCTTGAGGCACCACACCACTTAGCAGATTCCTGAAGAGATCAAGCACCGAGAGCTGAGAACAATTTCCCAGAGACTTTGGGATACCCCCACCAAATTGATTATGTTCCACATATAATAATTGTAAGTTGGGGAACTTCAGGCCAATAGCTGTAGGAATGGAGCCCACAAACCCATTTTCTGCCAGGTCAAGATTCTGCAATTGTGTACAGTTTAACAGATGAGGAAAAATATTTCCCTTGAAGCTGTTACCACCAAGACCAAGAAATTGTAGACGAGTCAGCATCCCCAATTCTCCGGGTATTGCTCCGCTCAACTTGTTATATATTACTGAAATAACAGAGAGTGCGGAACAATTTCCTAGAGATTTTGGGATGTTGCCATTTAACTGATTTCTCCGCAATTCCATCTTTTGCAATTTGGGAAGGTTGTAGTCTATAACCTCTGGAATTGTACCTTCAAAATTGTTACCCCCAAGGGAAAATATCTTCAATTCATTATAGTTCATGCGAAAATAAATTGATCCTCCAAGGCTATTAGTAGTGAACCACAGTTCCTGCAGTTTGGTAAGTGAAGACAACTTTGCTGGAACGGTGCCATACAAGGAATTGGAAGACAAAAATAGTTTCTCCAGAGACGAACAGTTCACCAGGGCCATGGGAATCGTACCTGTAAGACTATTGTTATGAAAGAAAAGATTCCTCAGTCTCCATAATTTGTCAATCTCCATGGAGACACTACCGTTGAGTTTGTTGGAATAAAGAAACAGATATTGTAATCGGCTGGGCTTATCCAACACACACTAAGCGTTGACTGTTGGACGTGGCAATGTGGGCCATCTAACTTCCGTTTATTCCTATGCTCCCGTTCCGTTTCCCATCGCATACGGTAAAGTTTAAATTTTTTAAAACTGTTTCTCCCGCCCAGTTAACTACCAACAGCCCGCGCATAACTCAAACTCACTGTCATAGTTCCCGCGCTGCAGAACTTCTCGGGATGCTTGTAAGGTTTTTAATCGCATAAAAAATGTCGTACTGTTTCACCAGATGCAACAAACAGGTTTGCAACCTGATTAGTTTACTTTTGCCAGAGTACTTCTAGCCTGTGCCAAAATGGGAGCTTTGGAACAGGGTATGGACATCCATCAAATGCTTTGAAAGAGGGATTTTTGTCAGATATTGTAGTTGGAAATCCTCTGGCAGACATGTATGCAAAATGTGGAAGCATAGACAAGGCATGTGAACTGTTTGACCGAATACCTCTAAGAAAATGGAATGCTATGATTGCAGGATATGCACAAAATGGGTTTATTGAAAAGGCTTTAGAAACTTTCGAGCAAATGCAATTGGCAGGTGTAAAGTCAGATCCCTCAACCTTTGTCGACATCCTCCCTGCCTGTGGGAAAATGGGAACTTTGGAACAGCTATGCACTTCCATTACAAGATAAACGGTAGAGGAATTTCGTCAGATGTTGTAGTTGCAAATTCCCTGGTAGACATGTATGCAAAATGTGGAAGCATAGATAATGCACGCAAACAGTTTGACAGAATGCCTCAAAGAGATGTCATCTCATGGAATGTCACGATTGCAGGATATGAAAATGTAGAAGCATAGACAAGGCATGTGAACTGTTTGATTTTTTTAAGGTTTTATATGAAAAACCATGCAATTTGTTTGAACGTAGTTTTGATTTCGCCCTTTCAGCTACAAGAAAAAAAATTCAATTGGAGGCAATAAAACAAAATGACCCAAGTTTAAATCCAAAGGCTCAATTGGAGGCAATAAAACAGAATGAGCCAAGTTCAAATCCAAAGGCTCAGTTATGTGACTCATGACTACAACTTGCATGCTACCAAATTGTAGGGTAATGAATGGAGAAAAATGTATTAATATAATCCATTTTATAAACCTTATTTACATATACATATATGACAATTTGTCTTTTGTTTTAAGTTACAAAGATTTATGTTTAAGCTACCACATTCACCTGTGTAAATCAACACTAAAATTATATGGAAGAGGAAAAAAACACAATGTTCCAGAAGTATTCAATCCAACAATGTTCCATTTACAAAAATTGAGAAAAAAAAAAAGAAGTCCCTGACATCATTAAAATCCAATACAAAGACACCAACACCCTGAAAAAAACACATGTCCCAAGAAAGTAATAGAAAATGTAAATGATGAAAAGTTGTCTCCTTGAAACTCTTTTATGTTAATATCTTCTTTTAGAAAGGTTGAATCAAATAAAATTTTATGCTAAAACATATTCAATAAAAAGTATTGAAGTAAGAGAAAAAGAAAAGATATTTCATAAAATTCCAAAACTTTAAAAGAAACTACAATGCCTCTAATACTCAACTCATTTCATTGTGGGATCAATTGTAAGATCAAATAAAATTCAAGATCCATGCAAACATTTTTGTAATGAATGAAAACAGAGCATTAAACAATAGAATTCTAATCTAATGAAAACTACAACACCATTGTTGATGATCTTCTCTCAAATTCATCACCCTCGTTCTTACTCCAAGCAAACCCTACAAAGGCACCTATGTCACAGCCGCCTCACCAACCAATAACTTGAAAGCCATGAGAGCCACGAGATTCATCTGGCTTCGATGAATTTAGGAAATATTAAAGGGAAGTCTCCCTACAATCCTCGTCACTACGCTTGGCAACATTGTGCCTCACCTCTCTCTATCAAAGCTTGGCATATAATTAAATGTGCATATGCCTGACGTTTATGAGCCTCATTCCCTCAACCCTTCAGGCAATCTCCAGCATAACTAGTTGAACTAGTGGAAGAAACATCTTCAAGAAGCTCAAGGCGAAGCCTTGAGAGGCCGCCAAAATGGGCTTTATTAGGGGAGAGGAGTCAGTAGTCATTAGGGATAACTTTGTGACCATGTAGTGATTACATGGAATATCGTAGGACCTTTGTTTTTTTTAGAAATGTGATATGGACTCTTATCTATGTACAACTAAGGTCTGGAGGTGTGACTCATCACACAACTCACCACATCACCACATCAGCACGTCTAGTGAGAAGTGTCCTTAACATAAATTTTGAAAGGTTCAACAAAACTTTATCATGGAATCCCTAGTAGTTAAACAAAAATATCATTTTTTGTTAGAACAACATTATATTCTTATTTAAAATATAACTTATATGCAACCTTAATGATCTCAATACCTTTTGGTAACCATGAATCTTGTTATCTAAACTTTACATCCAACATAAACGACCCAATAGTTGACCATTTTATTGTTATAAAAACAACACATTCTTATTTAAAATACAATTTATATTCAAATTTAAATGATCATAAAATTGTTTGACAACCTTTTACATTTCATGACAAAATACAAGGTATTTATTGTACTTACCTTTTAAATTTGTCATAGGACAAACATATGCATGTACATTGCCACCCTAGTAGTTGTACATATAAGTAATATTTGTCCACATAACAACAATTTTTTGATTAGATGAGCACCTTATTTTATAAATGACACATCTATAGTGGATAGTTATGATATTTTATATATAAAACAAAAAAGTATTAATTAAATTTATTTTTGATTAAGTTTAGCTGGGAAAAGGGTCCCAGTCCCATACAAGAGTACTAACAGTCCACCATTACATCAAAATCCCTAATAATAACCCAACCTGGGCCAGGGATATAAGAGAACCACAATAGAACCAATCCCAAACAAAAAAACTAACAGTCTACAAAATCAGTGCAGTAGATCATAATCCCTGATAATAACCCTAACTGGGCTAGGGAGACAAGGAAACCATAGAATATCCAGTATATAAGCAAATTAAGCAAAATACTAACAATAATCCCTGATAATAACCTAAATGGGCTAGGGAAGCAACCAAAAAACAACAAGATAACAATAGTTTTTAGAAAGGAACAAAAAGCAAAAAACCAAACACAGACCATCATACTAAAGATTAGATATGCTCCAATCCTTACACATCTGAGCCATCATCTGCTCCTAAGAAGATGAGCTTTTCTGATGCTCAATCTTTTATCTTTTACCAGCATCCATCTCCTCAACTTGTTGTATTTTGCGTTTCTCAAGCTGGGTCTTAATGTCTTTGACATCAGAGGTGTTGGTTTTTCTTCTGAATCAGCATCAGGGTTTGCCAGTTCTAATGCACAAGCAGATTCAACCAAATAATACAGGAGGCTGCGTGAGCTGCCTCCCCTTCACTTCTGGTTCTGCTGCACCAAGGGGGGTATCCCTATAACTCAAGATGTAACCTTGACTAGCTCAATGATATGAAGATTTAGCTTGACAGCATCAGGCAGAATACTCTCATGTATGGACCAAGATCTGCATGACAGATCACAAGGTTGGCAACATTCTTGGACATATGTGTCTAGTTGGGTATGAGAGTATGCAGGGGGTTCCTAATCCTACTCCTACAGCTAACAGATGGAGGTGATGAAATGGGTGGACATAATGTCCTGGATGCAAGACAAGGGGTTTTGGTTCATAACTACTGACTTAGGAGTAGATTGGTGCCTATCCATTGGGCAAGGAGTCAACTAGACGTATACAACAGATGGTTTGCAACTTTCACTCAAGTTTCAAGGGGTTGGACTGATGCTTGCCTTACAAACATCACCCAAGAATGGGTATCTAACTGCCTCTACTTAAAGATATCCATATTGACATGCAACCTTCTCTATACATTGACCTAAAACAGTTTAATCCACTCCTTGAATGGAAGTTACAGATCAAGCATGCAGTATAGATATCTATACCCTAGAATCTATGAAACCCTTAGCAACCAGATTCAAAAAAAGGAAAGACATGCAACAAAGGAGACAGACAGATAAACACATGCAGTATAGCATTTTTCATTTATATCAACATGTAACTGAACATATGTGCAAAATACACTCATGCTGCAACACATAAACTCCAAAATGGGATAGAATAGCCAGGATCATGCCCTGTTCTTCATTATTTACACAAAAAGATGCCCAAGTCTTCAACAACCTTCAAATGAGCAACACAGCCCTACTTATACAGCAAGGAGGTGCTCAGCCTCAATTACATGGCAATTCAAAATTTCCCAGATACAGTACATTGAGAAAATGGTGCTCATCACATTGAACGCAGCAGGTAGGGGAGGAGACAGGAAGAAACCTCGAGCCCTGCGCCGCCACTTGGGGATTCACATCTTCAATTAGGTGGTTGAAACATCCATGCCATCGCCCATACCTCTGCAACAATCGCCATTAATGGCGTACCAACCCGTGGCCTTGGGAAATGTAGAATACTGTGCATCGCAAACTTTTCCCACCAAAATGCATCATCCTAACATTTCAAATCATGCAGGAACCAATTATCCCACATGCACCCCGCGGCAACCTCCTCAACACTTTATATACTAGGTCGCGAGCATATATGATTTCAGTGATTTTGCTCCCAATGGCACCTAGTATAAGACTTCATCATCATCATCCTCCAGCATGATATCCAGATACTTGAAATATCACCCTAACGTCAGCATCATCATCTGCATGAGCTCACCCTGATAATTCACATCACCCTGATGTGAAATATCACCCTGCAGAAAATATCACCCTGCGAGAAAGTATCATGCCGTCCACATCACCTAATAAAATATATCTCCCTGATGCTTGAATATCAGCCTGATGACCAACCTTACCTTCACGTGAGATATCAACCTGATATTCACCTTCATCGGCACATGACCAACCTTACCTTCACGTGAGATATCAACCTGATATTCACCTTCATCGGCACAACCTGATGCATCGGAGGAAGATCTCTTGCTTAGCCGATACCAAATGTCTAGCCAATGAACATCCTGATGACGTCATCGTCATATCCTGCTAACGTCATCAGCATATCTGCCTATCGTGCACCTCCTCATATCCGGATGACGTCATCGTCATATTTGCAAATATCGGGGGATCTCCATAAAATGACTGATGTTAAAATATGACCCCCGGACCTTGATGACGTCACCACCATGTCGGCATCAGGATGATATTTAGAAGATAACCAGATATTTGGAAATATCACCCTGATGCACAAAAATCATGCTGCACTGTAGCTCCACTATAAGATCGGGGTGATATATGAATATGACGGATATTTGAAATGATCACCCCCACTAGACAATGCATGAAGCTGACAGGCGGATATCTCCCTTCGGAAATATCATGATGCAGATAGGTAGAAAAGCGGATATCACCCTAACATAAGAATGACATTAGCATCATTAGGGTGAGAAAACAACGAACATGAAGTGATAAAACAACGTCAGGATGATCTTAACAAAGATCACCTGATGTTCAAATATGATGACCCCGATGAAGATCGGGTCATACTTAGAACCTTGCAGCAACATCATTAGGATGATCTTAACTAAGATCACCCGATGTTAAAATATCACTCCAGCGAAAGATCAGGCTAACAGAAAAAATGATGATGATGACCTCCTCCTCGAAGAAAATATGATGTTGCAGTTGAAACATGCCGAGGAGGCTGAAGACTTAGAATATTTTTTGGATTTTATGGAGGGTGCCTGCATGTTTATATGCTTGAAAACTAACTGCTCATGCAGGCACCAACAAGAGTCAGTTCTCCTCATAATGTCATTAGATTATTGTGCCAAATCTTTGAGACCCTATTCCAGTCTCACAATTCTCTGGTGATACATTTGAAGCATGTCATACATATTTGTCCAACTATCTTGACAAGTAGTACAGTCCAATCTCCTATGAAAAACTTTTTCAATTTCTTCTAATTTGTTTGATAGCTCATTCAACTGAGTATCTCTGTAGTCTTTTTCATTCTTATCTGACTTATTCAAATCATTCTCAAAGGTCTCAATGTTATTTCCAACATCATCATAGTAATTCTCTCCAAAGGAATTACCCCCAACATCTCCTTGGTCAAATTGGAAAGTCAAGTTAGCATCTTTCCTCACCTCCTCTTCATGTTGCATCTGCTAGTTATTATCAACATTCTCATTATCTTCTATTTCCCTCTCAATTTGAGCCTCCTCTACAAGGTCTAAGTCTAAGTCCTCCTCTAGCTCATCAGTCACAATAGGGATGTCATCAGATAAAGTGTCTGAAGCAATCTCCTCTATACAAATTTCCACTTTCTTATCATTTTTTGTGCCATTTATTAGACTTTTGCATAGTAGCCTTTGCAATCCTAGCAGACCTTCTTCCTATAGAAACAACATGATCATATATGTTTTCCATGTTATCTTGTGGCTAAAATTCCTCAAACCTAGCATCTAAGTTTACTTTAGCAGAGACAGACTTAATTTTAATAGTTTTGCTTTTCTTACCCGAACCCTTGGTGGATGGCACCCCACCCTTCTCTTTATCCCTCAGGGATAGTAAGATATCCTTTGGGGAATCTAGGTCTTTGTTACCAACAGTTATTCTAGATTTGAGATTAGGGGTTTGTGTCCAGAGGGGTTCTTAACCAAATATTTACCTTTATAAGTATGTGGGTCTTTTTATTTCCTTTTTTATTGTTCCCCACATTTTTCTTCTCAGAAATTCCAAATTTATCCTTAGAGATGTTGGTATTATGACTAGAACACCCATGAATAACTTTCTTACTACCAGTCTTACCCTTCCCCTTTCTCTCACTACTAGGGTTCCCAATCGCATCATTATGGGGAATAGGGGGATTTAGCGGAACATTAAACTCATACAAAACTAACATTAGACCCTGGTGCAAAGGAGGATTAGCTCCTTTATTGATACTCTTCTGAAGGGATGACAAAATAAAGAAAGGAAAGCTAATTTGTAACTGCCATGTCTTAAGTGATCAAGTAAAGGAAAATTATAACCATGAATGGTCTCATACCTTCCCTCGAGGGTAAAATACTTCATAAGGTAGTAGCTCACAATTCCCCATGGAGGTGGTAGCTCCATGCGCTGGTAGCCATTCTAGTGTTGCATAAGGGTTTCTTTGCCTTCAAAAAAGCTTTCAATAAAGGTTTTATAATCCCCATTGCCAACCTTGTGAACCTTGTCCATGATGTAAAGATGCATAGATGGGTCTCGACTATTTTGCCATATTAGGTACCCATGTACAAATAATCTCTCACAAACACGGAGTAAAGGAGAAAAACCCGTAGGAAAAAAACCCTCACCAAAAGAGAGAAAAAACAAGAAGAAAGTGATGGAAGAAGTGAAGGAAGGAGGACTCAGGACCCCTTAGGACTACATCCAACACAAAGATACAATCAATTATCCCCCCATGTTAGAGAATGAATGAGATGATAGATCCCCCACAAAAAAGTAGCTCTTGTGTGAATGAATGCTTGAAGACAAAATGCAATCCGATGGCTACAAACAACATTTCTCCCCTTGGGAAGAAACAAATCCACCGGTATATGTAGAAGAAACTCCAACTCCAAAACAAGAGATAAGGGAAGAACTCTCATTAAGTCTGATGTCTCTAAAAATTGCTGAAGTGTCCACATGTCAAAATTAAAAGATGCCACAAAATCAGGTGCTCCATGCCTAATCAAAGAATGTGACAGTCCAAGAAATAGGAAAACTCAAGAAATCAAGCTCCAAAAAAAATATGGTGTGACAATAGTTGCACCATAACTATCATCAAAGAGGAGAGATAACCCCTCAAATGTGTCCTCTAAATTAGAAATATGAGACTCCACAAACAAAGAAGCAATGTTTGATAAATAGGAATCCCAATGAGGAAGACTAAAATGATCCTGCAACAAAGAATCACTGGAAGCTCTCAAAGAAGCATCATTGAACTCTGAACTAGCAACATGTGATGGTGATGTGATCTCAACAAGAGGAGAAGAGGGAGCAAGATAGGTCATTGTGTCATTTGAACAATCAAGACCTTCTAGAGATTCAAGCTCTTCTAAAGTATCATCATCATAGGGTATGCTATCTGCATCATCAAGGGGAATAAGACAATTTGCTATAGGATCATCTAGAAATGGTGAGACATGAGGGTCTCCATACAACTTCCAAATTTGAGTCCAAAGTGTGCATGGTCCCTCATAGACGGAATGATTACACACATCACAATCAACAATGCAACAAACTAATCCTATGATATGATCATTATTAAGACCCCATTCATTTTTCTTATGTGGTGTATTTGGTTCAGGTATGAGCCCATAAAATAGAGGTAATTCGCTAGGACTCATAATTGTCCTTAGTTAGTTTGACCACAGAAGGATGAGTGGAAAAAACCCATGATACCTCCTCAAAATGATAGAGATCAAAACATCAAAACATGCAAACTAATTTATGTCGATAATATAAGCCCTTTGAATCAAATAAATTTTTTTCAAGAGCCAAAACGTCCAAGTAATCAATTAGAAGCCATAAAATTGACAAACTAAATAAAATATACCTGGGGCTGAAACTAGAAAAAGTACACAAGTAGTTGTGTAGAGCTCACTGATACCTTTCCAACACCTATTCGTTTGCAAAAAAATGAAGATTCTGGGTGAAAGAATAGAGCTCAGAAGATAAAAAAAGATGCCTGGAATTCAAACAGAAAAAATAGATGTGCAATAGAAAAATCAAGAAAATTGATCATACCACTAGAAAGTATATGGAACTAGCTTTCTGTCCATATCTCATTTGCAAAAAATCAACACTGTATGCCTAATTTATGCAAAAAAGAAAAAATAGCTCCTTTAGGGCAATCTAGGGCCAAAAACAAGCCCCCCTGGCACTATTCTGATGGCTCGTGGGTAGTGTCTAGGTGGCCAAAGGGCCAGGTTGTGGCGAAGCGACCAGATGTAGCAGCAGAGGTGTATTTCACCATTGAAGGCGACATCTAAGTGGTTGTTAACATCAGAAATTAGCAGTAGCGGTGTCTTAGTGGGGCAATGGTGGCGCCTATGGCAGCACCTATGGCACCTACCCGCTCTGATTAAGCCTTGCAGGGTTGGCTCAACCCAGGGGTTGGTCCTCGATAAACCAGGGCTTTGGCCCTTTGAAATTAAACCCATGTCCAGCTGAGGACCTAGCGATTAATAACCGTAGGTTAAAAACAAAATCATGCCAAATACACAAGTGACCCTGGCGTAGATGACATCAGTGATGACACAGAAAATGAATATGCTTCAGAATATTCCTCTAGATAAAAATAATTTGACCATCGTGTAAAGAAAAAATCCACAAAACAAGTGAAGTGACTGTTGGACAAAGATTGGCGTAGACCCGAGATGATGTAGGCACAAGCACAAGCGATGATGTCATACGATCCCTATAGTATGGATCCGTATGGATTGTGTGGAAATATTTTGCGACAAAATTTTGCAAACCCTTGAAAATGGTCAAAAATCAACTGTAGCCAAAATATCAACTGTCTATAGTCAAAAAACTTGGAACGAGCCTTTTGGATGTGATAGTGCAGTCAGTTTTGCTCCAAGATGCACCATAAAAAATCTCATGACATAATCTCTTGAAAAAGAGGGAAGGGAATTGCAGATCTGGTGCTCTGATACCATGTAAGAGTCGTCAATGGACTTAAGATAGCCTAGGATCACCTGCAACCAAAACAACCTTCCATAACAAGAGAGAAAAGAAACAACAACACTTTATATTGCCCAAAATAATGATGTATAAAATATACAAGATGCAAAGCTTCACTTGTTACACACTACATTACATACCATTGCATGAAATGTACAATGAGATACTTTCCTTATATAGGCAAGGTTGAGAGGTAGGACAAACTAGGATGTTGACAAGTGTCTTAATCCTATGACATGAGACACAAACATTTAAAGTATATCACAAATATTAAATGTCCTAACTATCTAAGTAAACTTAACATGTGAACATGTGTGAATAGGGTCTAACTAATGACTAGTTAGATAATATGCCTTGTTCATACTACAAAAGGGGAAACCGGATAGGAAACACCCCCGTTCACACCAACAATACATTGTCAAATGTAAGCTTGTTGGATGTACATAGGATTCGGTTTCTTTTGCAAAGAAGTAGTGTTTGGTATGAGGAATTGGCGGAACCACAATGAGGACAGCTTGGGGTAGCGTGAAAGATGAGGGTTATTAAAGTCCACATAAGCTAAACCAAATCGAAGAGTAAAGCCAAAATCAAGTTCAAAGTTGTCCAAAAGACTCCATGCAAAATACCCTTTCACATTTGCTCCATCCCTGTATAAATCCACCATCTGCACGGTTAAATCTTAATATAATCCCATTAAATTTAAAAAGATGATAAGCTAAAATTTTATATATTAATTTGTGAAAGAATAAGTTGTCAAATTAATTTGGTTATTCTTAAATATTAAATAAATAGAGCTTACTCTATCGCTTCTAGCAAACATGCGAGATATTCGCGGTGGAAGTCTACTCTGACTGTATCGTTCAACTCTTCTTTCATCGTTGTATTGTTCTCCGTTGCCACTCCTGTCATTTCGTTTCAACCACTTAATCAAAATCTACAAAGCTTATATTCAATGGGGAAGATTTGAGTAAGACTAATTTATTTAGATTTTACCGTTTTCTAAGATGAAAATTTCAGGATTATTATATCGATTCTTCACATACTCCACCAACAGCTTGATCCCTTTGGGGACAATGTAAAGGGTCATGGCACTTGTGTCGAATGCGGTCTGCAAGCAACTAGAAAAACAACATTAATCCTCTATGTTTGGGAAATTGAAATATATTCTTTAATGGTTGGCCTTAATTGTCCTGCACATTTACAATGTTCGACTGTAAATGCCCATCATGTTTAAATTGAGGTGTCCCCTCAGCTTAAATATCACTTATGATGTCTAAGCTGAACGCCTCCAGATTATTAGTACATTTGATTAAATGTAAGATGCAAAACTTTTAAGAGGTTAAGTTTCGAAAGCAGGCAGGCCTACTTTTGGTCCGATCAAAACCCCATCTCTGACTCCTGCGCAGGGACATGATGAATGGATCAGACACAAAAATGCGATATATGTAGGCTATGGAAGAGAAAGATAGATTGGGTATCAAAGATAGATAGAGCTACCTGTCAATTCAACAGACATGTCAGCATAGTAATCTTTGATGGTGGAAGAAGAATTTTTGTTAGCAGCATAGAGAGAGCTATAATGGTTGAGGCCTACGAAGTCTATGGAACCCTTGAGCATCTCAACTTCTTCTTCTGTAAATTTGGGTAAACGTTCGCCCACTATCTTCCTCATGGAAGAGGGATAGTCCCCAAAAAATATTGGATCAAAAATCCTGCAAAATACCTGAGTATACTCAACACTAGCCCTAATCCCATATATATTCTTTACTACAAAGGAAATCCCCTGCTCTTACCATCCTACAGTAAATTCAAGAGCTCTTGATTGTGCCTCCAGATCTTCACTGCTATTTGTCAGCGGTTCGTACCAGAATTGGTTGATTGGAAATCCAACAGAACTATTTTTTGTGGCCTGCATGTAAAAGCTGAGTCTTTTATGGGCAAAAATGTCTTTAAGAAGAATGAAAATCACTTAAAGAAGATTAGTTAGCTTGCCTCGTTTTTCCTGAGCTTTGCTACAGCAGCAGCATGTGAAAGGAGTTGGTAATGGGCAGCGATGTAAGGCTCAGTAGTAGAGTTTCCCTGGGTGCAATTTCCAAAGGGAGCAGAGCATCTGCCTGGGGGCATATATCCAAGATCGTATCCTGAACTTGCCTCTAGATTAGGTTCGTTTACAGTCATCCAATGCTTCACTCTATCCCCAAATAAGTTGAAGCAGACCTCTGCATAGTTTGCAAAATCATCTCTGCACAAATACCACACAATTAAATTAACACTTGGCTGTCCAAATTATGATTGATTGTTGAACAGTTTGGTGTTTAAGTAAAGTTAAATTATAATCCCTCAAAACAAAAATAACTAACTAACTGTAATCATAGTTTAAAGCTTAGGGAATAAGCCTCACACAATGCGACGGTTTATCCAGCCTCCATATTCATCCTCTAATGCTTGTGGAATGTCAAAGTGGCTGAGAGTCACGAACGGCTTAATGTCTGAATGGCAACAGTGGATTGCAGCCAAGAAATTGAAACTATTATCAATGTCCATAAACAATCATAAAAGATAATGAAGAAACTAAGGATAGAGTCTAATACAGGTATTGGATAAGAGGTTAAACAATCAAAACCAATATCAAAATTCAAAATCAAATAAATTAAAAAATCTGTAATACAATCATAAAAGCTAATGAAGAAACTAATGATAATCAAACAAATTAAAAAATCTGTAATATAAATACTTCTATGCGATTATATATATCCCAATATACATCTCCTCGGAATTAAAATGTATAAAGCTCAATGAATATTGAGTACCAAATTTTAAAAGCCTGTTGATTAGATCGTTGTAGTGCTCCACTGCTCTTGCATTGACAGCTCCTCTCCCCTCTTCAATACAATAAAAACCAGTTCCATATCAACATCTAAGCTGTGACATGTTTAAGTTGAACTATTGGCATTGAAGTTATTGATACCTGGAATCAATCTGGACCAGGAAATTGAGAAGCGGTAAGCATCAAACCCTAGTTTCGCCATCATTTTGATATCTTCCTGACCAAAGCAGCATATTCAAACGTTGGAACAAAATTCCATATATAGCCCACTCCTCATTAATTGAAATTACAATACATATAGCATACTCACGGGATATAAGTCATATTGGTTGACAGTAACGTTAGCATTGCTTCCGTCCAAGGTATTTGCTATCAACAGCAAGAAAATCCTCCAAAGTTTAGAGTTGCCAGTTTGATGAAGAAGCATAAGAAAGTAATGCAGAAACTATGGTTACTCACAGGGTATATCATAGAAAGTGTCACAAATGCTTGGCGTACGCCCATCCTTGGCCACAGCGCCTTCATACTGCCAGCAAGAATTCATTGTAATTAGCATGGAAGCCATGAAAATGAGGAGACAGAGGATAGGAGTGAAATGAATACTTGATAGGCAGATGAACTGGTGCCAAATTTGAATCCCTGGGGAAAACTCTTCCTATTGAAGGCACCCTCCACCGCCATCATTGAGCTCAACAGTGTTAGTAAGATCTTCACTTTCCATTGAAATCCCATTTTTGTACAGAGAGATAGGGATAACATCGTAGGACTCCTTTTATTTGGAAAAGTTAGAGATAGGTCATCACATACACAGCCGCCATGTTGACTATAATGTGTGGGCATGCTGAGTTGTTTTGGAATATTAAACAGCATACTTAAAAGACTGAACACATTTTGCACAGGTAAACATAAAAGATGAAGAATCATTTTTTTTTTTGAAAAGGAAGTTGTAGAATCAGTTACAGATGCACATTTAGAATGGTAGGAAAGGAATTGGATGAGTCGAACCTACCAAGTTTGATTATTAGTTGGACGTAGCCATTACCTCCATATCTGGGTGGTTGTAAGCATATATTTTCACAAGTCATATATTTGCCAAACCAATTACTATCTAGTCTGCATCGCCATGGAAATAAAAATCTGTATCGGGATTGTTACAGCGGACCCCGCCAACAATAAACGAAAAATCTCTCCCTTGTTACAAGTAAAAGCTTATGAATAGCTAGCTATTGACAGACCCTCCATTTAATATCTTTTCCTTTTATGGAAATATGCCTTTAAAAAGCTGTATCTGAAATTAATTCATGAGATGGCCGAATGACCGTGTTTAAGGATTATTTTCCGTAAAACACATTCAAGATTTTGGGAAGATTGTATCACATGAAAGGAAAAAATTTAAACCGACTGTGGTAATTTAAATAGAATAATTTAAATATATATAGTTTATAATAATTTTATTTATAATTTTAATATATATAGTTTATAATAATTTTATTTATAATAAAATATCTCTAAATATTTGAATGGCAATTTCGAATAAATAATCGTCATTAAAGATTTGTTTGACACACAGGATCAACTGTCAAATTTAAGGGATATTTTCTCATTTGTTTAAATGTTAGTTAATCACTTTATTAATATTTTTAATTTCTGTAAGTTAAATATTGTATTTTGTTTACAAAAATCTCTTTTTTATTTAGTAAATAACATTTTTTAAATTTTAATGATAGGTTATAATATATGATTTGAAATATTAATATAAAAAATTTCTAGGCAAGAATTTTCAATCACTTTTATAAATTGTTGAAATTATATATTTAATATAAGAAATCTATTTAAAGAAAAAGGTATTTATATACATGATTTTTTTTAATTTTTAATTTTAATAAATAAAGCATTGTCCGTGAGTGTGAATTTAAAGGTGAAGAATAAAAGTATTTTTTAATTTTTTTTAATTTTTATCTTTCATTTTATATTCACATTTGGTCTTGTCATAAATCTATAATCCTTATATTTAAATTGCCTTGTTTTATACATAAGTTGATCTTAGTTATAAACCTAGCTTCTATTATTTTTAATCTATTGGTATAGAACAATTGACATGTTCATCTTTTTATGTTTCTCTTACATCAAGCACATATTTATGTTGTGGACATAACCACACCCCTAACCTAATCATCCTAATTTGAAATTAGTTTCTCACTTTCCCAAACAACCCCTTTTAAAAAATATGATCATTACTTGTTGGCTTGTGCAATAAAACACTTCAAATTAAGATTTTTATAATAATTTTTATCTATAATTTATAATTCATTTTTAAAATTTGTAATTATGATTAATTATAAATTATTTTATTTGTTTGTTAAATTGAAGGTTAAACGTCCCTAAACCTTTGCATTAAACTAAAATAAAAAATTACATTTGATGGGCATGACTAACTTCAAAACTAGTGATATGAAGTGGATTCATAACCCTAGGATGCAAGGGAGCTTGCTTTGAAAAAGTAGGGACTCCCATCATACAATGAATGTGTAATAACTAATAAAAATAAAACCATCTACTTAAGCACACCTAAATGTAGAAGGAAACCCACTTGTAATGTTCTTAGAACTACACAAAGGGATAACTAAATCTTCATGCATAAGTCAAGATAGAGGTGGAGCTAGAGATGATTTCACTTCATTTTCCTTCCAAATGTACACCTTGATCCCAACCATATAGAAAATTAATAGTTTTGAATGTTTTCTAAGCCTTGATGCACTCCTTAAAATGGAATGTTAATTTGACAAGAAATTAGGTAGGCAACAATTGTAATGTCTTGAACTATTTTTTTTTTTTGAATTTTTACAATTTTATAATGAAAATGTATGAAATCCTCACACTTTCAAATCACCAAGATCTAAAGTTGGGAAAGGTAAGATCATACGTCACTAACTTATTAGTAGCGAGCCACAAATCCCTACAATGTATGCAATAACTAGAAATAAAATTTACATATTAATGTCATGGTGGCATAGCCTTCTAGACTTACTCTAGACACCTAAATTATCTAGCCACTATTTTGGACTCTAGCCGCTATTTTGGACTCAATCAAGACATCAATTGACCACTTCCCCTATAATTAATTTGATAAATGCATATTTATTTGATTAATTATCCATTTTCATCCCCACATTAATTAAATAATTTTTATTATAATTTAATTAATAAAGTCACTTCATGTACCCTCTTGGCACTATTCATCCATAATTAATTGAATAATCTAGACTAGTTACTCAATTATTTAATATTGTTCCTATAGTTCAACCTTAGGTAAATAAATAGAAATATTTATTTACCTAAGCTCATCTCACGTCATCAAAAATTTAAAAAAATTCTATATTTATTTAATTTTTTATTTTTTGCACTTTTGATTAAGTTGACTAAATTAAATAAATTACCATCATTAATTATTTGCTCATGCATAATGATTAATTGTTAGAACATAATGTTATTAGGGGTCATACCCTTATAACCTTTATATATTGTTCTAATATAAGGTTATAAAACCTTATGTTATAAAGCATATACCATTTAATAATTAATAATCTAATAACTATTAGATTATTACTTATTTACAAAGGATTGCTTTGAAAAGAATCAACCCTAGGAAAGAAACAACCAATATCAACTACCCCACCTTCCCCATCAAATAATGAGATTGAGTCTTGTGTCCATAGCACCCATAATCCAATTGTACGTTTCATACTCCAAAACATGAATTATCAAGGTAAAGGATTAGGCCTTTATGAACAAGGCATTTTGGAGCCCATCCATGTCAAAGTTCCTCCATGATCACATGGACTTGGTTATATTCCCCAAGGAAAACAATCCCAAGATGTTTGTATCCCCTCCATGCCTTCAAAATCCACTCCTTTCCATCATAAACCTTATCATACCCCCAAAACATATGTTGCCATACCTCTATCATCATACAAATCCCAAAATTATGTAACCATACACCTTCCTCCATCCACTTTACCTCCACTTCTTCCAATGCCTAATATCCTCATCCTCACATACCCTTATCCATTTATCCATAAATCCACTTTTAATCCCTCCATCCTTAAATCCCTTAAAAATCCTAATGATGGTCAACGAATGCACACATTTTCCAAACATGAAGCTTCTACCAAACCCATGGGATTCAAAAATAAAAATTTGGATGCCTCTACCCATAAAGACAAAAATCCTAAAGGTCCTCATTCCTTAGGGCATAAATGTAAAGAATCAAACAAAAATCCATCCAAAAGTCTATATAAGTCCATACCTCCACATGAAAAGTCCAAAACTAAAATGGTTTGGGTCCCTAAGAAAAAAGAAATCAAGTCAAATGAAGCATCCAAATCCCAAATATTCCATTTCATCCAAAAATCCCAATGCAAAAATCATAATAATCCTAATTTCATGTGGGTCCCTAAATTCCTAAATCAACCATGATCCCCTAAGCAAATATCTTCATTGCTTCCTACACCTCCTCCAAATCAAAAGCTTCAATGTCTATCACAGTGTGTGTAACTATTGGTCTTGGTTCCTTTCCATTCCACAACATTCCCACATACCTCCATCTCCCCATATTTCATCCACTATCCCACATATTTCACCCATCATATCCCTATGGTCCATGCTCTTGCATAATCCTTCTATCCATAATCCACATCATAATCCACTATCCTTCCATCCATAATCCACATCATAATCCACTATCCTTGCATACATAATTCACCTCATAATTTATTATCCTTCCATCATAATCCACCATCCCCCATCCATACTTGTATAAACCTTTCATAATCCACTATCTACCTACTTCATCTCCCTCTCATGCAATCCTCTATTAACTTCTATGAGCATAATGACATTTGACATGGTCCATGTGTGACATCCATCTCTAATGGGACTATCACCTTTCATGGAACTAGATGCTTGAGTCCCTCTTATCCATATCCACCTATCCCATCCAACTATTAAAAAAAAAAGAAAAAAAAAGAAAAAATAAATTAAAATAGTAAAGAGAAATCCCTTCGTCCCATGGTGAAAACCACCTTGGTGGCGTCTTGGATAAGTACCATGATGAAAACCTAGCAAATAGGCATCATGTGTAGGTTTCTTATCTATTTGACTTACACTTGGGGGCACGTTGTCTCATCCAACCTATCATTCCCTTCCTACCTATCTCATCCCCTCATATCCATCCTTATCCATTATATCCATACATACCTATCATATTGTATCCATCCATCTTGCCTTCCTCCTTTTGATCTTGATAAAGACATAGGGGAAAAATGTCAAAAAATGCTTTGGACATCTCTTGATATATCTTAGCCTTTCCAACCAATTCTTTCCAATCAATCCTATTGTCATAAGTTTTGTCATGCAAAATCCTAAGCATTACACCTAGAATGGGGAATGTCATTCCTATGCGATATAGAACTTTTGGAAATCACATCCTAAACCTCTCATTCATTCCATTTACTATTGCCTATCCTTTTATCCATCCATCAATCATGAGTCTTCCATCCCATTTACTCTCGCTCATCCTTCCATCCATCCAATCCTACCTCCATTCTTTCCATTTAGACTTGATTTTCCCTTGTCATTGGTATCTAGCATTTAGGCTATCCAAATTTTCATCCAATGCCATCCCAAAACACTACAAATAAAAAAAATAAAAATATCATCAACAAAATCCAAAAACATCATAACATTCAAAAATCCAAAAATATGAAAATATCTTCCAAAAAACCAAAAAAATCAAAACATTTCAAAAATTAAAAAAAATCACTTATCCAAAAATCTAAGAAATAAATCCAAATGCAAGTCATTCTTTATCCATACCAATCTAGCTAAACAATCTAGCCAAATCATCCAATCACATCCTTGGTCTTGGTTTCAATCTTGTTGTCAACCCAATCAATCACTCATCAATGGAATATATTGTTCCCACATCCTTGTGTTGATCTAGGGATATATCATTCCTTGCAATGACAACACTATCTTACTCATTAATCAATCAATCATCAGTTTATAGCTTGATAGGGGAAATACCTTGTTTATTTTTAACTCATTTGTGCATGCTTTCTTGCTTTCTTGCTTTCTTGTGTGTGTTATCATTTTATCTTGCATTTGTCTCGAGTTCTTATCATTCTAGCTAATATTCATATCTTGTGTATGGTAGAATTGCTTTTTGCATAATAGTTGTAGACACCTGAAATTGACCCACTTCATTACTTAGGTATTTATTGCATTTTCGTACCGCATGCATTCATTCATCTAGCACACTTGTAATTAAGAATCTCATTATTCTTCCCAATCTTCATAATTAATTAATTAAATTCTTATTTATTTAATTAATTTTCTTCGTTCTTCCATCTTCCATCAATAATTAAATAATTTTAATTATTTAGTTATTCCATGTTTCTTCTAAAAAATAAATAAATTCGACATTTTATTTATTCCCTCATTAAACATATAAATTAAATAAATCTATTTTATTTAATTTATATTATTTCCTCCTTCCAACATTTTTCTCTTACATAATAAATTAAATGAGGATATTTATTTAATTTATTATGCATTTTTCTCTATGCATGTCTCTCAAAATTCCTCCATCATCGATCTCTTCTTTCATGCTACGCCATTGGTCACTCGCCTTTTAAAATATAAAAGCCCTCATTTCTCTCATTTGGAACCCTAGTCTCATTTGCATACCCTCATTTTTCTCATTTGGAGGCTAGAGTTTCATGTTCTTTCTTACATTTTCAAAGCTCTCATGACAATGGCATTTTGAAAACATGGATCCAAATCATTTCATGTATCCACCCTTTGCATGCATGTCATCCTTTTTGTATTTCTAAGCACAATCATGGCAGCTCCTCTGAAATATGGTTTACATGGAGAAGCAATCCACAATAAAATCAAGAAATCATAATACCCAGGTGAAATTATTTCAATTGCATGTTATTTCCTTTTTCCTAGGTTAGTTTCCTTGAAGTGTTTAGGGTTAGATCTCATCTTTGTTGTTTGATCTGGATATTTTTCCCCTATCACAGAATGACATGCCCGGTGGGACCAATCGCTTGATTGGTTTTTTGTTATTA
Organism: Cunninghamia lanceolata; assembly: GCA_027924645.1. NCBI lineage: Eukaryota > Viridiplantae > Streptophyta > Pinopsida > Cupressales > Cupressaceae > Cunninghamia > Cunninghamia lanceolata. The sequence goes on along the minus strand of BSBN01000435.1, from coordinate 351,378 downwards.
AAAAATCATTTTTTGAGTTCAGGTACGGGAAGATGCACCTTTGATATGCAGGAGATCACATTCGCATGATAGAAAATTACAAAGTTTGTAGGTCTCTGGATCACCTTTGAGTGGGGCAAAATCACATATGCATGGTCTCAGATCGCCTTTGGTCGACAGATCATCACCTATGGATTGCATGCAATCGCCTTTGGTTTAGATAGAGATTTTAATGGCTCATTTTGTCTTTTTTGCAGGTTCTGTCATTTGGGGTTATCTAATAAGGGTTGCATGTTGCTGTAGATGCTAACCCTTGTCATTTTGAGTCATCTCCAAGATGATTTATTTGGAGATTTTTAGTTTAGCCCTATCATATAACATCTAATCCCTCATGTTCTCATAGAATACATACATAAAAATGGCAAAATCCTATTTTCTGGGCTTTTTAGGGTTTCATATTTTGCATGCAAGATCATTTCTCATGTTTATGTGTTAGGATTTTGTAGTTTTTGTGATTCAAGCACCTTTGATCGATAGCCGATCGCTTTTGATCAATAGAAAGTCGCACATGCATGATCTGGCGTCACCTTTGCAGAACAGGTAATCACTTTTGGTAAGTTCTCTGTCGCATTCACATTTTAGAAAATCACATTTATTTCCAGTCATGTGCCTTTGGTTTATGTTCTGCAAATCTAGGGTTTTTTGGGAAATTGATGTTTATCTGTGCAGCCTGCCCTAATCATCTTTTGAAGAATGGAGAAAAAAAACACTGACATGTTTCTTGCAAGTTTGATTGGTCAAAGTTCAAATCTTATTTATCATTGGTTTAGGCATATTTGGGCTTGGTGCTTAAAATTAACCCTGCATGCTTTGTGTATGTATTTTTCTTTCCTTTGTTTGCCTGTTGAGAATGCTTGTAACCTGATTTAACAACGAGAGTATCATCTCCCCCTGCCTAGCCAATGGATCTGGGGTGTAAGAGAAATCATTGTTATCTCTAGAGGGCGTGCCACCCCACTTCGAAAGGTGGGAACAACCCAAGCGACAACAAGCTTAAGCCAAGCTCTTTCGAGCCGCTATATAAAAGAATGTGTTTTCTATAAAAGTCATAAACAATAGGTGCTGCTATGTCATACCGACGAATGTCTCCCTTAGTACCTTATGGTGTGTGAAAACTTGTAGAGCGTAACCTTTGTAGGCTGGGAGGCCTCCTAATCGGAGCAAATCGTTGCACGTAGGGCTACCTAAATGAAATCCCTTACTAAAAACCTTCTATCTACTGGCGCAGGGGGTCAAAAGATAGACCTCTGAAGTCATTCCACATTCTCGTAGTTCATAGTAGAGATAGCAAATTCCTAGAGATCTTCGGGTCTTCAGGAATTCAAAGTTTGGTATGCCCGAGAAGTGAGTGCCGAGCAAGGGGGAAGTCAGTGCTACCAAACTTCTAGGCTATCCACTATGAATAAGTGCATCTGGAGCAATCCAATTGGGAACCCAATAGATATTGTCCTTGCCTAGCCTAGGTTGTTAATGTTTGCGAATGATCTGAGTATGAGTGTTTGTCATCATTTTTTCCTATCACAAATTGCCAAAAACAAACATTTGTTACACAAGAACTGCCTTTGAACATCTGCTAGTCACCTCTGAATATCAGCTAGTCTCCTTTGAACAATAGCTTGTCACCTTTGATCATCAACTAGTCACCTTTGATTAATAGCAACTTGCCTCTAGTAACCTTGTTCTTATCCTCTATTTATGAGCTAGTCACCTTTGACTATCAACCAGTCGCCTTTGAACTATGCTCTGTTGCATTTGAACAACAGCATCCCGCCTTTGATTTGCATATAGTTGCATCTGGATTATTCTTGGTCACCTTTACATTCTTCACAATCACCTTTGAATCCTCCAACATTGCCTTTGGTCAGTCACAGATGTATGTCAACTTTATGAGCATCAAATCCTGTATTCAATCAGTCCATCATCTTTTGGGACATCCAGTCAATCAGTACATCATCTTATCTAGCCTTGATCATATTAGTTTTGGACAATTGAGTCCTATATCCTTTTGAGACTCAAAATCAATCATCCAACATCAATCAAATCAAATCAAACCTTTATCCTTTGGCTTTGGTCTTCCCAACATCATCAATTATCTATGTTTATCAATCCATCAATCAACCAGTCAATCAATCTGACTGAGCCAAAATCAAATCACCAATCAAACTTAATCAATCTATCCAAATCAATAGGTTAACAAATCAATCTATCCAAATCCATCCATCTAGGAGTCTCAACCTTATTGCATAAGTCCAAAGCCTCATGCCTCAAACCAGAAGTCAATACAAAGCAGCCATGGAGGCCAATCTCAAATAGTTTCAATCCACTCCCCTTAAGGATGCTTTGCAATTCACAACTGGAATACCCTCTAGTATCTTTGTACTTGAAGGTTATACTGTTGGGCCATCATCATCACCAATCTTAGCACAACAACATTTTGAGCCCTCATCCTTTGTATTGAGACCACCATCTCCCTATGTCTATGACGATTCATCGGATGATCAAGAAGATATTCAAGACCCTAAATCTTTGCGACATGCCAATAAAATCATACAAGCCAATCATGAACAAATCCTCCTACAATTAATCCAAGCTGGAGTCAAACTACCAAGCAACTTTGATGCGTCCACAATCCGTAAAGAGGACCCTACTAGTGTTGGTACAGAAAACCCTATGGCTATTGTCACCACGTCTACCAAGCCCACCATACCCTCCACACCATCTTTGCCTAACCAACACACTCATACACCCCAAACATCATCTGCACCTATGAGACCAAGTCAATCAAATGTCACTACACCAATTAAGACATTATTGACATCATCTTATGCTCTCACTTTAGGGGTCTCTAATATGAGTGTGCCCTCCTTTTGTGTGTCAACTCCCATTCCATCTGCCTCTTTGAATGTCATTTCCAATCAAGTCACTCAAGCACCACCAATTTCCAAGTTGAATGTGTCAGGTGTTGGGCCACCTCGAATGTCTAATGCATCCCCTCATATCACTATATCACCCAATCAACCAATTCAGACCTCACATGTCACATCTAATCCTAACATATCTCTCATTGATCAACCTATCATATCAAATGTACATTCCAACACCTCATATGTTGATCAACTTCTTTCTCTCGAACCACAATCCACCAATATCCAGATGTCTTATGTTACTCCACCACCCGTTTCTCAAGTTCCATTAATCTCTACACAACCCATATCTTATACCAACACCACATTTGGCTGAAATGTGATACCTACCTATACTATCAACCCAACACCAAATTCATACACATCCACTCCACTTGGTAGCCATGCTCAAAACACTTTTAGCCAACCTCAAAACACACATGTTCCATCATACAATCTATCGCAACAATACCCTTCGAATCAACAATTGACGTACCACATCTCTCCACCAAGCCATCAAAATCCTATGCAACAACAACAATTACCTACATCTGATTATGAACAATGATTCAATCAAATAGAATGAAAAATGGTTCCAACATGAGCATGGGCCAAAATAAGAAAACATTTTCCTTTGAAGAGGTCTATCCCTACCCCTTTGATAAATCACTGCAAATGATACCATTTCCCCCACACTTCAAAATACCACAATTCAACAAATACAAGGGGAAAGGAGATCCAAATGACCACCTTCGAACATTCTATGTTGCTTGTCTTGATGTGGCCTACAATGACACATATCTCTTATGACTATTGCCTCGAAGTCTAGGGGGACAAGCCATGGAATGGTTTTCTCATTTGCCTCTGGGCATTAAAACCTTTAAAGAATTGGCAAACAAATTTGTGTCTCACTTTGTGTTTAACATAGAAAATGAAATCACCACGACTGATCTCATCAATAAAAAACAACAAAACTGTGAAACCTTTTCATCCTTCATTCAACAATGGAGAAACATGGCTAGTAAACTATCTTGGCATATGCCTAAAAAACAACAAGTTAATATCTTTGTTCAAAACCTCCATCCTAAATTATCATTCCAACTGCAAATGCATAGTTCAACTTCATTTGATGAAATCATATTTAAAGGGAGTAACATTGAGAAATCCTTAATTGCAAAGGGCCTTATCAAAATCTTCAAAGAAAATAAAGATAATCTGCAATCCTCAAGTGACAAATCTCGTTTTTGGAACAAAAGTAAAAATGTTGTAAATGATGGTGTTGTCGATGCAAAGAATGTCCAAACTGTGCAAGCACCTAGTGCCCCACCTTTTGTTCCTCGTGATCAAATGAAAGAAAACCTACCACCAAGACACAAATTCAATCCCTTGGGAGAACCAATTGAAGTTGTTCTTATAAAACTAGTGCAATCAGGAACTATCACTTTACCTAAAGCTAGACCAAATGAGGAACCACAATTTAAACCCAATTGGTACAAGGATAATGAGTACTGTGAGTATCATAGGGTAAAAGGACACAACACTACTAGTTGTATGAAATTGAAACACAAGATTCAAAATCTCATTGATCAAGGACTTGTTAATGTTACATCACCACAACCAACATCCAACTATGACCTTGATGCTTATAAGAATCCCCTTCCCTCACATGATAAAGAAAGTGCTTCCAATACAGGGAAGAATATCAATTAGACCTATGAGTCCACCATCGGCCGCATTGAGCAATCCTGAATCTCTACTATTACCATAAGGGGAAAAGCACCCGATTGTGCTATTACTACTTGTCGAAACCATGTGACCATCTAGGAAGAACCACCACCTGTCATTCATCCAAATTCTGGTTATAATATCCTTAAGCATCTTGGCAAAACTCTTGCCCATATTTCTATTCTAGAGCTATTGCGCATATCACCCACTCATAAAGCCATCCTCGATAAAGCCTTGCAAGAGTCATCGGTACCAAATGATATAGATACAACGTAATTCCAAGACATGATGGAAAGTATTGCATCTCCCCATCATTTAACTTTCTCTAATCAATATCTTTCATCCTCCAATCCATCCCATCACGACGCACTCCATATTGAAGTATGTATCAACCAACGTCGTGTTAAATAGGTACTAGTAGATGGTGGACCTGGATTGAACATATGTTCCTTGAAATTAATAAAACTATTGGGATACTCTGAGGATAGTATTGACACTTCCAAAAGCATAGCCATCAAGGCTTATGATTATGGAGAGAGAGATTCAGAAGGGATCATCCAACTTCCTATAAGGGTTGGTCTTATCACTACTGATACTCGATGCCAAGTCCTAGATCTTGAGTTGCCCTATAATATTATCCTCGGCCATCCTTGGATACATGCTCTAAAGGTAGTACCATCTACATACCACCAATGCCTAAAATTCCCATATAATGGCATGGAAATCACAATCCTTGTAGATCCCAATGCATTTGAATATTACCGAGCCTTCCAAGCTACCTATCAGAATCCCAATCACATACCCAGTAATACTAAGGCTCATCCATCCACATCTTATGTTGATCCATCTAACCTAAACAAGCCCTCCACCAGCAAATTCATTCCCAACATTGAAATTAAGTATGAAGAAAAAGGACTTGGCAAGTACAGCCTACAAGAATCTTGTTGTGTGGGAGCCTTACCTTTGTCATCCAAATCTTATCATAGATTATCTATAGCTAAATTTTCTTCACCTAAAGCCACCTTCACTATACCTCCAACTGTGTTCATCTAATTAGGACTACTTGATGATGAAGATGTTGATAGTAACATTTCTACTTAGATCTTCTATGATGATTCAAATGATCAAGTCTCTCTAGAAGTAGAACGGTATAACAATGGATTCATGATCATAAAGAACATGTGCTATAAAGGAAAAGGATGATTGGGACCACAAGAACAAGGCCCTTTGGAACCTATCATCGTCACTAAGAGGTTTAACAAGAAAGGTCTAGGATACCGGAAGGAGGGTCCGCATTCCTCGAACACTAAGTTTACCCTCGATAAAGTAGCTGAGGCCTCTTTTGTGAAAGAGACCACTAGTGAGGATATCATTGATGACTCTTCCTTCCATATCACTGAATTATTCCAAGAAACTTCCATTTTCATGATATCATCTACCTCGCCATCTGCATCCTTTGACCTTCAACTTGTTGATGGACTGACCTAATTGATTGGGACCAACAGGGGCACCTGTGTTAGACATATTTCAGAACGATGAAGCCATAGAAGAATTCATGGGATTAAGGAAAGGTTTACCATTAGGAGACCACAAAGTTGGATTCACAATTGACCTCCCTCAATTGGCATATTTTGGTGGAAGCATCAAATCCTCTAGTCACATAAATGAAATAAATAAAATAAAAAAGAAAGATCACTAGGTGAAAACTGCAAGGTGCCTTTTGACCATGAGAAAGTAAAAATAAAGGACATATCCAAGGGTGAAAACCTCTCTGAGGCACCTGAGGATGGAGGATTTGACCTTCCTTTGACCACAACACATCAAGAGCGGTCATCTCTGTCGATAGAAATTCTAAGGAAATCAATCTGGGCACAACATAGAATCCAAAGCTCACATTCTTAGCAGCGTCATTATCGGATGAAGAAAATGTTAATTTCATGACATTTTTCATGAAAAGAGCAATCAATTTCGCATGGACCTATGCAGATATGCCTGGTTTAGATCATTCACTGGTAGTGCATCATCTGGTAGTATCCCCAAATACCAAATTGGTCAAACAAAAGATGCGAAAAATGCATCCTCAAATAGCACTTCTAGTCAAAGTAGAAATTCAGAAGCTCTTGGATGCCAAGTTCATTAAGCCCATTGACTATCCTAAGTGGGTTTGCAATTTAGTACTAGTTGCAAAACTTGATGGATGGATTCGCTACTACAATGATTTCAGAGATCTTAATAGAGCTTGTCCCAAAGATGACTTTCCATTACCAAGCATACATACAATTGTTGATCTCACAATTGGGCATGAAATACTTTCTTTGATGGATGGATTCTCTGGATATAATCAGATCAGGATCATAGAAGAAGATCAACATAAAACTTCTTTCATATGTCCATGGGGTACTTACTATTGGGTTGTAATGCCTTTGTTAGTTTTAGGATAGACAACTGAGAGGGGGGGGTGAATCAGTTGTCCCAAAACTTTCTTTACGTTAAACACTTAAATCCTTCTTGTAATTCAATAGCATAATAATAAATCAATCATGGAAGCACAATGCAATAACTCAAGAGCAGAAACATATTAACACATATGACACCAAGATTTTAACATGGAAAACCCGGTTAAGGGAAAAACCACGGGGTGACTAACCCAAGATTGTATTCTCTGTTAAAAGAATAGGAAGAACAAAATGGTACATGCCAATTAGGGCTCACTAGCAGAGCACACTGCTCACAAGAGACCCACTACCTACAGGAGACACACTATCTACAGAATAATAAATATTACATACTTGAACTAAAGATTAGCATCTTCACCATGCCCGAGTCAGTTCGATTTAAGCTCAATACTTCTGCTATGCCTTTCACTTTTCTCCTCTTTACCACACTCTCATCTCTACCAGATACTTTGAAATGACTTCACAACTCTTATTTATACAAGACATCGACTTTGGGATAATCATCAAAGTCAGCACAATACATACTTTATTTTATTATAGAGAAAATACACAAATACAACTTGTCTTATTACAAAAGACTTCATGCAAATCACCATACTGTCGGCCACATATAATTGGGACTTTAATCTTCTTTGAGGAACACACCATACTTCGTAGAACATCTTCAAGATCATCCACAAGATGTGTAAATCATCTGGTCGGCCATGATTAGGAAGAACATCATCACCCGGAAGTTAATCTTTAATTACGAGCTCAATCTTCAATGCGGACTACCAACACGAACTGGACACAATCTAGAGACCCCCACAAGCTTGCCTGAATCACCAAGAACATCCACACCACTTCTGCTTACTAAAATCAGTCGCATCACTGTCATATTAGAATAGATGCTTGCGGACCTCCAGACCATGAACCAATTGAGTTGTCAATTAACATTGGCTTCCTAAACGCTCCACCAAATCCGTAGAGCAAGATATTGCATTTCTGGATCTCACTAGACCTATTTGTATCACTCTATCACCTCTGAACATCTGCCAAAACCAGGTTTACTCCTATAGTCATAACTTCTTCAAATCTTCATACGGACCTCTCAAATCTTGACTGGATCATATTTAGACACATATCTACAAACCCTTTGATGCACATCCTCTGATCTTCATCTTAGCTAGGATCTTCACTTCATAGAGCTTCACTGTCTTCACTGTTCTTCTCTGTTTCTGATAGGACTAATTTTCTCAATATCCTTAGCACACAGCTCATCCAATCCTTGACATTAATGCAACATGAGTATGTTGACATCAATGACAACACTGGTTAGGCCCATACTTGCAACAATCTCCCCCTTTGTCAGTGATGGCAACATATGATGTGAAAAACTGTTTTAACCATCAAGACAAGAATTTCTCCTCACTGACTAATATAGCTCCCTCTATCAACAACAATCATTCATATGTCTTCTCTTTCTTTATTGCTCCCCCTTTGATCAGCAACCACTTTAATTTTTCATATGTCTTCTCTCCCCCTTTGACATCAATGGCAAAGGGCACATACTTGCATCAATCAAAATCATACAAACTACTCCCCCTGAGTAGTAGCTTCCTATCATCAATCTGGATCACAAGATATGACTGTCATATCCACCGGACTGATGCACATCAGTGCACCTTAATTTAGAACCGGAGGGGTAATAACCTCTAACTTCTCCTTGAGATACTTAAAAGAGTCCTTAGGTAGAGGTTTACTAAAGATGTCTGCAATCTGATCCTTAGAGGGTGCAAAGTCCAATCTGACTTCATTCTTGTTCACCTGCTCTCTCGAAAAGTGAAACTTGATGGATATATGTTTTGTCTTTGAATGTAACACTAGATTTTTTGATATATTTATTGCACTTGAGTTATCACAGAAGATTGTGATAGGTTCCTCATACTCCACTCTGATGTCTCTTAGCATTTGCTTCATCCACAATACTTGAGTGCAACTACCTGCTACTGCAATATATTCTACTTCTGCAGTGGATAGAGATATTGCCTCTTGTTTCTTGCTCAGCCAAGAAACCAATCTTCTCCCCCAAAAGAATGCACCACCACTAGTACTCTTCTGGTCATCCACATCCCCTGCCCAATCCGCATCTGTATATGCATGAAGAGAGAAATCATGATCCCTAGGATACCATAAACCATACTCAACTGTTCCTTTTAGATATCTGAGAATCCTCTTGATTTCCATGACATGAGATTATCTAGGATCAGCTTGGAATCTGGCAACAAGAGCAACAACATTCATAATGTCAGGTCTAGTTTGAGTGAGATACAGTAGTCCTCCAATCATTGACCTGTACTTTTTCTAATCAGCCTTAGGAGAGTCATCATCTTTGCTCATTTTACATCCAGTTGCCATGGGAGTATTCATTGGTTTTGAGTCTTCCATCCCAAATTTATTCAACAATTCTTTCACATGTTTGGTTTGAGAAATGAAGATTTCTTTCTTTGTTTGAGTGATTTGCAGACCCAAAAAGAAATTCATTTCCTCAAACATAGACATCTCAAATTCACTTTTCATTTGATTTGCAAAAGTCTTGCACATACTATCTCTTCCTCCAAAAATGTTATCATCAACAAATACTTCAACAATCAAGATATTTTCATGATCAATTTTGAAGTACAAGCTACTGTCAGTAGTACCTTTGTTGAAACCAATCTTCAAAAGATGTTTATCTAGTCTTTCATACCAGGCTCTTGGGGCTTGTTTGAGACCATACAATGCTTACTTCAACTTGGAGACCATATCACCATGATCAGACAATTGAAATCCATCCGGTTGCTCAATGTATACTTCTTCCAAGTCACCATTCAGGAAGGCAGATTTGACATCCATATGATATACTTTGAAATCCTTGAAGGCAGCAAAGGCAAGAAATAATCTGATTGCTTCAATTCTTGCCACCAGAGAAAAAGTTTCTTCAAAATCAACTCCTTCTACTTGAGAATAACCTTTGCAAACCAATCTAGCTTTGTTTCTAACTACTTCACCATCTTCATTCAGTTTATTCTGGAAGACCCATTTGGTTCCAATCACATTTTTGTTTCTAGGTCTGGGAACAAGATCCCAAGTGTGATTTTTCTCAATCTGCATCAACTCTTCCTTCATTGCTTTAGTCCAGCTTTCATCATTGTATGCTTCACTTACTGTCTTTGGTTCAATCTTTGAAATCAGATAATAATTTTCTAAGTCTTGAGCAATCTTTCTTCTTGTTTGAACACTTTTTCTTTTATCACCTATGATCTAGTCTTCAGAATGATTCAGTCTTACATATCTAGGAGTTTTGGGAATTTCTTGCACTTCTATTTCTTGGATAGGTTCATTCAAACTTATCCCTTCTTCCTGTATTTCAGGATTCTCTGGATCAGTCTGGATCTGAATTTTAGAAGGGGCTTGAACCAAAACATCATTCTGATCATCTTCTTCATCTTCATAAAACCTTGAGGGTTTTTCAATGCCTTCATCAACCTTCACATTTGTACTTTCTATAATCTTTCTCAATTTCTTGTTATAACACCGATATGCTTTGCTTTGAGTAGAATAACCCAAGAATATTCCTTCATCACTTCTAACATCAAATTTGCCAAGGTCTTCATCTCTTTTAATGTAACATTTACTACCAAAGACCCTGAAATACTTTACAGTGGGAGTGATGCCAAACCAGAGTTCATAAGGGGTCTTACCAGTGTTGTTTCTGATTTGTACTCGATTAAGAGTATAGACAACAGTGCTTACAACTTCTCTCCAGTAGATCTAAGGAACATTTGCTTTCATCATCATGGTTCTAGATGCTTCCTGGATGGTCTGGTTCTTTCTCTCCACTACTCCATTCTACTGTGGAGTCCTTAGAGCAGATAACTGTCTTTTTATCCCATGTTTCTCATAGAATTTTATGAACTCTCTGGATGTGAATTCTCCACCACTGTCAGACCTATGACACTTTATGTTTAATCTAGTTTCATTTTCTACCATAGCCTTGAATATTTTGAATTTCTCAAGAGCTTCAAATTTCTCTTTTAGAAAAGTCACCCACATCATCCGGGAATGATCATCAATTAGTAGCATGAAATATCTATCACCTTGCAAACTCCTAATTCTTGCCGGTCCACATAGATCAGTATGTACTAAGTCCAACAATCTAGTAGAAGATTGTTCCTTACTTTTGAATGTGACTTTGCTCTACTTACCCAACTGACATTCTTTGCACAAACTATTAGTAGGTTTCACCTATCTTGGATGATCTCTTCTAACTTGAGTGTTGCTTATCTTGATGATATTATCAAAATTCACATGATACATTCTCCTATGCCACAACCAACTCTGATCAATTTGAACAAATAAACAACTTTTGCCACTACCAACCAAGTGGAAGATGTTACCTTTTGTTTGAGTATCAGATGCAATCTCTGTTCCAAAACTTTCAAAGATCTTACATTTTCCATTTTTGAATCAAAGATCATAGCCTTTGTCCACCAACTATCCAACACTGAGAAGATTGTGCTTCAGACCTTCAACATACAGTACATCATTGGTTTTGTTCTTTCCATCAAAAGAGATAGTTCCTCTACCTCTGATTCTACCAGTAGAATTATCACCAAATTTTACAACTCCTCCTTCATATCTTTCCGGATCTATGAACTTATTTTTGTCACCAGTCATATGGTGGGAGCATCCACTATCAATGACCCAATCATCCTTTTCTTTAACTTGGGCAGCCAGAGCTCTTTCTATCATTTTATGATTGACAGATTCAGAGGGCATTGGATCTTCTTCCTTGATGGCAATAAACACCCAGTCACTTCTGGATTTGTTTCCTATCTCTGATTCATCATTTGTTATTCCTTCATCATCATCATCTTCATGAACATAGTAACATTTCTTTTGGAATCTTGATCTATTTGGATTTGTCCTTGAAAATCTTTCTGGACACCTTGAGGCAAAATGACCAATCTTGTTGCAGTTGAAACATTTGAGGGACAATTTTCCTTCATACGTACGAGATCCTCTTGGCAATCTTTTTGCAATAAGGGCTTCAAGTTGAGCAGCTTCTGCTTCATCTTCTTCTAGGTCTTTTCTTATTTTTTCATACCATGATAGTTTCTTTGAGGAGTTTTTTCCTGAATCATAGCTTTGTTTTCCTTTTACAGAGGAACTAGCTTTGAATGCAAATTCAGTCTTGGGGGGTGCATCTCCAAACTTAGCCAATTCAAATGCATCTAATTTTCCAACCAATTGATCTCTTATGATATTTGATAAGGATCTGAATTCTTCAATAGCAGCAACCTTGTGTCTGTAAGCAGGAGGTAGGGATCTGTGAACTTTGGCTACAATCTCATCTTCATCCAAGATTCCACCTACACACCTAATGCCACAAACAAGCTCATTTATTTTTGGCATAAATGTAGTGATATTCTCATCTTCATTCATCTTCAGGTTTTCAAATTTTCCTTTCAGACTCTATAGCTTGGCACACTTAACATAATTGTATCCTTCATGCAGAAGTTCCAGTTTTTCCCAAATCTCATATGTAGTTTTTAAATCTATAACATTTGTCCACTCTGAATCAGATAAGGAACTTAGTAAAGCTTCTTTAGCTTGAAGATTGTATTCAGCATCTTTTATTTCATCTACAGTTGTTGGGCCATTCTTTGGAGGAACATACTTCTTTGAAGTTATGGTCCAATATTGCATTCCCATACATTGCAAGTGACATTCCATGTAGCTTTTCCAAAGAGTGTAATTAGTTCCATCAAACCTCAGACTATCCTTCTTGTAGGAAGACATCCTAGATCTCCTCAAGTGGTTAAGCTCTTTTTAGAGGAACTTAGCTCTGATACCAATTGTTAGTTTTAGGACAGACAGCTGAGAGAGGGGGTGAATCAATTGTCCCAAAACTTTCTTTACTTTTAACACTTCAGTCCTTATAATTCAACAACATAATAATAAATCAATCATGGAAGCACAATGCAATAATTCAAGAGCAGAAACACATTAACACATATGACACCAAGATTTTAACATGGAAAACCCAGTTAAGGGAAAAACCATGGGGTGACTAACCCAAGATTGTATTCTCTATTAAAAGAATAGGAAGAACAAAATGGCACATGCCAATTAGGGCTCATTGCCCAAGCACACTGCTCATAAGAGGCCCACTGCCTACAGGAGACACACTGTGTACAGAATAATAAATATTACATACTTGAATTGAAGATTAGCATCTTCACCATGCCTGAGTTAGTTTAAGCTCAATACTTCTGCTCTGCCTCTCGCTCTTCTCCTCTTTACCACACTCTCATGTCTACCAGATACTTTGAAATGACTTCACAACTCTTATTTATAAAGACATCAATTTTGGGATAATCATCAAAGTTGGCACAATACATACTTTATTTTATTATAGAGAAAATACACAAATACAACTTGTCTTATTACAAAAGACTTCATGTGAATCACCATACTGTCGGCCACACATAACTGGGGCTTCAATCTTCTTTGAGGAACATGCCAGCTTCACAGAACATCTTCAAGATCATCCGCAAGATGTGTAAATCATCTGGTTGGCCATGATTAGGAAGAACATCATCACCCAGAAGTTAATATTCAATTACGAGCTCAATCTTCAATGTGGACCACCAACACAAACTGGACACAATCTAGAGACCCCCAAAAGCTTGCTTGAATCACCAAGAACATCCACACCACTTTTGCTTACTGAAATCATTTGCATCTTCATCTAGAACCTCAAGAACACATTCTATCATCACTGTCATATTAGAATAGATGCTTGTAGACCTCCAGACCACGAACCAATTGAGTTGTCAGTTAACATTGGCTTCCTAAATGCTCCACCAAATTCGTAGAGCAAGATATTGCATTTCTGGATCTCACCGGACTTATTTGTATCACTCTATCACCTTTGAACATTTGTCAGAACCAGTTTTACTCATATAGTCATAACTTCTCCAAATCTTCATGCGGACCTCTCAAATCTTGACTAGATCATATTTAGACACATATCTACAAACCCTTTGATGCACATCCTCTGATCTTTATCTTAGCTGGGATCTTCACTTCAGAGAGCTTCACTGTCTTCACTGTTCTTCTCTGTTTCTGATAGGACTAATTTTCTCAATATCCTTAGCACACAGCTCATCCAATCCTTGACATCAATGCAACAAGAGTATGTTGACATCAATGACAACACCGGTTAGGCCCATACTTGCAACAACCTTTTGGTCTCAAGAACCTAGGTGCTACCTATCAACGAGCCATGACTGTCATTTTCCATGATCTTTTCCATACCATAATGGAAGACTACATGTTGATGACATCTTGGGAAAATCCAAAACAAGAGAAGGCCATCTACAAGTATTGGAACAAATCTTTGACAGGTTAGAAAAATATCAAGTAAGATTGAATCCCAAGAAATATATTTTTGGTGTAACTTCTGGGAAATTACTAGGCTACATAGTCTCTTGAAGAGGCATTGAAGTTGATCCAACCAAGCTAAAAGCTATAGTCACCATGCCTCCATCAAATCTAAAACAACTTTGTAGCCTTGAAGGTTGATTGCAATCCATCCACAGGTTCATTACACAACTTGCAGACAAATGTCATCCTTTCTAGCACTTGCTCTGGAAGGGAGAGACCTTTAAGTGGGATGATAAATGTCAACAAGTCTCTGATCAGATAAAAGAATATCTAGCAACACCGCCTATATTGGTACCACCTGTTTCTGATCAACCTTTGCTCTTGTATACTTCCTCAATAGTAGTTACCCTATGTGCTCTATTGGCTCAACACGATGACACAGGAAAAGAACATGCCATTTATTACATCAGTAGGACTCTTGTGGGTTATGAGCTCAACTATACAATAGTGGAAAAAGTATGCTTGGCTGTGGTGTTTGCCTCTCAAAAATTGTGACACTACATGTTGAATTAGTCAACAAAGATCATATCTAGATTTGACCCACTTAAGTATCTCCTCTCCAAAGCAGCACTTACAAGAAGGATAGAAAAATGGATGATGATTCTTAGTGAGTTTGACATTCAATATGTTGATCAAAAATATATCAAAGGACAAGTCATTGTAGATCAACTTACAGAAGCACCGATAACCGACACCCAACCTATCCATTCTAAATTCCCTGATGAAGAAATATTTAATGTCTCTTCTTCCAAAGTTTGGCAGCTATACTTTGATGGTTCTTACAAGCAACATGGGTCTGGGGCCGGAGTGTTATTCATCACCCCCAAGGGGATTGCATTCCCAAATCATACATAATTGTTTTTCCTTGCACGAACAATATAGCAGAGTATGAAAATTTGATCATAGGATTACTTATGGCTGTCCAGTGGGATATAAAGAGCTACAAGTCTTTGGAGATTCCTAGCTAGTTATCAAGCAAGTCCAAGAAGAGTATCAAACAAAAGATGAGAAGCTTCTCCCATACAAATTGATGGTTGATGATTTTAAAAAATACTTCTTCAGGATCACATTTGAGAAGATTCCTAGGATCAACAATAAGGCAGTTGATGCTATGGCAACAATTGGTTCTCTTTTGGACATGCCCGCAAATATACAAAGATGTGAATTTTTGGTTGAACAACTCCTAGTCCCAGCTTTCGAAGTGCCCCAATCTGGCCTCATATGTGAAATTGTTGGTCTAAATTCCCCCTCGTATGAAGACATATATGAGTACCTAAGAAAGGATACTTTCCCATCTAACCTATCCAATACTCAATGAAAAACTTTCATTCGCCGAACCTCTCGCTATATTATCCTTGGAAAAACCCTTTATCATAAGAGTCTCGATGGCATCCTCCTTAGGTGTCTCAACTCAGGAGATGCTAATGTTGCTTTATGAGAGGTACACGAGGGTGTCTATGGTTCACATTCCGCTAGCTCTAGTCTCACCAAGAAACCTCTAAGAGATGGATATTATTAGCCTACCATGGAGAAGGATGCACAAAAATTTGTCAGAAGGTGTATATGGTGTCAAAAGGATGGAGACCTGATACATGCCCTAGCACATGAACTCCAACCTCTCATAGCTCCTTGACCATTTTCACAGTGGATACTTGACTTCGAAGTGAAAACCCATCCACCCTCATCTAACGACCATAAGTTCATTATCACTGTTACATAATATTTACCAAATGGGAGGAAGCCATACCAATGACTTACATCACTGGCAAGCAGATATCAAAGTTTATTCTCCACTATACCATTTGCAGGTATGGTGTCCCACAAGCCATCGTCATTGACAATGGACACTCATTTAAGAATCAAGAGGTCCGTGATTTGTGCAACAAATTCCATATCCAAAACAAATTTTCCATGCCCTACTATCCTTAGAGTAGCAGCCAAGCTAAGGCCTCTAATAAGACCATCATAAAAATCCTTAAGAAGACAGTCAATGAGGTTGGCCATGATTGGCACCTCCAACTGAATCCCACATTGTGGGATTATCACACAAGTGTCATAACTCCTACTGGAACTACCCCCTATGCCCTTGTGTATGGAACTAATGTCATCCTTCCCATCGAGGTTGAGATCCCCTCATTGCGAGTCTCACTCTAGCACATTATCTCTAATGAAGAGTACATGACGTCCAGGCTTCATGATCTCGAGCTATTGGATGAAAGATGAATCACATCATTTAACCATCTGTAGGTCTATCAAATTTGTCTTCACTATAGCTACAACAAGAAGATCAAAGAGAGAAGGTTCTAAGTGGGTGACCTTGTTCTGAAAGAGAATCAGAGAAATTAGCAGAACTGAGAGAAACAAGGCAAGTTTGAACCAAACTGGCTTGGTCCCTTCATGGTCACATCAATTTATGGCTCTAGGGCCTATACTCTGGTAACTCCTGACGTCATCCCTCTAGATGAACCACTCAATAGTGTTCATCTTAAAAAAAATTATCCTTGATCTTTGCACCCCATATCTAAAAAAATACAAAAAATTTATAAAAAGTCCTAAAAAAAAATCCAATAGTGAAAACCACTTTGTGGTGCTTTGGATAGCAAAAAAGTAATAAAGATAAAAAATTGTCTTATGGTGAAAACCTGGTAAACATGTGCCTTGGATAAGTACCATAGTGAAAACTTGGCAAACAAGCGCTATGTGGAAAGCCAGCTCTCACCATCTACTTAGTTATCTGCTCAGCACCCATTACACCATATCGCTCCATCCATCACATATTAACCTCATCCATCCATGGCCAAATTGTTCCCCTTTTTCATCCCGGTGCTTTACTTCTATCATGGTTAGGAAATTGTTGGACTTAATGTATCATTTGTTGCCATAGTCCAACATGCACTGAGTCATATGCGACCATCCCCATTTCCATAATAGATTTCCACCACCTTATCCATAATAATTTTCTTCCCATGTTGGGGGCACTTGCTTGCGCTTTGATTTTGGGGTAGATACTTCAAGCATTATTGTCTATCGTAAAATGTCCTGAAAAATTCCCAAAAAATCGTAAAATGTCCTAAAATAATCCAAAAAAATTGTAAAATGTCTTGAAAAAGTCCAAAAAAATCATAAAATGCCCTGAAAAAATATAAAAAAATCATAAAATACCTTGAAAAAATCCAAAAAAATCATAAAATGTCCTGAAAAAATCCAAAAAAATTGTAAAATGTCATGAAAAAATCCAAAAAAATCATAAAATGTCCTAAAAAAATCCAAAAAATTGAAAAATGTCCTAAAAAAATACAAAAAAATCATAAAATGTCCTGAAACAATCCAAAAAATCATAAAATGTCCTGAAAACAATCCAAAAAATTGTAAAATGTCCTGAAAAAATCCAAAAAATCGTAAAATGTCCATAAAAAATCCAAAAATGAAAAATCATCAAAATGTCCTAAGAAATAAATACAAAAAATTCTAGATATTTCAAAATGCAAAAAAGTCAAATAGCTAACAAGAAATCCAATCCAATCAATCAAAATCACATCAATGCACCCCATCACCATCTCACAATAAATAAGAACTACATACTATCTTTATCGTTAAGTGCCTTGATCCCATGGACACGGGTATGTAGGCATTCTGGAGTATGAAGGAAATGCCTAGATTCAGGCACAAGATGATACATCTCCTCTTTCATCTTTCACCCTTCTGATCATCATCATCTTTTTTCATCTCACTTTCTTCTTCCATCATTTGTCTCCCATCTCATCAATAAACACCAAGAACTACATATCATCATGTCTCATCATCATCATCATATGGTACTTTGAACCTGTGGATACAGGGTATGTAGGTAGTCTGGAATATGAAAGAAGTATCTATTACTCAAGCACCAATGATTATTTCTTCCATCCCCTGCCCCTCCCCTATCTTCCATCTTCCTCTCTTTGACTAACTCAAGCAGAACCAAATTATGCAACTCGCGATAGCTCCATCACTTATCAAATTAGGGGTCAACTAATGACATTAGTCTGCATGCCTTGAGTCAACATCTGCTATATCAATCTAGCATCTTAGCCTTCAACATGATATATCTTTACTCACAACAAGGCGCTATCTAATCCATCCAAAAGCATCCTAATTTTGGCAAGAGAGCATGATGGATGTGTCTTGTTTTATTTTGATTTATCTTTTGTCCCTTTCTAATACCTAGTCAAGATTGCCTTGATCTATCATATCTTGGTATGTTGTGATGAAGTATGGACTGGGGCATGGTCATTTGCTTTCACATGCTGTGTTTGTGGGATGATCTTATTCTTCTACTATGTTTAATGGTATCTTCTACATGCTAGGATTAGCATATGGTATATCAGTACCTTTTGCATTTGAGAAGCTAAACATTCTCTTATGCACTACGACTATTCTATGCTAAGACTATTTCCCATACATATAACCAACAAGGTTTCATTATGTTTAGAGGAAATAAGTTCAAACCTTTGCTTGTAGAGTCAAAGTCTGTCTTGAAGCGGCTAATATTCATATCTTGTATCTTGACAAGATTGTATTAGTCTGTACCGCATTAGATACTTGACACCTTGGCATTTATACCCTGGTGCATAATATCTGGCACTATATCAAACATAAGGATTGCAAATATCTAATTTCATATGCAACCATTTGAAGTTGCCTCCACAATCCTTTCTTCATTCAATTTGATCAATGGTTTCATCATCCTCTCTCTAATTGTCATCCTCTCAGTCTTCATCCTCGTCCTCTTCTTCCTGCAAAACAAGTGTGTTAGACATATCAGTATCACCCATTTTCATATAGTGTTTGCATTATCCATATCATTTATACACATTCACCATATAACCATCATTTATACATCTATGCATATTTTCATATCCATTGTAAGCATTGCATAACAAAATCATCATCATATCATCAAATCATAATCATAAACATCCATACATATAACCAATGTGCATCTCATCATCTATAGCATAACACATAAAAACATAATCAATATCCATAACACATATGCATCCATAACAATAAGAGCCATATATCAGCATCTAAAACCATCATCATGTATAAGCATCATGGGTCAATATATACAAGTGTCTATCATGTACAAAATGAGTCATATATATACAAATCTTGCTAGTAAGGAGCCATCAAAATAATCTATACATCAGGCTTGCAGGCCTAAAAAATGATACAATATATATACGAACAGACTAGCCTTGGTGTCTGGTGGCTTTGCTCGATGAGGCCTCTCCCTAATCTCTGCCTCTATCTTGTCCTATCCCCATATGTTAAGGTGGCCCCATAACTAAGCCCACTGACTATGACCCACCTGTCTGTCGGGAGGCCGAAGCACCTGACCTGCTCTGGTAACTCGGCTACCTCTGATCAGCCAGAACTGCTCCGTGGTAAATCCCACGGTAGTACTCTACCTCACCATGGGCTCTCCCTACCTTCCCCTATAATCTGGTCAGCTCTATTGCTAAGAACAATGACTCTTGGTCTATGCCCAATGCAACTATAGCTGCATCTCTCTTTGACATCACCCACTGTACCCTCTGTATAGTTGTGTCTCTCTCGATAGTAATAGCTTGCACTCTGTGTAGTGCCACATCTCACTCTTCTGTCACTCTCGCTGTAGTGCCACCTGCTGTACCTGTGACTGCAGCTATGTGACCTGTGCCTAATAGACATGCACCTGTCCTCTAGCATGCCTCATGGCCACTACGGCCCTATCTCTGTACATCTGAGTCAGGCCTATACCCAAATCCTTTAGCCCATATCTCTCTACAGCTGCCATCTGAAGCCCGCTGCTGCATCCCCATCTCCCCCTCCCCCCATGATCTATTGTGGCTATGGTGGAACTTGCACATGCCATGGGACCTGTCCATGTACCTATCCCTACCCCTGAGCCACTCCTACAGGTGCTGATACCACTATAGGTGCTACTATATCCTGCACTCATGGGGGCTGCCTCTGTCCTCTGACTCCTCCCCATCATGGTGCAAAAACTGCCACCTCTCCCATCTCTCCTGGTATAGTCAACCTCGTGGGCCCTGTGATCCAATTCCATACAACTGGCTGCAATGTCTCCACCTCAGCCAAGGCTATGTCCACAATAATCTTAGGCCCCCAATCCAGAATCTCTCGCTATGTGCGCCCAAAAATGGCCTCCCCAACTGGCTCGGCCTAGGGCAGACCGAACTGTCACAATACTCTCTTTGGCAGATATCTCTTGATCACATAAATACTGCATCCAAAAAGATACCAGGGTTGCCGTGCATATAATAACTCTAGAACATCATTGTCCCAACTCTCGCAATCTCTCCATGGCCGCTAGGTAAACTGATCTAGCTCATCTAATGTCGGCCTCTAGTATACAAGTCCATGGAGCTATCTATATGTGATCGCCCCTCCATAAATGTGTGCATATGGATGTTCAGACATCCTCTATCTCAAACCAATCAGTCGTGTAACTACTATGTGCTGAAAAGCCCAAACATGCAAAAGTGTGACTCCCGCTGACATGCTGGACCCAAACATATAAGCACATTCATGTAGATAATGGTACAACTATCCCAGTACATAAGGACCCCATGCATATCTCACATGATACTTGAACATGCCCTATATAATAGTGCCCCATCCTACGGGGAGTCCTCGTGCTTGCTGATCTGGAACCAAAAATTTGATAATGGCCACAACAACTCTCCACAGTTGATCACACAACTCTCTCATCCTCCGCATTGGAATCTCGTGGCCATCAGCGCCTATGTTTGGGGTCCCAAACAATCATCGAAAGGCAATAGACCCAATATCTGGATCGTAATCAACTCAGTCACCCTAGATCGGGATCCACAAAATGTGCCACACATCCTCCAATGTGATAGTGGCCTCACCGGTCAGGAATAAGAATGAGCTGTGCTTGCTATACTAATGCTCCACCATAGCAGTCATCAATGTTGTATGCACATGAACTGGTGTAATATATGCTACATGCTCCAGGCCAACAATCTCTAAGAATAAGTGCTCCTCTAGATCTAACAGTCACACCAGTCTCAAATTTGATAGGTGTACCTCGCGTGATAACAATAGTCACAACACAGACTGCAATCACCAAGCTGACTCAGTATTTATGACCTTTTTTATACAAAAAAACCCTAAAACTACCTAAATTTGACCAATAATGACTTATTTTTACCATAAGCAACCTAGACCCTACCATAGGTGACCTGATTCATCATATGTGACTTACTGTCTTTCAAATGCGATTAGATTTACCAAACGTGAGCTACTGTTGATCAAAAGTGATATTTCTCACCATATGCACATGCAGACACCTAAAAACCCTAGTTTTCACCATATGCACATTTTATTTTCCACATGCAATGAACCTACGCTCAAATGTGATTAGATTCTCCATATACTACCCGTTGCTATTCAAAGGCGAGTTTTTACACCAAAGACACATGTGCAAGACAAAAACCCTATAAATCAAGCATATGTGCATCAGAAAATCCATATGCGGCTAACTTGCATTCATAAGTGACCTATTTTGCCAAAGGTGACTTACTATCACTCACATGTGCATCACCTAAACCTATGCACCTTTGGTGGCATGAACCTATTTATGACGCTTTTTGACCCAAAATAAATGCACAAATGGTAAGGTTTTCGACACATACCAATGCAGGTGCTCCTGTCGGTCGCTCGTATGTCCTCACCCTGTCGGCTCGGTGATCCTCACATGGAATCAACATCCTAGAGTGTTTCTCTTGCTCTAAAGCACTCAAAGATAAATAAACAAAGGATTTCTAGTAGCAAATGGCACAAATGAGGTGGAGTTGACCCCTTGGATCATGTTTATAGGACCAAAACCCTAATTCTTCTATTTCATCCCCTCTTTCACCCGCCCAATCCCTATTTCTTTGTGTCAAACTAACCTATTCTATCCCTTGTTAGTCCTCTTGTCGCAAGTCACCCCAACCTTTTCTGGTCGCTTGGTTTTCCTCTCGAGGGGGCATCATCTGCCAGTTTCATCAGGGTATAGACTGTTTATCCAAACGTATCATATCTTCTTTGAAACAACATCCTAATAGACATTGTCTCAAAGAGGGGCAAAATGTAGACACCTGAAATTGACCCACTTTATTGCTTAGGTATTTATTGCATTTTTGTACCACATGCATTCATTCATCTAGCACACTTGTAATTAAGAATCTCATTATTCTTCCCCATCTTCATAATTAATTAAATAAATTCTTATATATTTAATTAATTTTCTTCATTCTTCCATCTTCCATCAATAATTAAATAATTTTAATTATTTAGTTATTCCATGTTTCTTTTAAAAATAAATAAAATTGACATTTTATTTATTCCCTCATTAAACATATAAATTAAATAAATCTATTTAATTTAATTTATATTATTTCTACCTTCCAACATTTCTCTCTTACATAATAAATTAAATGAGGATATTTATTTAATTTATTATGCATATTCTCTATGCATGTCTCTCAAAATTCCTCCACTGTCGATCTCTTCTTTCATCCTACGTCGTTGATCACTCACCTTTTAAAATATAAAATCCTTCATTTCTCTCATTTGGAACCCTAGTCTCATTTGCATACCCCCATTTTTCTCATTTGGATGCTAGAGTTTCATGTTCTTTCTTGCATTTTCAAAGCTCTCACGACAATGGCATTTTGAAAACATGGATCCAAATCATTTCATGTATCCACCCTTTGCATGCATGTCATCCTTTTTGCATTTCTAAGCACAATCATGGCAGCTTCTTTGAAATATGGTTTGGATGGAGAAGTAATCCACAATAAAATCAAGAAATCATACTACCCAGGTGATATTGTTTCAACTACATGTTATTTCCTTTTTCCTAGGTTAGATTTCTTGAAGTGTTTAGGGTTAGATCTCATCTTTGTTGTTTGATCTGGATATTTTTCCCCTATCACACTAGTCATCATTTGCATCTAAGGCCATTTCATACCTTTTGTGCACTTGGACTTTAATGCTCTAAGTTTCCTTCCTCATATGTCTAGACAAGGTTGTAATACGCTGGGTGCACAAGACACATTGTCACCTTGGTCTTTATGCCTTGGTGCATAATGTCTAGTGTTATATCAAACTATATGGTTGCTCACATCATTGCAACTATAAATGTCCTCCTAAACCACCACTATCTTTCTCCTTCACTATATTATCCCTCATTGAACACTTAGTGGTACATAGTTGACTCCCTTTAAACAAAACTCCATCCTGCAATGTAAAATCTAAAAAGTCACTATGAAAAGTATTAGCAAATTCATTGCATACCTTGTAGATTTCTCTAAAATCCTGATCTTCTTCATACAATTCCTTGAGTGACTCAACACCCATGCTTTGCAACTGCACTTCTTGGACTGTCAACACCCTCCTGCTGAGAGCATCTGCCACTTTGTTTGTGACTCCTTTCTTATGCTTAATGGTGAAAGTGTATGCTTGCAGACTTTCCACCCATTTCATATGTCTGTGGCTGAGTTTGTCCTACCCATTCAGAAAACTGAGAGCATGGTTATCTATATACGCAATAAATTCCTTGGGAAGCAGGTAATGTCTCCACTTTTTCAGAGCTTGTACCATAGCATACAACTCTAAGTCATAAGAGGAGTATTTCCTCTTGGCTTCATTTAACTTTTCACTGAAGAAAGCCATTGTTCTCCCTTCTTGGTTCAACACTGCTTCAATGGCCAATCCACTTGCATCACATTCAATTATGAAAACCTTATTGAAATCAGGTAACACTAAAACAGGGAATTTAGCAACTTTCTGTTTCAGACTCTCAAAGCTCCTATCTACTTCTCTCATCCACACAAACTTCACCTTGCAACCACCCTTGATGGTTTCCAACATAGGTGCATAGATGTCTCTGTAGTTCTTAATGAATTTCCTATAGAATGTGGCCAAACCATGGAAACTCCTTACCTCTCCTGCTGTATTAGGCATGGGCCAATTCAGAATAGCCTCCACCTTTGAAGGATCCATCTTCAGATCACCTTTGGAAAAGACAAAACCCAAGTAGATCAACTCTTGTTTCATGAAATCACATTTGTCCAAATTTATCAACAACTTCTGGTCTTTCAACCTCTTCAAGACTATCTCTATATGTTGCAAATGCTCTTCTTTACTTTTACTGAATATCAAAATGTCATCTAGGTATACTACCACAAACTTACCTATGAAATCCTGCAATACTTCATTCATTAGCCTCATGAAAGTGCTAGGGGTGTTTGAAAGACCAAAAGGCATCACAGGCCACTCATATAACCCTTCATTGGTTTTAAATGCTATCTTGCACTCATCCCCTTCTCTTATCCTTATCTGATGGTACCCACTCTTCAAGTCTATCTTAGAGAAATAGGTAGCACCTCCCAAATAGTCCATTAGGTCTTCAATTCTAGGAATAGGAAACCCGTATTTGATGGTTATCCTATTTATTGTCCTGGAATCAATACACAGTCTCCATTTCCCATCTTTCTTTGGTGCCAAAACAGTGGGGAGTGTGCATGGACTCAAACTCTTCCTTATTAACCCCTTGTCTAAAAGTTCTTCAACCTGCCTAGCTATCTCCTCATTCTATTGAGGGGTCATCTTATAGGCTGCCTTATTGGGAAGTACAGCTCCCGGTATGAGATCTATCTAATGGCTGATATCTCTAATAGGAGGTAGTGAATCTGGTATATTTGCTGCAATTACTTCCTTATAACTCTCAAGTAGTTCTCTGACCTCCTTAGGCCCTACTTCTCTCACATTTTCCTTCTTTTCCCCCTTGGGCTTCACAATCAAAGCAAAACATACTCCACCTGATTCTTCTATTGTTTCAAGGAATTCCTTTTCTCCTACCAGCATTACACTAGATCTTATAGACTGTGGATCCTCTTCTACCAATGACTGTATCCTATAAGTCACACCATCCTTTTGGAATGAGTAAGCTTTCTTTTCTCCATCATGATGAGCCTTTTTGTCAAACTGCCATGGTCTTCCCAGCAGAAGATGGCAAGCATCCATAGGAAGAATGTCACACAAAATTTTGTCTCTATATCCCCCAATATTGAATTCTACCCATGCTTGTTCATTGATGAGTATGTGCTGCCCCTTATTCAACCAACTGACTTTATATGGACTACTATGGGGTATCCTTTCTAACTTTAACTTATTCACTACTTCCAAAGATATGATATTATCAATAGAACCAGAGTCAATAATAATTTTACAAACCTTACCTTGGATCTTGCAGTTGATTCTAAACAAACCCCTTCTTTGAGATGGTTCAGTCTGTACTGGTTCCTTGAGCAGTGTCCTCTTGATCATTAGATTTTCTCCCATTTCTGATGCTAGATTCACTTTAGGAGATGTCACACTCCTTGCATCTTCTTGAATCAAAGTGGTTCTCTTCTCACCACCATGAGAAGTTGAGGCCTTCTCTGGACACTTGTATGATGGATGCCCTATCTGATTGCAGTTATAACATCTCATATTGGAAAACTTGGATCCTCTACCTAACCCATTTGTCCCACCTCTTCCATTAGGCCATCTTCCTTGGTAGCCTCCTCTACTACTTGAGTCTACAACTTGCACTTCTTGGCTCGACTTACCACTAAGCCTCTGGTTAGGACTTCTTCCTCCAAAACTGCCTCTGCCTCTGAAATTTCTTCCACCTCTACCTATATTATTCTGCTCACTCTTTCTTTTTATCTTCTCTTCAGCCCTTAAGGCCATTTGGAAACACTTGTTCACTGTTTCTGGTGCTAAGATGTTGATCTCATCTTGGATGTTCATCCTTAGGCCATTCAAATACCTAGCCACCTTCTTTGACTCTTCTTCTTGTCTCTTTAACCTGAGATTGAGTTTATGAAACTCTTGTGTGTATGCATTCACATCAAGGTCTCTCTGTCTGAGGTTCTACAATTTCTTATACATCTACACATTATAGTCCAGGGGTAAGAATTGTGCCTTGATTTTGGTCTTCATCCTTTCCCAAGAGGTTATCATATTCTTCCCCTCCTTGACTCTCTCTCCTTGCTCATAATTCCACCATGCAAGAGCAGATCCCTTCAATCTTGCCTTTGCCAACTTAACCCTCTTATCATCAGGGACTTCTTTGTATTCAAAATGTTTGTTCAATGCCTCAATCCAGTCAATCACCTTTCAGCTTCCATACTTCCACTATACATACGTGACCCATCTATGGTGTCCCTATTGACTGACTTCAATGCATTTACAAATGCCCTCTGGTCTATTGGTATCTCCTCTATCTTTTTATTAGTTTCATCAATTTCTGTATCACCTTCATCGCTGTCACTTTCATCTTCCCTATCTTTACTTTTGGACTACTTGAACTCTACCAACTTGGATTTAAGCATCTCCTCAACCAGCGTCTTGATGGCGTCCTGTGACATACTTTTGGGAGGCATCCTCTCCGCCTCTATCTCACTTTCTCTATCTGACATACACTATTCACAGACAGCACCCAAACGCCAACACTCTTGCAAATCCTCAATTCGACTTGCCGTCCAAATCTTTTCAGGCTTTGATACTAATGTGTTGGGGAGCTCACAGCGGGAAACATAGAATGGGCCCTAATTTCCTTCTAGTCGACAAGACTAACAAATGAACCATCGATACATTTCGATCAGCCAGACAACCATCGTCAGAAAGACTTTCCTAAGTCTTGCCATTGATCAAACTTACACTGATAACTGTCTTTACTTTCTCTTCGGTGAGATACCATGTGACTCACACCGTGTCATTCAAATCCTTACCGTCAGTGAGACTTCTTCTATCGGCCAAGTCTTTCATCTTTCTGCCGATGCACCGATGACGGTTAAATTCCCCCATGCCTCAACCGTGATGACTTCCATACTAGTTAGCTGTGACCTTATCGGTGAGACTCTTCTCATTGGTGAAACCTTTAACTGATCTGCCGATGTCGTACCTCTTTCCGATGGCATTTACCTTTGGTGAAACTTTCACTATCGGTCAGACTTTCTCTGGAGCTACCGATAAGCCGATCACTCCGATGTCACTTCAGAACTTCACTCATTAGCGTGATAATTACTATTGGCCACCTTAGGGTTTTCGACACCGATACACTGATGCACAATTTACCTTCTTCCAAACCCTAGCACATGGAGATGCTAGGTCAACCTATTGTGCAACTCACACTATCTGGATCCTCTACACCACTGAACAATGAAACAAAACAAGAAAAATGAAAATAGATACTTATACAACGAATCCATTCCATTGATTTCGACAAAAATCTCACCAGTGGAATGCTTCACATCGACATATTGCAACAACAGAAAGCACAAAAAGAATGGAAATCTACAGCTATACGATTTACAGTTACAGGAAATAGAAAACCAATTGACAGAACAAATTCATTCTATTTCTCCTTAGCACAATCACACAGTCACATATAACCTCTTCTCTTCAGTCTGATTACAATATTCTTCATTTGGTTCATTTCTCTAGGTTTATAAACTCGCCCTGAAGGAAACCAACCGATTCTAAGTGGCTGGGAGAAAAACCAACTGATTCTAAGCGGCTGGGAGAAAAACCAACTGATTCCAAGCGGCTGGGAGACAAACCATCTTGAGATTAACAATTTGACAAATGTGACCTAAGTTACTTGGGACTTACAAATAGAAATGAAAATGCATTGGTCAAATAGACCTTATTACAACATAAAACATGATTATCTAGGTGCTCTTGCACCACTTTGCCACTTCTTCTTTTGTGAATCCATGTTTTATGGTAATTTCTTCTGCCACTTTCCTCATTTTCCTAGAGATTTCAAGTTTTCTTACCTCAACATGAATTTTGGCATGCAATTCATCATAAGTCCCAAATCTTTCTTTGTTGGGATCTCTGGGTTTGCTTAGCATATATTTAGCATAGTTTTCCAGTACAGCTCCATCTACCTCATATCCCATAGGCATAACCCAGACCGTTCTGGGCTCAACGACCTCCATCAAACACTGCTCCTTTGTCACAATGAAGCAGATTGTATCCTTGTATTTATCAACAACTATTTTGGGGATCCTTTCTCTAGCTTGCATTGATATTTGGAAGCTCTTGAAATAGCCCCATAGGGTGGTATTCTGTGCATCAATGGTGCCTATGCTACTCAACAAATTTCTAATTTGAACTGCGACAGGTTTATCATTGGTCTAGAATAGGTTCTTCATACCAGACGACTCTTGCATAATTTAATAGAAAAATAAACACATGATCAGTGTGCCAAATTTAAACAGGTATTTACCTTCTTTTGTCTTCTTTAGCTTATCCATTACTTGCTGTCAAAGCAATTCACAGATGTCATAATCAATAATTTCCTTAATCATTTGATAGGTTGTGTAAATGGCTATGCTTGAAATAGAGTTCTCCTGGTTGGAGAAATAAACTTTGTATCCCAATACCATTAAGGTAAATCTCATGGCATGATCCTCAATATCATTTATTGTGAAGGCTCTCTTATAAAATTTTGCTTTGGTAGCCATAATTACTGTATCATTCTTCACGACTTTCAATAGAGGTACTGATTCGGTAGAGCATAATCCAGTGACTACCCTAATAGCATCTTTTGTAATATTGAAAGGTCTTTCAAGCCATATGAATTCATCATGAAACCTGCTTAACACATACCAGACCCATTCATCTTCCATAAATGTTGGGAAATTCAAGTACTAAATAAATTTCTTTTCTTTCAATGCTAGATATTCATTCTTCAGTTCGAGATTCTCATTGCTCAAGTGTTTTGTGTAGAGATTAGTAAACCTATTATCACCACATTCTTCTAGAGTAACATGAATATATGCCTTAACATCTTCTGCATGCATGACTCCATGAGGAATACTTGAGAATGCACCCAAATGATCAAATTTAGTTGATTTGAATGGGTGTTTTTTGAATTTTGGTCGCGCTCGCTTAGTAATATCAACAACTTGCAGTGACGCCATTTTAGAATTTTAATAGATTCATAAGAAAGTTTTGAACGAGATTACCTTGTACCGCCGAATTAGGTTTTCCTTTTTCTGAAATTCTCTAGGCCCTTCAATTCTTGGTTGTTTTTACTCAAAGTTTGTTCCGATCTCTCTGAATACTTGATAGCTTCAAGTGTAAAGTGATTTTGAGATTAAACAAGTTCCTTTTTATCCTCCGCACGACTTGACCTAGTCATCATTAAATGCTCATTCCTAAAAAGCTATCAAAACTCTTCACTGTAGACCACACTCGATTAGAATTGCTCCACAATATGCCGCATTGACCCTTTTTCTTCCAATTTTTTTTTCAACGGACTTTACTTGTTGAATTTCACCACATGACTCATTATTGGATTCTAGCTCGAATTATCTAGCTGGGGAGATTGGATTTCAATACTACTCCCCCTGAGCCAGAGCTCTCTATTTACTCTTCAAAGAAGGTATCCACATCAGATGTTGGTGTAGATCTATCCTCAATTAAAATTACATCCTTGTCAATCCAGATTTTGTCCATTTCTTCCTTAGTTTCAATCGGATCAACCTTTTCTTTTCCCTTCTCATTTTTCTACTCTGTTTTCCTTTCTTTAGAATAGCGATCTCTCTTCACATTCCTGCTTCTACAAAACCTTGCAATATGTCTAGATTTGTTGTAATTGAAACATACGACATTCTTTTGACCTTGATTCCTTCTATTGATTGAATTTGATCTACATTGATTAGCCATGTGTCCAAATCTATTACATGCAAAACAATTTCCATTGAATGATTGACTGTTCCTGATATTTTGAAAATTAGTTCTTACCAAACTTCTGCATTCATTTGATCTGTATCCCATTTTATAGCATGCATTGCACCTAATAGAATTCTGACTTACTTAACATCTACATACAACAACTCTATGATCAACCCTATTGCAAGTGAAGCATTTACCTTTGAATGATTGTTCATTACTTTCATTGTTGAAACTTTTTTTGACTTGATTTCTACATTCATTTGCTCTATGACCAATTTTCTTGCAATTGAAACATTGACTAGAAAATGATGGAATCTTTTGATTGATTTTGCTCCTACACTGAGTAGCCTTATGACCATACTTATTGCATGAATTACAATAACCATTGAAAGATGGGTACTTTTGAGCATTTGGTTGTCTGACCAGAGGTCTTCTAGGTCTTCTTCTTTTATTTCTGAACTGGTATCCTTTGTTCTCCCTTGACTCAGTGGTCATTTGACCAAATTTTGAACTTTCTCCTTTCTCAAATCCTAAACTATGTTTGTCATTAGCATTCCTTTGGCTAGCAGTTATTTCATCAAGCTTTGCAGTACTTCTTGAATTTTTCCACAAAGCTTCTAGCCTTTTTTAGATCTGTTTTTAAACTCATAATTTCTTTTTTAAGTTTTGCACATACTTCTGATCTGTTCTTCACAATCAAATTTAGATCATCTTCTGTTCTTATTCTTTCTGTAACTTCTGCTTCCAAATTATTTAGGGCTTCTTTTGCTGATAACAATTGGTCACTGACTTCTTTGTATTTGTCTTTGAACTTCTTGACTTGCTCTTTCAGCTTTAAGATGCATTCATCGACTTGTTGCAAGTTTTCTTTCAGATCCCTAACCTTTGCTTCAGAATTTTTAAGGTCCATAAGAGCTAATTCTAGTTGGTTGTATCTCTCATAATTTCCATACCTTCTTGTTGCCATGATCATACTATCCCAGATCTTCCTTAAGATGTTAACCTTTTTCCAAGGAACCTTGCTCTAATACCAATTGTTGATTGTCAGGAACACTAAGAGGGGGGGTGAATTAGTGTTCTATAAACCTTTTCTTGCACTTTTACGTTTAACCATTTCAAAGGATTAATCAAATAGAAGAATAATATACAAATGAACATCATCCACAAAAGCATGACACATAACACCAAGATTTTATGTGGAAAACCCAAAAA
The DNA here is from genome assembly GCA_027924645.1 of Cunninghamia lanceolata. Taxonomy (NCBI): domain Eukaryota; kingdom Viridiplantae; phylum Streptophyta; class Pinopsida; order Cupressales; family Cupressaceae; genus Cunninghamia; species Cunninghamia lanceolata. Next base: position 319,772 of record BSBN01000435.1, on the reverse strand, counting down.
GGGAAAAACCACAGAGAGGATTAGCTCTCAAATATATATTGCAATCTTTATAAAAATAATGTTTAGGCTTGGTCACTCCACGACCCTAGAACATGCTCGCTCACTGCCATGAAGTACAACTAAGTTTAGCAGGCTCATTGCCTCAACCCTAAACCTAGAAAGACTACAATAAGGGTTGTTAAACCCTGTTGAAGGCTCACTGTCTTGATCATGAAAGATTGCTTTTCACATGAAAACTGAGTACTTCTTAAGCATCTGCCACTATGCCAGGGTGCAGTCATTTAGCAACTGAATTTTGAATCCCAAGTCTTCATCACTGCTGATCTTCTAACTCTACTCTACTATTAGCATCCTTGCATCTCACACACGCACATCTATATCCTACCTCTCTTAATCAAAAATCATCGCTCTTATATATATCCACATCATGATTTAATCCAAAATCAGGTCAACATCCAAGAAGTGAAATGTGTACATAGAAAGATGTACCTTGTCGCTTAATCCAATACACTATGTGTTGCGCGGAGCCAAATCTTCAGCCAAGTGAATTCATATAGGTCGGCTCTAATCACTCAATTACTTGAATAGATCTTTCACACACTATTCTTTCTCTGCATCCTGATTTATCTCACCAATCGACCTATTTCTCAAGAGCATGCTTAATAGATTCATTTGCTGACTTACAACTTCTACTGCGGATCACAAAACACTTCCAAAATTGCATTAAGGACTCTTTACATATTCCCAATCATACCCTCAGAACCGCAAGGCATTATATCATCTTGCAGAGAAATGCAGACCATCAAAACTCAGACTTTGTCTCTGTCAAACACTGTGCTGATACTTAGCATCTTGTAGCTAACTTTTCAGTGGACTTCATCTCTCCTAACTCTGGAATAAGACACTTAATATAAGTGTTTACAACAGCTTAAAACTACATAACAAAATATTTATCTACAGAGGAATGCGGACCACTGCACCTCACCATGTTCATTGTTCCTGCTATACCTTTGCTTATCTGAACTTAGACAATTCTTCAAGGTGACTTCTGGAGGAGATTATGACTTAACCTTTAAGGCATAACACTATCAAACAACTAAGAATATCATACTTGAACCACATTAATTAATCATCATCTGCAGACATACTATCTGACTTACTGTTCTCTACTCAGAATATTTTTCATACTTAGCCATTTTTCTATCAACCGGACCTGAAATCCAATATGCTCTTTCAGAGTTATCTCTTTTATCCAAGGTGATAAGATCTTTGAACCTTGTTGCCATAAATGACAACATACAGGTTCATACCAGAGCAGTGTCTCTTGCCAACACCCCTAGTGCTTAGGCCTTGTTTCTTGTGTTGCCTTTTTGTTAATTTTTGTTGTCACTTTTTTGTTTTCCCTATGATGTTCTAGTGTCTTGTTGTTTTTGATCCCAAACTATCTAGACACTAGCACTTAGCATAAATGTTCACATAACATGTTAGTGTCTTGTACCAATTTCTTGTTTGGTGGTTGTTTTTTTATCATTTCACCACTTGTCATATTTGTGGGTCAATGTAACAGCTCAAAATATATCCAAATGACTCATCATACCATCCCTTCCTTTTCCCTCCTCTTTTTTTGAACCTATATTTTTCACATTTACATTCTTCTTGGCTCTCTCTTGGCTCTCTCTTGGCTTTCTCTTAGCTCTCTCAAGCTCTATAACTCTCTGCAACTCTTTATATATTTCTACAACATTCTTCTTCAACTCTCTTGTCCTCTTGGCTTCCTAAAGCCTCTATAGGTGATATTATTCTTGTTTCTTACTATTGCAAGGATTTATTGTGTTGTACCCCTAAGCACCTTGGGATTTTTACATCCTTCCAATCTTTCATTTTTCTCATGGTTCTTATTTCTAGATGCACTTAGATTAAGAACAAACACTATTTTTCTATTTATCTATCTTGGCTACTATGGAGGTAGAAATACCAAAGCAGGGGTTTGACCTAAAGGAAAACTATCAAACAACTCCAACATTTTTCTTATCTTCAGCTACAAGTATTTGAAAGATTATTCAATCACATGAAGGTTTTGTTAGTATCTCTTCCCTTCTCTTGTCCATTCTATTATTTCATTTGACTTAGTAAGTTTATCTTTATTATTTTTATCTATGTTAGTACTTGGTAGCTTGTTGTTGTGTTCCCTTTTTTGGTTTTACAGATTGGCTGAATTGTTGGATGGATATTCACATCTTCTGGGAACTATTTAATTTTCTAGGCCATATAGATGACAGCATTCAACATAAACATCCACATGATGTGTTGGCATCCTAGACAGTGGCTTCCTTCATCTAGCTCCAGGTTCCTCTCTTCATCCTCTTTTATGCTCTATAACTTATTTATGTAAATTATTTTCTCATTTCTTGTATGTTATCATTTTCCATTCAAACATATATTAAATGTAATATAAAAGTTAGTAGTAGATTAATTTTAATATTGCATTCACTTTATGTCTCATGTCATAACATTAAGACACTTGTCATAATCTTATGTTGTTCTATGTTTTATCTTAGCCTATATAACAAAGGGTTGCTCATTATATCACACACATTCTATTTGCATTCTTTGATAGGAATACAATTTATTCTTATCATATTGATCTTCTAATTTCTTTGTGCTTTCCATTAGGCCTGTAGATCTTCTGTGGCTATCTCCATGGCCAAATCTTACAAATTTTGATAAAGGTAAAGCTAGGGTTTTGAAAGGACCCTAACCATTTTTTACAACACAAGAAGATAAGAACAATGAAGCACAACCAATGACAAATAGCAATAAAAAATAGGTAACAAAAAGACTATAATAAAATAGTAGATGATGATCAACACCACAAGCCATGGAGTTGAATATAACAAAAAGGATTATCCTAATCAAGGTGGATTGAAGCTAAAACATTCCAAGGAGCACTAAACTACCCCTTTCAATGGAGGCTTAAAGGATTCCTTCTTAGTTTGTCTCCCTAAATTAATAATTTCTTATTAATCAAGAAGGAGCAATAGATCATCCTTCTCTCCCAATTGTATCACTCAAGGATCCTTAGGCCCCCTCTTCATGAATTTGTGCTGGAAACCACATGGGTCTTCCCTAAAACCCTTCTTTTGTCAACTTCCCTTTCCCTATCATTCATCTTTGCTAGCTCTCTTAAAGGCGTCACATATCCTTCAATGTTAGGGGGAAGAGATGCCTATTGTTTTTCTCACTAGATAGTATGAAGTTTTCTACTACTTGGATACCCTGTCATTGCATGACCCACCTTAAGGTAACTGTGATAGACTATTAAAGAAATTTTAAAAATAATCTATTGGACCCAAACACCAAGGTTGGAGGACAAAGTTCTTGTCGAAGGGAGAACCTTGTCCATCTCCACATGAACACAAAATCTAGCAAACAACAAATATTTCCTAAATTTAGTGATTGCATCCACCATTAATAGTTGGCCAAAACAATTCATAATGCCTAACAATACCTACTCATCCCAATTATCCAAAGGTACTAGTCTAGGAAGAAGAACCCAAATAGGAATCTTGTTGACACTTTTTTTTAGGGTCAAAACCCGAAGCCCATTTCTTGAAGAATAAACCAGTCTTGCCTAGAAACCATGTACCATTGAAAAGGATTTGATTGCAATATTCCTAATTCAAAAAACTGAAGAAGAAATTTTTCCACATTGCAACAATCTCCATATGGCCCCTTTGGTTACATTTCTGCTATGCCCATCTCCTAAACACATCAATATTCAACCTATTTCTGATAAATTTTCCCACAAGCGAGTGCAAAACCTTGGACACAACTCTAATAATTGAATCTGGGATACATAAAAGTCCCTTACCATCCACTAAAGATAGACTAGAAGGGAAAGCCTCAGAGCTCTTGATAGCATTAGCCCAAGATTTAATCAACCTATCTTCCCTTAAAATAGGAGCCTCATGCTCCATACCAGTGCCACCATCAGGAAAAAGTTGGGTGGTAGAAGAAGTTGCCATAGGGTGTGAGACTCGACTAGGCTCCTAAGTGTTGAATGGAGAAGGGATGTTAGAAAAAAACACTCAAAGGTGAGCAAGGAGATGAGGAAGAAGTAAAACTCACATCTAAAATAGAACTTGCAATAGCAAGAAAATCCACATTCAAAATAGAGTCAGTGGACAAAATAAACCCACACTGGAGCCTTTGCTTGAAACAACCACCATTAAGAGCCACACCATTTGCTAAAAAAATCTTCAACGCATGAGAGATGCCACAAAAAAATGATGACAAACATTTTGTATCTACAAAGGGTGCGCTTAAGGCAATATGACAAGCCTCAAGCCAAATTTCCACAAGTTGCTCTTCATCCTAGGATCCACTCCACTCATCCTATGGTTCCCAGTCCTCATCATCTTTAGCATCATCCTCACCTTCATCTAGGAAGATCCCACTCTTAGCCTTGCAAAATGACTCTTTCCACTCCTTGCACTCATTTCAAAATTGTGGTAAAATGTTATAATTAAAATCCTTGCATTGTTATTGTTCTTCCCTTGTAGAACTTTGCATTCTCCAAATATTTATTTCTTACTATTTGGGAGGGAGTTACATTTTGTGGAGGGGATGTCTATAGGATTTTCCCAAAATATAATTTTTTTAAAAACTCCATTTTAACATTTTATTGAGAAAGTTACAATTCTATATTTCATTATATATTATTGTAAGGTAGAGATAGATTGAAATTTATGGTTTTTCATTACTTTCTATTGAAAAACTTAATCTAATTATTGTAAATGTTCTTATGGTTAAAGAGTATGTTGTATGTTCTTATGGTTTAAGAGTGTGTTGTGCAAGGCTTGAAGCAAATTGAGAAAATTATTTTTCTTGTGTTTCTAACTTAACAATCAAATAAGATTATAGGTAGTTTGAAAAGTTGTTTTCTAGTAAACTAGTTGTTTTCTTGTGTTGATACAATTTTTAGTCATATTAACAATGATAAAAATTCACAAAGAAAACCTTTATCTTCTTGAATAATACAATTAATTCAAGATGAATTAATGATTCCAAGTCTTCGTTGGTCAAAACATGATCTTTTGATAATCTCTTAGTAAGTTGATGCGAATTTGTTGTTTAATCCTTTAGGGGCCTTATTCATGAATTTGAAGTAAATTGTATCTAGATATGTGGATAATTTCTCTGTTCCACCTGTTCTATGTAAATCTTAATAAACAGATGTTAACTCTTACAATATCTAACCAGAATATGCAAATATTTATTCTAAGTTTGATCAATTCTTCTGATCTTCACTCTAATTAGGATTGTTTATTATGATGTGCATAACATTGATTAGTTCTTAATTTAGTTAAATTAGAACTAATTTGCACTTAATTTTGCTTCTGCACTATGAATTCTTCTAAATAATGTGCCTACAAGAAGATATTTCTATGATCTTTGTCATTATTCTTAAGTATTTGCATGATATTTTCAATTCTACATGTGATTTTCTCAAATATGCATATGATATTCATGTATCTACAGATTTTTGCATATTTAGTATATTCTGCTTTTCATTTATCAATATTTTGTGTTAAAAAGCGCAATACAACTGAGAGGGGGGGGGTTGAATCAGTTGCAACCAATATTTCAAAACCATTAACACATCAACTAATTAACACTAAATTTGTATCTTAAACATGAAAGAATGAAAATAGAAACTTAAACACATTTGCACATAAAACGTAGGAGACACCGAACTTTTACGTGGAAAACCCCATAGGGGAAAAACCACAGTGAGTGTTAGCTCACAAAATAATGTGTTATAACAATACCAAAAATTAGAGGCTCACTACCCAAAATCTCACTACAAATGAAGAGGCTCACTGCCAATGGGGTGGCTCATTGCCGGTGGGTGGCTCACTGCCAAATTGTTGAACTGATATAGTAGCATCTACACTATGCCAAGGTTCAGTTCCATTGAAGCACAATAGGTATCCTCTGCTCTACTCTGCTTTCTCACTTCATAATTATCTTTTCATTTTTATAACCTCATACAAATTCATGACTTCATTTCATATTTTTATACAATTCATCAACATTGGAATTTCCATCAAGGTCGGCATTACAATCATCAACCTTTGAAACAATCTCCAAGGTGGGCAAACATACATACATTGAGATAGGTCTGGACCTAAATAGAATTAGGAGAGAAAAGAATGAATGTGAATCACTCCAAGGCTTATCTGGGAGTCAATTGCAATCTTCCACATAGTAACACGCTTCCACAATCTTCAAATCATAACCGCAAGTAGTGAACAACCAAGTCGGCCAAGACTGGAGTTAACACTAAGAATTTTGGGAACATGCTTCATGCATGATATGGATTATACTTTATGGACCAATCCAAAGATAGGAACATGATCTAGATACTCCCACAAGCATGCTACAATCACCAAGAACATCCGCACAACCTCTAAACACTTTATCCGTAAGATTCTTCAAACCAGAGCACTTTTAACATTACTGTTGGCCACTATCATAAAGGAAAGATCACTTGTAGAGCACCAAATCAGGAACCATTTGAAATAAAGGCACATAACAAAATCACAAATGTAATTCCAGAACTGCAGACTGTAATACTTCAATGCAGAGGAATGCGGAGCAAAATACATTCTCCCTATCACCACTAAATAGACAGAAAAACAATTTTTACACTGTGAACAGAACTCGCTCAAATCTTCATAGCGGAGGCTCAAACTTGAAACATAGCATCTTTAGACATCCCTTAACATTACTTCCAATCTGTAAATAAAGAAATTTGATATACAAAAAATGCAGAACAAAACATGATACTATTCTGGAAGATAGAACTATTCTGCAATAGTAATTACTTCTCAAACAATTCCTTTGATTCTTACCTTAGGTGTTGACATCAATGACAACACTTACTACTCATACTTGCAACAATCTCCCCCTTTGTCATTAATAGTAACACATGATGTGAAAAACCATCAAGACATATAATCTTGCTTTGTTTCTTTTCTCCCCTTCACTTGATGCTTTCTCTGTCTACAACTTTCTTCTTATGTTTTTCACATGAACTTCTCTCCCCCTTTGACATCAATGGAAAAGGGTCCCAGACCTTTTCTTTCACTTTACTACACAACTCCCCCTTTCATGAACACTGCAACACTTACTGCTCTTTATCAAGAACTCATATCAGCAACTTCTACTTGCTCCCCTTGAGGGGTAGCCTTCGAAACATCAATCCAGATTAGAAGATCAACCTTGTGACACCACTAGACTGATACATTCCTTATGCATCTTAGTTTAGAGCAGGAGGGGTGATAACCCCTAACTCCTCCCTAAGATACTCAAAAGTATCCTTAGGCAGAGGCTTAGTGAAAATATCTACAATCTGATCCTTTATGGACACATACTCCATCTTTACATCATTCTCTATTACCTTTTCTTTCAGAAAGTGATACCTTATTGATATATGCTTTGTCCTTGAGTGCATCATTGGATTCTTTGAAATGTTTATAGCACTTGTATTGTCAAAAAAGATTGAAATTGGTTCTTCATAGATAACTCTTATGTCCTTCAATGTTTTCTTCATCCAAATTGAGTGCAACAACATGCTACAACAATATATTCTACTTCTGCAGTAGACAATGAAACTGATTCTTGCTTCTTGCTCAGCCATGAAACCAATGTTACCCAAGAGGAAAGTGTAGGAGTCCGGACAACACTGAGAGGGGGGGTGAATCAGTGTTATATTAATTTTCAAACATTTTACAACTTTTTGAAAGCTTTCTCTTACAGAACAGATGGAAAGGAATACATTAATGATTTGTTGAGTTTATATGCACAAGACTTACAATAACAGATGTAAACAAAACATGATCAAACCAATAATATGCACACACATAGAAGAAATTAGGACACAACCTTTTTACCGAGTGGAAAACCCTCAGGGGTAGAAAAACCACTCATGAAGTGCCTCACTGGCTTAACTGAGAAACATGCCTCACTGGCAATACAAATTGTCTCACTGACAAATATTAAGGTCACACTGACCTATAAGCCTCACTGGCTAATACAATGCCTATTAACAAAACATCAATCTTTGTGTGCAAGACATGATTGCTGTTCAATCGGATTTGCACCAATGTTTACAACCTTATACCTTCTGTTTGATTTTCAAATCAAGACCATTTTCTTTTGCAAACAAGCTCCATATACAAATCTCTATAAACAATTTTCTCTGCAAATTAATCCTGTATTCTGATCCATTCAACAACACTGCATATCAATCCTGTGTTCTAATCCTTCATACAATAACACTGCATATCAATCCTCCATACAATCAATACTGCATATCAATCCTGTATTCTAATATGCTTAACAACACTACTTTTCTCTGTATGTTTCATCTCTACCTTACTAGCCATTCAATCAATTTCACCTGATTATCATTGCAATTGCATATTGTCTTTTTGATCACCTTGTCAGTCTCTGTACCTGTATTTGATCCCTGTCAGTTCATCATTGATCTGCACAATATCACTCACTACATCTTGTTTATCCACACTTCTGTATAATCAAAGCAACTGTAATATATTTAAAAATAAAATCTGAATATCCTTTCACAACCCATCACCATGCACTTTCAAAAACCCTTCATATTCTCTTCTCTATTTAAAACAAAATATCTTTCCATCAATTCTATGCATTAAAAAATCTTTTGATCTTCCTTTTTCTTTGCAGAATAAAATCAATTTCTTTATAAAAAAATCTTTCCATTTTCCATTTTGATTTTCTCTGAAATTATCTGTAAAAGTCTTTTGACATTTTTATCTTCCATAAAAAATAAATCTCTTGATCTTCCATCTCCATATTTCTTCATCTTCTCATAAAAATCATTCACAAATAAAACTTCCATGAATTTTATCCTGTATAAGAATTCAATTCAAGAAGCACCAATAAAAAATAATCTTATTTAAAAAATCCTTCAATGTCCACCATATACCAAAAAAATGTCTTCAAATTTTTATTCAATCTCCCCTGTTATCTTCCATCCTTCGAGATACACACTCATTTTTATGAGGAGAAAAAAAAACTAATCCCCAAAAGAATAAACATCTTTCATATTTAGAAATAAATATTTCTTCTTTATAGTCTTTAAAAACTATGAAAGAATTCCACTTCGAGGAGTTCTAAAATAGAAAAAGATTTCTTAAAGACAATCTTCAAACCCAAAAATCTGCCTTGTCAAACAACTTCTATAAACTGCCCAATTCAGAAGCCTAAAAAATAGCAATTACAAGACAAATAAACTATTGTCATAAGGATATAGACGGCCACCTGCACGTCAAAGAAGATGCTAAGGAGTCGGGTATCATTTTAAATGATAACTGTTGATATCATACATCGCGCCCTTTCAAATTTTAAACAAGGCCGTTGATTTGAATTTGCTGCTCACTAACTCATGAGAAGACCGGAGAAGTTAGAAAATGAGGCTGGTTGCCCAACGATGCAGAGACCCTTAAAATGTCACTTAAGTGACTTTTGACCTGCTCCACAGGTCAACTTCAAAATAGAATAAAAAGAACATATTATTGATGACGGGCAGAGAAGCTTTTGAAACATAAATCATTTTGAGGCAATTCAATCTCCAACATTGTCAAATAAATGACCATGACAACTGTAAGACTACTTTTGTCTGTAACTCCCAATTTTATCAATAACTAACATTTGTATCATCAGGTCTCCTGCATGAAACTTACTGCCATGAACAATTAACATCCCTTAACATATCTAAAACATTCTATCAACCCTAGCACTGCACAACAATGAAGATTTTTTTATTTTCAACTGATATCATTTTGCATCAACAACTGACAAACATGACATGTTTGCATAGTGCTTGATAGTGATTAGAATCAACCTGGAGTTCAAAACTATGCATATCTTATCATAAGAATTTTTCATGAAGACTATCATGAGCCTTTTATTTGAATCAACCTTGGAGATATTATATAATGAGATCCTCAATTTGATCAGTTTACTCAACACATTTGCACTATCAACTTAATAGCATACCTTGAACATATCTTGAATGAAGTTTGAACCAAATTCATCTTGAGACAAACTTGAACATATCCTGACACCTTAATCAACTGAGCTCCTTCAAAGCAAAGCAAAGCATCTTGAGACAAACTTGAACATATCCTGACTCCTCAATACCAACTGAACAACATCCTTGTGAGCTGACCAAGCAATGGACAACTATCTCCTCCTAATGTTCTGTTAACTGAACACACTTTTGACATCAATGACAACCTAACACCATCAGAAAGCACCTCCACTTGTACTTTTTTTGTCATCAGTATCTCTAGCCCAATCTACATCTGTATAAGCAATGAGAGTGAAATCACTATCTTTGGGATACCACAAACCATAGTCTGAAGTGCCTTTTAAGTATCTCATGATCCTCTTAACTGCCATCACATGTGATTCTTTGGGATCTTCTTGAAATCTTGCTACAAGATAGATTGCATGCATTATGTCTGGTCTGGTATGGGTTAGATAGAGCAATTCTCTGATCATAGACCTATATTTTTTTTATTAGTCTTAGGTGATTCATCATTCTTGCTCAACTTGCAGCCAGTTACCATAGGAGTACATACTAGCTTAGAATCCTCCATTCCAAACTTTTTCAACAATTCTTTCACATACTTGTACTGAGAAATAAAAATTCTTTTTCTGATTGAGTAATTTGCAGTCCTGAAAAGAAATTCATTTCACCAAACATAGACATATCAAATTCCTTTTGCATTTCCTCTACAAATTTATTGCACATACCTTCATTGCCTCCAAAAATAATATCATCAACAAAGACTACAACAATCAGAATTTGATCATCATTGATTTTGAAGTAGAGATTATTGTCTACAATACCTTTGTTGAACCCTAACTGCATCAAATACTTGTCCAACCTTGCATACCAGGCTCTAGGAGCTTGCTTGAGTCCATACAGGGATTTCTTCAATTTGTACACCATGTTACCTTGGTCTGATAATTGAAATCCTTCTGGTTGTTTAATGTAAACTTCTTCTAGCTCTCCATTCAAGAAGGTAGACTTCACATCCATCTGGTACACCTTGAAATCTTTGTGAGTAACAAAAGCTAAAAACATTCTTATAGCTTCAATCCTTGCCACATGAGCAAAAGTCTCTTTAAAATCTATGCCCTCAACCTAAGAATATCCTTTGCCTACTAATCTTGCTTTGTTTCTTACCACTTCACCACTTTCATTCATTTTGTTTCTAAAAACCCATTTTGTTCCAATCACATTTTTATTAGTAGGTCTAGGAACCAATTCCCAAGTTTTATTTTTCTCTATCTGCATCAACTATTCTTCGATGAATTTTACCCAACTTTCATATTTGCAGGCTTCATTTACAATTTTAGGTTCAATCTGTGAAAGTAAATAGTAGTTCACATGTTCCTCTACAGCTCTTTTCCTTGTCAATACTCCTTTACTTTTGTCACCACTAATTTGATCTTCAGAATGATTAATCTTTACATACCTGGGAGTCTTAGTAGTACTTTCAGGAGCCCTTTCTTTTTCAACTTGTATGTCCTTTTGTTCCACCTTTTCTTCCTTGATTGTAATAACATGTTCATCTAAAACATAGCCATGTAGGTCTGATTTTGTCTCCATGTCTTCATCAACCTTCACATTAGCACTTTTAATCATCTTTCTTAATCTCTTATTGTAGCATCAGTATACCTTACTCTTAGTGGAGTATCCAAGAAAAATTCCTTCATCACACCTAGCATCAAACTTGCCTAACTCTTCATCTCTTCTGATATAACATTTGCTTCCAAAAAAATTTAAATATTTCATTGTGGGAACTCTTCCATATGACAATTCATAAGGATTTTTAGTGCCATTACCTTTGACTTGGACTCTATTTTGAATATAGACAGCAGTGTGTATAGCTTCTGTCAAATACACTTCCAATAGGTTAGCCTCCATCACCATTGACCTAGCAGGCTCTTGAACTGTCCTATTCTTTCTTTCAACAACTCCATTTTGCTCAGGAGTCCTAGGAGCAGACAACTGTCTCTTTATCCCATGCTCTTCATAGAATATATTGAATTCATTTGATGTAAACTCACCACCTCTATAAGACCTTAAGCATTTAATCCTCAATTCCAATTCATTCTCAACCATTTCCTTGAAAACTTTGAACTTGTCTAGGGCATCTGATTTGTCTTTTAGAAAGGTGACCCAAGTCATTCTAGAATAATCATCAACAAGCAACCTAAAGTACTTGTCTCCTTGCAAGTTTCTTGTTCTTGTAGGACCACACAAATATGTATGCACTAGCTCAAGCAATCCAGTAGAAAATTGTTCTTTACTCTTGATACTTGTCCTTGTCTGTTTTCCCATTTAGCATTCCTTGTAAATAGTGTTAGTGGGCTTCACAATCCTGGGCAAATCTCTCACAACTTGCACTAAGCATATCTTCACCAAGTTGTCAAAATTGATATGACACATCCATCTATGCCACAGCTAATTCTCATTTGTCTGTGCTAGAAAACAACAATTATTAGTTCCCCTTAGGTGATAAATATTACCTCTAGTATTTTTACCAGTTGCAATCACTGATCTGGAGCTTTCCATGATCTTGCATGCATTGTCCTTTAATCTTAGATCATACCCTTTATCACACATTTGACCAACACTTAAAAGATTATGCTTTAGACCTTTCACATAGAGAACATTCTTGGGAATTAAGGTGTCTCAACCTTTGCAAACTCCTAGCATTGTTTATTTAATTGTGTATTTGTTTGTTGCCTAATTTTGTATTTACTTGCACATTCAGTTTGGTCACTTAGTTGAGGTGGCATTGTGACATGTCATCCTACTTAGAATGTGAATTGGATGATCAAGTCAAACTCACATTGATTTTAGTGTCCCATTTGAGGTGGCACTAATATGCCATGTGTCGACGTCTTGTGGTATGTGGAAGAGAATATTCCATATGACAGAATCTATGACATGTAAGAGCCAAGTATAGAGATTCTTATGACAAGTGGGGACAAGTGTCAGAGAATTTCTTTGCACGAGAGAAAGGCATCTTTGGGCAACCAAGTTGGGATATGACATGTTGCAAGAGGAATATGTTATTTTTAGTTGTGTATGACAGATTCTCTTACAACATTAAGTGTTGTCATGTTATAGTTTTTTATGAGAGGTGTAAGATGCGTAAGAGCCTCTGTCATTGCCTATTTTTGGCATGGAGCACTCTATCCTTGGGAAGTCAAATCTTCCATGTTATGATAGATGTAAGAGAGTGAAAATATGTTGGACAAGTGTCCTTGGGATGTGTGAAACGGCCATGTGGCCAAGATGGATGCCTACCTCTAGAGGCTTCTCAATATTGCCTTGTATCTCTATATATTGCATAGTTTTGGAGTTGTAGTTGCATAGTTGATGTACATGTACTGTTATGCTGTCGAAATCACTCCAGAAACAACATTTGAAGACTCTTGGAAGAACTTGCATTGCAAGTGTATTATAAACTATTATTGTTTCGGTAATACATTGTGCAGGTTTTAGAGTGTGGGGTTTTTCACCTAAAAATGTTTTCACCACAATATATCGTGTGTCTCTCTCTGTCTACATTCTTGTGTTGTGTTTGCTACTGTAATATCTCTGTTATATGTTTAACATTTCTATAATTGTAAGGATTAAAAAGAATTTGCATACATCTCCCCTTATTAGATTGGTGTAGGAAGCGTTTCTGTGTACCTTGCTTCCTTTCAGTTGGTATCAGAGCTTAATCACCTTTGATCCTAGTTGTTGGGTAGGGGTTTTTTGTACTGATCTTCGATTGAATGGGAGTCTGTGAAGAGTATTATGTAATCTTGTTGTAGGAAGGAGATGGTAGGCACATCCAGAAGGATAGATTTGGAAAAGTTTAATGGTAATAATTTCAAGTTGTGGAAACTTAAAATGGAAGACATGCTTGTTGATAGAGACCATAGATGGGAAACAATTTATGGTACAAAACCAACAGAAATGGTACAGGAAGATTGGCATCTCAAATATCGTAAAGCTAAGGGTCTTGTGAGACTTTGTTTAGTTGATTCTGTCATGTTGAATGTTCATGAGGAGAAGACCGTGAAGGATTTGTGGAAGAAACTTGGTGATGTTTATCAGGCTAAATCCTTGGTAAACAAGTTATTCCTATGGAAGAATCTATATTCTCTGAGGATGGAAGATGGAGGATCAGTTGCAGACCACTTGAATGCCTTTAACATGCTAGTTGCACAGTTGACATCCGTTGGTGTGAGGATGGAGGAGGAGGATCGTTGTATGACCTTGCTTTATTCTTTGCTAGATTCGTGGGACCACCTTATCATGGCCATTGGGAGCACTACAACCACCTTCAAGATGGATGAAGTGGTGTCTTCGCTGCTATCTAAGGAAATGTGGAGAAAGTCTTCTGGGTCGGCTAAGGAGGCTCTTGTGGTTTGTGGTAGACCCAAAGAGAAAGGGAAAAAGAAGGACAAGAAAGATAAAAAGGGCAAATCCAAATCCCGTGGGAGATCCAAATCTCTTGGACAGTCCAAGGCACTATGTTGGAACTATGGAAAAGCTGGGCACTTCCGAAAGGAGTGCAAGGAGGAGAAGAAGAAAAAGAAGAACACCTCTGATTCAGATTCTAACAAATCTCATGATGATGGTTATGCCTTTATTGCTGCCTTGGCCACCCATGCATCAGATGATGTGTGGCTGATTGAATTCGATGCTTCCTTCCACATGACCTCACATTGAGGTTGGTGATGAGGGTTGCTGCAATCCTCATCATTTAATTATAAATGTCAAATGAGAGCAGTGTCCATGGCGATATGCAAGAGGGAGAAGAAATCATTTGCATGGCATTCTTTTTCTACAAACAGAATTGAAAGAAAATGCACGAAACAAATTGTTGCAATCAAATCTAATCTAAGAGCTTGTAAATGAAATTGCTAGAATCAAATCTATCCTAAGAATCATTCAAAGGGAAATTTTGGAAATGTAAATAAATAGGGAATAAAAAGACTACTAGAAAATAAACTATGAAATGAAAACTACAAACAACTATACTATTGCTACTAAAAAACAGAACTATATTATTTCATAAAACTCTTCCCATTTGATTCCTTGATTATAGTGAATTTATAGAATTCTTATTCTCAATCAATCCACCGAGAATGTGTATCTGAGATCCTATTCTTGGAGAGAAAAACTAAATCTTCTTCCTCTGATATCACTGCCTTCTTTCACGCCACTTTTCCTTTAGTCAAATTCAGTCACAAACTACACATTTATTTTGGTGAATCTCTTGAAATGGTCTCTGAGTTTTGTTCCCCTCATTCTCAACTTTCCAATTCACTTTGAAATTCTAAATTTCATTGAGAAATGAGGGAGATATCACCATTTTATTGAGACTGCATTTTTAACTTCCTCTTTTCATGCTTCTTTTTAGGAAGTTTTCTGGCATTCTAACTTGATAGAATTTATCCTTTAGTCAACTGATTGTTGAATACAAGGTAAAACATGTAATAGCATTAATACATACAATGGCACTAATTGTGCAAAAGACATGCTTTTATTTAGCTAATAGATGAGACATTTTTTTGTCTCATCATCTCCGCCACACCTAAAATGTTGTAGGTCCTCCTGCAACTCATAGTGAGCTTTTCGAGCCAATCTCTTCACCTTTACTATAATTGCTTCTGGAGATGTGCTAGAGATGCTCTGAAAATATTTTCAGTTACTCCAGAGCTATTCAGAGCTAGCTATCTTTTCTCCATGGTCGGTTTTGAGCTTATCTGGAGCTATCCAGAGCTAACTATTTTTTTCTCCCTTGGCAGCTTCGAAGAGATCTAGAATGTTCTAATGATGGAAATAGAGCCCATGGATAGCTATGGAGAGATCCAAAATGTCTTCAAATGCCAAAATAAATCTGTAAAAGCTCTTGGGAGTAGCAACTTTTATAGAGAAATACATGTTTTTGAGCTTTAGAGAAGAAGACATAGCATGTGTAAAGCACTTATTTGCAGAAAAGAAACCTACTCTATCCTACTCTGCTTATTGATGTAGAGATAGGTTACAAAAAAGCATTAACTGGTTGTGGAAAATAACCCCCTTTCCTCAAAATATGAATCCATGCATTCAATTTTTTTAAAGGAGAAAACCATGAGAAGAAGATGATTGAAGATTTAAACTCTGATGCTTCACCTTCCTTTGAAATGGCAACCTTCTCCATACTATCTAATTCTAGTAGATGCATGAGCTGATTGGAAAGATCTTGCAATCCTTCCTCACATTCTGTTGCATGTATGACTGGATGCAACTCTTTATCCTTCAAATATCTGATCGTGCAACCCTCCTTGGACTTTGAAGGCGTTCAAATAATAATCTTTTTGTTGTTGGGGATTGAAGTCATGGTCCTCTAGTTGAGGAGGTTACACAAGAGCTGTCACCTTCTTTACATGCAAAAACCTCTTCCTTTGGATCTGTTCTTTTTTTTTGGGGGGGGGGGGGAGTTTCTAAAATAATAAACCTAAAAAAGAGTTGCCAAACTAATTTTCTCTTTTGACCTGCTATCACCAGATCAACAACAACTCCCTAATGATACCTATCCCCAACAACGGTGCCAAAAATGATGAGAGTCACTGCAGTCCTAATCATTTAATTATAAATTTCAAACTAGAGTAGTGTCCATGGTGATATGCAAGAGGGAGAAGAAATCATTTGCATGACATTCTTTTTCTACAAACATAATTGAAAGAAAATACATGAAACAAATTGCTGTAATCAAATCTAATCTAAGAGCTTGTAAATGAAATTGCTAGAATCAAATCTATCCTAAGAAGCATTCAAAGGGAAATTCTAGAAATGTAAATAAATAGGGAATAGAAAGACTGCTATAAAATAAACTATGAAATGAAAACTACAAACAACTATACTACTGCTACTAAAAAACTGAACTATATTATTCCATAAAACTCTTCCCGTTTGATTCCTTAATTACAATGAATTTATAGAATTCTTATTCCCAATCAATCCACCAATAATGTGGATCTGAGATCCTATTCTTGGAAAGAAAAACTAAATCTTCTTCCTCTGATTTCGCTACCTTCTTTCACGCCACTTTTGCTTCAGTCAAATTTAGTCACGAACTGCATGTTTATTTTGGCGAATCTCTTCAAACAATTTTTGGGTTTTGTTCTCCTTGGTCCTAGATTTCTAGATGATTTTTAAATTTAAAATTTAATTGAGAAATGATGGAGATATCACCATTTTATTGAGAGTACATTTTTAACTTCCTATTTTCGTGCTTCATTTTAGGAAGTTTTCTGGCATTCCAACTTGACATAATTTATCCTTTAGTCAACTGATTGTTGATTACAAGGTAAAAAATTTAATAGAATTAATACATATAATGGCACTAATTGTCCAAAATATATGCTTTTATTTAGCTAATAGATGAGACATTTTTTTGTCTCATCAGTTAGTTTACAAAGTATGAAGAGTTTGGCGGTGGGAAGGTGTACCTGGGTGATGACTCTCACCTGAAAATAGTTGGCTGTGGAAGAGTCTTTATTTGATTCCTTGATGGATGAGTGAAGGGGATCAATGGGGTTATGCACATCCCTAGTTTAGCACGAAACCTTCTCTCTGTAAGTAAATTGAATGATGTAGGTGTGCATGTTGTCTTCTCGAATGGAGGATACAAGATGACAAGTGGATCTATGGTGCTTGCTAAGGGTACTCAGAGAGGTACTTTGTTTCAGCTGGATGCATGCACTACTCAGTGCAATAGTTCTTCTGATTTGAAGAAAAGAGCCTCAGTCACTTCATCCTCACCATTGTAACCAACAACAAAGAAATGTGTTGCTTTAACTTTTGATGGTAGTGCATTTTGGGTACCTAAGGGTGCTCATGCTTTGGAAATGAAACTTCCTGCTAAGAAGACAATGTTGTGGCATGAGAGACTTGGTCACATTAGTGAGAAGGGTCTTAGAGCCTTGAAAAATAAAAACCTCATTGAGGGGTTAAATGATTGTAATCTTGAGTTTGACTTTTGCGAACATTGTATATATGGAAAATAAAACCGTGTTCAGTTTTACTCAAGTTCTCATAAGTCTTCTAGTGTGTTGGATCTAATTCATTTTGATGTGTTTGGTTCTGTGAATGTTCCTTTGATTTCTAAATCGTTATATTTTGTACCATTCATAGATGATTACAGTAGAAGGACATGGATTTATTTTCTCAGAAGCAAATATAAAGTCTTTAGTAATTTCAAAGAGTTTAAAGCTTTTGTTGAGAATTAGACTGGTAAAAAGACTAAGTGTTTAAGAATTGATAATGGTGGTGAGTTTTGTTCGATAGAGTTTGACAAGTTCTGTAAAGAATATGGGATTGAAAGGCATAAGACAAATCATTGCACCCCATAGCAAAATGGAGTTGCAAAGAGGATGAATAGAACACTGATGGAGAGGGCTTGGAGTATGCTTAGTGGTGCTAGCCTCGAACAAAAGTTTTGGGCTAAAGTTGTAGCCACTGCTTTCTACCTGGTTAATAGGTCTCCTACTTCAGTGCTTGTTGATAAGACACCCATGGAGGTGTGGTCTAGTAAGAAACCTTCATTGATACATCTTCATGTTTTTAGTTGTGAGGTATATGCACATGTGCCTAAGGAGAAAAGGTCAAAATTGGAGAATAAGGTAGTTAAGTGTATCTTAATTGGCTATGGTGTCGATGTGAAAGGGTACAAGCTTTGGGAGCCTATGGTTGAAAAAGTCTTCTATAGAAGAATTGTTATCTTCAGAGAGGTAACACCTCCTATTGTTTTACAACTAGAAGAAAAAGAAAAGAAAGAGGATGTGGTTTAGTTTCCTACTACCCCTAAGAAGACTAAACTGAAAGACCTTGTTGAACTTGATGATAAGGAGAGATCTAGCAGCTCTGAAAGTTTAGAAGAATAAGAACATCAACCTCAGCCTTTGAGGAGGTCTACATGAAACAAGAGGCAACTTGAGAGGTTTGGTTATACATTGCTTGATTCTAGTTGTGCTTTCGCTTTGATTTCTAACACTGATGAGCCTAGAATTGTGAAAGAGGCTATGGGTATGAAAGATGCAGGTTTCTGGAAGGAAGCCATGGAAGATGAGATGGTTTCTTTGGAAAAGGATAAAACATGGGACTTGGTGCCTTTGCCTGATGGACGAAAGCCTGTTGGATGTAAATGGGTGTTCAAGAAGAAATTTGTTGTAGATGGCAGTGTTGAAAAATATAAGGCTAGATTGGTTGCGAAGGGATATTCACAAGTGGAGGGAATTGATTATGGTGAGATTTTATCTCCCGTTGCAAAGATGGCATCTATTAGGTTCCTGTTATCTCTTGCAGCAACTTATGACTTAGAAGTGGAACAAATAGATGTGAAGACAACTTTCCTTCATGGTGACTTGGAGGAAGAAATTTAATCCGTCAGAGCCTAAGCACTACATGGTGAAAGGCAAAGAAAATTTGGTTTGTAAGTTAAACAAGTCTTTGTATGGTTTGAAGCAATCTCCTAGGATGTGGTACTTGAAGTTTGATGCCTTTGTGTTATCCGTTGGATTTCTGAGATTGAAATCAAATCATTGTGTGTATTATAAGTTTGACAATGATCACATTCTCATTATTCCACTATATGTTGATGATATGTTGGTGATTGGGAATGGTAAGAATATGATTTCTGATTTGAAGTCTCAGTTGTCAGCACAGTTTGAAATGAAAAACTTAGGGGCAGCCAAGTACGTACATTCTAGGGATGGAGATCAAAAGAGATAGAGAAAACATAAAACTTTGGTTAAGCCAGAGTAAGTATGTGAATGCCATGTTGGAGAGATTCACCATGGTAGATTGCAGACCATTGTGTGTTCCTGTTTCATTAGGGACAAAGTTATCTATTAATGGTTGTCCAAAGTCTCCTTCTAAGATGGAGGATATGAGCAGAGTGCCTTATGCTAGTGTTGTTGGTAGTTTGATGTATGCTATGGTCTGTACAATACCAAAAATTATCCAAGTAGTGGGAGTCCTTAGTCAATTTATGGCTAATCTTGGATGGGTACATTGGGATGCGGTGAAGAGAGAGAGTTTAGAAATTTGAGGGGTACTTCTAAGTATTCCCTATGTTATCATGGTTATCCTATATTCCTCTGCATTCTGTGAGTATTCATGGATTTGTGGATTCTGATTGGGCAGGTGACATAGATAATAGGAGATCCACTAGTGCTTATGTGTTTACCATGTTTTTTGGTGCTATTAGTTGGATGCGTAAGTGACAACATGTGGTTGCTTTGTCCACGATAGAACAATAGTACATGGCAGCAACTCATGCTTATAAGGAAGCCATTTGGCTTAAGAGGTTGTATTCAAATATTGGTGTTGATGCAAGACAGATTACTATCTAGTGTGACAGTTAGAGTGTGATTTGCCTAGCAAAGATTCCTACTTTGCATGCCAGAACAAAGCATATTGATGTTTAGTTTCATTTTGTTCAAGATATGGTAGAATATGGGAAGGTGATATTGGAGAAGGTAGACACTTTGAAGAATGTTATAGATGCATTGACGAAACCAGTGGGCATAGAGAAGTTCAGATGGTGTTCAGAGTCTATGGGCCTCTTGGCCCCTAGTAGTTAAATCTTGTCATTCTTTTAGCTGTTGCAAGGTGTTCGACAAGTGGGAGAATGTTGGGAATTAAGGTATCGTAACCTTTGCAAATTCCTAGCATTGTTTATTTAATTGTGTATTTATTTATTGCCTAATTTTGTATTTACTTGCACATTCAGTTTGGTCACTTAGCTGAGGTGGCATTGTGACATGTCATCCTACTTGGAATGTGACTTGGATGGTCAAGTCAAACTCACATGGATTTGGGCGTCCCATTTGAGGTAGCACTAATATGCCATGTGTCAACATCTTGTGGTATGTGGAAGAGGATACTCCATATGATAGAATCTATGATGCATAAGAGCCAAGTATAGAGATTCCTATGACAAGTGTGGACAAGTGTCATAGAGTATCTTTGCATTAGAGAAAGGCATCTTTGGGCGCCCAAGTTGGGCTATGATATGTTGTAAGAGGAATATGCTATTTTTATTCATGTATGATAGATTCTCTTACAACATTAAGTGTTGTCATGTTGTAGTTTTTATGACAACTGTAAGATGTGTAAGAGCATCTGTCATTGCCTATTTTTAGCATGGAGTGCTCTATCCTTGGGAAGTCAAATCTGCCATGTTATGACAGATGTAAGAGAGTGAAAATATGTTGGACAAGTGTCCTTGGGATGTGTGAAATGGCCATGTGGCCAAGATGGACACCTACCTCTAGAGGCTTCTCAATATTGCCTTTTATCTCTATATATTGCATAGTTTTGGAGTTGTAGTTGCATAGTTGATGTACATGTATTGTTATACTGTCGAAATCACTCCAAAAACAATATTTGAAGACTCTTGGAAGAACTTGCATTGCAAGTGTATTATAAACTATTATTGTTTTGGTAATACATTATGTAGGTTTTAGAGTGTGGGGTTTTTCACTTGAAAAGGTTTTCCCCACAATATATCTTGTGTCTCTCTCTCTATCTACATTCTTGTGTTGTGTTTGCTGCTATAATATCTCTATTATATGTTTAACATTTCTACAATTGTAAGGATTAAAAAGAATTTGCATACATCTCCCCTTATTAGATTGGTGTAGGAAGCGCTTCCACGTACCTTGCTTCCTTTCAAACATCATCTGTATTATGCTTGCCATCAAAAGAAATAGATCCTTTTTCGTAGATCTTACCAACTGCATTATCTCCAAACCTAACCAATCCACCATCATACTTTTCTAAACTTACAAACTTACTCTTGTCACCAGTCATGTGATGTGAGCATACACTATCAATGATTCATTCATCGTTATCTTTCTCAACCTGGATAGATAGAGCACTTTCTTCCACTAGTTTTTCTTCCTTTACACAACTAGTAGGATTAGTAGACACATGTTCTTCCTTAATAGCAATAAATAGGAATTCATTTGCACTAGTACTATTATCATCAGACTCATCATCCATTACACCATCATCATCAAGATCTCTAGCATAATGGCATTTCTTGACAATTCTAGGCCTACTTTTAAATTTCTTCAAGTACCTCTTTCAATTCTCTCCGAACATTTGGATGCATAATGGCCAATCTTAACACAAGAAAAGTATTTGAATGGTAATTTGCCTTTGAACTTACCAGTACCTCTTTGCATTCTATCCACAAAGTTGGTGTCAGCCTCATCAAGGTCATCATCTGACTCCAATACATACTTTTGGGCTCTTGAAATCTTTTCTAAAGTGTTGGCTTTGAAAGCAGTCTCAGTATTTGGTAGAGCATCACTGAATTCGCTCATCTCAAAAGTTGTAAGCTTCGCAAGCAACTGATCCTTTGAAATCTTTTTCATAGTCATAACCTCTTCAATTTCTACCATCTTGTGACTATAGGACTTGGGAGAAGACCTAAGAATCTTTAGCACAACCTCACCTTCATCAATAGATCCTCCTAGACCTCTGATTCCATTGACAATTTCATCAAATTTTTGCAAGTAGATTGTTATGTTCACATCTTCACTCATCTTCAGGGCTTCATACCTCGCCTTCAAGTTTTGTAATTTAGCACTTTTCATGGAATCATCTCCTTCATACAGATTTTTCAGCTTATCCTAGATAGAATGAGCAGTTTCTAGATCTATAACTTTTATCAACTCAGTATTAGATAAAGCACTAAGCAAAGCATCTCTAGCCATTCAATTCAACTCATACTGCTTGACTTCATCATCAGATGATGGACCATTCGAAGGGAAAGTATACTATGTTTCTGCCATCTTCCAAACATTATACCCAAGAGAAATAAGATGACTTTTCATTCATACCTTCCAGATAGCATAGTCTGTTCCATCAAACTGCAGAGACTCTTTCTTGTGCGCCATCCTGGATCTACCTTGATCTGTTAAGATTTTACCAAGGAACCCTCACTCTAATACCAATTGTTGAAAAGTGCAATACAATTGAGAGGGGGGTGATTCAGTTGTAACCAAATTTCAATCCATTAACACATCAACTAATTAACACTGAATTTGTATCTTAACCATGAAAGCATGAAAACAAAAACTTAAACACATTCACACATTCAACATAGGAGACACCAAATTTTTATGTGGAAAACCCCATAGGAGAAAAAACACAGTGAGTGTTAGCTCACAAAATAATATGTTATAACAATACCAAAAATTAGAGACTCACTACCTTAAGGCTCACTGCCCAAAATGCTCACTGCAAATGAAGAGGCTCACTACCAATGGGGTGGCCCACTGTCGGTGGGTGGCTCACTACCAAATTGGTGAACTCATATAGTAGCATCTACACTATGCCAAGGTTCAATTCCATTGAAGCACAATAGGTATCCTTTGCTCCGCTCTACTCTCTCACTTCACAATTATCTTTTCATTTTCATATCCTCATAAAAATTCATGACTTCATTTCATATTTTTATACAATTCATCAAACTTGGAATTTTCATCAAGGTTGGCATTACAATAATCAACCTTTGGAACAATCTCCAAGGTCAGCAAACATACATACATTGAGAGAGGTCTGGACCTAAACAAAATTAGGAGAGAAAAGAATGAATGCAAATCATGCCAAGGCTTAGCTAGGACTCAATTGCAATCTTCCACGCAATAACACACTTCCACAATCTTCAAATCATAACCGCAAGTAGTGAGAACAACCAAGTCAGCCAAGACTAGAGTTAACACTAAGACTTTTGGGAACACGCTTCAGGCACGATCTGGATTATACTTTACAGACCAATCCAAAGATAAGAACATGGTCTAGATACTCCCACAAGCACATTACAATCACCAAGAACATCTGCACAACCTCTAAACACTTTATCCATAAGATTCTTCAAACTGGAGCACTTTGAACATTATTGTCGGCCACTATCATAAAGGAAAGAATACTTGTAGAGCACCAAATCATGAACCATTTGAACTAAAGGCACATAACAACATCATGAACATAATTCTAGAAGCACAGAATATAATACTTTAATGCGAAGGAATGCAGAGAAAAATACATTCTCCCTGTCACCACTAAATACACAAAAAAATAGTTCTTACACTGGTGAACAGAACTCGCTCAAATCTTCATACCAGAGGCTCAAACTTGAAACATAGAATCATTAGACATCCCTTAACATTACTTCCAATCCATAGACAAAGATATTCAATATATAGAAAATGCGGGGCAAAACATGATATTGTTATGGCAGATAGAACTGTTCTGCAATAGTACTTACTTTTCAACCAATTTCTTTGATGCTTACCTTAGGTGTTGACATCAATGACAATACTTACTACTCATACTTGCAACATTTTGTAGTTAATGATGGTGATTTTAATGAAATTTAAAGAATTTAAATGAAATTCCAAAATTCAATGAAATTAAATGAAGTTCGGTCACTGATCCACATGCATTCTAGATACTTTCATGAAAGTGAAGAAAATTGAACCATATTTCACCTAGACATTCCACAACTATATATGATCAATGTGAATCTTCAAAGGTAAAGAATGGAAACAATATACAATTTGTAGATGCACCTCAAGAGAGTACAACAATCCACAGTTACACATCCAATGATCATTCACAAATTACACAATATGTACGATAATTTGTAATCAACCGTCTTTATTTTCATTCAAGTATGCAAGAGAATACAAGTATACAATTGACCTTGAGATAGAACCATGAAACTCAAAAATTTAGTCTCAATTAAGCTTCTAATAATCTATAAAATGGTAGTCCTCCTTTTATAGAACAAGGAGAGGATACGGTTACAAAAGATCCGTTGATCTAATGGCCATGATTCAATATGGCACATGATTGCTAGTTGGCAATCAATCTAGTGGTGTATAACTGGCAATTGGAATATTCTAGAGTCATTGAGTTGGTCAATATGACCCCTTCATTCTTCATTCTCATCCTATTCCTCATCTATAGACATCCTCTGTCACTCTGCATGTCTTCCCTTGGATAAGCTCATACATTTGGATGGCCCTCTCTATTTCTGCACTATCCAACACTTTAGCCTTCTTAGCTACATATTCTTGTGCCTTTAGTTGCTCTTGCAGAGATATCCACTGGTTAGTCCTATTATCCAGCTCTTCTTTATATTTATCTATTTTGGCCTTCATCCTCATAGCCTTATTAATGGCTGCCTCAGAAAAATGCTTGATAGGTGTTGGCAACATAGTTAAGAGACACTACTATGATGGTTAAGGTAGAATGTTAAATACTGTCATTGATGGCAATAAGGCATGGTAACAGATAGGGATGACATGGAAGCAGTTAAGTTTAGTAAAGGGATTTTGGTTCGGAAGACTAACTTATTTAGAATGACTAAGTATGGACATTATACAGAGTGAGTGATAGAGATTGGGATGGTATGCCTTTGCAGTTGAAGATCATGATATGTGGTTTTGGTATGTTGTACACAATCCTTTGATGATGTTATGTTCCAGTATTCAAGTCTTGACAATCTTCGAAAGTCATATTGTAGATTGCCTAAGCCTGGTAAGTAGAGTACAATGAGCAACAATGCAAAACACTTGAGTAATTCACTCCGCATTCCCCTGTTATTAGTTATCTCAATGTGAAATTTGAAGGTATTGTAAAGACATATGATAACTATCTAATTCCAGGTTTCCAATATCTAAAGTCCACCAGAAGATCATCTACAAGCTTTCAAGTTTCGATAGTCAGTTTGACAGTGTTTAACTAAGACAGAGGTAACAGTTCTAAGATCCGCATATCACCACATAAGAATATTATGACCTATGGTTATGAAGGTATGATTGGTGATGTCTAATGAATGTTTGATGTGAATTTTGAAGTTTCAAGAGGTCTGCACTAGAAGTTATGATATGACAAACAATAAGGTTTAAGTGTGTACTTTGGGATAAGGCCGACACACAGTTGGATCGATGTGCGGTAAGGAGATAATGTTTAGATCATTATTCTAAGTGGTTCGATAATAGGTCTAGACCTATATGAAGATTCCTGAATGATTCTATGGGTTCACATTGTTGTGTGTAAAGGATCAAGCTGACAAGGTACAACTTTGGTATACAAGTTTCATATTTTACATGTCGACCCATTTTTGGGATAATTCATGTTGCAGATATATATACTTGATAGATTTCAATATTGGAGTGATGAGATTGTGAGAATGTGGTACGAATTCAATGCTTATGTGATCTCAGGGAATTTTGTGATCAGAAAAGAATAGTAAGGGCATAAGAACAGAGTATATGTGAAGTAGAGTAGAAAAGAAGGGCAGATATAATGAAGACCTTTGAATCTGTATATTGAGCTTTCCATGGAACTACATTTCAACATTCTGTAGATGCATTTGTAGTAGTCCTTTCTTGGTAGTGAGCCTCCCTTTCTCTATCTTCTCTATGGTAGTGAGCCTATTGCAGTGAGCACTTCCTTGGATAGTGAGCTTATTACAGTGAGCACTTCCTTGGATAGTGAGTCCTTGGGCAGTGAGCCCTTAGGCAGTCAGCCTTTTGTAATCCCATTTTTATATCATAATATATTGTGAGCTAACACTCACCGTGGTTTTTCCCTTTTTGGGTTTTCCACATAAAAATCCTGGTGTCTATGTGTTATGACTTTGTGGTTGCTCTTCTTATGTTTATTTTGCTTTCATATTATTGAATTTGGTAAATAGATTAATGAATATGTGAAAGAAAGGTTTTAAAGAATATTGATTCACTCCCCCTCTCAGTATTCCTTGTGTTCAACAGATAGGGTCCTCTTCTACAAGCTTGAAATTATCTCTAAATGCCTTACTAGAAAAATCTTCATCGTGATTCTCTACTTTTCCTTCAACCTCACCCTCAAGGGCTTCCAAAATCTCTATATGTTCTGCTAGGAGGTCATGTATTTTGACACTAACATCTGCATCCTTAGCATTGCCTCTCTTCAGGATACCCACCTCAAATCTTACATCCTCATACTAGTTATCCAACTGTGGTAATGTCTGAGGTGTCAAGACATTCTTAGTCATGAGGATGCTAGTATCTATTTTCCTCATCTCTTTAAGTATGGAAAGATGTTTGTTACTTTTTATTAGTGTTTGGGTAACTTATTTCTTCACTTTTTCAGCCTTCCCCTTCAAGTTACTCAATAAGTCCCAATTGGACAATGAGATTCTTATTATCTATTCACCATCAGCTAAAAATTTGGTGAACCAACTATCCATTATTTGTGTATGATGCTTCTTCACATCCAATGAAACTATCTCTTCTTGTGATACCAATGTCAATGAAGTGGAAGTTGATATGGGCACATTTGTTGGTGCCACCAATCCCTTAATAAATGATTGCATTTGAGCATTTTTCTCCTTATACTCTTTATTTTTAGCCTTTTCCTTGGCTATCCTAGCAAGTAGAGGATCTATACTCTCCTTAGCCTCTTGACCTTCTTTCTCTACAGTTGTATAGCCTAGGTCCAATGTAGTAATTTGAAACCCATAAGATTTTATCTCCCCCTTTACCTTGTTTGCAACAAGTACAGCTACCTGAGCTGTTCTCTTCCCTTTGGCTACTAGCTCTTCTATTTGGTTTGGCTACTTCCATTGAAAATAATGAAGAAATATCAAAATTGGAATAATCAATGATCAGAGGTTGATTTACCTCATGCATGAGCCAATGTGGCACATCAGATCCAGACCCTTGTTGGTCCATCTACTTAATGTGAGCATCATGTATTTCCACATTTTGTTCCTTTGGAATATCCTCCACATTTTGTTGTTGTTCCCCATTAGTGGGAACCTCTTTATCTTCTTGTCGCTAATCATCCTGTTGTGCAACATCTTCTGATCTCTTGATCTATTCTCCAGACATACCCTTATCAGGATCCTCACTCACTAGCACCTATGTCTGAACATCCTCATTCTATTTGTTTATATCAATGTGCACATCTTGGGATGTCATTTCATTTTGATTCTGCACCTGTTGATTACCTGAGGTGGAGCAGTGTTCACATTAGTTTCTTGATGGCTGGGATCTTTTGCATCCTAATTAACCCTTTGGTAATCACCATCTATTTTCTCCTCTACTTTATTCTCATTATTTCTATTTATTGGACCTTCCTATCTAGTTACTAGTACTTCTATATCTTTAGGATCCTTAGATCCAGATGTGTCTGTCTGTTATTCTTTTTCTTTCTCTTCAGCATGCTCTTTATCAACATCATGTGTATCATGTTGTGCAGGAACTTCAGTATGGGCATCTATATGCATGATAGAGTTATCTTCAATCTCCACATGCGCCATGGATTTATCCTTCCCTTCATCTTTAGGCCCATCATATGTTAAATAATTGCAGTTCAGTTGGTTACCTTCCCTATCAATCCATCTAGACCTATCTTCTTGGCTACTACCTTTGGATTATCCACTTCTTCTTCTTCCTCCCTTGTGCCTTCTTGTACTTGAGGTATATTTTGAGGAGTCAGAGAAGTATTTATAAACAAGCTTTCTATAGGACTACTTGCTACATCCTTCATCACCTCATCATCTGTGAGGTCTATTGTTGAATCCAAGGGCAGAGATGGGTCATTCACTTTCTTTCTTTGCTCTTCCCTTTCTTCTTCAACTAACTCAGTCTTGAATTTCACAATGGTTGGGATGGAGACATCATGCTGTAAGCTTTGATGTACTAGATCTAGCTTAGATAGCCCCTCACCTCCTTGCCCTTTTAGCAAGATATCTAGTTGCTTTCTTGTAGACCCTCTCATTATTGGTGCCTGTCCTCTTTTTTGCCTAGGGAAATTAGCCCTTGCTAGTATATCATGACTTTTTCTTCTCTTCTCCAAAGGTACTTCATCCTCCTCAACCTCCAAATCCTAGTAACTAGTTTCAAACTACTCTATATATGCATCTTGTTCTATAGGCATTTTAGATGTTGTAGCAACAGAGGCTGAAGTTTGTTTCTTTAGAGGAGATAACCTTGGAGTTATCTGTATTCCAACTTTAGTGCTTTTTTGTCTGCCTTGGATGAAGCTCCTTGAACTTTCTTCACAAGGCCTTGCCTCTTGTCATTTAAGAAGTCATCATATTCATCTTCAAGTAATTCTTCCCTCTTCCTCTTCTTATCAATTGTCACAGCCACTCCTTTGGCCTTTAAATTGGCAAATTGTTGCTCCACCCACACCTTGGTCAGTGTCATGAACCTTGCTGATATGAGCTTGAGAGAGGTTACCTCTAGCCGACTCTAGTCTGGTGGGGATATGGACTCTATAGAAATTTTATTATCATCATATTCTTGTGACATTCTCATTTCATCATCATGATGCAGTTGTGGAGGTATCGAAATACAGTTCAATGTGTAGATCTATTTCAATGTCAATCTCTAGTAACTCATCCTCCTTACATCTACACCATCTAGGCAATCTACCCAATAATATTCTCAATGCACCTAATGTATAGGCCTCTTGTGTATGTGCTTCTCCATTTTCCAATAGGGATCATATTTCCTGGCTAGTGGAAAAGGTTGTAAGTGCAACATCTACAAACCTCCCTCTACCTCTTTAGCTGCCTCAATATCAAGGCACATATACCACCCAATATATAAAATGCCTCATATGAAGGCACTATTTGCCTAGTCATCTCCATGAGAATGACTCTATCTATAGGGTACCTTGGTAACATCAGGGGTTGCCCATTGAATCCCTCCATTTTGATGTAAGTAAAGGATGGGAACTAGATGAACCGGGTTTCATTCTTAACCATGACCTCTTGAGACTTAATGCTCATCTTTTTGGCTCTATCATCCTCCATCAAATGGACTAGATGCATCACAAAACAATCATTAACTTTCTTATAGTTTTGGAGGGATGACTTCCTCTCCAATTGTGAGTAATGACCACATATGTTCACCTCACCAGGGTTCCTTCCAACTTGACCCATCACTTGCAAGCCAGAAAACGTACCCTTGGCTCCAAATGCATAAACCACATATGATGACATATGGAAAATGTTTGCCTTACCACCAAACTTCTTCATACCTGCATCCAGGCTATCACTGATGAGTGATGCCCACTGAATTTGTGTATTGGTAGTCTCTACCATCCTTATAAATCCATACATCCACAACTCAAAATTCCCTACACGCAACCTCCCCCTCACCTGGCTCAACATAACCATCATGTACTATACCTCCAGAGAGAAATCAAATTTGTAGAGGTTAACAGGTAACTTAACTACTACTTTATATGTGCTATCTTGAGCTCTCTAGCAGGAGAACATTATGTTCTCCATTGTTGCTTTTGTATTACTTTTCCAGGGCCTCCACATCTATCTTGTACAACCTAGGGCCTATAGATAGGTGGAATGCAATGGTAATCCCTGCAACTGATTAGTTTGCATGTACTTTTCTATGTTTCTCCACCATTCTTGTTTCTCTATTATAGTTCTTTGCACATGTAGCCACTAGCTCAATGGCACTGCGTATGGAAATCCACTAGCATGCCACATTCCTAAGTTGTAGATGTTTATTAGCACAGGGTTTCCTCCCCCTTTCTCTAATTTAGCCATCCATGCTTCCAGACTAGTATTCCCAGCATGGGTATCCCCAATTTGTCCAAATCTAAATATAGACCCACTGGGCTATGGGTACATAGGGGCAATGAACTCTGCATCACTCTTATTCTTTCAAGCCTCTATGATGTCCTGCAATGGTGAATATGCATATTTCACCTTAACATGTAGTTTCTATGTTTAACCGGTTAATTTCTTGATATCATGATATTCAACACATATACAACATACACATATGTATCCTCATTCAAATTTACCCTAAGTAAATGCCATTTACCTTTTACTATGCAGAAACAACAAAATGGGGCTTTTAATTGTTACATACCTAATTTGCGTGCTTAAATCTAATTAGTTGATGTCAGGATATGCAAATTCATTGTGTAGTCATCCTTTACTGTTCATCATCCAATGTGCACACCGTTCTGTTATGGTTGTAGATCTCTATAATGGCCATCGTAAAAGCTCTGGAGATTTGTAATTTCTCTTTTCAATTGCATTATGAATGTGAAAACAATCAAAATTCACCTTTTAAATGTTTAAACTGAGAGATTAGAGCATAATTAATGTCAAATTGCTCATGTTCGCGGATATTGGTATCGGCTTCTTAGGATCGCAATAGGTGGCGGTATATGATTTGAATTTTCAAACGACCGCTTACTCTTTCACGACATTTATTGCTGGATATGGATATTAGTGAATATCTGAATGTTTATGCAATGTCCATACCTTTCAAAATATGCATATGCATATGACGTCATCATGATGTTGGTCAACGTTGACTAACAATGAATATCGGGTCATGAATATCCAAAGGTATCTTACCTTTTATCATCCAATGTCAAGACATTACGAAATGTCTAGATGGAAAAAGTCAACATGCCACATGGCACCATCTGATTGGTCCATGGAAATCTATGTATTTTGGGTCACGGGGACAGGGCTGTGGATATTAAGAAATATACAGATGTTACCATTTACGAAATATACCCCTAAGTCCAAATATTATGATGATGTCACCTTCCTAAAGGTTATTCTTGGTCGGGTATATCATGATGTCATCAAGACATTAACAAAGGTCTAGACATTAAGTTAATGTCTGGACATTAAGGTCTATCGATATGTTATGAACTCTTAATGTCTGAATGACGTCACCATCTTTTGTTATTTCTCAAAGGCGAGGTTAGATGACATCATTAGGATATTGGTGAATATCAGGATATTGAGTTAATATTCAGACATTAAGTTTTATCGTTATATTAGAGCAAGTCAGGATGTTAATGAATGTTGGCATCTTAAGATTGAATATGCACACTTGCGAATATCCATACATTTGATGGTTTACTACATCGCGAGCTAAAACTTGACATGTGCACATTTGTGAATGTGCAAACATTGAGTTTTCCTTAGTAATTTTGTGATTGGAACTTTAAGTTAATGTGTGGATATTAGGAAATGTGCAGATATCCCTAAGACTATTTGACTAAACTTTGACTAGGCATAACTTCCTAGTCCTAAGGAATTTTGGGGTGCTTCAAAAAGCAATCCTGCTTAGAATTTTGTGTTCTTTAGTTTGGAAGGGTTTATGATGATAAATTCTAACTTTGAAAATTCAACCTAGATCTCAAGGTCCTGACATGCACAAGATGGGTCCTTGACACTCACTTACTACTGGTTTTTGCCATATGATCCAAAAGCAAAGGGAACAAGCAAGCCAAGCAAAAAGAAAAAAGTTGGGTCCCTATTTTGCTGGGGCAAAATGAAGTGTGTTGTGCAACCAAACAATAACTTTCCACCAAAAAACAACCAAAATTCAAATAATTCATAGAATAAAGATAAATTAAGACATAATGTTCCATCTCTTATCAAACATAAGCATCCCAACCTTCCTAAATGATATCATGTTCCTTAATACAACAATATTGTGAGAAGGAGTCAGGTGTGCATGTGATTCATTTCCTTCATCTTGAAGACAAGTTGAAAACACTAGTGATAGGTGTTAATCTACATAGTTTGATTTAACCCTCATAGCCAACTTGGATAGAGCCTTGCTACCACTAGGCGTCTATAGCCCTGACAAGGTTATCTTTGCAATTCTCCCAAGTAAAGCCCCACTGCTAGACAGGTGTCCATAGGCCTCATAGAGTTACTTGGATGAGATAAATGTTTCTTTCTTTTGATATTCAATATAGTTTTTTCTTTTTCTATTTTCAATTCTCATAAGATATGATCATGTAAGCACATTTGGAAGGAGTGGACACTTGCTTGTTTAGGTTGAGAATTGCAATAGTAGCAAGGGCAAACCTTTAGATTTTTCACTTAACACTACACTAGTGGCTTCAACAAAACCAATGTTGTTCGGTGTATTTCATGAGGATCTCCATGAACAGAAGAGTTACCACTAATGAACATGATATCACAGACATAATCAGAGGTACCTACTGATAGGAACTACAACCTATGTAGGAATTTGTATTCCTTTCTTGAATTCTGACAATTTCACTAGTTTTCTGAAGTGGAAAGGTGCACTATCTTGCCTGACAAAAACCAAGACTCAACAACACAAACAAAACAAGCACACAAAGAAAACTATACAAATAACTATACAAAATATACATATAATAAACAATTTTGAACTGACCTACCTAGGCCTGAAAGTAGTGTTTAAGGAATTTTCCATTGAATGACAATGGAACATCCTCACTTGTTAAAGTCTTGAGCCTGTAGGTGTTGTCACCTAAAATCTCTGATATTTGGAAGGGGCCAATCCAGAGTTTATCAAATTTTCCATGATCACCCTTCCTCTCGTGGGCTTTATCCTCTGATAAGACCAAATCTAAGATCCTAAAGGCTTTTACTTTGGATCTTTTGTCAAACTAGTGTTTGACAATAGCCTGATGTTTGGCAAATTGATTAATTTCCTTGTCTCATTTTTCTTCTAAGTGCATCAATTGCAACAACCTCACTTCTTGTTTATTATCAATTCCTATGTATTCTTGGGCAAATTGCATGGTTAGATTTTTTAGGTTGACAGGGAAGATGGGATCCACCCCATAAACTAACTGGTAGGGAGAATTTCCCAAGGCAATCTTAATTTTGGTCCTATCTACCCATAGGGCATACTTGAGTAAAGTGTTCCACTCCCTAAGGTTCTTTTCAATTAGCTTTTTGATGATATTCAATAGATTCTTATTGGTTGATTTAGCCAAGCCATTACCTTGGGGGTAGTAATTAGATGAAAACTTTAAAATTATCCCATGGTCAAATGCCCAACTTGAAAATTTAAGAGATGCAAAAGCAGGACTGTTCTTCACAAACTAAAGCATAAGAGATTCCATACTTGGTGGTGATGTTGCTTTCTAGAAACCTGATCACATCGTCTGAGGTGCATGTCCTACTGTTGATGGCCTCTGTCCATCTGGTGCAGTAATCTATAATGGTTAGCACGTATCAGTGTCCTACAGAGGATGGGGGATTGATTAGACCGATGAAATCCATGCCCCATTGTGTGAATGGGCGCATCCCCATCATAGGTTGCAATGGATGAGCTGTATACTTTTGCTTGTTTGAAGTAGTCTAACATGTATGGAAGAATTCGATGTGGTCAACTGTATCCTTAAAGATAGTGGTCCAATAATACCCAGCCCTCAGGATGGCATGTGTGGTAGCCAGATGTGATCCATGAGATGTATCAAACTTATCATGTAGCTCAAGAAGGACATTGGAAGCCTCTTGCTTGTCTAAGAACCTGAGGTATATCCCCTCATAATGTTTCTTGAACAAGACTCCTCCTTTAATCATATATCTTTGTGACTTAATCCTTAGAGCTCTTCTCTAGGATGCATGCATATTGGGTGGACATCTCCTAGTGATCAGGACATGCTTGATATTGGAGTACCAATCATCATGTACTTTTGCATCTACTGCATATTGTTGACTTGTCAGATTGGGATCCATCTCTGCTATCATTTGATTAAGGGTCTGTCCCCTGACTATTTTCATTGGAGTTGTATCCATATCATATTCTTGCAGTACAGTAATCCACTTAGCTCTCTTCTCTCCTCGTTCACTTTGTTGGTGTGAATAGGGTTTTCACCTAACCGGTTTAACCTTGTGTGGATAATTTACATTATTTTACTATTTACTAGTTAAATAATATTTACACATCACACATAATTCACACATGGTAAGTTGACTTAGTGAGTCTTCTAGGTGTTTCTAGTTGAGTCTAGTTGTGTGTTGAGTTGTTGATAGTTGGAGTGAGTTGTCTTATCCTCCACATGTGCAATTAGTTATCATCCTCTAATTGTCACATGTTGTAGGAATATCTCCACTTTCCACTCCACCTTTCACTCCACCTTTCTATCTCTCACCTTGCTTTCATAAGAAAGGCTTTCTTCATGTATTGTAATACACAATCTACAATCTCTTGTAATCTAACAATCTTTTGCATTAATTGATAGAATAGCATTATTCTTTCATTTGATATCTCTTGTGCTTTCATGAAGTCCTAGATCTTGGGTGGCTCCAATCATAGCCAACTCTAACATGGTATTAAAGCTCTAGGAAGAATCACTTTGTGTTAGTCAATTTGAGAGATCTTGAGTGCAATTCATGGTGGATGTGTATAGTTGAGTATGCTCTTCTCTTGCATCGAATGATGACCTGGAGAATTAGAAAGACTTAATGTAAATACTAGTTTTGTGAGGGTTTCCCCTTCTTGCCCTTGTATTGAAGGTGCATTTTGGTGTGTGTTGTTGCAAATCAGACTTCACCATTGTGTCCAGAGTAGCTAAAATAGTTAATATCATCTTTTTTTTTATCCAAATCAAATATCGGAGGTGAAATTGACGAGGGTTTCAATTTGGGGCTCTTTGGCATGATCCAAGAGGTACCGGCAATTTTGGAGTAGCTTGGCCCAAATCAGACACTACCATTGAGTCCAAAGCAGCCAAATCAGTAAGGATCGACTGTAAAATCATCCAAATCGGATAAAGTTGTAGCAGAAGGCAAAAATTTTTGCCTCTGCCCTCGGCCATACGGATTTGTAGCAAGGAATATTCATGTCGTAGCGGCATATTCTTAGAATCTTGCTTGCGTAGGCATTGTACTGGTTGGTCAAATTGGATCATTCAAAATTCCATCAAGTAAAGGTTTCTTTTCTATGGGTTAATTAAAATTTCTATAGATTCTGTCGATTCAGTACAGGGTATATCATACCCTGTCGCAGGGTACCACTTGCGGTCTACAGGTGTATGCAGGAGCAATAGGTGGGAGCCACCTAACGTGGGGCCCACCCAAGACTTACAACTTGCAGTCAATATACATCAAATTGTAGAATCATCAAGTCCATTGGCAACATTCAAATATCGACAGCCATTTTGTTTTCATTGGCGTTCTGCCGGCATCATCAGCGACGCTTCACCATACAACCGCCAGCATTTTAGCCCAGCCTGCAAGCTCCCTCCATATTATTCATCAGTGGTCACATCACACCAGCATTTTTAAAGGCTGGTAACTCCCACCACCGAAAGGTGATTCCTATAAACCAGCACCAAATTGTTTCACACCAGAAAATATAATTCACGTTGGAAAATTCCATCCTCGTCACTGTCTCTACTAAGCGGTTTCAAATCTCAATCATCGTGACTGATATTGCAAGCAGTTTCAAATATCAATCACAGTAAATTGATAGTTTCATCTTCTACCTACCACTTTTTGAAACATTTTGGCAATTTTTTAAACTTGCTCGGCGGGTAGGTAGTGGCAATTTCATTCCCGACCACATCGCACAAAATCCAGCAAACACCCTTAGGTAGTTTCATTTGACTCCGGTGGTCATTTTACTTTTGGACTAAATCTTTCCAAACTTTGGTGGTCAATAGTATTACATTGGTGGTTTCAATCCTTTTTGGCCAGTAACCATTCAAAACTATTTGGTGGTTTCGACATTTTTTTCAGTGGTTTTGACGCCCAGTCAAAGGCAGTTTCAGCCTTGAAGACAATGGTTTTGCATAGGTGGTTTTGACCATTCCATTGGAGGTTTTTAAACCTAAAGGTGGTTTTATACCCCAAACCCATGGTTTTTCCAAGCACAGGTTGTTTTTCATCCAATCCGGCTAGGGGGCCATTTTTGCCCCTAAAAGCCCTAAAAGGGGTTTTTTAATTCTTTTTTGCATAACTTTTGCCCATGGAGGTAAAATTGGGCAAACAAGATATCATCAGAAAGCTGATAGAGAGAACTTCATAGTGGTGTTAGTAGTTTTCTGAAATTCTACTACAAGTGACTGCTACAGCAGTTTGAAGACAGATCTTCATTTTTCTCTTCCAAGCTCACAACTTTTTACCACAATCTTTGATTTTCATGATTCTTACGGCATTAGAAAGATATTCAAGATCTCTTCAATCCCATCCATGCACTTTTTTTAGATTCATCTCTAGGTTCATTTTATTCAATTTGTCAATTTTTTGGCTTTTAAGTGATAACTTGGGCATTTTGAGACTTGAGGAAGTGAAACTTGTTTTGAAGGAATTTGTTTGCTGTGATCAATCATTGTGAGTAATTGTAATCTCCTTTGAATCTCATTTTTAAGAGTTTTTCTTGTTTTCCCCATTTTGGTCCCTTGAGGACAATTGTAAATCGCACTAAGTATAAAGTGCCACAATCATTCTTTTTGAGGGGTGATCTCTTTGATTGAGTAACAGGGGGGCTGTACTTGTGTTCCTTTTTGTATTGTTGCATCATGAATCCAAACAAACTTCCTCTACTCACACCATATAACTATCATGAGTGGAAAACTAAAATGGAGATTCATTTAAGAAGTTTGAAATTCATAGAGTAATAATGGGTACAGAAATTGAACCTACAACAGCTACAGAAAAGAGAAAGTGGTACAATAGATGTGATCAAGCCTATGGAACACTATGCTTGTCTATCTCTCCTAATCTTCTTTTTGATATCAAATCTTGTACTACACCTAATCAAGTGTGGACAACCTTAGAAAATCTCTTTGGTAAGCAAGATACTATGAGAGGTTTCAAATTGGAAAATGAATTAATTGGTTTGAATCCAACGGATTTTGCAAGCATCCAAGACTTCTTCACAAAACTAAAATCACTTAGATTGCAGCTCAAACAATGTGGAATTGAGAAAGAGGACACTCAATTGATTCTTTCAATCCTTGCCAAGCTTGGTCCTGACTATTCAGTTTTTGTTTCTACCTTTTATGCTACAATGGATGCACTTGGGAAAACTTTCACAATGCCTTCACTTGATGAGTTTGCTGCATCACTCACAAGGGAGCAAGCTAAGTTAGTACACATGGGCACATTGAAGTCTCCTAAACCTCATGCTCTTCTTGCTAATCAAGGTTCAATGGAACAAAAGGCTTCAACTAGCAAAGGCAAGAAATAGAAAAATAAGGATTTCAAGAACAATGAGCAAGCAACAGAGTCAACCAAATCACCTAAGTCCTCATCCTCTACCAAGGACGAATCATCTAAGAAGGAGAGACCAAAGTGTGCATATTGCAAGAAACTAGGACATGATGAGAATAAGTGTTATGAGAAGAAAATTGATGAGTTGACTCGCATTATTCAAAAGCACAATATCAAAATGCCATCATCATCACCTAGTCCATCCTCTTCTTCGACAGCATCATCATCTACACATACAGGGACAGCAAGCATTACAAATGGGACAATCAAAGGAAAAGGACAAGCACTCTTTACTTCTACAAGCCTTTAGTTAGAGAGATGGCTTCTTGATTTAGGAGCTTCTCATCATATGGCATCTTCACAGGGGATGTTCTCTTCATTTCAGTCATGTACTTTGCCACCTATTTTGATGGGTAACAATATATACATGCATGCAACTGGTAGAGGAAATATTGATGTTGGAGAGAATACATTTAACAATGTGTTGTGTGTACCTTCCTTGACATCTAATCTCCTTTCCATCTACCAGATTAATCATTGTGGCGCAGGGAAGACAATTGAGCTCACTCTTGATTCAGTGATCATACAGGACTTGGAGAGCAGAGATATCATTATTGTTCGGATGGTTGATCATGCATCTCACCTATATACTTTCTCCCATTTTGCTTATTCTGATGATGTAGATCCATTGATAGTTATCCACACTCATGCATCAAGTGTGAATCAGGTTTTCGAGGAGAATTTTGGTCACTTGAACCTTGGTGTTCTTTCACCCACTTTCGTTCATGAGACTAGTGCTGAGCTTCCATCACCTCAAGCTCCTTCTTCAGAGATTGACATCGACATGGTTTCATCTACTTCAGTTGAGCAGGATCATTCAAGTCTTTCAAACACAGCTTTGTGGGATGCTTTCTTGGCAGGTATACCAAACTTGTTTTGTGAGTCTCATATTGCAGATTTGGAGGACACACTTGAGGGGATATCTCTCCTCTTTGATGATAGTTACAACATAACTGTTATCCCATCTACTTTATCTTTGGAGGTTGTTCTTCATGCGTCTACCCAGGATTTTGGATTGGTCACACCTCATTGCATTGTGCCATTCTTTGATTCTAACATGTGGACATTTCAGCAGTCTTCAAAGGCATACATCATGAGGCTTTTTCCCTCATACCTTGAGATGGAGTTTCTTTGGCATCAACCTTTCGACTTGTTTCTTCCTAAGCGGAGGAATGTTGTTTGCAGGTACAGGACACTTTCTAGCGTTCATCTTCAGGAATTCACCATCGACACATGAGCTACTTCATTGTGGGGGGACCTATAGTCTCACACTTGTTCTCCTATGGAGGGTACTTGATTGTACATATGTGATAGAAGTTGTCCTTGGGGGGTCATGTTAAGTCCTCCTACTTTCACTTCTTCTTTCACTTTCATGTTTCATGCATTCTCACTTTTGGAGAGGAGTTTTCTCCCATGCACTTTTTTCCTTTACTCCACTTGAGATTTGTTGTACATGGGTACCTAACATGGCCTAGTAGCTAGGACCCATCCATCATTGCATC
This sequence comes from Cunninghamia lanceolata, assembly GCA_027924645.1. NCBI lineage: Eukaryota > Viridiplantae > Streptophyta > Pinopsida > Cupressales > Cupressaceae > Cunninghamia > Cunninghamia lanceolata. Next base: position 280,009 of record BSBN01000435.1, on the reverse strand, counting down.
TTTCTTTAGTCAGCTACTCCCTAAGTTGCACTTAAGGAGGGGTGTTGGTGTGAACAAGGTTTTCACCTAACCGGTTTAGCCTTGTGTGGATAATTTACATTATTTAACTATTTACTAGTTAAATAATATTCACACATCACACATAATTCACACATGATAAGTTGACTTAGTGAGTCTTTTAGGTGTTTCTAGTTGAGTCTAGTTGTGTGTTGAGTTGTTGATAGTTGGAGTGAGTTGTCTTATCCTCCACATGTGCAATTAGTTATCATCCTCTAATTGTCACATGTTGTAAGAATATCTCCACTTTCCACTCCACCTTTCACTCCACCTTTCTACCTCTCACCTTGCCTTCATAAGAAAGGATTTCTTCATGTATTGTAATACATAATCTACAATCTCTTGTTATCTAGCAATCTTTTGCATTCATTGATAGAATAAAATTATTCTTTCATTTGATCTCTCTTGTGCTTTCATGAAGTCCTAGATCCTAGGTGTCTCCAATCATAGCCAACTCTAACACACTTTGCATGAGGAGCATCTTCATAGCTGAATTTGCTACTGCTGCAATGACCTTGCTTCTCAGGATATAATGCCTGAATTTCTTTACATCTCTGACTAAGGCAAGAGCATGTCTCTCTACATCCATATACCTTAGGTCAACATCTTTGAATGGAGAGCTCATGAATGCAATTGGTTTCTCTTCTTTTGCCTCACTCCTCTGAGTTAAGACTATTGCACATGTATGTTCTAAAGTAAAAGAGTATATGTAGAAATCTTTGGTGTAGTCTGGGATGATTAGGACTAGGGCATCTGCAATGGCTTTATTTATATTTTCAAAAGCTTCCTTTTCTTTTGGATTCCATTATATCTTAGCATCCTTCTTTAACATAGCATTGAGAGGTCTCACGATCTATACAAATCCAGTAATAAACTTCCCGACTAAGTTGATCTTACCAAAGTAAGACTTCAGCTCTTTCTTACTTGTTGGAAGTTGCAACTTCATAATTGAATCTATCCTTGTAGGGTCAATGGTTATCCCATTCTAAGATATGACATGACCAAGCAATTTACCTGTAGTAACCCCAAAAATGTATTTTTTAAGGTTCAGGGAACTGCCATATTGTTCACATTTCTTCAATACTTTTCTGAGGTCATCTATGTGATCACTTCTCTATTTTGAGAATGCTGTTAGGTCATCCATATATATAACGATGCACTGACCTACCAGCTGTCTAAATGCTATGTCCATAGCTCACTGGAAGGTTGCTCCAGTGTTGATTAAAATGAATGGCATGCACCTGTAAGCGAAGATTCCCCACTTAGTGGTGAAAGTTGTTTTCAATCTATCTATCTTATCAACCATTACCTGGTTGTATCTTGAAAATCCATCCAGAAAGGACATCATTTGTGCACCGTTCACCATCTGGAGAACCTCATCCAGAGAAGGTAAAGGCTAGTTATCCTTCTCGGATGCCCTGTTCAAGTTCCTGAAGTCTATACACAGGTGTATGTCTCCATTTTTCTTTCTGACATGAACTAGATTAGCCACCCAGGTTGAATTCCTGACTAGAAATATGATCCTAGAAGCAAGTAATTTCCTAACTTCCTCAAAAATGAGGTGTTCCAGTAAAGCATTCACTGGTCTTTATTTCTTCTTGAAGGGCTTTGCATCCAGATTTAGGGCAATCGTGTGAGTTATAATGGATGTATCATAGGTTTTTAACTCATCATATGTCCATGCAATGACATGAATATAGTCTTTTAAGACTTGGGTTATCCCTGCTCTTTCTTCTTTAGTGTAGACTTTGCCTATTGGGATAGTTCTCTTGTCTGCATCCTATCCTATGTTGACAGGTTCATACTCTCCTCCATCTGTCTTTGGGAGATCTTTTTGTTTGATCATGTTATCCAAATCAAAAGCTCTTTCCAGTTTAATCATGCCCTTAGGAATCTTGTTACTAGACAAATCAATTATCTCTTCTTCATTCCAAATATGGTCTTCCATATTCTTCTCATCAACTATCTGGGCCTCAAATATGTCCTATTGGTGATAAAGTCTAGAATGTGTTGATCATCATAAAAAACCTAGAAATTAGTGACGTTGTCAGGAATAGATGGTGTTGACACCAACTCAATAGTGAACCTCTTCATCCTTGATATGGACAAGGGTTCAAGCATAGTAGCAGCTTGTAGTAGTGCATCTGCACAATGATTAAGTTCACTAGGAACATGTATGATGTTAAAGGCATTGAAACTTTCTATCAAGTCCCAGACTCTGTGCCTATAACTAGATAGCCTCTTGTAGTTGCATGCATAAATGTCTCTAACTTGTTTTACTAGAAGTTTTGAGTCTCCATAGACATGTAGAGCTTTCACTCTCTTCTTTAGGGAAAACAACATGTCATGTATCAAAGATTCATATTCAGTCACGTTGTTTGTACATGGGAATTGCAGTCTGTATGCTGCCAGGAATGACTTCCCTTGTGGATTAATTAGGTCTACTCCTACTCTGGCTCCTTGTTTTGACTTGAAGCCATCAAATCTTAAGGTCCATGGTTTATCTTTTTTCAATGGCTTATCAGGACCATCCTTTTTCTTATTAGCACATGCAACTGCTCTTATAGATATCCATTTGATCATATGTGGTTCATTTTTTACTACATCTAGATGCTTCAATGAAGGTAAGGCATCCGCATCTTTCTTTTGAGTATCACTTTGTTGAGTGTCTTCCCTCTTTATAAACTTGATGTCATCACATTTATCATTAGGAGATGTTATAACTCCTCTTTCTATATCTTTTTGAATATCCCTAATCTTATGCAATCTGTCATTCAAACATTTCCGCTCTTCTTTGTTCACTATATGTAGACATAAGGTAGAAGTTGTTTCTGAATGAGGGGCCTCATGTAGCCTGCACCATCCTTCAATTAGTAGCTAATTGGGTGATATTCCTTGGAGAATATGCCTTTGAACTTGCTTGGATAGGAGTTCTTCAAATTGTGTCAAACGACTTCCCCTATCTTCATCCGATATCTCATAGTCCGACTCAATGAAGATGTGACTATGATAACTTTATCACTGGAATGTGCATCATCACATAGCAACACTTCTTCTAGACTAGACATTAGGATATTCACGTGGCCTACTTGTTGTTCATATTCCCCTATATCTGTAGGAAGTAAATGATCATGATCATCAGTATTAAGCACTTCACATACCTCTGGTGAAAACTGCTTGTCTTTTATGCATGTTTTCTCTAATGTATATATGATATCCAGACATGCTTCACATGTATTATTTGAGTGTGCTTCCTCATGTAGTCTGCACCAACCTCCCATGAGTAAGTCCTTGACGAATATCCCTGCCAACTTACATTTGTGAACTTCTCTTGACATATACCTTTGGAATTCATGGACACGATCAATTTCATCTTCATCGAAAGAACTATAATCAGATTCTATCATTGATCTTGTTTCTAGCATAATAACATCCTTTACATTGGCCTCATGCATATGTCTGTACATCAAATCCTCCTCTATTCTAAATTCATGGGGTCTCAAGGCATATACCCTTGGCTCGACATCCACATATAATATCTCATTACTATGATTATACTATGTTATCATATTCTTCATTCGGGGTTCAGCTTCAATTATGAGCTGATTAGGGATGCCTTTCCATGGCAGCCACATATGGGAGAAGTCAGTAGCCATGTAACCATTCAAAGTCTTGGACCAATCCCAGCTAAGGAGCATGCCATATGTGTCATGTATGTAAACAACCTGAATATCTATGTAGTAATGTACCCTAGGATCGGATGCAAGTTGCATGTGAATGTGTGTCAATTCTCCTACTACACTCAGCTCAGACTTGTCTAATTGAGTTACTTTCTTGAGAGATTTGGATAGATGTAGGCCTAAAGTTTGGAAAATGGACTATGGCATCACATTGGTAGAAGCACCTGAATCTACCAAGCAATTGTGCAGGTTCTTACCAAAGATCCTAAGTGTGAGTAGGAAAGGGGGTGACTCTAATTTTTCTTTATATAAGGTCATCTGTGCTACATCTGTAGTGTGAACTGTGGCTTTATCTTTTGGTTTTGTAAGATCATCCCTAGGTGCAGGATCTCTAGTAGGGGTATGACTAGGAATATGACTCAGATTCTCTTCTCTAGCTATAGGTTCATCTAGTGATTTCAGAAAGGATTTCTTGATGACAGGAGTTTTCAATAACTTTGATTATGACAAACTAATTTTTATCTTTCTCATTTCTTCAGTAAGGTAAGAAACAAGTTTGTCTGATTCAGGGAGTTGGCTCATACCTTTTGCCACTGTTGTTTGTGGTGCAAAATATTATGGATTTACCTTAGGAGGTCTAGGATTATTGTTGGCCTTAGGGTCTGGAGGTGTATTAAAATTGTTAGGAGGAATGGAGGTAGTCAAAGGACCAATAGGGCATTAGCATTGCTCCTAATATTATAATTGCATCTTTCTTGATATTGCTATTGATATGCATGAACTTCCTTAGCTTCTTGCTCAGGCTCATTCTCATCCTCAAAGGGGAAAATGTAATTTGTTTCAAAGGCCAAAGCTAACTCTTCACATGCCAGGGTATAATTCTCATGGATTGTATCCATCTATTGATGATGATGATCATCAAAACTCTCTATTACCATAGTTGACTTATATCCTAGAGGCACTAATTCATTACCCTCAAGGAAAGATGCATCCCTTGCAATGTTTGACACTTCTTCGAAAATGTTGGCTACAATTTTGAACTATGGATAGTCCAACTCAACATGTGCATTTGTATTGTGTATCTTGCACCAGTTACTAAGTGCATCTTCTACCAAATTGACCCTAGTGGTCTACTTAGGCTCAGGAGTAGGCTGATTATCTAAGGGTGAAGGTAATGAACCATTGTTTGGTCTGGTGTTCTAGACTCTTGGTGGCCTAGGGGCATTGTTATTATTGTTGTTGAAATTTCTCTCATTGTTATATCCTCTATCAGGATATCCAGATCTCTCATTATTGTTACCATATCCTCTATCAGGATAGATCCTCTATTTTGGTTCAGAGAACTAAATTATGCATAAACGTTTTGAGTTCTCAGATGAGTGACCTCAGTAGTCAACTTTCGTAACTGAGCTCATATCTCTTTGATGTCATCTTTTTCTTCCTACACTTTGGCTACTATGGTGTCTTGATGTGGTTGGAAGAATGAATTGACATTATTACTTTGTGTAACGTCATGAGGTGCATGTCTAGGGTGAGGTATGATCTGACCATTACCCTGAGGAGGTATAATGCTAAGTGGAGGCACTTGCAAAGGATTAGCAGGGGGCATCAGAGCTCCACTAGCTAGTATTTGACCAGGATAAGCATGATATCCTAAGTTAGGTGCAAGCCCTAGTGTTAACTATTGGTTAACCTTGATAGCTTTGGTAAATGCTCCTGACAAGGATGTGATGGCAGGATGGGCCCTCCTAATGAACATAGATGTTATGTGATCTAGAGATAAATAATAAACTAACCTAGCTACTTCATCATCTACATTATAAGAGCTGACAGCTTCGAATACATCTTTTGAAATTTGGCATTAAAGTTTGAGATCAACTCTCCCTCAGCTCTTTTGATTATGGCAAAGAGATGATACATAGTGGTTGCATCCATAGGTATCTTAAATCTTGCTTTGAAAGCATTTTCCAGTAACAACCAGGAATTGATAGAAGCTTGAGGAAGGCTGATATACCAGTTGTATGCTTCTTCTCCTAGTGAATGTGGAAACAACCTACATACAACATCCTCATGTTGTATTCTGGCCCTGAAACATGCATCCTTATAGGTTCATATGTGATCATTCACATCTTGATAGGGATGATATTTTGGATAGATCTTGTTTGGATTTTTAGGCAAATCACTGTAAGCAACAAAATGAAGCGATGACTCAATAGCAAAGAATGACATTGCAAGACGTACTAGATGTACTACAAGAAGTACTACTAGAGATACTGGCAGACTGATGATAGTAGGTCTGGGTTGAACAAGCCTAGGATGACTAGTAGAGCGTGGTCTAGGTTGACTAAATATAGGCAATTCTTCCAAAGGTCCCAAAGATCTTGACCTAGTGTTAAGTCTATGAGTCAATGCTTCAAAGTTTAGGATAGACTTTGGATATTTCGATAGGATCTTCTCAAAGATGTGTGTAATTCTTTCACAGGGGTGGATATTTATGGATATTTAGGCCAGATGACAAGATATTTACAAGATATTTGTAGAAAATGCAAATCTTTGACTCAAACTTGGAAATCTAGACAATTGTCTACAAATATCAGGATGAATAACCACAAGTATAAGATATTTATGATCAGATTCCTCAAATTGTTGGATATTTGTGGAATCTTTGAGAAAATATACATGATTTGGGATATTGTTGATAAATTTGAAAATATCTCCACGCAAGAGTACAGGAAATGATATCAGGGTGAAAATTTCTCAAATCAAGTTGATCTAGCCCTCCTTCTAGTGCCGAAAACTATTGATACGATTGTTAGTCATATTAAAAATGATGAAAATTCACAAAGTAAACCTTTATCTTCTTGAAGAATATGATTAATTTAGGAAAAATTAATGATTCCAATTCTCCATTGATTAGAACATGATATTCAAATAATCTCTCAGTAGGTTGATGTGAATTTGATTTTTACTCCTTTAGGGGCCTTACACATGAATTTGAAGTAAATTTGTATCCAGATATGCAGATAATTGCTCCATTCGACCTGTTCTATGTAAATCTCAACAAACTGATGTTAAATCTTACAATATCTAACCAGAATATGCAGATATTTAATCTAAGTTTGATCAATTCTTCTAATCTTCACTTTGATTAGGATTGTTCATTATGATGTGCATAATTTTGATTAGTTCTTCTGAATTTAGATAAATTAGAACTAATTTGCACTTGATTTTGATTTTGCACTATGAATTCTTCTAAATAATGTGCCTACAAGAAGATATTTCTATGATCTTTGTCATTATTCTTAAGTACTTGCATGATATTTTCAATTTTGCATGCAATTTGCTCAAATATGCATATGATATTCATGTATCTATGGATGTCTACATATTTAGTATATTCTTCTTTTCATTTATCAATATTTTTTAGTTAATGATGGTGATTTTAATGAAATTTAAAGAAATTTAATTTAGATTCCAAAATTTAATGAAATTAAATGAAGTTTGGTCACTGATTCACATGCATTCAAGATACTTTCATGAAAGTGAAGAAAATCAAACCATATTTCACTTGGACATTCTACAACCACATATAATCAATGCGAATCTTCAAAGGTAAAGAATGAAAACAATATGCACTTTGCAGATGCACCTCAAGAGAGCGTAGCAATACACAACTACACATCTAGAGATCATTCACAAATTATGCAAGATGTACGATAATTTGTAATCAACAGTCTTCATTTTCATTCAAGTATGCATTAAGAGAATACACGTATACAATTGACATTGAGATAGAACCATGAAACTCAACAATTCAGTCTCAATTAAGCTTCTAATAATCTACAAAATGGTAGTCCTTCTCCTTTTGTAGAACAAGGAGAGGATGCAGTTACAAAAGATCCATCAATCTAACAGTCAGGATTCAATGTGGCACATGATTTCCAGTTGGAAATCAATCTAGTGGTGTATAGCTGGCAACAGAAATATTTCAGAGTCATTGACTTGGTCAATATGACCCCTTCATTTTGCATTCTCATCCTATTCCTCATCTATAGACAGCTCATCCTATGCCACTCTGCATGTCTTCCCTTGGATAAGCTCATACAATTGGATGGCCCTCTTTATTTCAACACTATCCAACACTTTAGCCTTCATAGCTATATATTCTTGTGCCTTTAGTTACTCTTGCATATATATCTGCCAGTTAGTCCTATTATCCATCTCTTCTTTATATTTCTCTATTGTGGCTTTCATCCTCATAGCCTTATCAATGGTTACCTCATAAAAATGCTTGATAGGGTCCTCTGCTACAAGCTTGAAATTATCTCCAAATGCCTTAGTAGCAAAATCTTCATCCTGATTCTCTACTTTTCCTTCAACCTCACCCTCAAAAGCTTCCAAAATCTCTATATCTCCTCTACTAGGAGGCCATGTATTTTGACACTAACATCTGTAGCCTTAGCATTGCATCTCTTCAGGATATCCACCTCAAATCTTACATCCTCATACCATTTATCCAACTATGGTAATGTCTGAGGTATTAAGATATTGTTAGTCATGAGGATGCTAGTATCTATTTTCTGCATCTCCTTAAGTATGGTGACAAGGGTCGTTGGTCCTTGGCATTTAGTCATATTTCATTTTGTCAAATCCAGGGTTGTGTCCATGGCTGTCTGCAATTAGGAATTCTATAGTTGCCAGTTTAACTAACTAACTCTAATGATCTTTACTGATTTAAGAAACTAATACTACTGATCTATCTACTATGAAAATGAATTCTAAGAATATTAAAAATGAAACTGAACAATGAATTGCTAAAGTAAATCTATACTATTCCTTTCAACTGAAACATGCATTTATCTATGAAAACAGTAACTATCTTCTTAACAAAATCTAAAATAACAAAATAATAGTACTAGCCTTCTGCCTTGGTGGTGAGAGTGGGCCCTTGCTCTACACCCTTAGGGCTGAAGACTAAAGTAAATAATCAGCACAAGGAAGTAATATCACAATTTGCTTTCAGTCCAATTCCATCAGCTTTTGTATTCAGAAAATGTCTATATCAAAAATGAGATTACAATAACAATAATTTGCAGTCTATTTTGCCGTTACCTTTGTAATTTTATATCTAATCCACTGATGAGATATTACTTACCTTGACTACTAGTTCATCTATGAGATAATGCCAATATCTAATTCTACTAATTGTTTAACTACATAGTAAACATTCATGCAATTAAAATAGGCTTAGTAGAACAACAATCTCACTAAACTTGAGTCTTAGTTTCAAATACAACTGGGCAACGAGGCCCTAAAATATAGGTACTTAAATCAGTTTGTCAAGAACTCATGCAAAATCAAAAGAAAGATAAACTTTCAATAGTTAACTACGGTCTTCATCCGATTACTAAGGTGTTGATTGAGTAATATCTGGAATACCCCAATTACTACTAGAAGTGTTGATTGGCAGCGCGCTGGAAATATGCATCAATGTTGAGGAGACTCCGGAGGTCTGTACTTCTGTCTGTAGCTTCAGAGATATGCTTTACGACCTTTTGTTCATCTTCAGAGATATGCTTTACTTCCTTCTGTTCAACTCTAGAGATATGCTTTACTTCCTTCTGTTTAGCTCCGAAGATATGCTTTTGACTTCAGTCCATCTTCGGAGATGATTCTCCCCTTTTATCTCAAAAATCTCTCCAATCATATTGGAAAATATTAGAGACTGGTGCAAGATCCATCTATCAGCTCCGGAGATTATTAGGACCACATCCAGAGATGACCAAATTGTCTTTGCCTGAACATCTGCACCTGTTGATTCAAAAAGAGATAAATTTTGCATATTTCCATTAATTCAGTGCACATTAGTCCCTTAATCAGAAATCATAATTTTAAGTAATTCATCTCTTATTAATCATAATTAGAACAATCTTGTTAATCTATTTTGGTGCAGTCATCAGGACAATGGAATAAGAAGGAAGTAAAAAGAGGGGTAAAAAGGTGTATTTCATGGGTGCTACCTAGCACTCATCATATGGCTAGATGTTTGTCACTTTTTATCAATCTTTGGCTAACTTCTTTCTTCACTTTGTCAGCCTTCCCCTTCAAGTTACTTAATAAGTCCCAATTGGACAATGAAATTCTTATTATCTATTCGCCATCAGCCAAAAATTTGGTGAACCAACTATCCATTATTTGTGCACGATGCTTCTGCACATCCAATGCAGTTATCTCTTCTTGTGATACCAATGTCAATGAAGTAGATGTTGATATGGGTACATTTGTTGGTGCCACCAATCCCTTAATAAATTATTGCATTTGAGCAATTTGCTCCTTGAACTCTTCATTCTTAGCCTTTTCCTTGGCTATCCTAGCAAGCAGAGCATCTATCCTCTGCTTAGCCTCTTAACCTTCTTGCTCTGCAGTTGCATAGCCTAGGTCCAATGCAATAATTTGAAACTCATCATCTTTTATCTCCCCCTTTGCCTTGTCTGCAATAGGTACAACTACCTGAGTTATCTCTTCCTTGTTATGGGGTCTCTCTTTATTACTAAAGTAGCTCTAGCTCTTCTCTTTGGTTTGGCTACTTCCACTGAAAACAATGAAGCAATATCAAAATTGGAAGAATCAATAATTGGAGGTTGATTTACCTCATGCATGAGCCAATGTGGCACATCAAATCTAGACCATTGTTGATCCATCTGCTCAATGTGAGCATCATGTATTTCCACATTCTATTCCTTTGGAATATCTTCCTCCACATTTTGCTATTATTCCACATTAGTGGGAACCTCTTTATCTGCTTGCTATTGATCATCATATTGTGCAACATCTTCTGATGTCTTGACCTGATCTCTGAATGTACCCTTATCAGGCTCCTCACTCACTGGCACCCCTATATAAAAATCCTCATTTTGTTTGTTTGTATTAACATGCACATCTTGGGATGACATTTCATTTTAATTCTACACTTGTTAATTATACTAAGGTGGAGCAGTGTTCACATAATTAGTTTCTTGATGGCTGGGATCTTTTGCATCCTGGTTAACCCTTTGGTTATCACCATCTATTTTCTCCTCTACATTATTCTCATTGTTTTCTATTCTTTGGACCTTCCTATCCAGTTTCTATCAATTCTACATCTTTAGGATCCTTAGATCCAAATGTGTCTATCCATTATTCTTTTTCTTTCTCTTTAGCATGCTCTTTATCAACATCATGTGTATCATACAGTGAAGGCACTTCAGTATTATCATCTATATCCATGGTAGAGTTATCTTCAATCTCCACATGCTCCATGGCTTTATCCTTCTCTTTATCTTTAGGCCCATCATATGTTAAATCAATTGCAGCTGCACTAGTTACCTTCCCTATCAATCTATCCAGTCCTATCTTCTTAGCTGCTGCCTCTGGATTATCCACTTATTCTTCACCTTCCTCCCTTGTGCCTTGTTGCACTTGAGGTGTATTGTTAGGAGTCAGAGCAGTATTTCTAACCAGGATTTCCATAGGACTAGCTACTACATCCTTCATCATCTCATCATTTGTGAGGTCTATTGTTTCATCCAAGGGTAGAGATGGGTCATTCACTTTCTTTCTTTGCTCTTCCTTGGCTTCTTCAGCCAACTTGGTCTTGAATTTCACAATGGTTGGGATGGGCACATCATGTTGCAAGCTTTGATGTACTAGATCTATCATGGATAGTCTCTCACCTCCTTGTCCTTTCAGCAAGATATCTGGTTTCTTGCTTGTAGACCCTCTCATTATTAGTGCATGTCCTCTTTTCTTCCTAGAGACATTAGCCCCTGGTAGTATATCATGACTTTTTCTTCTCTTCTCCAAAGGTACTTCATCCTCCTCATCCTCCAAATCCTGGTAACTAGTCTCAAACTGTTGTGTATCTGCATCTTGTTCTACAGGCATTTTAGATGTAGTAGCAAAGGCTGAAGTTTGCTTCTTTTGAGGAGGTAACCGTGGAGTTATCCATATTTGAACTTTAGTGCTTTTCTTGGCTTCCTTGGATGAATCTCCTTGAACTTTCTTCTCGGGGCCTTGCCTCTTATCATCTAAGATTCATCATATTCATCTTCAGGCAATTCTTGCCTCTTCCTCTTCTTATCAATCGTCACGGCCACTCCTTTGGCCTTCAAATTGGCAGCTTGTTGCTCCACCCACACCTTGGTCAATGTCATGACCCTTGCTGATATGAGGTCCAAAGAGGTTACCTCTAGTTGACTCTTGTCTGGTGGGGATATGGTTTCTACATAAATTTTATTATCATCATATTCTTGTGACATTCTCATTTCATCATCATGATGTAGCTGTGGAGCTATCGGAATATAGTCCAATGTGTACCAATCTCTGGTAACTTCTCCTTACCTCTACATCATCTAGGCAATTTTCCCAATAATCTTCTAAATGCACCTAATATACAAGCCTCTTGTGTATGCGCTTCTCCATTCTTTGATAGGGATCATATTGTCTAGCTACTGGGAAAGGTTGTAAGTGCAGTATCTGCAAACCTCCCTCTACCTCTTTAGCTGCCTCAATATCAGGGCACATATACCACCCAATACGTAAAGGAAAATTAACATTGGGCTTCTTATTTTTCTTTGCAAATACCTCATATGAAGGCAATATTTACCTAGTCATCTCCATGAGAATGACTCTATTTGTAGGGTACCTTGGTAACATCAGGGGTTGCCCATTGAATCTCTCCATTTTGATGTAAGTAAAGGCTAGGAACTGGATGAACCAGGTTTTATTCTTAACCATGACCTCCTAAGCCTCAATGCTCATCCTTTTAGCTCTATCATCCTCCATCAAATGGACCAGATGCATCACAAAATAATCATTAACTTTATTATAGTTTTGGAGGGATGACTTCCTCTCCAATTGTGGGTAATGACCCCATATGTTCACCTCACCGGGGTTCCTTCCAACTCAGCCTACCACTTGCAAGCCATCAAATGTACCCTTGGATGCACAAGCATAAGCCACATATGATGACATGTGGAAAAGGTTTGCCTTACCACCAAGCTTCTTCATAACTACATCTATGCTATCACTGATGAGTGATACACACTGAATTTGTGTATTGGTAGTCTATGCCATCCTTATAAGTCTATACATACATGGCTCAAAATTCCTTGCATGCAACCTCCCCCTCATCCGGCTCAACATAACCATCATGTACTATACCTCCAGAGAGAAATCAAATTTGTAAAGGTTAGCAGGTAACTTAGTTGCTTCTTTATATGTGCTATCTTGAGCTCTCCAGCAGGAGAACATTATCTTCCTGTAATTTGCATTGTTGCTTTTGTATTTCTTTTCTAGGGCCTCCACATCTATCTTGTATAACCTAGGGCCTGTAGGAAGGTGGAATGCAGTAGCAATCCCTAAAACTAAGAAGTCTGCATATACTTTACCATGTTTCTCCACCCTTCTTATTTCTCAATTATAGTTCTTTGCACACGTGGCCACTATCTCAATGGCTTCTGCTACTTATGGAAATCCGCCAACATGCCACATTCTTGAGTTGTAGATGTTTATTAGCATAGGGTTTCCTCCACCCTTCTCTGATTCAACCATCCATGCTTCCAGACTAGTATTCCCAGCATGGGTATCCCTAATTTGTCCAAATCTAAATCCAGACCCACTGGGCTATGGGTACATAGGGGCAATGAACTCTGCATCACTCCTGTTCTTTTGATCCTCCATGATATCTTGCAATGGTGGCATATTTCAACCTAACATGTAGTTTCTAAGTTTACCCAGTTAATTTCTTGATATCATGATATTCAACACATATACAAGATATACATATGCATCCTTATTCAAATTTACCCTAAGTAAATGTCATTTACCTTTTACTGTATAGAAACAACAAAATGGGGGTTTTAATCATTACATACCTGATTTGCACACTTAAATCTAATTAGTTGATGTTAGGATATGCAAAATCATTGTGTATTCATCCTTTACCATTCACCATCCAATGTGCACATGGTTCTGTTATGGTTGCAGATCTATGTAATGGCCGCCATAAAAGCTCCGGAGCTTTGTAATTTCTCTTTTCGAATGTGTTATGAATGTTAAAACAATCAAAATTCACCTTTTAAATGTTAAATTTAAGAGATTAGAGCATAGTTAATGTCAAATTTCTCATGTTCGTGGATATCGGTATCTGGTTCTTAGGATTGCAGCAAGTGGCGGTATATGATTTGAATTTTCAAATGGCCACCTACTCTTTCACATCATTTATTGTTGGATATGGATATTAGTGAATATCTGGATGTTTAAGCAATGTGCATACCTTTCAAAATATGCATATGCATATGACGTCATCATGATGTTGGCCAACATTGACCAACAGGGAATACCGGGTCATGAATATCCAAAGGTATCTTACCTTTTATCATCAAATGTCAGGACATTACAAAATGTCTAGATGGAAAAAGTTAACATGCCACATGGCAGCATCTGATTGGTCCATGGAAATCTATGTATTTTGGGTCACGAGGACAGGGTTGTGGATATTAAGAAATATCCAGATGTTACCATTTACAGAATATACACCTAAGTCCAAATGTGATGATGATGTCACCTTCCTAAAGGTTATTCTTGGTCAGGTATGTCGTGACATCATCAAGACATTAGCAAAGGTTCGGACATTAAGTTAATGTCCAAACGTTAAGGTCTATCGATATGTTATGAACTCTTAATGTCTGGATGACATCATCACCTTTTTTTATTTCTCAAAGGTGAGGTCAAATGACATCATCAGGATATTGGCGAATATCAGGATATTGAGTTAATATCCAGACATTAAGTTTTATTGTTATATTAGAGCAAGTCAAGATGTTAACGAATGTCCGCATCTTAAGATTGAATATGCACACTTGCAAATATCCATGCATTTTGTTAGGTCTCAAAAATGTAGGTTACAAATCCTAAGAGGATGCCAGGCACTATGCTTACATTTACAACATTTTTGAACTAACAAAACAGAGTTAACCTATAGGGTTAATGATTCCCTACACTTCAGGTTTTGCTAGACCTAGGTGGGTGAACCTTACTAATGAAGCAGATTAAATGGATGTGTGATTTTGGTTAAGTTGATGGATCTACCCACAGTGAAAAATGGTGTGGAATAGATGAAAGTTTGCTAACTACTTTTACTCCTAATATTAAGATCTGAAATATGATTGTTTGAATAGGATTTTGTGAAATTCTAAAATGAAATGGGTATGACTAGTGCCTATTTTTGTTGGGCTAATAGAGTCAAGAGGTGAATGATATATGATTTACTTACTAGCTACAATTCGAATTGCTTGGCACTTGTGACTATTTGCACCTTGTACAAATGTGCGAGGCTATAACTATCAGACTCTTCTTATCTATCCAAATGACCCTCACCAGGTTGCTGCAATTAATTAATAGGAAAGTTTAATCCCTGTTTGAAGGAACCAGTTAACTGAATCACATAGAAGCAGCAAGTGTACCCTGACAAATCAAATATACTTCTGATTTGAACAACAAAATGGAATCAAACTAGAGACAGTATGATAATTTTATTGATTATAAGGCTCTTCTTTAACTATCCAAGTGATACCTCCAAATTACTGTGAGCTATTAAAAGGATATTTAATTCTTTGAAAGAAACCAATTAATGAAACCACATAGGAACAACAAATGTGTTTTGATAAATTGAGTTTCAACACTTTAATTTTAATAATATGAAAGCACCAATTTGGAGACAGCCAAGTAATCAGATATAAACAACAAGCAATTGACACCAGTGTTGGATCATTAATTTATGCATTTTTCTCCATTACATAATTCCACAAGATTTTTCAATACATATCATGAGGTTCTGTTGAGGCAACTGGTCAATTGGTGATTTCCTAACCTACTACTACTGATGATCTTCTTTGCTTGATAATCCTTTCCCATTTATACTGCACATTTTTAGGGTTATGACCCTTCATTCGGCATTCTTCTCGGGTGCAACCTTTCATTGTTTTGATTATCTTCAATAACAAAATATTTAATCAGCCTTATTTGTCTTTACATAAAGTATTTCTCAATGTTTTAACCTTTACTTCATTTCTCAATTATATTCACCCGTATATGTTTTCATTTTTATTGGGGAAAATTAATTCATTTGAGTGAAAACAATTACTCCTCGGTGAAAAAGTTTTACCAGCCTTTGTATGCACTTGAAAAAAGGATTACCCACTTGGTTAATTTGTTCCAGAAAATATTTTATCTCCAAGTGGAAATTTCCAAATTTGATTATTAAATCTTCATTTGGTAATTTGATTATATCCTTGAGTGAAAATATTTCAACATTGTATCCTTTTTTATCACATTTATTCATCATTAGTAGATTTAATTAACTCTTTCCTAGAAAATATTCATTTTAATGGGATGATATTTTTCCCATCAGCATATCGGCGGGATTGTGGTTCTTCCACCGATAGCCATCCTCTCCACCGATATCTTCTTCATGCCTTTTTCATTGCCCCATCGGGCTATCAGGGGGACCAAAAAATCGGTCACTTCGATATAGAAAACTCCTGTCGATTTTAGGGTTTGTTGTGTGTTTTAACCTTGCCCTAGCTGTTCGGCATGGGCATGAGGATGCAGGCTTGAATTGAACAGTTTGATGACATCATATTTCTTTGGGGCATGCTTTGGAGTATCTTTGTAAAGAAGAGGAAGTCCGCGAACTACTTGCACCCTAATCCCCAACTCATCTTCTTCACTAATGGCATCAGCATTGAGACTTGAAAAAGTTTGATGAAGCGTGGAATAAATTGTGCTAACAACTGCTTTGTTCTATTACTTCCTTTAGCCACTACTATTACTCCAATGTAATCACTTTCATTATGTGATTTATCTTTGGCTTCATGGAGGCTTTAGAGAAAGATTCTTTTGTTTCTGAAATGGGCAATGCCTCCTTCTAAATGTGCTTTGTTACAATTGCATGCCCTCATTTCACATTGGTCAATCTATGCTTGCTGCAACTATCTCTTATAAAGCTGGTTGTTTTAGAGTTAAATCTTCATTTGATACCTATGATAGAAACTATAGAAGCACCTTTGATAGAAATGCCTGTGTCATTATTATATAGCTTGCACTACTATGTATTCCTACCATCTCGTGTCTATGATTTCAAAGTTGGTGCCACTTTATTTGAACTGACTGAGACTTCATCAATAGTTTACGCCCCTTTATAGGTAGATTGCCTTTATCTTTGATATTGACTTTCCTTTCTTGCTTGTGCTGTGTCATTAATGGCTTGAGTCTAGTTTGAATAAACTGAGAATCATTGCATAAGGCATGTGCTTGATGATTGACATAACTATGGTGATGGTGAAGGGGTTGAGCACCTCTTTAAGGCTACGCATTCTCATATTGAGGGCTCCTTGATTATAAGCTTGTTGTGACTCTATAGGCTTCAAACATCATAGAATGGCCACACGCTGCTCTCTACTCATGCCATACTTCATGGCTTGCAATATGAACTCTAGAACGTGCTTTAGTTTAGATAATATGCCATCATAAGAATGGTTGTGTACCTTATTTGTCATCTTCATCGAAGAGCTCAGGCACCTTGTTTATGCATCTAATATTTGCATACATGTCTATCAGGGTAGTTGCAACTACAATTCCTTCATCCTCTACTCCTTGGTGGATGTCCACACCCAGTTCCTACTTTGGCATGGACGGGAGTATGCTGGCAAGGGTTGAAGAGTCTGATTTCACTCCCATTATATGCATTTGATTGAAAGCTTATAAAGCCTTTCCAATCAATATATTTTGTGCATATCCTGCAATCACGTGTCCTGCATGGTGACACTTTTCCGTTGGTGAAGATACAAACACAATCTTTTAAATAAAGTCTCAATTATAAATAATTTGGCATCATTGCAATCCTCAAGACCATGTTTCTGTAATGTCAAATGATTCAAATGCCTGTATATCAACATATCACGTATATGTGTTTTAGAGCAACGCTTATAATCAGTGAAGATACTACTACGACAGGTTAATTGTAATGCTCAGAAGATTTTAAGACTTGTTCAACAATTTGATTTGGTGCATATCATGCCATCATTACATCTTATGAGACCACATTTGTATGGGGCGTCCTTTTAATGAGCTCATGCACCTTTTATATGACTAAATTTTGCATTCGTGTCTGCCAAGGCGGTTCGAGCTATAACATATGACAAAATCTTTATTTTATTATGTCTTAGAGGATATCCAACATGCTTTCACCAAGAACCCGATGGATTTTCCCAACTCGATCACGATTACATGCTTTCACCTTCCTTTTGATACAAATTTAAAACAACTAGCTCGAGCTTGAAGGATAAAGAGTAGGGCAAAATTTGGCTCCAATACTTCACCTCAGGAACATGAGGAACAACATCTTCAGGTTCGGGCACAAAATGAGTAGAAGCAATATCCTTTGTATGGAGCTGCAGTTCTCTTGTAATTTTGTTTGTGATAACAACTACATCATGTGCTCTCAGTCATGGTCATCAATTCTATCAACTTCGTAAATATTTTTGAATGAAGTAGCATCTGTAAACCCTAATATTTGAGTCATGAAAGCAATTGGAATTGTTGGAAGATAAGGGCGGAAGATGCATCTGACAGCCTTGCACCTCATTTTTCTCTAGACGAATTGATGAATATGAAATATTGTTGCACTTTTTCTGACATCACATCCATATTATACAATTCCTTACTACTTTGCTGTGAGTTTGAATTCTATTTTTACATTTCACAAGGAGATCAAGAAGCTCTTGTATATGCACAGTTGCTTTTGCGGAAGTAGGTCATAAGCCTTATAAGTGCAGTATTTCATTTGTTTACAATTTTTGTGAAAGTTGTTGATCCTGATGACTATTCATGTGTTCATAATCAATATGCGAGAAAGTAACTGTAGGACATTCTTTAATCTTGTTCATTTTGTAGATTCCCTCTGTTGTATATGCATATTTTCTTTCTTAGATATCTCTTGCATGTTTTTCCATTGTGTGTATCCTCCTCTAAAAATCCTTGATGCCTATTGTTAGGATGTGTGTTGGAATTAAATTTTCATCATGGGATCCTAAATTTTTCGCAAAAATGGTATGAAATTTTAGGTCCCAACACATTTGATAGTTTATTACATCATGAGCTAAAACTTGATGTGCACATGAATGTGCAGTCATTGAGTTTTTCTTAGTAATTTTATGATCAGAACATTAAGTTAATGTCTGAATATTAGGAAATGTGCAGATATTCCTAAGACTTTGACTAAACTTTGACCGGGCATAACTTCCTAGTCCTAAGGAATTTTGGGGTGCTTCAAAAAGTAATCTTGCTTAGAATTGTGTGCTCTTTCATTTGGTAGGGTTTATGATGACAAATTCTAACATTGAAAATTCAACCTAGATCTCAAGGTCATGACATGCACAGGATGGGATCCTGACACTCGCTTACTACTAGTTTTTACCATACCACCCAAAAACAAAGGGAACAAGCAAGCCAAGCAAAAGAAAAAGTTGGGTCCCTATTTTGCTGGGGCAAAATGGGGTGTGTTGTGCAACCACACAACATCTTGTATTTGTTATGCTTGCATAACTAATCATAATATGATTTCTTAATATGATCTCTTATAAAGTATGGGATATTTATGTATTTTTATTGTTATAATATATGATTTATTATTTATTTGAATGTCTTTGTAAATCTTTATATATCTAACATTTGTATTGTATATAATAATTTATGATTGTATATTAAAAAAATTGTGATAATAAGAAAAATTGTAAACCAAAAAAAAGGACAAGTCTATGATTCTTTCAATTTCTATGAATATTGTATTTTTAATGTGGCCTACATCCTTAAAAAAATTATAGTGTTGTTGGCTAAATATTGCATACAATGACTTAAAATATAAATATACAATACTTAACTGACAATAAAAATTTGTACCTATCAACCATTTATATAGCATCTTTGAGTACTATAAGCGTAAAATGGTGATCAATCAAATGAATTAAACAAGACCCAAATATCAACAGAATAGTGAAACAAGAAGGATTCAATAAACGAAACAATGAACAAACACAGTGCAAACCTCTCCCATTTCAAAACTTCTGTTGTTCGCCTATCACAAATCGTCCTTTTGCAGATGAGATGAGCCCTCAGAGAGTGCAATCTTTTAAAGCTGTGTTCAAGGAAGTCGATGGTGAATGGCTATGGTGATATGCAATGAAGATGAGCTCCAATGCAAGTGTTTGATCTCAAGCTTGTAGATGACAAAAGGGTGCCAAAGGCGCGCTAGTGATATTTCTGCAGATTAACGATGTCAAAAACCTGGATGATTAGAATGGAAGAATGAGGTTTCATTTATAGACTCAGAAGAATAAGAATCAACGGTTGAGAATGGTTGAGGAATGTGCAACCAGTAGAAATGTGACAAGTGTCCCAGCTCCATCATGAAAGGGGGGATGTGACAAAACTGATTAGAGAGTTAACACCATTGACTGGTCTGTTAACAGACTTGATTGATCAGTTAGAAGAATAAATCGTGGAACTGACTGAATTGGTTGAGGATTTGACTCAATTGACAGGTTAGTTAACACTTTTGATTGATTAGTTAACTAACCTCTGATTTGAGAAGAAATAGGCCATGTGGGTGAGGGAAAATAAGATAATTAAATATTAAATATATTTAATTACATGTGCAACCTGATGAGGTGGACAAGGTGAGGTGGAAAAGATGAGGTGTAAAGGTGATGTGGATTTTTGAAATTTAGCACTTAGGATAGAGGAATTTGGATTAATTAAATAATTTATGATTATTTAATCATGTAAGATATTTAGAAGAATTTTAATTAAATAACTTGAATTTATTTAATTATGGAACAGTGAATCGATTAAATAAATTTAGAATATTTATTTAATTAATAGAAGAATGGAATAAATATTTAGAATATTTATTTAGGGTGAATCGTGTCATTTTTAGGCATATACATTTTGCCCCTCTTTGATGCAATGCAGTTTACAGCGTTGCTTCAAAGAATTCGATAGTCCGAATGATGATACATGCCCCAGTTTGCCCCTGGTACAAGTTTAATGACGATCCGATGCCCCCTCGGGAGATTGGACGGGAAAAGGGTGAAAGATTCAGAGACGGACAATCTCACGAAAATGAAGGGGTAAGGATAGGTTGGAGGAAAAAGGGACGTGGTCAGGGATGCGGGAAGAAAACAGGAAGAAAAACGGGCACGGGAAGTAGTCACAGTCATCACCTAGCCAGAATTAGGGTTTGGAGGCTATAAATAGGAGCTGGGTCCACAAGAATAGTCATTTGTACACTTGTTTACTCTGGATTGAAGTGAGAGAGCCTAGAGCAACTTGGAGCAGCATGGCAGCTAGAGCAGTAGACATTCCACGCGAGGAGCACTGGTTCGAGCAAGTCTGTCGATTCGGGCGGCCAGCAGAGGTAGGACCCTTGGTATGTGCTTCAAAAAATTTCTCCTAGGGTCGATTTAGGATGCCATAAATGCACGTAGAAAATAGGTAAAATGCATGCGCTGAATCTCAGAATGGCGCATATGCCTCGCGAAGCAGCGCTTTTGTCGTTGCGCGGCGCATATGCTAGTTTCAGCGGCGCATACACGAAAACTGCGCATCTGTGCACTGTGGCTGCGCATTTGCAATTTGGCGGCGCATGTGTAGTTAAGCCGTACATATGTTGAAAGTAGCGGCGCATCTGTTGATGCTGCGCATATGTCGATTTTAGCAGCGCTTTCATAATATGCCAGCGCATATGCCTAATTTGGCGGCGCATCTATCGGATCGGCGCATACGTGCACTGGGGCGGCGCATTTGTGTGAAGCGGCGCATATGCTAATTTTAGCGGTGCATATACCAAAAAACGGCGCTTTTACCACCTGTAGTGGCGCATTTGCTGTGAATAGCAAAGGACTTAGCCAAATTGACCCGATTAGCATCCTGTTTGACGCGGTAATCGATGAGCTATCTCCGAGATTGTAGAAATCTAGTCGAGAGATGTAGTGTGCTGTTTTGATCAATTTGAAATGCTAAGTTTAGTTGATATAGTTCAGTAGGTATGTTGAGTATGGTATATGTCGCTTGAGATTGACGCTTTGCCTTGCTTGCTTGCAGGAGGAGATTCGAGACACACTGCAGTCGAGGGAGACGTTTCCTATGCCCTTATTGCAGAGATATATGCTGACGAAGATTGACAGAGTGGCGCTTGGTGCCATGGGATTGGATTATGTATGTTTCATGCCCGAGGTGCGGGCGAACCGTGGACTGCTGACAGCTGCCGTGGAGAGATTCCACAGTGAGGACGGGACCTTCCACTTTCCGACGGGAGAGATGACGGTGACCCTGGAGGACGTCTACCGGATACTGCACTTGCCTGTGGTAGGTGAGCTAGTGGAGTATGATGCACAGCGGGACGTGGGACTCGCCGAGTGCCAGCGAGTATTTGACGACCCTGAGCTAGCTGGACAGGTTATCCCGTGGTAGGATATATATGACTATTATGACTACTTCCCTGGGATTGTGGCAGGACTGATCGGGGGTGTTGTATGCCCGGATAGGAGATCGCATGGGTTCCCCATTGGATGGGGCAGGATCATGAAGCGGATGCTGACTGAGGGCCCCTGATATGCATGGGGAGTCTGCGCACTGGCCCACCTATACCACGACATGCATCAGGTGGTGTACCACTGCAGCACGAGTCTATCGGCTGGGGTGCTGCTGTTACAGTTCTGGCTGTGGGAGCACATAGCGGTGACTAGGTCGATATGTGTCTTCGCGAGGCAGCGAGGAGAGCCATACAGTTATGGCTACGCAGGAGTGATTTCCCAGCACAGGCTGGGGAAGCTAGAGTACTGGAGACACACCTTGGACGGAGTGGATGTGGTCGTCTGGCGACCATATCTGGACTGCGAGCCCTGGGACAACGAGGGAGATGAGCTGCGATACTGCTTTCAGACCAGGTGGCTGATAGGCCAGACACGGCACATCTTGGAGAGACAGATGGTGGGCAGGGTGCAGTGATAGTTTGGGTGGAGATAGGGTATGCCACAGGGGCAGGCCATGTTCGCATGGATGCATGCAGAGAGGGTCCGATGGGGGCCGATGGCTTCTTATGAGGAGGCTCTGGCAGAGTTCCAGCAGATGCCGTATGTGGCCTGGGACATGAGGAGAGAGATAGCAGATGCAGGGGTGACACAGGAGTACGAAGATTGGATCACTGCACATCCTTTCCTGAGATATTCAGGACCTGGCATGCTGGTGCCTCGTATTGACGAGGCGGACTCAGAGGAGGAGGGAGAGGCTGGCCCAGGGTGGAGGGGAGCTAGAGGAGGACGAGGACGACGGGGTGGTAGGGCTGGAGAGAGGCCGAGACAGCAAAGGAGGATAGCTCAGGCTGAGCAGGCAGTGCCAGGGTAGGCAGAGGCACAGCAGCAGATACCTCAGTAGGCACAGATGCCACCACAGCAGCAGGTGCCCCAGCCACAGGGGCCAGGACAGGCAGAGGTAGCACAGGGGCCAGTACAGGGAGAGGTTCACGAGAGGACCATAGCCAGCCTGAGGGGACATGTGCGAGAGCTGCAGGCATAGCTGAGGAGGGTAGAGTGGAGGCGAGAGACAGACGCAGCGGTGATTGCAGGGTTGACTCGCGAGAGAGACATGGCAAACGCACGGGTACGGATTATCCGTGTAGAGCGGGATACTGCCGTGGCTGCTATGGGGACAGATGCAGCAAGTTCCTTTTTGGTTGGGCAGGTGCAGCAGGCACAGGCACAGGTTGGCCAGTTGCAGACGCAGTTGGCACAGGCACAGGCACAGACAGACCTAGCCAGAGCACAGTCCCAGGCGCAGTATTACCGAGGGTTATACCATGGTGCCGTGGCATCGAGCCAGAGGGCAGGGAGTTTCAGGAGTCAGTCTGGGGTGACTCATAGAGCAGGTCCATCATAGTCTGGGGCCTCCGTGATGGGTCCTTAGCACTCAAGAGCTGGCAGTGGTGGCCCACAGTAGCAGGGATAGATACAGACTGGATTCTGTATAGTTTGGGACATGTATCACCATCCAGTTGGATGTATATTGTATATGACGCTTTTATTCCAGAGATGGATGACGATTTTGTACATTTGGACTTCTTTTATATATATGATGATGCAGTTTTTTGTGTATCTATTTCATGTGCCATGTGATGAAGACGTACTTCTATTGTATGATGTGATGTATGTGCATAGTTAGACGGTCTATTTGATGCTATATGAGATGCTTTGTGATATGCTGCTATATGATGTCTATGTGTTTTAATGTTTTCAAATGAATGCAAAATGTAATATGATTTCTATGTTAGAGGCAACTTTGTTATGGGAGGTGTATATGTTCTAATGCAAATGTATGTATATGTGTTATGATTTTGATGTGATTATCTGTGCTTTAAGATGTGATGTGATGCAAATGTATTGATGACCTAATGCATTGGATGGCGTATTCTACGAACCTAAGCATGTGCATGACTAGTCCTATGAATGATATGATATGCTCCTATATGCTTTGTTTTTGTGAAGTCCAAATGTACTTGATCGACACAAGAATGACATGATAGACAGATAGAAGAATGGTTGTGATAAGATGACTTAGAAACTTTACTTGATAGCGTTACTCTGCACAATTTGGATAATGAGGATTGCATGGATGTGTATGTGGACACAAGATGGATGCTTTGCTTTTAGAGTGCTTTATTTCATCATTGGGCTGTTTGTTTTTGGTACATTTTCTGAAATGTTGTAAGTGAATACAAGCATCGAGGTATAATTGAACCGAGATGACCTGAGTATCGCTTACATGGATTGTGATTTAGCAAGTTAATACAAGCATCTAGTCAAAATTGAATCTAGATGACCTGAGTACTTCCTGCATTTCAATCAAGCAAGGATTGCCCCCGTTCATGTTAGACCTTTGATGTCCTCGATGATCTTTTGCCGATCATGTCCTTAGACAAGGCTTCACATTACTAAAGTTTAATCCACAAATAGCAAACAACGAAAAATAATCATGTCTCCATCATAGTATCTCTAGCTTTTGGCATCCTTGAGTAGCGTAGAAAGACATGATAACAAAAATCCAGACTCTATAACTTAACCATGGTTCCAATCCACAAAACATTCTTGCATTTAGATGTGAGTTTCTTGCCATAATTTAGATAAAATCAGTTAGAAAACCTTGGGTATTTGTTTTGCATTGGATAGGTTAAGATGCTCATTGTCAAGATTACTGCTTGAGGCGCGGGTTCTGCTTGCATTTGTTTGCTTGGTGAGAAGATTGCACCATCCTTATTGGGGAGACGGACCCTAAGGGACTGACCTAGTGCCTCGGGGGCTCATTGCTAAATGGCCTTGCCTACGTGACGACGCAGAGGCAACGTAGTTCGGGGTAAACCCTAATGGACCATGGATGGACTAGAAAAAAGACAACAAGAATGAAGACAAGAAGGAGGATGAATGGGACTATAGGAGAAATGGAAGCCTCGGGGGCGCATTAGAATAATGGCTTGCCTACGTGACGGCGCAGAGGCAACGTAGTTCATAGACTTGGACCATGGACACCGACGAGAGACACTATGTAGGCTCACATTGAGGAGACGGTATGGGACAAAACCTTGGTTGACAAGGCCACAAGTTGAGTATCAAGCCATGATAGGTAACTGTCAAATGTTTATTGCGGGGTAGATATGGGTCGAATGGAAAATGAGCGAAGGAAGAATGGACCCAAGGTGATTGGATTCTCAAAGATGGAGAAGGCGGTTTACCACAAGTAACGCCTGTTTACCAGGTTTTCATCACTTGCTTTTATTTGCACGAGAAGCTAGAAAGTAAACATGACGCCTGTTTGCCAGGTTTTCATCACGATACCTATCCAAGGCGCCTGTTTGCAAGGTTTTCACCAAAGGACGATTTTTTTGTATGCTTTCTATTTTTTTTCTAATTTTTTTGGTATTTTCTCTTTTCAATTTTTTGTATTTTTTGATTTTTTGATTTTATTGTGCCCCTTTGCACTGGGGTTCTCCTAGGTATAGAACCGGCGAAGGTGCATGCTGTTGATTGGATCATCAAATAACTCACCTTCTAAAGTGGCCAACTGATATGCCCTCGATCCGTAAGCAGCTACAATCACATAGGGCCCAAGCCAGTTAGGCTCGAACTTACCTTTCTTTTCTCTGTCCTGTTGATTGCGAGGGTTCTCTTTTAGAACTAGGTCCCCAACCTTGAAGCATCTTGGTCTAACCTTGTGGTTGTAGCTTCTGGACATCATCTGTTGATAGGCTTTGAGATGGTCAAAAGCTTTCTGGCGCCTTTCCTCTAGCAGCTCTAGTTCTTGTAGCCTGGAGACTCTGTATTCTTCATTTGATATGAGACCTTTCAATGACACCCTAAGGGATGGGAGTTCGACCTCAATGGGAAGGATGGCTTCAGAACCATAGACAAGGGCATAGGGTGTAGCACCTGTGGGAGTGCGTATACTGGTTCTGTAGGCCCACAGAGCGGGATTGAGTTGGACATGCCAATCGTGACCAGCTTCATTGACAGTCTTCTTTAGGATTTTCAGAATGGTTTTATTCGATGCCTCAGCTTGGCCGTTACCTTGGGGGTAGTATGGGGTGGAGAAACGATGTTGGATTTTGAAACGCTCACAAAGTTCTTGGACATCCTGATTTTTGAATGGTCTCCCATTATCCGTTATGATGGATGGAGGGATGCCATATCGGCAGATAATGTAATTCAGAATGAATGAGGAAATTTGTTTTCCTGTGACGGTGGTTAGGGGAACGGCTTCAATCCACTTTGTGAAGTATTCAGTGGCGGTTATGATGAATTTATGGCCGTTGGAAGAAGGTGGATGAATCTTTCCCACAAGGTCAAGTCCCCACTGGCAAAAGGGCCAGGGTGTCGTTAGAGGTCTCAACTCCTGAGCAGGTGCATGAATCAGGTTCCCGTGTATCTGGCACTGTTTGCACTTTTTGACGAACTGATATGAATCCATTTCCATATTGGGCCAGTAATAACCCAAACGCATGAGTTTCTTAGCTAAGGAAGGACCGCTGGAGTGTGTTCTGTAGATCCCTTCATGTATGTCTCGCAAGGCCGTTACAGATTCCTCTTGTTCCAGACAATGGAGTAAAGTACCATCTAGACCACGTCGGTAAAGGGTATTAGCTATGATGGTGTAACGGGAGGCTTGTCGGATGAAAGTTTGTTTTTGGTTGGAAGAGAGGTCTGGTGGAAGAATATTGTCCTTGAGGTAAGTGTAGGTCTTACCGTACCAAGGTGAATCAGATCCTACTAGGAGGCAGATGGAATGGGTTTCGAGGAGATCATAAGCCGGTCGCCGAATGGTTTCTACTAAGAACTCATACCGTGACTCGTATTCAGGTATTTCAAGAAGAGAGGCTATGGTAGCCATTGCATCTGCTACTTTGTTCTCGATCCTGGGTATTTGTTCAAAGGAGATGGTCCCAAAGTGTTTCTTGAGGTCATCGACCATCCGTTTGTAAGGGTAAAATGGTGATCAATCAAATGAATTAAACAAGACCCAAACATCAACAGAATAGTGAAACAAGAAGGATTCAATAAACGAAGCAATGAACAAACACAGTGCAAACCTCCCCCATTTTGAAACTTCTGTTGTTCGCCTATCACAAATCGTCCTTTTGCAGATGAGATGAGCCCTCAGAGAGTGCAATCTTTTAAAGCTGTGTTCAAGGAAGTCGATGGTGAATGGCTATGGTGATATGCAATGAAGATGAGCTCCAATGCAAGTGTTTGATCTCAAGCTTGTAGATGACAAAAGGGTGCCAAAGGCACGCTAGTGATATTTCTGTAGAGTAACGATGTCAAAAACCTGGATGATTAGAATGGAAGAATGAGGTTTCATTTATAGACTCAGAAGAATAAGAATCAACGGTTGAGAGGAGATATGAAGATCAACGGTTGAGAATGGTTGAGGAATATGCAACCAGTAGAAATGTGACAAGTGTCCCAACTCCATCATGAAAGGGGGGATGTGACAAAACTGATTGGAGAGTTAACTCCATTGACTGGTCTGTTAACAGACTTGATTAATCAGTTAGAAGAATAAATCGTGGAACTGACTGAATTGATTGAGGATTTGACTCAATTGACAGGTTAGTTAACATTTTTGATTGATTAGTTAACTAACCTCTGATTTGAGAAGAAATAGGCCATGTGGGTGAGGGAAAATAAGATAATTAAATATTAAATATATTTAATTACATGTGCAACCTGATAAGGTGGACAAGGTGAGGTGGAAAAGATGAGGTGTAAAGGTGATGTGGATTTTTGAAATTTAGCACTTAGGATAGAGGAATTTGGATTAATTAAATAATTTATGATTATTTAATCATGTAAAACATTTAGAAGAATTTTAATTAAATAAATTGAATTTATTTAATTATGGAACAGTGAATCGATTAAATAAATTTAGAATATTTATTTAATTAATAGAAGAATGGAATAAATATTTAGAATATTTATTTAGGATGATTTGTGTCATTTTTAGGCGTATACAAGTACTGTTACTAATATTAAATTAATTTATTAATACTACAATATTAATAATATTATTTTAATGGAGCAGGCGCAATGTGGTTAGAGATTGTGCAAATAGGCAATGGAAACCATGTGAAGATTAATGCCAGTTTAAAAGGGGCCCATGCTCATAACCAATATATTTTATTTATTATATAAATTTATTGTGGTGTTTGATAAACTGTTTTGCATCTATCTATTTGATTCAAACCTTTTTTTTGCAATTTGATGGTCTATTTTATAGCATGGATATAAAGCTTCACCTTCCAACTAGATAGCCAAGACCAAATAATTATAATTTAAAGTAACACAATCATGCAATTAGAAGAAATGTTTAGCCGATAGGCTATATGTAGTGAAATTCAATTTGGCTGGAAAATTCAGACCACCGGATGTGTTCGATAATCTGGTAGTCAGAGCAGGAGAACCATGTGTTGAATGACCAATTTTGTTTGATATTCTGACCACTTTCTAAACTCATCAGTTTTCTCACGCCGGAAAAAAATCATCTCAAAAAAGTTTCCTGTCTTTTTTTTCCAAAGGAAAAGCAAAGGGAAAATAGTTCAAAGCAAATAACTCAGGCAAGCAGGAAAGGTAATTGCCACGCTATGCTCGATTAGGTATTTGCATCAGTTCTTCATGTTTTAGCACAAAAATAAAATATGTTTGCTGCCATTTCATTATGCATAAAAAAACTGAAACCCCATTATTATTCTGCACAACATAAGATTCTAAAATTGCCAGGGATCTTCAAATAATTTTTTTTTCTATGAGTCTATGTTCATTAGAATAAATGTATACAAATACCTAATAATGGGGTGATGACATTTAATAGTGATTAAAAAAAATTACATTAGAACGAATTATAAATCATGACGTGTAAGAAAGATAATGAAAGGTAAATGAGAAAATAGAAAGATGTATAGTACAGGGAAGAGAGGAGGAGTTACATACCAACAAAAGTGTAGTAAGGTGTAGTACGGTTAATCAGTCTAAGTGAGTGTGAATTCATAAAAGTAGGAAAGAAATATAATAATTATATAATGTTCTATAGATTATTTGTGTAGTAAGTATATAGTGTTAGTGAGAGATTAAAGTTTACATTATTAAAGAAGTGGGTTGTAATATATATTAAAATGGTTTTAAAAATTAGTTAAACGATAATGGGAACAAATGCCGAGCCTATTTCGTACTTTATCATAAGCCTTTACTGTGAATCGTATGGTTGTTCGAAAGCAATCCACTTGGATGTTTGTATTTCATTGATCTCTTTATAGCATATCATGGTTACTTTAGGTGTACACCAACTTACATATTTAACATTTTATCCTATCAGTAAATTTGTTGTGCGTAAAATTCGTGCAACTGCTAACTTTATATTTTCAAAACTTCCATACTTTAAATAAAGTAATTGGAGTGGGTGGGATGTTGGCAATACTAAACGTGGCTGCATAACACTGACCTTTGAAAATTCTAGATTGGTTTGGGGTGCTTGGTGTAGTGCTATGTATCACCCTGGCCCCAGCTACATCCTTTAGGACTGTTCACTCTAGTTTTACTTTCTCTAGTCTTTTGTTTTATCTATGTTTAGCTTTTTCTCATGCTTGTTGTACTGTTGTGGAGATATACAAGTTTTGTGTTTTCTCTTCTGTGTTTCTTCTAATAGTGTTAAGGGCTATAGTGCCATAATAAAAATACAGATAATATCCTAATAATTATGTCCATGTACTGTCTATTTAAATATCTTTAAAACTATGGAAATTAATTATTAACAAACCCTTTAATAAAAAAATCATACAATTTATAAAAATATTATGTTAATAATATTTTTTTTTAAATTAATTTTAATAAAAATTACTATTACTTTGTCTTATATTATTATACATTTTTTTATACAATACATAATTTAAATTTGTTATATAAAACAAAGGAATAAAATAATATTAATTTATAAAAAAATGTTTTAAATGGATAAATAATTTTTACATTGAAGTTGCAACACATGGGTTAGCTTGTCAACAAAAATTCATTTGATATAATTTGGAACCATTGAAAAAAATAAAATCAAAGAGGAGTTAGATATTGTGTAAACTTCAAACACATGTAAACTATTAAAAAAATGAGATGATTAAATTTTAACTTTCACACATTATAATAACATATATAATATATTAACTATAATAATAATTAATATATTGTGAAAAGGGGTTGGGCTTAATGGCACTTTAGGCCATAAGGTTCTCAAGATGGAGATCCAAGTTCAAATTCTCCAAGTAGCATCTATAGTTGGAACTTCAAGATGTGGCTCTTGGAGTTCTGTGGTGGTTTCTAGTGTGGTTCTATGTGGTGACTCTTGGACTTTTGTGGTGGTTCTGTTGGTGGTTTCTAGTGTGGTTCTATGTGGTGAGTCTTGGTCTTCTAGTGGAACAAAATATTTGGTTCCAAACCCTCCTCAAATCATTTCAAAAAGTATTAAGAAACAAAATATTTGGTTCCAAACCCTCCTCAAATCATTTCAAAAAGTATTAAGAAATACCCACAAAAAGCTAACAATTTTTGCTTCAATCTTGCACGTGTATTTGACAATTTGCATAGAAATTACTATGGATTTTATTAAAAATCTCTTTAAATACAGAATCACATAGTAGATATCAGAAAAAATATTTGGTTCCAAACCCTCCTCAAATCATTTCAAAAAGTATTAAGAAATACCCACAAAAATCTAACAATTTTTGCTTCAATCTTGCACTTGTATTTGACAATTTGCATAGAAATTACTATGGATTTTATTAAAATATTTTTAAATACAGAATCACATAGTAGATCTCAGACAAAATATTTGGTTCCAAACCCTCCTCAAATCATTTCAAAAAGTATTAAGAAACACCCACAAAAATCTAACAATTTTTGCTTCAATCTTGCACTTGTATTTGACAATTTGCATAGAAATTACTAAAACCCCATCTATTGATGAAATCTGATACAACAACAACTCTAATAGTAGAAAAATATGATAACAAGTTCTAAGAAATCTCAACATTTCCAACAATTTCTTCAGTTTGGCACTCGATTTGACATAGTTTTTCATAGAAATTAACTAAGCTTTTTTAATTGAATCAAATGGATATAAACACATATAGTATGTAGGTACAACAACAAAAATGTCCACAAGAGTAGAAACAAATTAAAATAACAATAGGTACCCAAAAACCCCACAAAATCTTGAAACTACTTAACACAATAATGTCCACAAGAGTAGAAACAAATTAAAATAACAATAGGTACCCGAAAAACCCCACAAAATCTTGAAACTACTTAACACAATCAACTAGATTTGGCTCCAAACTGAAAAATAAAATTCCCAACCCCTGAGACTGATCGAAAATAAGAAAATAAATAGCAGCAAACTCCTCTACAATATAAAAATAATCTACAACACACTACACCAAAAAAGAACAAATTTTGCCCACAAACTTCACCTGCAACCTGCAAATCCTGCAACACACAACACGTGAAAATCATTGAAATCCAACTATAATATAATGAAGCTTTAAATGCAAATCCTATGTGAATCTCCTGCAAGAAACCTATGGGTTTTTGTCCACAGTCTCTAGCCTCCAATGGGTTTTCATCCAAAGAATGGTTTGTAAAAGCTTAAGCTCATACATAAAATTGAGTTGTAAAAATTAACATGAGAAACCCTCAAATGCATAACAAATCCATATTTATGTCTTCCTTAGCCAATTTGGGTGTCCAAATTATTAAGGCCTCTTAGAGGGAAATTAAAAATAATATTAAATATTGCCTCTTCCACTTCCAAAGTTGTTAGCCAAAATAACCAATAACTCCACTATGATAACTTGTCATAAAATTTGTCATAAAATCTTGCCAATTTAATTCTTGGAGTTATTTTGGCATATTCCAAAACCCAACACCTCAAATAGTGGAGCCACAATAATAAATTAAATATTTAATATTTAATTGGCCCAAATAATAATATTTGAAAATTAAAATATTTTGGAACGAGAGTTAAATATTAAATAAATTACTTTCCTAATTCTTTACCATAGCCCATAGAAAGTGTTGGAATAGGCTAATTAGCTCACCATTTGAAATGAATTAAAAGGGGACATGCAAGTCCACCCTCCCCAAAATTGTTTATCCTCAATCAATTGCAAACCATGATGCTCAAGAATCATTATGCCAATGTGATAAGTCATGTTATACTACACATAAAGCCTGGATCTTGTACCAGTTAAATGATGCAACTCCTACCAAAGAACACTACAAAATCTAGACTCTTTCTATCATTCACAACATTCTCGTACAAGTCATGTAGTTTAACCACCTCTTTGAAGAACAACTTGTCCTCATGCAGATAAATAACAAAGTAATGTGCATGACTCAAAACTTTGTTAATGCATGCCTCTAGAAAATCCACAATGCAATGCATGATTAAACTTTCCCATCTTTGGCTTGGATCAAGAAATGAAGGAAATCAACCTTTTGTATGCTCCTCTTCGATGTGAAAATAAATGGCTCCTTCTCTCCAATGCATGGAAACTCCCATGTACCTGTAGAGTTTAGATCTTATACCTACCAAGTAAAGCAACTTAGGTCAACAAGTACAACATCTCCCAACTTTATTACCCATGACTGAAAACACCTATGAATCCATTTGCATGAGTGCAAATAAAGTGATGTGGTGGCTGAAAAATGGTGAAAACAACATGGTCCAAAGCCGCCTTGATTATGTTTCCTCTATCCCTTGATGAAATCACCACTAATTCCCTTCATATCTTGTTCATAATTCTTTGTACCAATATCCAAGTTTGGAATTACAGCTCCATACTTATGTTGTGCTACTCTAGTAGTCATGTGAACTTCCCTTTGAAACTGTTATGGAGTAAAAAGTGTCCACTTGTCTTTTTAACTCCTTGTTTAGCTCCTAGGTCCCATTTATT
This sequence comes from Cunninghamia lanceolata, assembly GCA_027924645.1. Taxonomy (NCBI): domain Eukaryota; kingdom Viridiplantae; phylum Streptophyta; class Pinopsida; order Cupressales; family Cupressaceae; genus Cunninghamia; species Cunninghamia lanceolata. The sequence continues at coordinate 246,631 of BSBN01000435.1, read as the reverse complement.
ACATTATACATTCTAAATGTTCATCCCAATGCACAATTGCCCGACACCAAAGAAAAATGGGAAAATGGGCCCCTTCATTTACCTTAACACAGACCCAAAAAGCACTGATGGCCTTGAGCTGTACTGCCCATGTCCCCCTTTTAGGTTTGGCCTAATTTAAAGGCATGTCATCTTGTGACATTTCAAAAGGTTTCTCCTTGTCGACTCTTTTGGTTTAATTTCATGATTATGAGCAGGAAAGCATATATAAGTGTGTTTATGAACTCATTAACAACTAAGAAAGAGATAGCTAACTTGAGATCTTGAAGGAAAGCAAGAAAGAGCATTCATTGTGATTCTAGAGAAGATTTGTGTGTTGTTATTGCAGATATGGAGCTATCATCATTCTAAGAGTTCATCACATAGGTGATATCATTGTTTATTTATTATCATTTAAATCATCTCATTATCATTATTTTCAGCCTTTGCCCCCATAAGGACACACACTCTCTATCAATCAAGGACGTTGGGAAGCTTGAATGCTATCCCAAGATTTGACCGAAGCAAGTCCCTAAACACCATAACCCCCACACCCCTTCTTATCTTCTTGTGTACAGATTATATGAGGGAGATATGTAAAATACATAGCTACAAGAAGAATGTATGAGGATCAAGGTTTCAGGATCTAAAAATAATTTTAGAGAATTCACTCATCAAGGACCTGGGTAGTACCACCCATGTCCTCCTACCCTTCTTGAGTTCAGATCTAGCATTTGGGAAGCATTCACAACATCTTTCTAGTTTACAGTTTCTACAGATTCCTCCAGTCAGGACCTTGGCAGTCCTGAATTGGTGGACTCTAACACCTCTACTTTCAAAAGATAGGTTTTATCATCTCTCTAATCATCCCTATGCAATTAGTTTCTAGATATCTATTGTACTTTGTATTATGAGTAGATCTTTGTAGAACTAGGGTTTCATGTATCGTTAACCTAGGGTTTGATAAAAAGGCTAAATTAAATTTGATCCATCTATAAGATACCTGAGTACAAGATCTATAGCTAAGTCCTCCTCCATTTGGTAGTGATTTGACTCAGTCATGTCCTTGAATTTTATATGGAAAAGGGTTTGATCTAGTTTGCATTCTAGTGGTTATCATTCTCTGATTTCATACTTAACATTTTGGTGAACCCATAGCTTCAAGCATTTGCATCTTGTTGATTGTTCAAATCAGATCTTGTATTGATTTATTGCATATTTATCAATATTCATTTGAAAATATTGCATAATTTTGGAAAAAGTGTATATTTAGGCATTCAAAAAGATTGTATTTCGATAAAATTTTGCATTAGCATTTCAAAAATTCTCTTGCATGATCATCAAATCTGATTTGGCATAGTAATCTTGTATCATTTCACATCCTTGATTTCAAAATTCATACTTTTGCAATTAAACATTGTGTATTTCAACATTAGAAGATAACATATCTTTCACATTTTGCAAGAAATCTTAAAGTGTTCTATATTGCCTTTTTGTGCAACACTTTAACATTGGGATCACTTGGTTTGTAGTGACACTACTATGTTTTTTATCTTTACAAAAGCTTCAAAAACCCAGTTTCCTCAAACTAGTGTCTTGGTGTACAAAAGTCTCACATATTTGGCATCCAATCATAACAAGGGTGGTGTGCATCCTCCCTGATTTAACAATTAAAGGAAGGACCCTAAACCCATTATATCCTTCACACCACATGAGGTCACTATTAGAGACATTGATGGTCCTCTTTACATAACAACAAGAATCAGTGGAAATACTACAAGAGGAGTTCTTATTGATCCTAATTGCATGAAAAATGTTATCACAAAAGAATTTTTATACATGAATGATCTAGCACAAGATACTTATGATCCAATGGATATAATGATAAAAGAACATAATGGTTATTTTCTTCCAATAATTGGAAAGATAACACTTTTAATTAAGGTGGTGGAAAAAGCCCTAGAAGCATCATTTGTTATCATTCCCCCTTAGGATCTCTTTCACGTGAAGTTAGGACATCCTTGGCTAAAATCCATGAAAGTGGTTCCTTCTAGTATTCACAAGTGCTTAAAGTTCCCTCATAAAGGACGAGTGCATGTTATTCATCATAGTGGATGGAAACCATTAGCCACTCAGAAATTTCAATTTGGATTATTTTTTGCCACAACCTATTGAAGCAAATGAACCAAGACAAGACCAATTCTTCTTGGTATATCAAAAGTATAAAGCAAAGAAAATAGTTGAACTATCATATGGCAAGAACACTCTTGGACCCTCTTAGTCCTTTGAGGCTACAATTCCTCCTATCCAAAAAATAGAGAGTGAAAAGCAACCCGAGTTGAAGGATTCACCTCGACTGAAAGAAAAAGGATTTTTTGCCGAGGTTCCTCCTCTGTGATCCTTACAAGAATCGGGAGAAAACCTTCAAGAGAAAAGATATTCATCACAAAATCATAGAATCACTTTTGTACCAACTTCCTCTTCAGAAATGATGAAGAATGTGGAAAATCATGAACCGTTGATGGTAGACAAAGAAACTCCCTTGGGAAATATAACTAACAAGATAGAAGAAATAGAAATGTGAGGGAAAGAAGAAGAAAGTGACAAGCCTTAGCTCAAAAAATGTCACTGCAAGAAGAAAATATCCCACTAAAAGAAGTGGAATCAAAAGCAGAACTAAATGAAGAAGTTTCATGTTGGGCTATAGTGACCTATGTGCCACCTATTTCATATGCAGATCAAGATTGGGAAGAAGATGATTTGATCAAGGACAACCGCTAATGTGGTTGCATTCTATTTCAGGTAAGTATTTATAACTCATTCAACTACCTTTGATGTAGCACCTCTTTGAGTTGTTCTCATGGGTGGCCTCCTCTTAAGTGTTGTGCTGTGTTCCCCCATGTAGTGTTAAATGTTTGTTTAGGTCTCCTTGGAGGACCCTTGATACTCTTGTAAGGTCAAGGATACAAAGAGACCACTGATGAGGTACATATAACCTCATTTTTATCATTAACTATATGACCCTTTTTATGCCACTAAACTACTTGAACCATGCCAATTTGTTAGTCTTATATGCAATATTTTTTTTTATTTTTGAAGGAATGATGTACAAATCTTTGTTCATGAATCGATTAGAGTTTGTCACTAATGTTGACATGATTTTGTGAAAAAGGATTTGTGTATTTATGCAGGTTTTTGAGTATGCCTTAGTGAGAGGAATAGACATGAATGTCGATTGGAGTCACCCACGTCAGAATACTAGGGCACTAGAAATTTAGAAGATACATGATCGTGGACTTTAGTCTATTGTTGCATCTGACCACCTAGCAGTCTCTATCATTTTCTATTGTTGAAAGCACTTAAGACATTTTATAGCTCCACTTGGAGCCTTTAATATGTTGTACTTAAAAGACAACTAGTTTAGTTAAATTCTATTTATCTTGTTAAAGACTTCTTCAGTGGCATTAATGAGCCACCCTAGTATCTAGGATTTTGGTAGTGATATATATTATCTTGTTATTTCAAAAACAATCATACCGTGAATGAATAGAATCAGATTTTGCTCTGTGTAAAACTAAGTGTTATTGAGTAATGTATGTGGAATGGAATTTGAGTTGTCAATGGTGAATGTGATTTGAATCAAGAAGAGATCTCCAGACAGCTGGCCACTCGAAGGAATTAGGGATAGATAAGTATTTTAATGTTTTGTGAATGTGTTGTTTATGTTCTATTCTGTGATTGTTTCTGTCAGAACTATATAACCTTCTATTCTGTAGTGACATGGTAGAATGATTTTAATGTGAACCTGCAGGATATTATGTTTAGTTATTTTTATCATAGTGAAATCTTTAGTTGTAGTCTTTGAAGTTTTGTGTGTTGTTCTATAATTTTTAGAGGTCCTGCTTAAGTGCAAAAGTTCGATACTAGTTGATAGTGCAAGTTGGATTTAAAGAAATTCCTACTTTCTTAGATTAGCTTGTTTCTTTCAAATTCTTAGTTAAAGAGTTTATGTGTTGATTCCTAGTTTAGAGTTCATATCCTTTATAGGTTAAGTTCAAATGCTTTGTAGACTAAGTTGTATGCTTTCTAGTTTAGGTTTACTCTATTAAAAGCTTTCTTAAAAATCCAAAAAACCATTACTAATTTGAGATGTCCAAACCAATCCCCTATTGCATATAGCCTTGGACATTGCTCAGTCGACAAACTAATACATCTTTCAACTTAAGTGTTAGGACTTCACGACAACCTATCACTTTTTGGCATTGTTGCCGGGAATTTTCCTTTCTAGTATCAGTAGGAGAACATTTGGATACATCTTATGAGTAAAAGAAAAAATAGTTGTCAAACCTCTTTTTCTACATGGTCAGAAAATGAGGTCCACATAGATGATTCATGGTAAAACCCCCCCAATAGTAGTCCCAATTGAATCTAGAGAGGTAGAAGTCTTAGTTGAAGAACTTTTTCAATATGAATTGATTGATAAGGATCAACCCAAGACTTCCCAACATACCTTAGATACTCAACCACCAAAAAAAACATTTGAGGAGGAAAACATTCCTTTCAACATTATGGCTAACAACAATAATGACCCTTTCAATCACCCAAATGGAAGGAGAGGAAACAATCAGAACGATGATAACCCAAATCCTCAGAGAGCAGCCCAAAAGTTCACTTATCCTATTACTCTCAATCTGGAGGAAGACACACTGATGAAAAACATTTCACCTTCTATCCTACCAACCATTAGAGGTTTGTCTTATGAGGACCTAGACTAGTTCCTTTTTGAATTTAAAGTTCTGTGTCAGATAATTAGAAAATAAAACTTTTTCCCTCTACTTTGAGAGACTCTATAATGTGATGGTTCATGGGGTTGGTCTCAGGATCAATAACCACTTGGGATGACATGGAAACCATCTTTTTGGACAAATATTAGAGCTACTGTAGGGTCAGCGATAGGAAGGAAGAACTATTCAAGTTGAGGCAAAAAGAGGATGAAAGCCTAGAAGACTTCTTGGATAGGTTTATCTTTCTAACAATATGATGTTGAGAAGAAATAATGAGCCCAGAAATCCTGAAGACCATATTCCTCAAAGGGCTTGATGAGGATGCTAGGAGAATCTTAGACTTGATGGGAAAAGGAGATGTGTCCCAACTCGAACATGGAGATATTGCCAAGTTATGCAGAAATTTATCTGAAACTCATGGAGGAATCTGTAAGTCTAGCCTATTGAGAGGATCAATTGAAATTGGCAAATTATGAGAAGAAATAGTGAATTTGAAAACTAATATCTTTGTTCAGTTAAACACCACCTTGGATGGAATATAGGCTAAGACATGAAATCCTGAAACTTTGTCCATCTACTACCCCACATGTCGAAATAAACATCTTCTAAGGAAGTGTCCTCTAGGGAAAGTGGACAGTTGTCAAATTTGCTAGAAGAATCATGCCACTAAGTAGTGTGAGATACTCAATGCAATTAAAAATTTGAAGAAAATTCATCCCACACAAAGCAAGAGGTCAATTACATAGGCCAAAGACCAGGAGGGAATTTCTCCTATGGTCAAAACTCCAACTCATCATGGTGCCCTCCAAATAATTAGAATAACAATCAGTGGGCAGCACCTTGGCCTATAGTGCCTAACTGGGGACCTTATCGTGGGCAAACCAATCCTAGGGAAATCCTCAATAGGCAAATCAGACTCAACAACAATGGTACCCTCAAAATCCTGCCCTGCAATGGAATCAACCTTCAAATCAATTCTATCATGGTCCACGGCAGATGCCAAACCCACAACAAAACCTCCTGCAGCTCCCCAAAACACTTAACAAAATGAGCAGGTCAATCAACCCCAACTACCACTGCAACCTATTGCTAATCCAAAGAATATCCATCAAACTACACCAGTGTATTCCATAGAGTAGGAAAACATGGCTGGGGTTAATGCTATCTAGTGTGGAAATTTACAATTAAGGTCAAGAAAAATGCTCCAATAGCCTACCATTGTTGAGATCCTGGATGACCAAAACAAGAAACCCACTGAAGGAACAAAAATGACTACCATACCTTCAGAGCAAACTATAGTAAGTAACCAAGAGAAGCCTTCTAAATCTGAAGCAACCTTGTTATCTCCTCAACAACCTCCACATAAATATTTAGATTTGCCTCTAGAAGAAACTGTCAAATGTCCATCAAGTCTTCCGGAGAATGACTCCAACTTAAAAAGGAGAACTTAAGCACCTTTTTATTAGTGCCTTAAGGAGACTCTATTGAAAAACCTCTGGAAATGACCTTTCCAACTAAAAATACTTTAATAAAGGAAATTAAATGATTCCATATAGAGATTCCACTATTACAAGCAATTTAAGAGATTCCCGAACTCAAATAGTTAGTCAAATAGTTGTGCATAAAAACCCTAGGGAGGAAAAAGAAACAAATTAACATAGTGCAAATCAATGGATATTTGGCCCACCTTCTGATTGGAGAAATCTCTGCCCCAAAATATGGTGACCTAGGTAGCCCACTCACAATGGTGACAATTTTTTGCCCTCTTAGTTATTGTCCTTGATGACAAATACACAAACTCTCAAGTTTTTGGCATAGTGACAGTTATATTTGTATTATGACAATTGGCATATGGTTGACTTGATATTCATGATGTTATGATCTCTTGATGGGGTTTTGTTCACTTGGTATTGATAGAGGTTATTGGTAATGGTATGGTACTATGATTTACTATGATGACAATCAAATATTCTCATGGTTCTTGATATATGACAGTTGGCAGACTTTATGATCTCATGATGAACATAATATGGTATCTTCATAGTTGGCTCATAATAGTTGGTATATGCTCTTGACAATTGTTTTGATTCATATGATATCATGTTACATAAATGTGTTATCTTGATGACACAGTTGCATAGGTATCTTGACACAGTTGCATAACAGTTCTACTGATGACTCATATGGTATCATGTTACATTTTCATGATGACATAACAGTTTAATATGATTGGAAGTGGTTTCATTTCTCTAGGCAATCTTTGGTTGCCTTGGTATACAGGTTTAGTTTTATGGTTGGCATTACTATGGACTTATACATGTGAAAGTTTCTCCTTGTTGCTTGTTTCAATTTGTAATGTGAGTAATGCAATCTTAATCCAAGGTCTTAAAGTCTCTATCATTTCTTTAAGGGGATTTGAGTCACTTATGTCATATTGTTGATCAAAGGTTATATTTTCTTGTGCCAAAAAAAGACATGAGAATATCTTAAGGTCTTCATTTGTCATTATACAAGGAAATGTTTGTATGCTGAAAAATATTCATGTGACATTATTGAAAGGTCTTCACCAATTATCATGCATTATCGAGAGCATCTAATAAACAAAAATAGACATTTGATTAAGCTTAATGCATCAGGCTCCTCTTGAGTTTTACCTGTTGGGTAGGTCTTGGCATATGTAACAAGTAAAAAGGTCTTTTTGTTTTAAGACTTTCACCATGCCACTTAGGGTACACCGAGATCACATGTTACATGTTTATCTTCGGACAAAAAGCTTTGATAGTGAATCATTTTGCAAAGTGCAAACTTTGGTTATGCGCCTTCTTCGAGCTAGGGTTTGACTCTGTGATGTGAAATCATGAAAAAATAAGGTGAAAACCATGGATTATTTTGTGTGTTGACTGCTTCATGAAGTGACAAAGCTAAATGTGGACTGAGATAGTGAGGCCGTTGCAGTTTGGTTCCTCAACATGATTTTCAGGTGTACATGTTCCCTTCTTTATTTAGTTTCTATTTTTGCAGAATGTGCCTAAGTTTTTTAGTTTCGTTACTTTGAAAAACTTGTCAAAAATGAAAGGTTTTTCTATTCTTTGTTAATGGGAGTTAAGAAGGAACTATCTCTTGTTATATCCACAGAGCTTTAAGGTCTCTCTTTCTTTTGGAGAAGTTTTTGTTTACAACCATCATAACCATAACATTTTTCCTATTAGGGTTATTACCAAACACCTTATGGAAATTTTTGAGATAAGGGTTTTTAATTCTTTGGTCACGGCAGTCAATTTGTAGTTATACTCATGACAATAGTTAGGGTTTCAAAACAAAACACATCTCAGTTTATTTCTGGTTAAGGGTTTCACAAGAGGTTTATGACAGTTTGTTATTTGTTTCCATTCTATAAATGGCAATTGAAAAAGATTATTACTCTTGTTTACCCACAAACAATTTGTTTTAATATTTGAAACAATTTGAAGATACTATGCTTAAACTATGGTTACATTGTGTTGGGATTTATTGGTCGAGGACAATTTGAAATTTTTTCATTCAGTTGTGATTAAAACTATGGTTTGCATAAATAGTTCGATTGCATAACCTTGGTTATACAAAACATTACATGGTTCATTTACTATGAATAGAGGTTTTATTGAAGGTTTGACTTCAACCATGACAGTTTGCTTGATAGTTGGAAAATGTCTCAGATAGTTGCATAATTACAGTTACTTGTTCAAATTGTACTGTGAAAGAAAGAAAGACTTTGTATTGTATAAAATGGCATATTGTAAACACCTGAGATGAGGTTGATGATATGTGTTTATTGCACCATCATTGAGGTTATGTTAGAGTGTTGTATTATTTCTTCAATCTCAAATAATGAAATATTCAAGACTTGGATTGTAGCGAAATAGAGCAACCCTTTGTATTGTTTCATATTATTCATTGTATTGATTGAAATAGCCAGTGAGGCACAAATAGTCAGTGAGGTAGTAAAATGTATATGCTAGTGGGGTAGAAAAAAATAATCCAGTGAGGCATTGATACAATTAAGTTAGACACTTTTCTGTAGCTAGTGAGGCAAAATTTTGGAATAAGCTAGTGAGGCATTTCGAGTGGTTTTTATTCCCCATGAGGGTTTTCCACTTAGGACAATATTTGTGTTATGGGTTGTTATTATCACTGATGTGTTTGATCCTCATGTTCATTTACTTATCATGTGTCATTAAGTTTTAAAGTAATCCTAAGTTAATTTGGTCTGCATGAACACATATATCATTGTCTGAAATGATGTTCTCTTCTCATCCTCATTATGGTCAATGAAACTTTACAAGTTAATCTCTATATGTTTGTGTGTCTAATATGTGAACACCCTTATTCTTAAGTCTAATGTTCATTAGTCAATGTGTATCATAGATTGTTTCATAATATTGTGCTGATGCATTCTTGACATTGATCTATCAGTTTTAGTCATCATGATACCTATCTTAACTTAACCAAAGCTGTCATGATATTCATAGTTAATATGATGTCTCATCTCCATTCAATAGAAGTTGCCTTTGTTTCAAAGTTCTGAAAGATTATTTCAAGGTCTCGAGGTCTTGTTAAAATTAGTATATCACTGATTCACCCCCCCTCTCAGTGGTATTGTACTCCAACAAGTGGTATCAGAGCATAGGTTCCCTATAGAAGTCTAACTGGCTTGGGTAGGTCCTGATAGTGGAGTACTATGGGAAAGCGTAGAAGAAATAAAGGAAGGAAAGTTGTTAAGAAAAATACTATACAAAAGGCTCTAGTCAAACCCAATGAGGAGTTGTTGCCTAAGTCATCCTTGATAATTGACACAAAATGTGACAAAGACAATGACTTTGTTGTTGAGATTGATGATGTAGAAGGAGATTTCTTTGTAGATGAAGATGGACAACAATTCGATGAAAATGACTGTGAAGTTGATATTGAAGGAGAATTTTTATGTGCTCTAGAAATAAACAAGTATCTTGAAAAAGAGAACTAGGAATTAAAGGTTCAACTTCAACAAGAGAAGGATTCCAAGACTAAGGTGCTCTCTAATCTTGCAAAATTTTCAGTTAAATTTGAAGAGGCAAGAAAGTTGATTGTAGATTTAAGAAGTCAAGTTGATGAATCTAACAAATAGATTATTAGTCTAAAAACTAAAGTTGTAGAAGCCAAAAGAGTAATAGATATGACTAAGTCTGATCTTGAATTAAAAAGAATAGAATGTCTGAAATTAGAGAAAGAAATAGTCTCTTTGAGAAAGAATTTGGAAGAAGCATATTCAAAATTGTATAAGAATATTCAATTTGAAAAGAGTACTGACTGCTTGAATGACATGTTGAGCAAGCAAAGGTATTACAAGGATACTACTGGCTTGGGCTATGAGAAAGGAGAATGTTCCAAGACAAGAGATGCTCCTAGGAAGAAGATAGACCTGACATTTCATTCTATTGCACGTGAGGTTGAATCCAAGAAGAAAGCTAAAGTTAATATTGATGATAACAAATTTTCAAGATTTCCACCCATCAAGTATAATTATTCACAATTCCATGGTTATTTCTATGCATGTCATGTTTATGGTCATAGGGCTAGATATTGTAAAAGAAATGTTTTTGGATGGAATAAGGATAAAAGTGCCTATAAGCGGTCAAATCAAAACAATGGTATTATATGTTATAACTATCACAAAGCTGGTCATGTAGCAAGTAATTGTTGGTTCTATGAAAGACATGATCATGTAAAGAATGTCAATAAAAGTTCTCATAGAATGTTTAGAAGAAACTATTCTTCTTTTGGTCTAGACTACAATATTTTATGTTATAGATGCAAATGTTTGGGCACAAAGCAGATTGGTGCAAAAGAAATTTGATGAAACCATCTAGAGAGTACATGTTAAAGAAAAAGCAAGAGAATATCTTAAGCACAGAAAATAAAAATCCTAAGTCAGTGTGGAGAAGAAAACAAAGTCAAGAAGAAGGAAAAACTAATCTTGTGCATACCACACAAGAGACTCCACAAAGTGCCTGAAAGATGAGCATAAGGTAAGGTAGAGCTATGCAGTGCTCTACGATTTGCCCCCTTAGAGAGGATAGTTGAATGTTTGATTATGACATTGTCAAACTATTGTTATGAAGCAGCATAGAATGTAGACAAGACAGTTTTTCCCATGCAAACCCTAAAAAGTTGTCTCGTAACAGTCAAGAATATGAAACCCATTTTTGTCATCAGCATTATGAAATTTTGTAAGGTTTATGAAGTCTACTGTGAAGTTTTGCAGTACTCTATGATGATGCAATGATATACTCTGACCTCTGACAGTTAGCATGATTGATGATTTGCATGTATTTGAGGATGGTTAGTATGATACAGTGTTTTGATGTCTTGAATGTATTTTAAGGTTGGGAAGTTAGTTTGAAGCAGTGGTATGGTCATGGTGAGTTGATTATGTTTGACATGTTACAAGAAAAAGTAGTATGTCAAGATGATATCTTTTCAGTAAGGGCAGTGTAGTGGAACAGTATGTTAGCATGTATACCAAAATGATGAAACAACACTTTATTTTAGTGTCTTTCATTTTTTGCAATATCTTCATGAATCAGTCTATTGATAATAAATGTTGTAGTGCTACATTCAAATTCAGTGTATTCAAGCTACTTACACAGAGGGAGCATTGTAGTGATATCAAGGATCTTTTGGTTGTGGTGATTTTTTTGTCATACATCAAGACTTCTTGGTTTGGCCTTGATATGCTAATGTATCAGTTAGGTATTGTTAGAAGATTAAATGTTGCAAGGTGATAACAAAGTAAGGTAGATTTATTTAGAGATAGTGTTATGACTTCCAGACAGTGTTTAGGTGATAGGAGTTCTTAAGATGACAGTCTATGTATAGTGACATCCCTGTGTGCCTATACTACTCTGATTTTGATAGTGGTTCAGTACTTTTGATCTTTCATATCTTTTACTCTCAGTCATGTTTATCAAACTGTTCCTTATCATTTCTGACTAATGGATGTGAAGGTGTAGGCTTGTGAAGTTGTATTGTGATCAAATGTTTGTGATGGTGGTTACAAGGTGATTGAGTAGGTTCCATCATGTTAAGGTTTATATCAGTATTGCTTGAAGAAGAGATGATATTCATGCCTATGATGCTCTGCTTTTTACTCTGGTCAACAATGATGTTTGAGGTTTATGGCAACATTACTGTTTTGTGGTTGGTTCTTTTGATGTTGGCATTGGTGTAAATGATAGGCTTGATGCTCTGATAGTGCTTTGAATAGTGGACTATCTGACTGAAAGGACAGTTGATCTTATTGTCTGATCTTTGGTGTGACAGTGATCTTGGGAATGTTGTACAATGATCTTGGTATGCCTTCAACTGTGGTGTGATAAGTGATCATCAGCATTCTTTTTCTCATGTTACTGTAGCATGGCTATATTTTGATGTTTGGCATTTGTTTGGTTAATACATTGATACTTTGGTAAAGCGGTATATTCAGTTGATATCCTGGTGCTTGATACTTGATTATTGATCTAGCATTTTGATGATGGTAACAACATTATTCTACTCAGAAGACTTGCTTGGCATATTTAGTTGTTGTCCTTGTTTTGATCCATGCTCCTTTATGTTGAAATTAAGGAACACTGAGAGGGGGGTGAATCAGTGTTCTACAAAACTTATTATTTTGTTCCTTTATTAATTTACCACATACATTCAAAAGAAAGAAACATGAACTCAAGAACAACAACAAAATCATCACACATAAACACCAAGATTTTTACGTGGAAACTTGATTAAGGGAAAAACCACGATGGGGGTTAACCCACAAGATTTTATACTCTGTTAAAAGTATTACAAATGGGAAGGAACATGCCTTCGGGCACACTACCCAGAGCTCACTACTCAAAGGAGGCTCACTGACTACAAGGTAATTACAAAGAGTTCACTGGAATACTTGAATTGAAGAATAACATCTAATAATGCAAGATTATAGTTCCGGTTAGGATCAATATACCGACTTCGCACACTTCATGTCTCACTACCCTGTTTTACTATTCTTCCATGCTCTGAGCCTCTGATCTTTGCTTCGCACTTGATACTGCCTTACTTCACACCTCTTATCTCATATTTGCACAACCATACCCCAAAATGCTCGCACCCATCAATCATATATATCTGCAACATGAAATCACATCAACTACAGTCAGCCTCAAGAAAACTTAGAAACTTTTTTAAGATCATTGTTCTGTCGGCTGAATCCATGCACAAACATCAATGCAGACCACAACTTATGAATTAAAGTTACCACACTTGTCGACCAATACCACTGGATCTCATAAATTACTCAACCAATCCCTTTTCTTAATCCACACAAGGATCAAACACCAAGTCGGCCTGTTCTTCACTAGACTAAATTGTCTAACAAAAACTTGATACTCAGAAGCTTGCAACTTTCAATCCCTTCATCACCAAAGGATAAAACTTTGTATTTAGGTAGCCCTACCATCCCTTAACATACCCTCAGATTTGTAGCACAATATGATTACCTATGGAGAAATGCGGACCAAAATACTGGACCCTGTCATGTGCTCTGTTCCTATCTATCCGAACTTAGAGAAATCTGCAATCTAACTTCTAGTATGATCAAATAATGCAATGCGGATGTGTAAGATAGATTCAGTTGCCATCAATGACAACACCTAACATGCCTAGCAGTGTCTCTTGCCAACAATCTCCCCCTTTGGCATTGATGGCAACACTTAGTAAAAAATGACTAAGTGTTAGAATAGCTCCCTATTACTATGTACACTTGTGATTTCCAATGCTCCCCCTTTAATGCATTCCTCATTTTCAGTACTTTCCTCTTCCCCTTTGACATCAATGGAAAAGGCTAAGATCCGCTTACCAAAATTCATGAAAAAATTCTATGTACATGAGCACATATATACAAACAATCCTTATGTCTTGTCTACATGAACTTAAATACATCACCAAAATTTTCTCAACAGTGCCAATTCATTGTCCCAACTTTTCTTCATGTTATCCAAAATTGAAATATGACCACTAAATAGAAATGCCTGTGACTTTGCCTTCTGTAGATTAGTGGGATCACTTGTTAGAGCGGCAACTTGAGCTTTTATCAATGCATTGAACATTGTTTCTAACTTAGGAGAAATCAGTCCCCAAAGTTCATCTTTATTACCCAAAACTTTAACTTTTTCCTTCTCCAAATTGCTCAATTCATCAAGCAAACTCACTACTTGACATTTTGTAGTTATTACAAACTTAGTTAAGGGACTATAGGATTGAGAGATGTTAGACAATTTAAGCTCTAGGTCCTTGATCTTCTTCTCAATATCTACAACAACTTTAGACCGAGATAAACAAAATTTGTACACATCCCCTCCTTCAGTGAGGGCATTTTGAATACTCTTTACACTAGTATCCAGCAAATTATGCCATTGTCAATTATTCTTTTTAGTTCACTAAATCTCTTATCATTAAATTCATTCCGGACTTTAACTTCTGCTGACTTCTCAAAACACTCAAAGTGAGTACTTATAGAATTTATCAGACTTTTCAATTGACCGGAGGGGGATGCTAATGAATCCTTCTAAAATGTAGGCATGATTTTCTCCAAAATGCCAGATGCAAGACCAAGCAACTCACTATCTTCTATATGGAAATTCAATATTTCCTCTCTAGCCTTAGCTTGTGCAAAAGAGGCCAACTTCATCTTCTGTACTGAAGAAAGAGTATCAAAATTGATTGGACCTTGTATTATATCCAAATCTTCTGCAACTTGTTTGTCTTTCTCCAAAATTTCTTTCACTGCTTCTATAGTGTCTCTTGCCCAATATGATGTTTCTGTTTTAGGGCATGTATTTCTTCCATTTTTAGAGTCAACTTTGTCTTGCTTATCATTTTCATTCTTTTTCTCTGCTTCTCTTCTCTCTGCATCATCAGCAATGTCTTTCGCATTCTTTTCCAGAGGATTTTGTGTATCCTCAGTAGCAATATTATCATCATTTTTACCAAATTCCTCAACATTTGGAATGGAGGAATCAACTCCATCATCAGTTCCTTTTTCTTGATCTTCCTTGTTCTTGACTCCTTCTGCTTTATGATCTTTATTCTTTTTAGAACCACCTTCAATAGGATCATTTATTTCCATATTCATTTCTACATTTGCCTCACCAGATTGGCCTAGAGAAATTTGAGCATCTTCTGCTTCATCAACATTATCTTCCTTTACCATCTCTTCATCTTCTTTAATTGATATTTCCTCTTCCGGAACAAAGAGGTCATCTACCTCAACTTGCTGCTCATTTTCCTTCAACTCTTCTTTATTTGCAAGGGATGTATCATCAGCATCAAGTTCCTCAGTGACCACATAAAACTTATTCTTGTCTAGAGCTTTTCTCAGATTTTTCTCTATTTCTTTGACCACTTCATCAATGTCTCCAATCATTAGCTTATTCATCCTTTTCTTGCTTTTGAATTGATCTTTAACTTCTTTGAAAATTTTATCTGCTTCCCTTTTAGAGATGACCGGACATAGAATAGACAACACATGTTCCCTTAACTCCAAATCCTTTACTTTAGCATCTTCTTTTCTCATCTCCAAGATGTCACTTAGACTTTTAGGGATTTCAGATAAAATTTCCACAAGTTCTCTGTTGAATGTATTCAAGTACTTAACAGTAGCATCCTCCAAAATTCTCTTGTTGGCTTTATCAAATCTGTCATAATATTTTGTTATGGGCTTCAAATTCCCACGAATAGTTATTGCATTCACTATGTCTTCGACTGATAGGGCTGATCTTTCAACATGGGTCTTAGTCTTTTGTCTTTTGCTTACCCTTATACTTTCGAAGGGCTTGTCTTTGGCAACCCTTGATGCTTCTGCTTTCTCTAACTTTAAGCTTCCAGAGGGCTTCTCCTTAGACACTTTAGCATCATTAGTGCCTAAGGCCTTCAACTCTTTAACCTCACCATCTGACTCAGTCTCTTCTTCATCTTCTTTCTCCACACTGACATATGACCTTTTGGCCATTACTTTTGTCCTTTTTCCTTCCTTACCAGTAGTTTTTTCTTTGGATTTATCTAAAATAGGATAAGGTGATGCACTGGAGGTTAAACCTATACTCCTAGTAGTCCTTGGCTTAGAAGAGGATTCTACCAAAACACTTCCCTGTTTCCTATCTTGCTTCTCCTTCTCAGCTTTCTCTATCCTTTCCCTATTTTGTCTCATAGCTTGTTTTGTTATGCCAATGCTTTTTACATACATTTCAACTTGCCTTTGGATCTTTATCTTAGATTTAGGTTTCCAGAGCTCAACATGCAGTTTCACATTGAGTTCACTATATGTATCGAATCTCTCAACTGAAGTATCTTTTAGTTTGCTTAGAAAGTGTTGAGGATACATTTCCAGTATTTGTTCATCAACTTCATACCCCATGGGCATGATCCATACAGTCCTTCGTTCAACTACTTCCATCAAGCATTGATCTGTTTCTACCATGAAGCAAATTGTATCCTTGTATTTTTCCACCACAGATGTAGGGATTCTTTCCCTTGATTGCATCATGTTCTAAAAATTCTTGAAATATCCCCAAAGAGCAATCCTTTGGGCATTGGAGTCACCAATATTGTTCAATTGCTCTCTTATTTGTATGGAAACCAACTTATCACTGGTCCAACACAGGCTTTTCTTTCTGGGTAACTCATTCATGAAATAGAAGAACAAACACAATACCAACATACCATACTTGAATGTATTCTTCTTATCCTTTTTGATCTATTTCAGATTCTCCATTAACTGGTTTTGCAGCAGTTCACACAGGTCATAGCTAGCATTCTCTCTTAACATCTGATAGGAAGCATAGATGGCTATACTAGATACAGAGTTTTCCTTGCTAGAGTGGTATATCTTATACCTAATCACCATAGACGCAAATTTGACATTCGGATCAGTTATATCATTTATTGTCATTGCCCTCTTATCAAATTTTGATCTGGTAGCTTCAATTATAGTCTGATTCTTCATTGATTTCAGCATTGGCAATCCACCAGATGAGTTCAATCCTGTTACAGCCTGGATGGAATCCTTGGTGATCTTAAAGGGTTTCATTAGCCACATGAATTCAACATGCATCTGACTTAGTACATACCAAACCCACTCATCCTCATCGAAGGATGGGAACCAAATAACCTGAATGAAATGTTTGGCTTGTAGCACCTTATACTCAGGTTTAAGACCATGAATCTCATCCCTTAGATGATTCTTGAACAAATATACTAACTTTGAATCCCCAAACTCATCTATGCTAGCATGAATATAAGCCCTAATATCTTCAATGTGCAACACACCATGAAAAACATTTGAAAAGGCACCTAACGAATTGACCTTTATTGATTTGTGTAAATGCTTTTTGAATTTAGGTCAGGGCCTTTCAGTGATGTCAGCAGCCAACAGAGTAGCCATATCCAGAGATCACAAATTCAGAGGGTTTCACAGAGAATACCTTGTTTCACCAGTTAGGGTTAGCTATTGAATTCACTTTTCGCCCTTCAAATCTTTGAAATCTCAGCTCAGGCGCTCTTCTCCTTATTCTCTTCAAAAGCAAAGTGATTCAAATGTTGATTAAATGACCTTTTATGCTCCGCAAAACCTAATTCGCCATTGTAATAAATGTTTTTCCCTAATACATCTGATTACCGTATTTCTACATACAGTCAATCTTCAATTGCTTCGCAATCAATCGAATTAGCTTCTCTTCTTCTAGAATTTACTTCAATAGATCTACAATAGGCTTCTTTATCTTCATTCATCATGCCAGATTCAGGCACCCACTTACTGGCTGGGGGAATTGGATTTTCAATGCAGCTCCCCTTGAGCCAGGGCTCCTATTTCAATTCCTAGAGGAATTATCAACACTGGATTTCGGTGTGGACCCATTGCCATCATTCATATCACCTTTCTTCACCCATGTTTTATTTATTTCATTCTAGATCTCATTCACATCAACTTTACCCTTGCCTTTATCTTGTCTGTACATGTTTTTGTTTCTATTTCCTAGACCTTTTCTATCATCATTCCTGCTTCTACAGAATCTTGCAATATGACCAGATCTATTGCAATTAAAGCACACAACATTTCTTTGCTCATTTACTTGATTTCCTCTTGATCTATACTGATTAGCCATGTGTCCAAATCTATTGCATACAAAACAGTTGCCATTGAAAGAATTGACATTTCTTCTGTTGTTACAGTAGTTCATCATCGTACTTCTACATTCATTGGATCTATGACCATACCTTTTACAATTGAAGCATTAACCATAGAAAGATGGACCACTTTGATTCACTCTACTTCTGCACTAAGTAGCTCTATGACCAAATTTATTGCAATTGAAATAATTTCCATTGAAAGATGGATACCTTTGAGCATTAGGTTGCTTTACCAAAGGCCTTCTTGGATTTCTTTGACCAGATCTAGAGCTTTCACCTTTCTCATATCCCAGACCATGCTTATCATCTACTTTCTTCTGACTATCAAGTAGTACCTCAAGTTTCGCTGAGCTTATCTTGAACTTTTCTTTGTATTCATTTGTAGCTTCTAGGTCATGCTTGAGAATGACAATTTGCTTTTCAAGTTGTTCCTCATTATACCCAGTTTCTTATAGATCAGACTCTCGATGGCCAATTATTCTGTCCATTCTGCAGTACTCTTCTATTCTTTCTTTCAGAGACTGATTTAAGTTTTCTTCAGTCTTCTTCCTTTCCTCTATTTCCTTGGTTAGCCTCATCACTCTGGATTCTATTTCATGTTTTAATACAACTTCTTTTGCTAGTTTCTCACATTCCTTTGATTTTTCCTTTAGAGCCTCATCCATGCCATTGTCTTCATTTTGATTTTCTAACCGTCAAAGTAGCTCCCTCCTCTTTTCCATGGATTTGCTCAGTTGCCCTTTTAAAGTTTGAATGAAATCCTCAGCATCTTTAAGATTCTCTTTCAGTTCTTTGACTTCTGCTCTAGATTGGTCAAGATCTTCTAAAGCAACTTGAAGTTATTCATTGATGCCATTAGAATACCTGGATGAACCCATTGAAATACCTTCCCAGATCTTCCTCAAGCTGTTAAACTTCTTCCAAGGAACCGGGCTCTTATACCAATTGTTGAAATTAAGGAACACTGAGAGGGGGGGTGAATCAGTGTTTTGCAAAACTTATTATTTTGTTCCTTTATTAATTTACCACATATATTCAAAACAAAGAAACATGAACTCAAGAACAGCAACAAAATCATCACACATGAACACTAAGATTTTTACGTGGAAACCTGGTTAAGGGAAAAACCACGGTGGGGTTTAACCCACAAGATTTTATACTCTGTTAAAAGTATTACAAATGGGAGGGCACATGCCTTTGGGCACACTGCCCAAAGCTCACTATCAAAGGAGGCTCACTACCTACAAGGTAATTACAAAGAGTTCATTGGAATACTTGAACTGAAGAATAGCATCTAATAATGTAATATTACAGTTTCGGTTAGGATCAATATACCGACTTCACACACTTCATCTCTCACTGCCCTGTTTTATTGTTCTTCCATGATCCAAGCCTTAGATCTTTGCTTCACACTTGATACTACCTTACTTCACACCTCTTATCTCATATTTGTACAACCATACCCCAAAATACTTGTACCCATCAATCAAACATATCCGCAACATGAAATCACATCAACTGCAGTCGGCCTCAAGAAAACTTAGAAACTTTTTCAAGATCACTGTTCTGTCAGCTGAATCCACGCACAAACATCAATACAGACCACAACTTATGAATTAAAGTTACCACACATGTCAGCCAATACCACTGGATCTCATAAATTACTCAACCAACCACTTTTCTTAATCCGCACAAGGATCAAACACCAAGTCGGCCTGTTCTTCACTAGACTAAACTGTCTAACCAAAACCTGATACTCAGAAGCTTGTAACTTTCAATCCCTTCATCACCGGAGGCTAAAACTTTGGATTTAGGTAGCCTTGACATCCCTTAACATACCCTCAGATCCACAGCACAATATGATTACCTGTGGAGAAATGTGGACCAAAATGTTGGACCCTGTCATGTGCTCTATTCCTGTCTATCTGGACTTAGACAAATCTGCAATCTGACTTCCGGTATGATCAAATAATGCAATGCAGATGTGTAAGATAGATTCACTTGCCATAAATGACAACACATGACATGCCTAGAAGTGTCTCTTTCCAACACTTTATATGTTGTTACTAGCAGTGCAGTTGCATTTTCAGGCCATTCTGGATGATTATAATGTTCTGGACAGTAATGGTATGATTTCCAGTTTCTATTTTTGCTTCTCATTTCCATAGCATAATGGTTTTTACATTTTGATCTCTATTTAAGGTATTGGCACACTTTCTTCCTCCCTTTGTCTTTGATGCCAAAAAGGGGGAGAGAGAGTTGTGTTTTTCCATCAAGGACAAAGCAGGAGTTTGTTACCCTCTCAGTTGTTGTCCTTGATGACAAATACACAAAATCTCAGGTTTGTGGCATAGTGACAATTATATCTATATCATGATAATTGGCATATGGCTGACTTGATATTCATGATGTCATGATCTCTTGATGGGGTTCTGTTCACTTGGTATTGACAGAGGTTATTGGTAATGGTATGGTACTATGATTTACTATGATGACAATCACATATTCTCATGGTTCTTGGTGTATGATAGTTGGTAGACTTTATTATCTCATGATGAAAATGATATGGTATCTTCATAGTTGGCTCATAACAGTTGGTATATGCTCTTGACAGTTATTTTGGTTCATATGATATCATGTTACATAGATGTGGTATCTTGATGACACAGTTGCATAGGTATCTTGACACAGTTGCACAATAGTTCTACTAATGACTCATATGGTATCATGTTACATTTTCATGATGACAGAACATTTTAATATGATTGATAGTGGTTTCATTTATCTAGGCAATCTTTGGTTTCCTTGGTATACAGGTTCAGTTTTATGGTTGGCATTATTGTGGACTTCTACATGTGAAAGTTTCTCCTTGTTGCTTGTTTCAATTTATAATGTGAGTAATGCAACCATAATCCAAGGTCTTAAAGTCTCTATCATTTCTTTAAGGGGATTTGAGTCACTTATGAGATATCCTATTGTTGATCAAAGGTTGTATTTTCTTGTGCCAATAAAAGACATGAGAATGTCTTAAGGTCTTCATTTGTCATTATACATGGAAATGTTTATATACTGAAAAATATTCATGTGACATTATTGAAAGGGTCTTCACCAATTATCATGCATTACTAAGATCATCTAATAAGCAAAAATAAACATTTGATTAAGATTAATGCATTAGGCTCCTATTGAGTTTTACCTCCCGGGCATGTCTTGGCATATGCAAGAGGTAAAAAGGTCTTTTTGTTTTAAGACTTTCACCAGGCCACTTAGGGCACACCGGGATCACAGGTTACATGTTTATCTTCGACCAAAAATATTTGATAGTGAATCATTTTGCAAAGTGCAAACTTTGGTTATGCACTTTCTTTGAGCTAGGGTTTGACTCTGTGATGTGAAATCATGAAAAAACAAGGTGAAAACCATGGATTATTTTGTGTGTTGACTGGTTCGTGAAGTGACAAAACTGAATGTGGACTGAGATAGTGAGGCTATTGCAGTTTGGTTCCTCAACATGATTTTTAGGTGTACATGTTCCCTTCTTTATTTGGTTTCTATTTTTGTAGAATGTGCTTAAGTTCTTCAGTTTCATTACTTTGAAAAACTTGTCAATAATGAAATGTTTTTCTATTCTTTGTTAATGAGAGTTAAGAAGGAACTATCTCTTGTTATATCTAGAGATCTTTAAGGTCTCTCTTTCTTTTAGAGAAGTTTTTGTTTACGACCATTATAATGATAACATTTTTTGTGTTAGGGTTCTTACCAAACACCTTGTGGAAATTTTTGAGATAAAGGTTTTTAATTCTTTGGTCACAACAGTCAATTTGTAGTTATACTCATGACAAAGTAGTTAGGGTTTCAAAACAAAACACATCTCAGTTCATTTCTAGTTAAGGGTTTCACAAGAAGTTTATGACAGTCTGTTATTTGTTTCCATTCTATAAATGGCAGTTGAAAATGATTATTACTCTTGTTTACCCACAAACAATTTTTTTAAGATTTGAAACAGTTTGAAGATCCTTTGCTTAAACTATTGTTACATTGTGTTGGGATTTATTGGTCGAGGACAGTTTGAAAGTTTTTCATTCAGTTGGGATTAAAACTATGGTTTGCATAAACAGTTTGATTGCATAACCTTGGTTATACAAACATTACATGGTTCATTTACTATGAATAGAGGTTTTATTGAAGGTTCAACTTCAACCATGACAGTTTGCTTGACAGTTGGAAACTATCTCAGACAATTGCATAATTACAGTTACTTGTTCAAATTGTACTGTGAAATAAAGAAAGACTTTGTATTGTATAAAATGGCATATTGCAAACACCTAAGATGAGGTTGATGATATGTGTTTTGTTGGTGCTCATTTTGACCTGGAGGCTGAGCTTGCTTGTTGGAGGGTTTCTTCTTTCAAACCCTAAGTGTTCTTGTCCATCGCCAAGACTATTGCCTATCGGCGAAGGATATTGTTGTTCTACCGATGGTGTTGGTCTTGCCGATAGGGGTAAGTCATGTATTCATCGGCAGGAGTGGGAGCTATCGGGTGAGCGGTCAGATGTTGGGCCGACAGTGTAGTGTCTGGCCGATAAGATTCATCGGTGTGTGTCTTACCGAGGAAAGTGGGGTTGACGTTTGGCATCGGTAAGACTACTGTGATCGGCCAATGTGTTTTGTGGTTCGCCGATAGAAGGAAGTCACCCCGATGGGGAATGCCATCGGGATGACTTTGTGTTCAGTTTGACCGACGGTGGAGTATGTAGGATTTGGCGATCGACGAGACTTTGGCTGTCGGGCTAGCCGTTGGAAGGTCCGCTGATGGAGTGTCTCTGGCCGACGAGGGTGTCATCGACGTAGGTCACACCGAGAAGGGAGCATGGAGTGGTCATCGGTGTGAATGGTATCATCGGCAGAGGATGTTTCTGCTTGGCCGATGGTTTTGGTCTCACCGACAGACAAGGAATGTGAAATAGGCATCGGCGAGACCGCTGTGGTCGGCAGGAGATTTGTGGAGCTGGCCGATGGTTCTCCTCTGGCCGATGGGGATGTTGGTGACTTGTGGAGATGTTGCGATTGGTGAGACCACTGTGGTCGGCAGGAGATTTTTGAGGAAGGCTGATAGTGTATGTCATGGCGATGGGCTGTGGGCGAGGGGTCGTGTGTCGAGCGCAGCAAAACGCTCGACACTTAGTATGCGTGTGAAGATGCTTTTAAAGCGTCGAAGTTGTCTCCACACCATGCATGTGGGATTTTTCCCCTTGCATTATTTTTGAACCTGCGAAGAACGTGTTTTGGTGGGAAGCTTCTTTTTTACTGCAGCGACAGTTTTCAAGCGACCGCGGGTGGTTGAGGCCCTTAATGGCGACTGTGCTGGGGCATGGGCGAGTTGTTGCAGAGTTAGGTACCGGATTTTTGACATGAAGACTTCCAGATAGTGGCGCGTGGCTCGAGGCCCCCCTTTGTCTGCTGCATTAACATTTTCTGAGCACCATTCCTTCTGAGGACTGTATCTGGCAGATTTTTTGTAATAGCCATGTAATTAATTGCTGTAGTACACTTTCTGGCTGTTATAAGCAGGAAGTGTTACTCATTTTAGAGGTTGTTGAAAGTTAAAGATTTTTGGCTCTGTAATTCAAAACAAGCTGATCTGGTTGCTCTGTACAACTAAACCTGTGAGTCTATGTATCTCTTGTTGTATGTTTTGGCATGAACCCACTGATTTCATGATTAATCTTATATGAGAAATGCTAGCTTAGCATGTGTTTTGTTAATTCTGTCTCCAGTATTGCATGTATTCTTCTTCTGAGTCTGGATATTTAAGCAATATTTGAGACTCTAGAACATAGAATTCCTGTGTTGAATGTATGATCTCTTAACTTCTGCTCAAGGCGTAGATTAAACTGTTTTCAAGTTGAACATTGGGAAGGGTATACTGCAGTAGGGATGCCATAAGTAGAGATAACTTAACACTCTGTATTGGGAGATATCTGTAGGGCAGGTATCATATATATCCCCCTGAAATCCAGTTTTAGCTGTTCATGCTGATCATTCACAGGTGTATGTCTACTGACTCCAGGCCCTGGATAGGCACCAATCTTGCTTTGTGTTTGTGTTACAACCATGTCCAGCTTTGCATCCAAACTTAAAATCATAATCAAACTCTAAAACAACCATTAGGACATTAGAATTAGTTTTAGGATCCTCAGTCCTCTGTCTACAACTACAAATAGGCCCAAAGCTAGCCCCTTTGCTCTTATCTTTCAGTTTTGGTCTACTTACAGGAGGACTTATCTGCTTTCTGACAGCATCCCAATCCTTGTATGCGTATCTCATGGATGTTGAGTAGGGAATACCCCCTAGGTCTTGCAGAGCCTGAAGAAGAAGAGGAGATAAAATATAGAGTCTATCTCCTACACTGTTGGCCCCTAGCCCAGAGATCTTGTTGATCACTGATGGCTACCTTGTAGGGAAATCTGGGAATAAGCATCCAGTCTGGGAAAAAACCAACAGAAATTGGCGACTCTACTGGGGATTGAGAAGTAAAAGTACTATCTAATCATCTCCAGTAATATATCTGTGACCCATCCGAGTCACCAACAGAAATTGGCGACTCCGCTGGGGAATTTGTGAAAGAACCCTGGTTTTCAAAAGAAAACAGTTCCTAGTAATAGGTGGCGACTCCGAAGTAATCTCCCAACCGGTCAAAGTAAAATTTATATGCAGGGGAGAAGATCCCAGTAAAATCCTTTATTTGAAGAGTTACCAGTAACAAGAAGAATGATGTACAGAAGAAAGGGAGCTGTCTCAGTTAGTCATGAGGGTTCCCCTAGAAAAAATGATGATATACAAGATAACCCTAGGTCTTCAGACAAGACAGTACCTTATTTTTCAAATGCAGAAGCTGATATTCAGGGTGCATATGAGAGGCAACAGGGTGGTAACATGAGAATGAGGTCAGAGGTGTTCCAAGAACGCCCATTTCTAGACCCTAGTGAAAGGTTTGAAGAGGCCGAGTCTTTGAGGGATGATGAAGACGAAGATCAGAATATGGTAAAACCATCCTCCTCTAGGCCCAGTGAGGAAGAACTAGCTGATGAAATTAGGAGCTTAAGGGCCGAGTTTGAATATCAGCAGGCAATATCAATCAGAGATGACTTGAGGAAGAAAGTGCAAGCTTCAAGGACTGCCCAGAATAATTCAATTCCTACCCTTGAGAATGCAAATGTGCAGAGACATCAACAGAGAAATGAAGTGCAACATCAGCATAATGATGAGAGACAAAATGTGAATGATGCTAGGATACCACTGAACAATGTAAGAAACCAGAATGCAAACAGAAATATTAATGTTAATCAGTTAAACAGACAGCCAATGCAGCTAGATAGATTCAGACAGCTGGTATTTGATGGTATTCCTGGGTATCCTAACCCCATTGATAAGCATCTAAGGCTGCAAGTGCCTAAATTTTTAGGAAACAACACAGTGTCAGGAGAAGATCATCTAAAATCCTTTCAAAATGTCATGGATAACTTTGAGGTTGAACATGAGGATGTTTTCATGAAGTCATTCATGCAATCCTTAATAGATGAGGCAAGAGAATGGTACAAGAATCTGCCTGACAGGAGTATTTCATCATGGGATGATTTTAAAAGGATGTTCAAGGAGCAATATGGTGACAAAACTGACCCTAGCTTTTTTGTAAATGAGTTCACCAGTATCACTAAAGGGTCAAATGAGCAGGTTGTAGATTTTAATGCAAGATTTACTAAAGTGTTAAACAAATTGCCACATCACATGAGGCCAAATGAACCAATGTGCATAATATTGTATATCAATGCCTTTGATGCAAAAACTGCATATGGATTAAGAGATAAAAGTCCTGCTACTCTCAGGGATGCTTTCAGAATTGCAGTGAATATTGAAAACAACAGGAAAGCATCGGGCAAGACAAATAGAAGGGATGATATAAAAATTCTGTAGAATCCAAACAAGCCTCAAAACACTCAAGGTAATACATCTGCCCCTGAAGATAAGATAGACAAATTGGCAAATGTTGTTAAGGACCTAAGCTATAGATTAGCTAGAAGTGAAAAAGGGATAGGTCCTGATAGGCAAGTCTATCAAAGGCAGGAAAAGAGGCCATCATTGCATGATATGCCTTATAATACCAATTGGCATGATGGTAAACCTATATTCCCACGTAACAACACAAATCAAAGAGCTCAACATGTCAAAGAAACTCCTGATCCTCTAAAGAAAGCTGTAAATATTGTTGATGATGCTCCATGGTGTATAATTTGTCAGATGCCACATTCACAGTTACAGTGTATGATTGCTCAGTCCTTGTGTGATAATACTACATCTTGTAATGAATGCAATGAGCCACATTATGTGCAAGATGATGATGTAAATATGATGTCCATAAGCAATGGATACACTCTTTATGATGCTGATGAGAGTACAAATGATGGAACTCAGGGCTGCCAATAGTTCCCATATGATGAAGATGATGAAGTTAACTATGCCTATGCTCAGAACTCACACAATTTTCTGAGTAACTTACAACGACCTTCTGATGAGGAAATTAGGGCCTTCACAGCTGCAGCAGTTGCTCAAGTCAAGAGCAACTACAATCTCAGAGGTAAAAATCAGGTAAGCAGCCCACATCAGCCAAAAGATGTTACTATAGGACAGCCAGTGCATGGTAATAAGGGGATGGAATTACAAAAAAGGTAGTGGGTTAATAATAAACAGAATTTCAGACATAGAACAGGTCATGAATCCCAAGGATCAGAAAATAGAATCCCTCAGGCTGAAGATCAAGGTAAAGGTTCCCAAGACAAGAATGATGATCAGGGAACTATGAAAGTAAAAGCTAAATCAGTGCAGGATAAGAGTAAGATTGTGGAGCAAGCTAGAACTGTTATACAAAATTATGCTCCATTTGATATAGCTCAAGTCCTCTCCCAAGTAAAAGTCTCTGTTCCACTTATGGAACTCATGAAAGTGGAAGAAATCAAGAATAGGACAATATCCCTAATTTCAGGGGTACCTTTTCAAGCTAAACAAAATGTTCAGATCCAGGGTGAGAAACATGTCATATGTAATGAAGAAGATGAGGCTCCTGAAGTCTATTTAGGAGTGACTATGACAAAGTGTCCTTCACAAGTGGAACCATTTTATGTATCCCTGGTTATAAATGGAAAAATAATCAGAAATTGTATGCTTGACTCTGGAGCATCTACAAATGTCATGCCTTTGGCCATCATGCAACAAGCTGGATTGAAAATTGACAAGGCATGTGGAAAATGTTATGCTATGGATGCCAGAGAGGTACCAGTTATTGGAATCATGAAGGATGTAGATTTCAAACTGGCAGCATTTCCTGAAAAGAGATATAAAATGAATATAACAGTGGTTGACATCAAGCCACAGTATGGTATGTTGTTGTCAAGAAGATGGGCAACACTAATTGGTGGAAGTATGCAGCTGGACCTGTCATATGCCATGATTCCAATGAATGGCAGGGATGTTAAGCTAATAAGAGAACAAAGATTATCAGAGACAGTGGAAGACCAAGAACCAGAGGAACAGATATGCTTTGTAAACACTAACTGTGATAACTTCAAGGTTGTCTCAGATGATAGAGAAGATAAAAAGAAAAATGTCTGCATTGAAGAATTGGATCAGCAAGGTTTGTGGACCATGTTTTTTGATGGAGCTTGTGCAAAAGAAGGCTCTGGAGCTAGAGTTGTTTTCCTGTTTCCAACTGGTAAGCTCCTCAAATTCTCTTTCTTGCTGAGGTTTGTTTGCACAAACAACATTGCAGAATATGAGGCTTTACTCTTAGGCCTAAATATTGCTCTCAAACATGGAATCAAAATGCTAAGAGTATTTGGGGATTCTGAACTGATTGTATCCCAAATTAGAGATAGGTATGCTTCAAAAAATAAAAGGTTGAAACAATACAAGCATGCTGTTTGGGATACCATTGAACTATTTGATGCATTTTCAATAGGCTGGGTAGAGAGGTCAAAGAATGTTATGGCTGATTTCTTAGCTAATGTTGCAATAAGGCCAGATGACATCACTCTGTCAGATGTTACAAATGTAGAAGTTAAAATTAGGCCTGCAGTACCAGAAAATATATGCAGTTGGCAAGTGTTTAATGATGATAGGGACTTGTTAAAATTTTTGCACTGCATAGATGAATATGAGAATCAAGAAATTGATTTCCAAGCTTTTGTAGAGACTATAGATGGAAAAGAAACTCTTGTGGGAAAAGAGATAATTCAATTGAAGACTAATAAAATCCCCAGAGGATTAGTAGCTTTGGAAAGAGCTTTTGACAGTAGAGATAAATTGGTCACAAGGACAGCTCCCACAAATAAGGAAGATTTAGAAGAGATAAATTTGGGGACATCTTAGGCCCCTCAGAAGGTATACATTGGTAAACAGCTCAAACCACACATTAGGAGTATGCTGATTGCATTACTGAAAAAGTATAAACATGTTTTTGCTTGGTCATATGAGGACCTAAAAGCCTATAGGGAAGATTTATTCCAGCATGAGATCCCATTGAAGCCAGGAGCTAAGCCATTCAGACAGAGGCAAAGACCTATTAATCCTACCTTGGCTCCAAAGATGCAGGAAGAACTCAAAAGGCTCAGGGAGGCTGGAATAATTGTGCCAATCAGGCATTCAACTTGGGTGTCTAACCTTGTCCCAGTCAGAAAAAAGAATGGTGATATTAGGCTTTGTGTTGATTTCAGGAACTTGAATGTATCCTCTTTAAAGGATAACTATCCACTGCCTAATATGGAAGCTATGTTGCAGAGAGTGACTGGTTGTGAACTCTTATCCATGATGGATGGATTTTCAGGTTATAATCAGGTGAAGGTAAAGGAATCAGAACAATATAAGACTGCCTTCACCACCCCATGGGGAACTTATGTGTATGTTAGAATGCCCTTCGGACTAACCAATGCAGGTGCTACATTTCAAAGAGCAATGGATGTTGCTTTTGCAGGGTTGATTGATTCAATTCTGGCTGTGTATCAAGATGATCTGATTGCTTACTCAAAGAAAGAAGAGCAGCATTGTTTGCATCTAGAGCATATTTTCATAAGAGCACTGGAGTATGGCATTTCTTTAAATCCAAAGAAGTGTGCTTTTGGGGTAGTTGAAGGAAAGCTCCTGGGACATATTGTTTCCAAGGATGGAGTCAGGATAGATCTAGAGAGAGTGGCTGCTATTGACAAAATTCAAATGCCAAAAATTGTAAAAGGAGTTCAGTCCTTCTTTGGATAGATAAATTTTGTTAGGAGATTTGTTCCCAACTTTGCAGAAACCACAAGGAACATTTCCAAGATGATGAAGAAGGATGCAACTGTCCACTGGGAAAGTGAAGCAATAGAATCATTTCAGAGTATCAAAGAGGCAATCAAGATGGCCCCTGTTCTTAAATCTCCTGATTTTTCTAGGCCATTCCAATTGTTTTCATTTGCTTCCTTTCACACTGTTGCTGCATGTTTGCTACAGAAAAATGAAGATGGTTTTGAATAGCCCATAGCTTTCTTCAGTATGTCCTTGCAGGCTTCTGAGTTGAAATATGATATTATGGAAAAACAGGCATATGCACTAGTCCGAGCCATCAAAAGTTTCAGACCATACCTGGTAGGATCACATATAATTGCATATGTACCCCATGCAGCAGTCAAAGACATTTTCACTCAATAGGAAGTGACTGGAAGAAGGTGTAGATGGATAAACAAACTGCAGGAGTTCAACATAGAAATACAAATTACCAAGTTGGTAAGAGGACAAGGATTAGCCAAGATGATGGCACAGTCAAACTTGGAAGCATGCCAAGTTAATGCAGTCCAAAATGAGAGTGTAAATGTATCAGGATCTGAATGGTACAAGGATATTATCTACTACTTGCAAAATCTGAATTGTCCTTCCCATTTCAGTGACAGTCAAAAGAGGACTTTAAAGTTACATGCAATCAGGTATGTTATTGTTCAAGGTGAGCTATACTGGAAAAACCCTGATGGTGTGCTGCTGAGATGTGTGGATGAGGATATGGCTAACAATGTTTTGATTGATATGCATAAAGGATTGTGTGGTGGACATTATACTGCCCAAACAACAGCTCATAAAATTCTCAGAGTAGGATATTGGTGGCCCACTCTCTTTTTAGATGCACAAAGGTTAGTGAGGAAGTGTGACCCTTGCCAAAGATTATCAGGAAAGTTGAAATATGATGGTGCTTTACCCCTCAGGACTGTAACTGTGGATGCTCCATTTCAGCAATGGGGAATTGACTTCATAGGGGAAATTGCAGACAAATCAAGTGGGGGACACAGTTGGATTTTGGTGGCAACAGATTACCTTACCAAATGGATTGAGGCCATTCCAACTAAGAGAGCTACAAGTAAGGTGGTGACAGATTTCATGCTAGAAAATATTATCATCAGGTTTGGAGTACCATTCAAGATAGTCACTGATAATGCTATGTGCTTTAGATCAGGTGAATTTGTTGATTTTTGCAACAGGTATGGGATAAATCTATCATATGCATCACCATACCACCCACAAGGGAATGGTCAAGCAGAATCAAGCAATAAGAGCATCATGAAAATTATCAAGAGGATACTAGACAAGAACAAGAGAGCTTGGGACTCAAAATTGAACTTAGCAATATGGGCTGACAGAGTGACAGTAAAAAAGGCTATTGGGATGTCACCCTTTGAGCTAGTATATGGTGCATCAGCCAAATTGCCCATGAACAATCTCCTACCAGTTTACAAATTCATCCAAGAAAATGATGAGGAGATTGAAGACTCCATGACAGAAAGAGTGAACCAGCTGGTTGCACTGGATGAAAACAGAAGGAAAGCCCACCAGATCAATCTCAAGAGACAACAAGAGGTGAAATATCAGTTTGACAGGAGAGCTACTAAAAGGAAATTTCAGGTCAATGATCTGGTGCTCATATGGAATGCAAAAGATCAGGACAAGGGTAAACATGGTAAATTCAAACCCTTATGGATGGGCCCATATCAGATTTGCAGTGCTCATGGGGAGGATTCTTATTTCCTCCAGGCCCTAGATGGTGAAGTTCTGGAATTGCCTGTGCATGGCCAATTCCTTAAGTTCTATTTTGCATAGATGACTTGTCGCTGTGCACATTTGTAAAAACATGTATATAGTGTAAATGTCTTGTGCAGTTCGTGCTTTTTGGTTTTTTGCTTGGTCTGCCTGGAGATCTGGTTCTCGCTGCAGGTTTTCACCTGCACGTCCCCATTCGGAGCCAGTGTTGGTGCTCATTTTGACCTGGAGGCTGAGCTTGCTTGTTGGAGGGTTTCTTCTTTCAAACCCTAAGTGTTCTTGTCCATCGCCAAGACTATTGCCTATCAGCGAAGGATATTGTTGTTCTACTGATGGTGTTGGTCTTGCCGACAGGGGTAAGTCATGTATTCATCGGCAGGAGTGGGAGCTATCAGGTGAGCGGTCAGATGTTGGGCCGACAGTGTAGTGTCTGGCCGATAAGATTCATCGGCGTGTGTCTTACCGAGGAAAGTGGGGTTGACATTTGGCATCGGTAAGACTACTGTGATCGGCCAATGTGTTTTGTGGTTCACCGATAGAAGGAAGTCACCCCGATGGGGAATGCCATCGGGATGACTTTGTGTTCGGTTTGACCGACGGTGGAGTATGTAGGATTTGGCGATCGGTGAGACTTTGGCTGTCGGGCTAGCCGTTGGAAGGTCCGCCGATGGAGTGTCTCTGGCCGACGAGGGTGTCATCGGCGTAGGTCACACCGAGAGGAGAGCATGGAGTGGTCATCGATGTGAATGGTATCATCGGCAGAGGATGTTTCTGCTTGGCCGATGGTTTTGGTCTCACCGACAGACAAGGAATGTGAAATAGGCATCAGCGAGACCGCTGTGGTCGGCAGGATATTTGTGGACTGGTCGATGGTTCTCCTCTGGCCGATGGGGATGTTGGTGACTTGTGGAGATGTTGCGATCGGCGAGACCACTGTGGTCGGCAGGAGATTTTTGAGGAAGGCCGATAGTGTATGTCATGGCGATGGGCTGTGGGCGAGGGGTCGTGTGTCGAGCGCGGCAAAACGCTCGACACTTAGTATGCGTGTGACGATGCTTTTAAAGCGTCGAAGTTGTCTCCACACCATGCATGTGGGATTTTTCCCCTTGCATTATTTTTGAACCTGCGAAGAACGTGTTTTGGCGGGAAGCTTCTTTTTGACTGCAGCGACGGTTTTCAAGCGACCGTGGGTGGTTGAGGCCCTTAATGGCGACTGTGCTGGGGCATGGGCGAGTTGTTGCACAGTCAGGTACCAGATTTTTGACATGAAGACTTCCAGATAGTGGCGCGTGGCTCGAGGCCCCCCTTTGTCTGCTGCATTAACATTTTTTGAGCGCCATTCCTTCTGAGGACTGTATCTGGCAGATTTTTTGTAATAGCCATGTAATTAATTGCTGTAGTACACTTTCTGGCTGTTATAAGCAGGAAGTGTTACTCATTTTAGAGGTTGTTGAAAGTTGAAGATTTTTGGCTCTGTAATTCAAAACAAGCTGATCTGGTTGCTCTGTACAGCTAAACCTGTGAGTCTATGTATCTCTTGTTGTATGTTTTGGCATGAACCCACTAATTTCATGATTAATCTTATATGAGAAATGCTAGCTTAGCATGTGTTTTGTTAATTCTGTCTCCAGTATTGCATGTATTCTTCTTCTGAGTCTGGATATTTAAGCAATATTTGAGACTCTAGAACATAGAATTCCTGTGTTGAATGTATGATCTCTTAACTTCTGCTCAAGGGGTAGATTAAACTGTTTTTAGGTTGAACATTGGGAAGGGTATACTGCAGTAGGGATGCCATAAGTAGAGATAACTTAACACTCTGTATTGGGAGATATCTGTAGGGCAGGTATCATATATATCCCCCTGAAATCTAGTTTTAGCTGTTCATGCTGATCATTCACAGGTGTATGTCTACTGACTCCAGGCCCTGGATAGGCACCAATCTTGCTTTGTGTTTGTGTTACAACCATGTCCAACTTTGCTTCCAAACTTAAAATCATAATCAAACTCTAAAACAACCATTAGGACATTAGAATTAGTTTTAGGATCCTCAGTCCTCTGTCTACAACTGCAAATAGGCCCAAAGCTAGCCCCTTTGCTCTTATCTTTCAGTTTTGGTCTACTTACAAGAGGACTTATCTGCTTTCTGACAGCATCCCAATCCTTGTATGCGTATCTCATGGATGTTGAGTAGGGAATACCCCCCTAGGTCTTGCAGAGCCTGAAGAAGAAGAGGAGATAAAATATAGAGTCTATCTCCTACACTGTTGGCCCCTGGCCCAGAGATCTTGTTGATCACTGATGGCTACCTTGTAGGGAAATCTGGGAATAAGCATCCAGTCTGGGAAAAAACCAACATGTTTATTGCACCATCATTGAGGTTATGTCAGAGTGTTGCATTGTTTCTTGAATCTCAAATAATGAGATATTCAAGACTTGGATTGTAACAAAATAGAGTAACCCTTTGTATTGTTTCATATTATTCATTGTATTGATTGAAATAGGCAGTGAGGCACAAACAGCCAGTGAGGCAGTAAAATGTATATGCCAGTGAGGCAGAAAAAGATAAGCCAGTGAGGCATTGATGCAAGTCAGTCAGACACTTTTCTGTAGCTAGTGAGGCAAAATTTTGGAATAAGCCAGTGAGGCATTTCGAGTGGTTTTTATTCCCCATGAGGGTTTTCCCCTCAGGACAATATTTGTGTTATGGGTTGTTATTATCACTGATGTGTTTGATCTTCATCTTCATTTACTTATTATGTGACATTTAGTTTTAAAGTTATCCTAAGTTAATTTGGTCTGCATGAACACATATATCATTATCTGAAATGATGTTCTCTACTCATCCTCATTATGGTCTATCAAACTTTACAAGTTAATCTCTATATGTTTGTGTGTCTACTATGTGAACACCCTTACTCTTAAGTCTGATGTCCATGAGTCAATGTGTATCATAGATTGTTTTAGAATATTGTGTTGATGCATTCTTGACATTGATTTGTTAGTTTTAGTCATCATGATACCTATCTTAGCTTAACCAAAGTTGTCATGATGTTCATAGTTAATATGATGTCTCATCTCCATTCAATAGAAGTTGCCTTTGTTTCAAAGTTTTGAAAGATTATTTCAAGGTCTCAAGGTCTTGTTAAAATCAGTATACCACTGATTCACCCCCCCTCTCAGTGGTATTGTGCTCCAACACAATCAATGACATAGCAATACCCAAGCACTCATGGACTTAGGGGTAGCGATTAATGTCATGACTGTGGATGTTATGAAAAAATTGGGGTTCACAGACTTAGGCCCCACAACCACCAGATTGCAAATGACAACCCAGTCTATAGTTGTTCCCAAAGGTGTCCTAGAAAATGTCCCTATCAAAGTTGAGAATTGGGAGTATCCAGTGGACTTCCAAGTTATCTATTCCCACACTCCTAAGGACAGTTATCTCTTGAGTGTACAGCAGGAGGAATGACCATTTCAAATGGCCTTAATAGTAAACACTTGTCCTTGTATCCTCATGCTCAACCTACTGTAAGCAAGCAAGTTTGGGATGATGAATCAAAGTGCTTTGACAAATAGGAAAATCTGGCCTCACTTGTAATGGTAATTATTAAAAAACACAGTGAAGAACTAGAAGATGAGTTGGAAAATGATATGCAAGGTATCACCATAGATCCCAATGATGAAGAAATCTTGGAAGTTGAGGAAATCTTAGGACACATGATCCAAACTGATGTTATCAAGCACGCCCATAGTTATAGTCAGACATTCTTCATAGTGCTCCCTTGCCCTCTGGCTAATATCATTCCAAAGACTGATCACTTCTTTGAGGATATTACCAGATTCCATAAAATCATACCGCATAGTTGTCCTCTCAACACTTTAATAAGAGAAGTTCACACTGTCACCTCCACCTACCTAGGAACCAAAACTATTATGTTATTACCAGAAAAATCCTTAAATATCAATAGCTGGTTAATAGCAGAAAATGAGCTCAAGCTATTTGATGTATTGGTGAATAGATCCAAAGATTTTGCTTGGGACTACATAGATATGAGAGGAATACATCCTAGTGTTTGTACCCACCACATCTATACTGAAGATGTTAGACCAATTCATCAGCCACAATGAAGACTTAACCTTGCTCTCAAAGATATTGTCAAAACAAAAATTGAAAAACTCCTACAAGTGAGATTCATATATCCTATTTCTGACAGCAAGTGGGTCTCGCCTTTGGTAGTTGTTCCAAAGAAAAATGGGAAATGGAGAGTGTGTGTAGATTATAGAGAACTCAATAAAGAAACCTTTAGAGACTACTTTCCACTACCCTTCATAGACCAAGTCTTGGATAACTTAGTAGGGGTAAAGTATTTCTCATTCCTAGATGGATTCAACAGATATAATCAGATACAAGTGGTAGTAGAGGACCAGGATAAAAAAAATTTTACCTGTCCTTGGGGAACATTCGCATATCGAGTCCTTCCCTTCAGATTATGTAATGCACCTGCAACATTTTAGAGGGTTGTTCTGGCAATCTTTGCTGAACTTGTAAATGATTGTGTGGAAGTCTATATGGATGATTTCATTGTATATGGATTCACTTTTGACGAAGCACTTCAAGACCTAGATAGAGTATTACAATGATGTGAACACCATTAGTTATCCCTTAGTCATGAAAAATGTCTAATAATGGTAGAACAAGGGATAGTGTTGGGACGCCACATTTCAGCTAAGGGGATAAAGGTAGATCCTAAAAAAACTGAAGTGATACAACAACTTGAGATTTGTTGTGATGCTCACAACACGCCCCATTTTGCCTTAGCAAAATAGGGACCCATCTTTGCTGGCTTGTTCCCTTGCTTTTGTGCTTTGGGCGGTCATGGTAAAAGTAGCATCAGTCAGTATGCATATGCCCAATGTCAAGTGTATTTATGATCTTGAAGTCTGAACCTAAATCTCAAAGTCTGAATCTTTCCTCAGGAGGCTTGCCATGTGAAAGAGTGTAAAATTCTAGGAAAGTTTGCCTTTTGCATCACCCTAAAATTTGGCCAAATAAGGAAGTTATGATAGGTCAAAGTTTCAGTCAAACCTGATATTTCGAGGGGGGGTCATATTTTAAACATCAGTCACATTATGTAAGATCACCCCAATATAGGTTTATCACCTGATAATCATTTGGTTTACAAAATCTGGATGTCAATTTTATGTGATAACTATATCTGCCAGTCAAGTAGCTTCATATATTTTGCAGGGGTCATATTTTCAATATCCCCTGATCTTACAAATATCACCCTATCGCAAAATATCACCCCAATGCGAATATGATGATGACGTCATCTAAACTTGATGAACAAA
This sequence comes from Cunninghamia lanceolata, assembly GCA_027924645.1. Taxonomy (NCBI): domain Eukaryota; kingdom Viridiplantae; phylum Streptophyta; class Pinopsida; order Cupressales; family Cupressaceae; genus Cunninghamia; species Cunninghamia lanceolata. The sequence continues at coordinate 210,127 of BSBN01000435.1, read as the reverse complement.
GGAAATCACACTGATGGTGACGTCATCATTCTTTTTACCTCGAGGAGGTATATATCCGACAATCACCCAATTCAATAATATGACGGTGACGTCATTACAACACAACTCTTAAACAAAGGACCCAACATGAACATGACGTCATCTTATTCAGGGTGTGATATTTCTTAAATATCAGGGTCATATTTCTTAAACTCCCGATTTTCCTTTGGGGTGACCATGGCGTCATCCTTTCGTATTTCAACGAGGCTTGTCCATAATGATGACATCATCATCATATCCCGATCTATGAAGAGAGTCATATTAGTTAAACTAATGTGCATAGGTGGACCCGACGCAGGTTCAGAGTTATAATGAGGGTTCAGTTAAGTCCGTCGGGTACATTTTTAGGTTTGTACGTTTCGGTACATACATTGCAATACATACATTCAAAAACATACAAGGTAGATCTCAGAGAGTTTAAAATCTGATATAATGATTGCATCAGAACTGAATGTATATTAGAAGATACAATGCCTTATGCATACTGCGGAATCAGAGGGTTATTAAATGAGGTTAAATGGATGTATATTCGGTGCCATGTATGTATGCTTCAGAAACATACATTTTGAAATACATATAAGCTGGAATTCAAGGGAGATTAAAATACAGTATAAAGCATGCATCACGTCCGATTGTATATCAAAAGATGCATTACGTTTTTATACATTGCGGAGTCGAAGGGGTTATAGACTGCGGTCTATAAAGGGTGATAAGTCCAAAAGGGATATACAAAGGCGTTTGTATGTCTGGGGCCTTGTATCTAAAGAGAGATACAACCTAATATGCAAAGAGAAATATACAAGGGTCGGGTGCGAATGGAGAATTAAACATTGAAAATGCTTTGTATATTCGTTGCGATTATATATTTAAAACATACATTCGCGATATATAAGTATTTAAGCATGGGAAACAGCAGGAAAGCAAAGTGAAGGGATTTTAAAGCTATTTTAGTGCCTGATGCATGTTTTTGGTCAACGATGGTGTTAGTGCCTGAATTGACTGGTAGTTTTCTGAGCATTTTTCATTCAGGCACTCTCCCTAAGTATCCAAAAAAATGTTCTAAGTGATGGACCTCCTCAGCATTTTTTAGCTGCATCATCATGTTTTCCGGAGGAGGAGGTCATCATCATCATGTTTGTTTCGATGATGGTCAGCGTCATCATGTTCTCCCTCGATCGGTTTCTCATCGTCATCATCATATTGAAGCATCGGGTGATGTTTGGTTTTTATCCTGATGATGCTGATGTGCTGCGGTGCGCCCTGATCTGCTTGCGAGGGTGATTTTTCAAAGTCTCCGGTGACCTTCCATTTATCACCTTGCCCAAGCATGATGATGATGTTGCTTATTCTTTGAGTTGCTCGACCTAACTTGTTTTATCCTAGGGGTCGTCGTCATCATCATCATATTTCCAGTTATCATCCTGCTGCTTGTGGAGGTCATCATATTTTCTGCCTTATGATATTTCGCCGGGGTGATATTTCTATCATCGGGTGATCTTGGTTTATATCATCCTGATGATGTTGTCGAAGAGTTCTAAGTGCGACCCGATATTCACTAGGGTCATCATATTTTGAACGTCAGGATGATCTTAGTCAATATCATCCTGATGATGTTGCATCACCTCTTGTTCGTTGTTTTGACATCCTGATGATGCTGACGTCATCCTTATATCAGGGTGATATCTTTTTATCTGCCTATCTGCATCATGATATTCCGAAGGAAGGGGTGATATTTTCATATCACCCGGATATATGTTTGCTCGAGCATCATGATGATGCTGATATCAGGGAGATATCCGCTGGCTGGCTTCGCGCATTATCTACTAGGGGTGATCTTTTCAAGCAGCATCATCATATTCAGTTTTCGCCCCGATCTTATGGAGGAGCTACAATGCAACCTGATGTTTGAACATCAGGAGGATATTTCCAAATATCCGGTTGTCTTCCAAATATCATGATGATGTTAATATGATGATGACGTCATCAAGGTCCGGGGGGGGGTCATATTTCTAACACTGATCATCTTGAAGAGACCTCCTGATATTTGCAAACATGATGATGACGTCATCCGGATATGAGGAGGTGCGCAGTAGGCAGATATGATGATGACGTCAGCATGATATGATGATGACGTCATCAGGATGTTCATCGGCCAGACTTTTGTTATAAGCTCAGCAGGAGGATGTTCCTCCGATGGATCAGGTTGTGCCGAATATCATGAAGGTTATATTGCGAATATCATGATGACGTCAGGGTGATATTTTCGGACAACAGGATGTCATGCTGCTGGAGGATGATGATGATGAGGTCTATACTAGTGTCGTCAGGAGCAAAAGCACCGACATGATATATGCTCATGACCTAGTATATAAAGTGTTATTGAGGTCATCGCGGGGTGCATGTGGGATAATGTTATCCTGCATATTCAAAATATCATGATGATGAGTCTCGGCGGGAAGTGTTTGCGACTAACTGTCTGATGTTCTTCCCGAGGCCGCGGGTTGGTGCGCCATCAATAGCGATTGTTGCAGAGGTATGGGCGATGGCGTGGACGGATGTAGTACCTGATTGAAGATCTGGATCCTGAGGCGGCGGCGCAAGGCTCGAGAAATCTTCCTGTCTCCTCCCCTACCTGCTGCATTCAAGTTTGAGCGCCATTTTTATGATGCTGTATATCTGGCGGGAGTTTTGGTCAACCTGGTAGTTAATGCTGAAAGCACCTTCCTGCTATATAATGCAGATGGTGTCATTCATTCAAGGTTGTTGAAAGTTGATGATTTTTGGCTCTGTAATCCAAAACCAGCTGATCTGGTTGCTCTGTACAGCTTGGTCTTGTGAGTTTATGTATCTCCTGTTGTAGGACTTGGCATGAATCCACTGGTTTCATGGTTGATCTTATATGAGTAATGCTATCTTAGCATGTGTTGTGTTAATTCTGTCTCCAGTATTGCATGTATTCTTCTTCTGGATCTGGATGTTTGCTTATGTTTAGATTCTAGAGCATAGAATTCCTATGTTGAATGTCTGATCTTTTAACCTCTGCTCAAGGGGCAGATTAAACTGTTTTCAGGTTGAACATTGGGAAGGGTATACTGCAGTAGGGATGCCATAAGTAGAGATAGCTCAACACTCTATATTGGGAGATATCTGTAAGGCAGATATCATGTGTATCCCCCTGAAATCCAGTTTTAGCTATTTATGCTGATCATTCACAGGTGTATGTCTACCGACTCCAAGCCCTGGATAGGCACCAATCATGCTGTGTTCTTGTGTTATACACCATGTCCAGCTTTGCATCCAAATTCATATCAAAACACTTCATACTTCCACCTGTTAGTTGTAGGAGTAGGATTAGGAACCCCCTGCATACTCTCATACTCAACCAGACATCATGTCCAAGAATGTTGCCAGCCTTGTGATCTATCATGCAGATCTTGGTCCATACATGAGAGTATTCTGCCTGTTGTTGTCAAGTTAGATCTTCCTATCTTTAAGCTAGTCAAGGTTATATCTTAAGTTATAGGGATACCCCCCTTGGTGCGGCAGAACCAGAAGTGAAGGGGAGGAGCTCACGCAACCTCCTGTATTCAGTTGGCCTGAATCTGCCTGTGCATTAGAAGTGGCAAACCCTAATGCTGATTCAGAAGAAATGCCAACAGATGGTTGACCCGGCCATTGTTGACGTTGTATATGCATTCAGACATGCTTTTGCTCACATATGCTAAATATTCATAGCCCGATATCTGTGTTTGCACATTCTGGGCTTGATTTAATATAAATGTTTATTTTCCTGCTATGTTTTAAATATGATGATGCTTAATTTTTGTCTATTTGCAAATTGTAGGGAGTGAAACTTAAAGGCAGATCAAATCACCAAGCAAGTGAAAAGAGATAAGGATGGTGATGAGAAGTGATATGTAGGTGAAACTTAATGGCGATGACATCATAAAAGGCAAATCAGATCACCAAAGAAGCAACAGAAGATATTTCGGTGGTTATTAGGGTTTCCAAAGTAGGATCTTTACGCTCAATAAAGATATGCTACTTAGAGTTTTTTGGGCGGGATTTATTTTCCACCGCCAATTGACTAGGGTTTTGTGACCTTTGTAGGGGATAAATCAAAGCTATATATTGAGCCCCTTTATTGTACAGAGAGGAGGTCAATCATTCTAAATCTGACTGAGACAATTTCATGTAGGAGATCAGATTACTGAGACTGGTGAGGACTGAACTATCGAAAAATCAAGGTTCCTTCCTCAGATCATTGTAAATATACTTGTTCTAAAGCATACTAAATGGAGATGAAGCTTCAGATATATCCTGATTGTAAACTTTATGTAATCTTCAAGTTGATTTCTGGATATGTAATGGTGAATGTTGTGTTCAACTAGAAGCGCTTTCATTTTATTGCATGTTGTTGTCAACTTTTCCTTTGAAGATTTGTACTAGATCATGCAAATTTGTGGAATGTCCTGGTGAAGTATGATTCTAGTTTTCTTCTCTTTATTGCTATATGGGAACATGTATGTGGATCAGTGATCTCAGTCAAGTAATTTTTGGAATCTCATCCTCTAACCCTTTTTTCTCATTTTAATTTCAGTGAATCACTTCCATAACTGCAAATCATGATAAATAACAAGTAGAATAGAGAAATATGCTGACATCTCATAGATAACTGAATATCATTAGCATATTTGAACTAAATTCATGTAGTGTTGAAAATAACATGCAAAGATTTACAAATAATGGTAGAAATGATCCAAACATCAACCCGTAGGCACATTATTTGAGCGGATTCATAGTGCAGAGGTAGAATTGTTGGAGATTTATGCAGAACAGATATAAAGGACAGCATATTTGGAAGAATACTGATGAACTTTATAGAATCTACTGATCAACGTAAGTCCCCTAAATGGAAAACAGCAACACACATCAACCACTGAGTAACGTCAGTAGATTATGAACTAATCAACAGAGACTTGGGATCATGAATTCTTTGAATTCATCGTATCTTTCAAGATAAATAAAGGTTGTTGTGTAACTTTTATTGTGTGTTTGTGTGTGACTAACATCACCAGCAACATAGAAATTGGTGCTAGAAGGAGGGCCTATTCAATTCATTAGTAGGTTTTGTCTAATTTGATGATAAAGACAGAAAGGTAATACTCGTGCCGCTCTATATTTCAAGTCATATATGCAAAGTTTTGCTGTTTTCAGTTTGTCCACGCTAATCCTTTCCAAGTTCTGACCATAAATATAGCCTTTACAGGAGTATTTCAATTGGTCTTTACAGTAAACCTACCAATTTTCCTTAAAATTAAGAAATCTTGGCTCTCAGGCCAAATACCAGGTCCAGATCCAGTGGATTGCTTGAAGAATCACCTGTCAAGGGATTTAGACCTAGAACTGTAGACATTTATCACTCTCCTAGTTCTAGTGTGTCAGGAGCTTTGCCAGAACGTCCTCCTGTAACTCCTCTCAGGTTACAAACAACTACAGGACCACCTGTTACAACTCAGGTCCAACCTCAACCAGTCATACCTCAGGCCCAACCTCCACCGGTCACAATGTCGTTCTTCACAATAGAGTCACCTCTAACCTTTAATGCATATCATACTTTGCCTAAGAATCCTAATAAAATCTATCCAAAATATCATCCATATCAGGATGTTGATGATCATATCAAAACTTTCAAGGAAGCTTGTTGTAGGGGTAGAATTGAGCATCAAGATGTAGTATGTAGGTTATTTCCATTTTCCTTAAGGGAAGAGGCTTATAACTGGTATATCAGTCTTGGTCAAGGTTCAGTCAGTTCATGGGCTGCCTTGGAAAAAGCTTTTAAGGATAGGTTCGAAGTACTTATAGACCCTTCAATGAAGTATCATTTGTTTGCCACAATCAAGAGATTTGAAGGAGAACCTATTGCCAGCTTCAATGCAAGGTTCCAGAAGATGCTATCTAAGCTAGTTGCTCCCTATGTTGTAATAGATGAAGCTTCCAGGAATATATACTACTCAGCTTTAGATCCTTTGACTTCCATGTTTATCAGGAGAGCACATCTTGGTGTCACAACTTTTGCAGGAGCTTTTGAGGAAGCTGTCAAAGTTACTCAGCAGCTAGTTCCTGCTCCAACACCAAACATTGTATTTCCAACACTTCTTGGTTATCCTACATATCCTGCTCAACAACAGATTAGTGGAGCTATGATGCCAGCACCTTTGCAGATACCTCCACTCAGTATCATGCCACCACCAAATGAAAATGGCCAGATGTTACAATATCCAAGACAAACACAAATACCTCAGGTTGTGGAACAATCCAACAATAATAATGGATCTTCCTTTTTCAAGCCCCAAATAGAGAATGTAGTGGCCAAGGTTCAGGAAGAGAAACAAGAAATCAAAGAAATATTAGCACAGTTAAGGAAACTTACTACTGAGGTCACTCATCTGAGGAGTCAGAACTTCTTTTCTCAACCAAATCAGAATAGAGGCTAAGCTAATGATAGACCTAATTATCCTGATAGGGGTACAACAATACCTACAATAACAATAATGGCAACAACAATCCTTCAAGACAACCTAGAGTGTGGAACTCTAGACCAAATAATGGTTGTCTGCCATCACCCCTAGACAACCAGCCTCCTAGTGAACCTAAACAGACCACAAGAGTTAACCTTGAAGAGGCAGCCCTTACAAATTGGTGCAGGATACATAACACCAATGCTCATGCAGAGCTGGATTGTCCTCAATTTCAGATTGCTGCCAGTATATTCCAAATTGAAGTATCCAATACTTCAGGAAATCCACATCATGAAGAAAGAAGTGAAATTGTCCCTTGTGGATATGATTCTGCCTTAATGCCAGAAAGCTTCACTAATCAACCCTGTCAACAGACAGTGTCTTCTCACCAAAACTATATCTCAACATGTGAAGAATCAGCCATGGCTTTTGAGTCTAATTATGTGTTTCCCTTTGAGGATGAGAATGAGCCATCAAATGAACCTGAAGAGGTACATACCTATCAACAACAATATCAGGGTAAGCATAATTACAACCTGAGGAATAACTCAAACAGAACTGCTAGTCCTTTGACCACATCCTTGCCTCCAAACAATTTTAACACTCCACCTAATCCTAAGGCAAGTTATAACCCTGGATTCCCTAGGGTTAATGCTCAATATTTGGCACCACATAATACAGCACCAAGAAATGCTAATCTGCCTCCTGAGTCTGATAAGTTGGTCACTTATCTGACTGATGAAATGAAAAAGATCAAAGTCAGCCTGCTATTGTTAGAGTTGCTTAAAACCCCTGCTATCAGGAAAGCTTTCATGAAATCATTGGATGATCCTGCTTCAAGAGAGGGTAGTCATACTGCAGGTCAGTCTGGAGGTAAAGATCATGCTGCTAGGGATGTTAATGTTAAACTCAAAGCTCCAGCTACTATTCAAGCTGTGGAGACTTCCCACATGACCTTATATAGAGACAAGAGTGAGTCACCCCCTTTCCTCCTTACCATAAGGATGTTTGGTAAAAATTTACACGACTGTTTAGTAGATTCAGGGGCATCTACCAATGTAATGCCCCTGTCCATGTGCAATGCCATCAGGTTGCATCCTGCTAAGTCATTAAAGAAAGTGACACAATTAGACAAAACAGAGGTGAGTGTGGTAGGAGAACTAACTCACATTCATATGCAGCTAGCATCAGATCCCAGAATTCAGTATTACATTGATATTCAGGTAGTTGATATACCTGATACATATGGGGTGTTACTCAGCAAAGACTAGTCAAAAACCCTCAATGGATACATGTCAACTGATTTCAATCATATGTGGTTGCCCTGGAAGGGGATACCAAATCAAATAAGGATAGATGTTGAGCCTCGCATGAAACACATGATCACTGAATATAACAAAACCAATGAAATCATGTATGTGGGTGTGGAACCTGGAGTTTACTCCATCAGACCCCAAGCTATCAGCATAGAGGAAATCCTGATGTATGATATTCATGATCATGATGATAACCCTCAGGATGATGATATAAATTCAGTATCTGACTATCATCCTAAGAATGAAATAGAGATAGATCACTTCAAGAATTTTGAGATGCACTTGGTTAAGGAAGTGCAATGATGTCAATTGTTAAAAATGCATGTTCATGATATCTTGATTGATGGATGGTGCAGGTTGCATGATGAATCTCATTCTAGAAAGACTTGTGATGCCTTCTTAGACATGCTAGAGCTGGAACAAGCATGCAGTGAAGCATCTTCATCATCATCTGAGGTAAGTTCTGCAGATAGTGACAGTGATACTAATTTTTGTTTATCTTCTACAGAAATAAGAGAATGCACATATCAAGATGAAAGTTCTATTCAGATGACAGAAGAGATTCTAGTATGTAGCCAGAGTAATGCTAAAAGCAAGAAGAAAATCACCCCAAGGAGTGATTATTTAGTAGAATTAGATTATGAGTTATCTGATGAAGATAGGGGCAGTAATCTGTCCAAATTTGAAGAGTATTTATCAAAAGAGATCCAAAAGATGACACAGCAGTAGAGATCTCCACAGGATGTCTTGATTGAAGGTTGGTGCAGGTTACATGAAGCACCTCATTCAGAAACTGCTTGTTCATTGTGTCTGCATATTCTAAAAAGGTAGATGTTGCCTAGTCTAGAAGATTTTTCTTCTGAGGATAAAAAGAAAGAGGAAATATCAGCTTCACATAAGGCAGAAAAGGTGAAGTTTGAGAAAGCTGAGACACCAAAATTAAAGTGGATATCAAATGGTGCAGCTGCCAGAGTGAAAAAGAAGAAAGAAGGCCCATGCAAACCTTTAATTGAAGACAAGCCATGGATCCTCAGATTTGATGGATCCAAGTCAAAGAAAGGAGCTGGAGTAGAAGTAGATCTTATTGATCCATCTGGAAAATCCTACTTAGCGGCATACAGATTGCAGTTCCCAGGTACAAACAATGTGACGGAGTATGAAGCTCTAATTCATGGGATGTTGTTTGCACTTAGGAAGAAGGTGAAAATTCTGCATGTCTATGGAGACTCAAAATTAGTTGTGAGACATGTAAGAGGTATATACTCTTGCAATTACAAAAGGCTATCCAATTACAAACATAGGGTATGGGACTTGATAGAAGATTTTGATGCATTCAATATCACCCATGTACCCAGAGAATAAAATCACAGAGTAGATGCTTTGGCCCGGGCTACCAGTACTTTAGAGCCACTGTCCATATCTAGTTTAAAAAGATTCTCAATTGAATTAGTATCAGTGCCTTCTGTGCCAGATAATGTAACTAATCTTCAAGTATTTGATGATGATCAACATATATTGGATTTCATTTCCAACAGAGATGTTTTTGAAGCACAGATCATAGATGAGATAAATATAGAAGATCACATTTGGGTAGAGGAAGAAATCCTAGAGATTCCTAGTAACAAGATTCCTAAGGGAATGATAGAGCTAGAAAGAGCATTTGATCTAGACAATATGCTAAAATAGAAGGATCTCCCAAAAGCGGATGGAGGACAGTACTCTCGAGTCAACATTGGAAAGGACGATGAGAAAAGAAATGTTCTGATTGGGAAAGTCTGTATAGAGGAGGAGTTGGAAGGAATAACCCAAGCTCTCAAGGATTATATCCATGTCATTGCCTGGACGTATGATGAACTGAAAACTTACGACACATCAGTCATCACTCATACGATACCTTTGAAGCCGGACGTCAAGCCTTTTCTGTAGAAACAAAGACTCGTCAATGCTTTACTGGAGCCCATCATTTTCAAAGAGGTTAAAAGACTACTCAGTGCCAGGATCATATTTCCTGTGAGACATTCCACATGGGTGGAAAACCTAGTCCTAGTGAGGAAAAAGAATGGTCACATCAGATTGTGTGTGGACTTCAGAAACTTAAATCGAGCTTTTGAAAAAAATAATTATCCTTTGCCTTCTTTGGATGAAGTCCTGCAAATTGTAAATGGTGCCAAGATGATGTCATTCTTGGATGGTTTCTCTAGCTATAACCAGGTGATGGTGGATAAAATTGACAGATTGAAAACTGCATTCACCACAAAGTGGGGGATCTTCGCCTACAGGCGCATGCCATTTGTGTTAATAAACGCTGGAGCCACATTTTAGCGAGCAATGGACATAGCCTTTAGAGGTTTGATTGGTAAATGTATAGTCATATACATGGATGAATTAACGGTTTTCTCTAAAGATAGAGGAAACCATGTAGAGGACCTGAGAAAGGTGCTAAAGAAATGTGAGCAATATGGGATATCCCTTAACCCTAAAAAGTGCATATTTGGGGTAACCACAGGGAAGCTATTGGGCCACCTAATAACAGAAAATGGGGTCATCATTGACCCTGATAGGGTGGAATCAATCATGAAGATACAACTTCCTAGAAGCAAGAAGGAGCTCAAATCTTACTTTGGTAAGATTAATTTTGTTAGGAAATTTATCATTGGCTTTGCAGAAATTATCAGACCCTTGAACGCCATGCTCAAGAAGGATGCTAAAATTGAGTGGATGCCTAAAACTAGAGCAGTTTTTGAAGATATTAAGAAAGCCATATCTAACGCTCCAGTTCTGATCAGTCCAAATTATACCAAGGACTTTTACATTTACTCATTTGCTTCAGAGCATACTTCTACAGCAGTGTTGACACAGAGAAATGAAGAAAAGGAGGAAAAGCCTATAGCCTTCATGAGCTGCCCTTTCAAAGATGCAGAGCTCAGATACATGGACGTTGAGAGACAGGTGCTTCCTCTGGTTCAAGTAGTTAAGAAATTCAGGCATTACATTCTGAGAAGTAAAGTGATTTTTGTAGTACCTGATGCAGCAGTAAAGATGTTATTAATGCAAAGTGAACCAGGAGAGAAAAGGGCTAAATGGATCACTGTCCTCCAAGAGTATGATATGGACATTACACCCATGAAGTTAGTGAGAGGACAAGCATTGAGCTAGATGATATCAGAGATTGATCCTAATATCATGAGCCAGCAGTATGTTGTGAATGCAAAGAGAGATGGAGAATGGTACTCAGACATCAAACACATCTTGATTACTGGAAGATGTCCTTCAAGACTACAGGCCTCATAGAGGAGAGCCTTAAAGATAAGGTCACAAAAATACATGACAAAAGGAGGATTTCTTTTTAAGAAAAACTATGAGGGGATATACCTAAGGTGCCTGGAAAGATCAGAAGCAGATAGGGTGCTAGCATAATTGCATGATAAGTTTAGAACTGCACACGGATCACCTTTAGCTACCACTCATGCTATCCTCAGGGCAGGGTATTATTGGCCCACTATTTTTAAAGATACTGTTGAGCACATCAAATGTTGTCATATGTGTCAGGTTGCCGCAAATAGAGAAAGATATGTTGCTCAACCTTTGTAGCCAGTGATGGAGATGCACCCATTTGCTCAATGGGGAATGGACTTCATAGGACCTATCAATCCTCCATCATCTTCAGGCCACAAGTATATTCTAACTATTAGTGACTACTGTACTAGGTGGACTGAAGCTGTCAGCAGTAAGACATGTAATGCTGAGGATGTCATCAAGTTTTTGGAAAACAATATAGTAACTAGGTATGGAGTTCCCTATGCTTTGGTATGTGATAATGGATCTGCCTTTGCTTCAATTAAACTATCAAGCTGGGCTTTTGATTATGGGATCATCTTGAAATTCTCCTCAAACTACTATCCCCAAGGGAATGGATTAGTAGAATCCACAAACAAGAACCTATTGAATATCATATAGAAATTAATTGAAAAGAACCCTAAGGAGTGGGATACTTTATTGAAATATGCCTTATGGGTAGATAGAACCAGGAATAAGGCTGCATTAGGAAATTCTCCTTTTCATCTAGTATATGGGATGGATCCTATCCTCCCTGTTAACCTAAGAATTCCTACATTGCATTTTGCACAAGAATACCTGGGCATTGATAATAAACAAGAGGTCAGGTTGCTTCAATTGATGAACCTAGAAGAGAAAAGAAGTGAATCAATTGAACAATTTGCCAAACATCAGGCTATTGTCAAATGCTGGTTTGACAAAAGAGCCAGAATTAAGGCTTTTAGAATCTCAAATTTGGTCCTGATGTGGAACAAAGCACATGAAAGGAAAGGAGATCATGGTAAGTTTGATAAACTCTGGGTAGGTCCCTTTCAAATTTCTAAAATTTTAGAGACATCACCTACAAGCTTACGACCTTAACCGGTGAGGATGTTCCATTACCAGTTAATGGATAGTTTCTCAAACACTATTTTCAAGCCTGAAGTAGTGCCATAACAGCCATGTGTATCATAGTGTACATTTCTTGTATAGTTGTTTGTACAGTCTACTTGTTTTGGCTTGGTTTTGTTGTTTCCTTAGCAGGGGTGTTTATTTTGATTTAGAGTATGCAGGAGCAGACTAACAACCACTGAAAACAATAGAAATTTAGAACATTTAGGTTAATTATCTAAAATGTATGCATAACTTGTTGTGACTGTCATGAATGTAGAAAGTTGTTTAACTTTGTGAAATTTTGTATTCAATAATTGTGGGTTGAGTATTCAAGGAAGGTTTCTCACAATGACACACCTAAAATCCTTGGGTTTTTTGAACTTACCAATGTAGATATTAGGTGAAAAATTAGATGTCACCCTTGCTACCATTACAATTCTCATCTTAATTTTAGCAAGTGACCACTCCTTGCATCATAAATTTACAAACGCAACATCTTATGAAGTCCTATCAAATACAATATATATATATATATATATATATATATATATAATGGATTATATTGGAAATCTAGATTAAGCCATCTAAGTAACTCTACTGGGGCTATAGACGCTCGCTGGCAGTGGGGCTCTACTTAGGAGAATTGTAACGATAACCTTGTTGGGGCTATGGATGCCTGCTGGCAGCAAGGCTCTATCCGGTTGGCTATGAGGGAATGACATCAACTACGTAGGCTAATATCAGTCACTGGTTTGTTCAACCGATCTTCAAGATGAGGATTATTAATCACGTGCACCCACTTAAACTGAAAGGAAGATTCATGCACCTTATTGAATACATCAAGTCTCAAGTTAGATAATGATTTGCAGAAAAGATAGTTGGAAGTTATGAATTTATTTTATTTAGTTTTCTTTGATAGTTTTCAAATTTAGTTGTTTTGTTTGGTTGCTAGTTGTTGTGATGCTCACAACATGCCCCATTTTGCCTTAGCAAAATAGGGACCCATCTTTGCTGGCTTGTTCCCTTGCTTTTGTGCTCTGGGCGGTCATGGTAAAAGTAGCATCAGTCAGTATGCATATGCCCAATGTCATCTGTATTTGTGATCTTGAAGTCTGAACCCAAATCTCAAAGTCTAAATCTTTCCTCAGGAGGCTTGCCATGTGAAAGAGTGTAAAATTCTAAGAAGGTTTGCCTTTTGCATCACCCTGAAATTCGGCCAAATAAGGAAGTTATGATAAGTCAAAGTTTCAGTCAAACTTGATATTTTGAGGAGGGGGGTCATATTTTAAACATCAGTCACATTATGTAAGATCACCCCGATATAGGTTTATCACCCTATAATCATTTGGTTCACAAAATCTGGACATCAATTTTATGTGATAACTATATCTGCCAGTCAAGTAGCTTCATATATTTTGCAGGGGTCATATTTTCAATATCACCTGATCTTACAAATATCACCCCAATACCAATATGACAATGACGTCATCTAAGCTCAATGAACAAAGGAAATCACCCTGATGGTGATGTCATCATTCTTTTTACCTTGAGGAGGTATATATCTGACAATCACCCTATTCAATAATATGACGGTGACGTCATTACAATACAACTCTTAAACAAAGGACCCAACATGAACATGATGTCATCTTATTCGGGGTGTGGTATTTCTTAAATCCACTAGGTACATTTTTAGGTTTGTACGTTTTGGTACATACATTGCAATACATACATTCGGAAACATACAAAGCAGATCTCAGAGAGTTTAAAATCTGATATAATGATTGCATCAGAACTGAATGTATATTGGAAGAAACAACGCCTTATGCATACTACGAAATCGGAGGGTTATTAAATGAGCTTAAATGGTTGTATATTCAACGCCATGTATGTATGCTTCAGAAACATACATTTTGAAATACATACAAGCTGGAAATCAAGGGAGATTAAAATACGGTATAAAGCATGCATCACGTCCAATTGTATATCAAAAGATGCATTGCATTTTTATACATTGCGGAGTCGAAGGGGTTATAGACTGCGGTCTATAAAGGGCGATAAGTCCGAAAGGGATATACAAAGGCGTTTGTATGTCTGGGGCCTTGTATCTAAAGAGAGATACAACCTAATATGCAAAGAGAAATATAGAAGGGTCGGATGCGAATGGAGAATTAAATATTGAAAATACTTTGTATATTCGTTGCGATTGTATATTTAAAACATACATTTGCGATATATAAGTATTTAAGCATGGGAAACAGCAGGAAAGCAAAGCGAAGGGATTTTAAAGCTATTTTAGAGCCGGATGCATGTTTTTGGTCAACGATGGTTGACCCGGCCATTGTTGATGTTGTATATGCATTCAGACATGCTTTTGCTCACATATGCTAAATATTCATAGCCCGATATCTGTGTTTGCACATTTTGGGCCTGATTTAATATAAATGTTTATTTTCTTGCTATGTTTTAAATATGATGATGCTTAATTTTTGTCTATTTGCAAATTGTAGGAGGTGAAACTTAAAGGTGGATCAGATCACCAAGCAAGTGAAAAGAGATAAGGATGGTGATGAGAAGTGATATGCAGGTGAAACTTAATGGCAATGACATCACAAAAGGCGGATCAGATCACCAAAGAAGCAATAGAAGATATTTTGATGGTTATTAGGGTTTCCAAAGCAGGATCTTTACGCTCAGTAAAGATATGCTTCTCAGAGTTTTTTGGGCGGGATTTATTTTCCACCACCAATTGACTAGGGTTTTGGCACCCTTGTAGGGGATAAATCAGACTTATATATTGAGCCCCTTTATTGTACAAAGAGGAGGTCAATCATTCTAAATCTGACTGAGACAATTTCATGTAGGAGATCGGATTACTGAGACTGGTGAGGACTGAACTATTGAAACATCAAGGTTCTTTCCTCAGATCATTGTAAATGTACTTGTTCTAAAGCATACTTAATGGAGATGAAGCTTCAGATTACATCCTGATTGTAAACTTTATGTAATCTTCAAGTTGATTTCTAGATATGTAATGGTGAATTTTGTGTTCAACTGGAAGCGCTTTCATTTTATTGCATTTTGTTGTCAACTTTTCCTTTGAAGATTTGCACTAGATCATGCGGATTTGTGGAATGTCCTAGTGAAGTATGATTCTAGTTTTCTTCTCTTCATTGCTATATGGGAACATGTATGTGGATCAGTGATCTCAGTCAAGTAATTTTGGGAATATCATCCTCTAACCCTTTTTTCTCATTTTAATTTCAGTGAATCACTTCCATAATTGCAAATCATGATAAATAACAAGAAGAATAGAGAAATATGTTGACATCTCGTAGATAACTGAATATCATTAGCATATTTGAACTAAATACATGTAGTGTTGAAAATAACATGATAAGATTTACAAATAATGGTAGAAATCATGCAAACATCAACCTGTAGGCACATTATTTGAGCGGATTCATAGTACAGAGGTAGAATTGTTGGAGATTTATGCAGAACAGATATAAAGGATAGCATATTTGGAAGAATACTGATGAACTTTGCAGAATCTACTGGTCAACGTAAGGCCCCTAAATGGAAAACAACAACACACATCAACCACTGAGTAACGTCAGTAGATTATGAACTAATCAACGGAGACTTGGGATCATGAATTATTTGAATTCATCATATCTTTCAAGATAAATAAAGGTTGTTGTGTAACTTTTATTTTGTGTTTGTGTGTGACTAACACCACCATCAACAAGACTCTGAAAAACCAAACTGATGTTAGAAGATTTTTGGATCATGTTGGATACCATCGAAGGTTCATAGAAAAATTTAGTAAAATCGTAGCTCCTATGTTCTCCCTTCTTCAAAAGGATGTGGACTATGCCTCGACAATGGAATGTCAAACATCATTTGACGTCATTAAAGAGAAACTCATTTCTGTTCCAGTTTTATGAGGACCTAATTGGAACCTTCCCTTCTATATTTACGCAGATGCTTCCAATGATGTGATTGGAGCCATTTTAGGCCAGGAAGATGAGAATGGAGGGAAGTATGTTATATATTTCATAAGCAGGAATCTGACTCCCACTGAATAAAACTACACCACTATGGCAAAAGAATTCTTAGTTGTGGTTCATGCAATCAATAAATTTTGACATTACATTATAGGGTACAAGGTGATCGTGTTCACATACCATTCAGCCATTAAGTACCTAATGAACAAACCTACAATGAATGGAAGGATAATTAGATGGTTATTACTTCTCCAAGAATTCAATGTAACCATCATTGATAAGCCCAAAAAGTTTAATGTAGTCATAGATTTTCTATCCAGAATCAAACAGGAAAATGGAGATTGTGCCCTTATTCAAGATGAATTTCTAGACGAAAACTTATTCGCCATCTCCATTAAAACACCACGGTTTGCAAACATAGCCAACTATTTAGCACCTCTAAGTTTCCAGCAGATTTTACTTCAAAACAAAAGAAATGCCTTATCAGAGAATGCACCTAGTTCAAATGGATCAATGGTATGCTATTCAAGAGTTGACCTGATCTAGTTTTATGTCACTGAGTCAAATCAAATGAAACATATAGTATACTAAGAGCATGCCTGACGATCCCTCTAGAGGTCATTATTCGGCGAAAAGAACCTCCCACAAAATTTTAGGCATAGGCTACTATTGGCCCTCCATCCACAAAGATGTAAACAAATATGTTCTCCATTGTGATGAATGTTTATGAGTAGGGAGACCTACCACATCTAGTGAGATGCCTCTTCAGCCATAGGTAGTTTTTGAACCTTTTGAAAAATGGGGACTAGATTTCATAGGACCCATATATCCTCCTTCATAGGGTAAAGAATACATCCTGGTCTGTACTGACTATCTAACCAAATGGGTAGAAGTTCAAGCACTAAAAGTTGCTAGGGAAGAACAAGTCACTGATTTTTTTAATAAAAAAATCTTCCTCAAATTTGGATCTCCCAGATCAATTATCACATATTAGGGACCACAACTTATGTCTAAAGTTCTATTGGTATTCACTGACCATTTCCATGTAAGTCATAAGAAACCATCCCCTTACCACCCACAAGCAAATGGTCAAGTGGAAGTAACTAATAGAGAACTTGAAAAAATCTAAACAAAAATAGTTTCATCGAGAAGGAAGAATTGGGATAGAAAACTACATGAGGCAGTCTAGACCTATAACAGAACTTGGAAATCAACCACCGATCTCACTCCCTATGAATTGGTTTTTGGAAAGAAACCTCTTTTACCCATTTAATTTGAATTACAAATGCTCAAAACAGTAATAAAAGTGGGCTTGGACCTTGATCGAGCCCGAGTTGAATGAGTCCTACAACTTAGTGAACTAGATGAACTCTGCTTGGAAGCCATTCACCAGAATAAGTTGGTTCAATAGAAACAAAAGGCTTGACACAAGCATATAAAAGAAAGGGAATTCCATAGTGGTGATTAGGCATTGTTGTTTGACTCTAGATATAAAAATCAAAAAGGTAAAATTAAGACTCATTAGCTAGGTCCATATGAGATTTCTGAAGTATTTCCAAATGGAGCAATGTAGCTTAAACCAATAGATGGTGACACTCAAACACTCCTAGTCAACGGTCCTAGATTGCAGATTTACCACAAACCTATAAACAAAGAGGAATTTACAAAAATGGTAGAGATGCAAGGAGAGAACCAATGTATCAACTCTGCCTTGGCAAAGGAGGTATAAAAAAAAACAATAAAACAATAAATAATTAAATAAATAAATGTGTGTATGTGTGTTAATTTTGAGTATTTGTCTAAGTTATTGTGTATTTTAGTTACTTATCTAAATCTTGGTATTGTTTTGTAGGAATTTACCTTAGGATAGTACAAAGTTTCATTAGCATCTTCACCGGTGCTTTAGAACTTCATTCCTACCCATGTTAAGTTTCGTTAGCATCTTCACCAGTGCTTCAGAATTTTGTTCCTACCTGTGTTAAGTTTCGTTAGCATCTTCACTGGTGCTCTGAAACTTTGTTTCTACCTGTGCTAAGTTTCGTTAGCATCTTCACCGATGCTCTAGAACTTTGTTCCTGTTTGTGTTAAAGTTTCGTTAGCATCTTTTAGCGATGCTTCAAAACTTTGTTCCTATGTTCTGGTGGCATCTTTTAGTGATGCTCTAGAACTTTATTCCTGCATTTTGGCAGCATCTTTCAGCGATGCTCTGAAACTTTGTTCCTATATTCTGACGGTATCTTTTAGTGATGTTCTAGAACTTTGTTCCTATGTTTTGGTAGCATCTTTCAATAATGCTCCAGAACTTTGTTCCTACATTTCGGTGGCATCTTTTAGTGATGCTCCGGAACTTTGTTCTTGCATTCCAGTGGCATCTTTCAATGATGCTCTGGAACATTGTTTCTGTGTTCCAATGATATCTTTCAGCGATGCTCTAGAGATTTGTTCCTGCATTCTGGCGGCATCTTTCAATGATGCTCCATGACTTTGTATCTTCACTCTGGTATTATCCCGTTCCAGTACTCTAGAATTTTGTTCCCTTGTTTCTATTATGTTCGTTCCATGAGCATTTGATTTCAACACTCTGGAACTTGTGAACCCTTGCAAATACTCTAGAATTTTTAGAGCATACCATTCATACCATTTCTGCCACCCAACTCTTCCATACCAAGACATTCATTAAAACTAATTCCTTATGTTTCCACCCTCTATCATAATAAGTAAGAATTATTATGACCACTAACCATCATAATAATTAAACACTTCCAGCCACGTCATCATCATCATTAATAAATTCACTGAACCTTTTTGCCATCCCATCCAAGCTTTGCATTGATGGTTTGAAAAATCATAAATGTGACCATTACGTCAGCAAAGGTCAAGTGAATTCCAAATCAATTTCAAGGCATAAGGTACATACACATTCTTTCTTAATTAAGCAATATATTGTAAATATGATTTAATAAATTGGCACACTTTTACCCTTTTTCCCAAAATTAGAAATTTGTGGGAACTGTACTTCAACTGAAGGAAATGACAACACACTAACTTCACACCATGCACGGTAATAATGAGCACAAGGTCTGGGTTAACATGCTAATTTGACAGATATCACATCACCTCCAACTCACTCTATTGTTTTTAATACAAATACAATTATCCATGAAATTGGTTTTCATTTGATCCTTCAGTTCAGTCACCTTAAATAGTTAGTCACCTTTGTTGTCATACCAATTCAGTAAAGAATTCAGCATGAATTATCTGAGAAACTAGTATGAGGGCAAAGCGAAAATCAAAACCTAGTTATACAGAGAAGTTGTTGGCCCTACATAACACTTTAGAGCTATTTCAAAAAGCACAGTGGCTGGACTTTATTAAGAAATTTGAGAGGCACAATTCAGAGATGGTTAAGGAATTTGTTGAGAATTTCTTAGATGGGCACTCCATGGTACAAGGAAGAAAATTCAAGGTAAGTGCTCAAATCATTTCCGATTTGTCTGGTTTTAAAAATGGTGTAAATTTAGCAGAATCAACCAATATATTTTTATCAAAAAATGCTAGAACTTTTCTTGAGGGAAGGGGAAACCTAGCCATTGCTAGTCATAAGTCCTAGGGGGCAAAACAAGGGTTTTCAGAGAATGTCAATAGTAGAACCATGGAGAATGGCAGTCGAATGGATTATCAAATACTTTACCTATGATGGTCAGTGTGCTACTATTGTAGGGCCCCCCTTTTGTCTGCTCATTCATTTGTGCCACAATGCTGAAAAACCTGAATTAAGAATCAACCTTCCCGCTTTCTTGTATAATTCCCTCATTCATACGATAGAAAGGTATAAGATTGGGTCAGGTCCGTTGAAACACCATGGCCTAATTACATTAATTTGCAAATACCAACTGCTAAAGAAGAGGAAAATAGATGAAAGGTGGTAGCAATTTCTTAGAAAATTTGAAACTCCAACACCCACAAGGCAATTTGAGATGGGGGAATCATTTGGAATAGCCACAGAAAACCCTAGGGAGCCTTCAAATGAACCCCAGCATCATAGATGGGCTCCTGAAGGTGAGGTACCAAAACATATACCAAAACCTTTAGAGACTGATGAACCCCCTAGGACACATAATATTCTGGAGGCTCTAGAAAAATGAGAAGATGTGGAATTTGTTGATTCCAGAGATAAACCAGAAATCTTACCTAGGACAAGAAAATAGAGGCCTAAAGAAAAATTGTAAAGACCCCCTCCTCCAAGAAGAAGCAAAAGACTAGCTACGAACTTCAGTTGTTCTACTGCATGTGAGCAACTACCTATCCCAAAAAGGAAGAGGCGAGACAGACAACAAAATGTAAATGAAACCCTAGAAAAAAATGACACTCATGAATCTGAAAAAGAAACTCACCCACCTGAGAAAGAACAAGAGAAGGTAGATGAATAGAATCTGGCTCATACGAATATTGAATAAACTGAAGCATGAGAACAAGATTCTATGGAAATAGCTTCAATGACCAAACAACCACTAGATAGAAGTGAGTCTGGAATAATCTTGCCAAATGAACAACCACCTCCACTGGATGATATAGATGAAATAGAGCAAGGCCCTATGGGGGAAAACAATGAAGGATATGTATTTGACTAGAATATAGAGATTCTTGGCTCGCATCCTTCAACAGATATAGAAGATGAAAAACATGATCAAATAGAAACTGAGTTGAATAGGTTGAGAGAAGAAATTATACAATTAAGAGATAACTTACAACATAGTGATAGGAAGATTTGTGTATAGAAGCAAGATATTGATAAAAGGGAAGAACTCTTATAGCAAAGAGATCATGGGGTAAGAGATTTGGGAACCCGACTGGAACAAAAAGATAAACTCACTGGAGATTTGCAGTCCCATTTGAAAAAGTCTAGGGAGAAAAACTAGGAACATTCAACAAACCTGTCTAAAAAGGATGAACAAATAAAGAATTTGACTGATAATTTTGTAGTGTTTCTTCAAGACTTTGTGGAAAGACAGGGAAAACATAAACAGGAACTTAATGCAGGCCTTAGCTAAACATTGGAATTGGAGCAAGAATTGCAAGAAGTAAATGTCAAACTAGTCATGGAGTCTAAGGAAATACAAACTGAACCAACAAAGATGGAATGGTTCCAAGTGCACATTCCTCCCCTGCTAAGAAAATGGATGGAAAGGTGTTACTTTTTAAGACAAGCTAGAATAGAAAATACCCAGCTTAAGAAAGAATTGGTATTGTTAAAAGAATCATATGATAGACTATACCAGGCAAAAACAAATGCGTGCAAAAGAGCAGAATTATTGTTGGCTTGTTGGAAACCACCTAGGTTATATTCAATGTTCCTCAACGAGCAGGTGCTAAAATGGAAACACTTTAGAATCTCTTGCAATTTACCTCATGACCCAGATGATAAGCAGTTCATGGAGACATTTAAAGAATCACCCCTTGCTCAACAAAATCTACTTTGTGAATTCTTTGTGCATAATATTCTGTTGTAATTTAATATGTTGCCACCCTAGTAACCAGGATTTTGGTAGTGATGTAGATTATCTTGTTATTTCAAAAACAATCATACCATGAATGAATAGAATCATATTTTTCTTTGTGTAAAACTAAGTGTTATTGAGTAATGTATGTGGAATGGAATTTGAGCTATCAATGGTGAATGTGATTTGAATCAAGAAGAGATCTCCGGAGAGCTGACCGCTCAAAGGAATTAGGAATAGATAAGTATTTTAATGTTTTGTGAATGTGTTTTTTATGTTCTATTCTATGATTGTTTCTGTCAAAACTAGATAACCTTATGTTCTGTAGTGACATGGTAGAATAATTTTAATGTGAACCTGTAGGATATTGTGTGCAGTTATTTTTAGCATAGTGAAATCTTTAGTTGTAGTCTTTGAAGTTTTGTGTGTTGTTCTGTAATTTATGGAGCTCCTTCTTAAGTGCAGAAGTGTGATACTAGTTGATAGTGCAAGTTGGATTTAAAGAATTTCTTTCTTTCTTAGATTAGCCTATTTCTTTCAAATTTTTAGTTAAAGAGTTTATGTGTCAATTCCTAGTTTAGAGGTCATATGCTTTATAGGTTAAGTTCAAATGATTTGTAGACTAAATTGTATGCTTTCTAGTTTAGGTTTACTCTATTAAAAACATTCTTAAAAATCTAGAAAACCATTACAAATTTGAGATGTCCAAACCAATCCCCTATTACATACAGCCTTGGACACTTCCCGGTCAACAAACTAATACATATTTCAACTAAAGTGTTATTAACGACAACCTATCAACCACCTCTGTTGTGAGATTTCTTCTATTTGTCTCTCTATTCTTCTACTCTTCTCTTGTTGCAATTTTTCTGTGTGGTGCCTTGGGGGCATAATGTTGTGGACGATGTCTTGGGGGCATCTTCCCACATTGTGATCCTAAGTCACTTTTGTCTCCTCTCTCATTTTTCATGATTTCATTCTTCCATTGTACTTGTGGCTCTACTAGTCAGTGGATGATGACAACAAATATACACTTCTGATAAGGACCATGCATCCCTAAAGAAGAAAATAAAATGGACCCAATCCATATATGAAGACGGGGTAATTTGTTACTAACATTTGACTAATAGAATCACTTTGCATTGTGATGAGATCATATTGTGAAATTATTGTAGCAAGCCTTTGTAATACTCTAAATCTACTTCTATATACTTTGGAATGTTGTTATCTCACCTTGTAGCTATACTTGGTTTTGAGATACCTGAAGTATAACCTCGCGGCTATACTCAGATCCAAACCCATAAGTATATCCTTGGTTTGTTTGAGTTGCATGT
Organism: Cunninghamia lanceolata; assembly: GCA_027924645.1. Taxonomy (NCBI): domain Eukaryota; kingdom Viridiplantae; phylum Streptophyta; class Pinopsida; order Cupressales; family Cupressaceae; genus Cunninghamia; species Cunninghamia lanceolata. The sequence continues at coordinate 186,981 of BSBN01000435.1, read as the reverse complement.
TGCCTTATTTCTATATCAGTTTCATGAAATGACTTGATTGTTATCTTAGCTTAGATTTTCTAACCAAAGCTTGTTTTGATTATCATTCATACATGCATATTATTGATCAATGGTTGTTAGCAAAATATGTTGATGTGTTTCTATCATGATTGTTGGGAACAATTTGGCAATTGTAAGCACATGTCACTTTGGGGCATGGGCTTTGCAAAAACCCCTGTTACCTCAAGTGTTTTCAACTTTACCTTAAATGTGATTGCTACCAGCAAGCAAGAGCAACCACTTTAAGGTGGGGGCATATATTGTGGTAAATGCTTGGATATCTTAGATATTGTGATAAATTATGTTTGTGTGTATGACATTTTCATCATAAGGCATCTCTACGATGTAGGTGGGGTTGTATACATTGTTCACATGTTTCCTTTTCATTGTAAGGCATCTCTGCAATGTAGGTGGGGTTGCATATTTTTGAAAGTCCTTCTGCAGAAGGTGAGGTTGTGTCTTCTCTTGAGTGGTTGCACACCTTTTTGAAAAACCCTTTTGAAGACAGCGGGATGTTGTATTCCCTTGAGTAGGTTTCACATCCTTTTGAAAAAGTCCTCTATGGAGGTAGGGTTGGGTCTTGAGTTACTCACGCTTAAGCATTTTTTTTGGTGGTTGTGGTAGGATAGCTCAACTGTCAGGTGTGTTTGGCATGTTTTAGATGGTGAAGCGTAGCAGTGAACTCCTCCCTATCACCTATGTTTGCTTTGTATAAGACGTATAGTGGGTTGATGACACACTCTATGGCGCTCGTATATTTTGTGTATTCAATGTGTTTTCCATGTGTTTTGTAGAGGTGTGTAGTGATGAGCTCCCCCAATGCCATGTGTCTTGTGTGTTTTGTGGAGGCATGTAGCAATGAGATCCCCCCACGCTATGTGTTTTATGTGCTTTGATGGTGGCGCGTAGCAATGAGCTCCCCCCATCACTTAGTTAGAGTTGTATAATCTCATTGCTTAGTTAGAGTTGTATAATTGTTTAACCATGTCTTCTCTTCATGTATACCTTGTGTACTACATGAGTTCGTTCATTTATTATCCATGTATTGTGTGCTTCTTTACTATCTTCTCTATGTTTTTCTTGATTATCAAGTGTTTTCTTATGTTTGCCTAAGCTTGGGGCTAGAGATGGTCTTCCAAGCTTAGGGTGTGTCTTCACTCTAGTGTTTTATGTGCTTGTTGTGTTTTCGACCATACTTTAATGCATGTACTGATCGTAAGATCATACACACATTAAAGTGGGGGCAAAATGTTATGGAGTAAAAAAGTGTCCACTTGTCTTTTCACCTCCTGGTTTAGCTCCTAGGCTCCATTTATTACATTATACATTTTAAATGTTCATCACGATGTAAAATTGCCTGACACAAAAGCAAAATGGGAATATGGGCCCCTTCATTTACCTTACCCCAAACCCAAAAAGGGTTGATGGACCTGGGCAGTACCATCCATGTCCTCCCTTTTAGGTCTGGCCTAATTTAAAGGAATGTTGGTCTCAGACCTTTCAAAAGGTTTCTCCTTGTCAGCTCTTTTGGTTTAATTTCACGATTATGAGCAGGAAAGCATATATAAGTGTGTTTATGAATTCATCATCAACTAAGAAAGAGATAGCTAACTTGAGATCTTGAAGGAAAGCAAGCAAGAGCATTCATTGTGATTCTAGAGCATATTGGTGTGTTGTCATTGTGTTGTTAATGCAAATATATTGGAGCTATCATCTATTCTTCCTTAGGAGTTGAAGGATCTTCATCATTCTAAGAGTTCATCACATAGGTGATATCATTATTTTTTTATTATCATTTGAATCATCTCATTATCATTGTTTTTAACCTCTGCCCCCACAAGGGCACACACTTTTTATCAATCAATGGTGTTGGAAATCTTGAATGCTATCCCAGGATTTGACTGAGGCAATTCCCTAAACACCATAACCCCCACACCCCTTCTTATCTCCTTGTGTGTAGATTAAAATAGCGAGATCTGGAAAGTACAGAGCTACAAGAAGGCTGTGTGAGGATCAAGGTTTTAGGATCCAGAAATAGTTTCAGAGAATTCACTCATCAAGGACATGGGTGGCACCACCCATATCCTCCTACCCTTTCTGATTTTAGATCTAGCATTTGGGCAGCATTTACAACATCTTTCCAATTTACACTTTCTATAGATTCCTCCAGTCAGGACTTGGGTGGTCTAGAATTGGTCCTCCGACACCTCTTCTTTCGAGAGGTAGGTTTTATCATCTCCTTGATCATCCCTGTACAATTAGTTTTTAGATATTTGTTGTACTTTCTTTGTTATATGCAGGTCTTTGTAGAACTAGAGTTTCGTGCATTGTTAACCTAGTGTTTGATAAAAAGGATAAATTGAATATGATTGGTGCAGTAGCACCTTTTCTATGGTGTAGGAGTCATGTTTTGTTTCAATAAGGATTTTAAGCCACATCATGTTTGTAATAAGATTTTTTGTCAATTTGGTCACTAGACCTATATAGACCATGTTTCAGTCAAGTTTGATGTAATCACATAATGAAAACATGTAGTTTTCTTGTGTTAGGAGATACCCAATGGCTAACTGGCTTTCAAAATTAGTTTGCACGGTTGGGAGGAATGTAAACTGCTGTCTCAGGCCTCTATAGGTGAAGAAGAGCAAGATGTAATGACAAGAAGCATTCATGAATGAATGAAGATCTGGATTTTTGGGTGTGTTGAAACATTGTTCTTTCTGAGTATTTTTGTGTAACAGTCATTCTGTAAAGATAGTTAATTGTCTGAAACTGATTGGAGATGTTCAGGCATTAAGTAGTTTCCATTTGATAGTAGTCTGGTGTCTTAAAAGTGTTGTAGTTTGTGAGATCTTGTTCCTTTTGCAAAGACTGGTCTGAAAACATAGAAACTAGGGTTCTGTGAATAAATGGACTGTATCTCCTCTGTCCACTGCAATCAAGATTCTCATATTCAGTGTGATGGAGGAATACAGTGTAAATTTTGTGTTTTCTATTTTTGGGGGTCAACACTCAGGGATCCAAGGAGGTTGGGTATGAGTTGACTAGGAATCTCTATGTGACTAGTCTTTGAAATGATAGGCAAGGTGCTGAGAGTGGAGTGACCAAATTGATGGTTGATCAAGTGTTTGCAGAGGATTGTAGGCCCTTTCCATTCTGTCGAGTTTTGTCTTTGAATACTGGTTTGATGTCTATGAGTTGCAGAGTTACAGAGTTGCCATCGGTGTAACATAGCCCCTCGAGGAAACTTGTGGAAGTTATACTGATCAAAGTGTTGGGCCAATAAGAGGTGTATCAGCGAAGGACGAAGGAAGTCTTGCTGCAAAACATACATTAGCGTATCGGGAGAACAAACAAGAAGTCAGTTGATGATGGAAGTCTCACTGAATGTATATTGCGAATGCATATCGCAAATGTATGTTGAGAATGTATGTTGAGAAAGCATATTGATAATGTATCTTTTGTCAGATACAAAAGGTGACCGGTCGTAACAGTGAAATCAGGGTAAAGATACTTTGGCTCACCAGTAATAGCAAGTCAAGTCAAGCATATACAAGTTGGTATATTGGCACATTGGCCAATGTTCACAAGTGGTTGCGGATGATCGAAGTCTTGCCGACAAGGACATGACTAACTGCCATGGTTAAGGAAAGTGGGAATGTAACCGCCATCGAGGTATCGACAGGAGGCCAGAAGACACTGCCGATAGCTAAAGTCTCTCCGAAGACAAGGAAGTCAAGCTGTCGGGGAGAGTTGAGAGATTGGGGAGATAAATAGCAAGGTGGTCAACGGGGTATGTTTGGCTGATAGGAATAGATCGCCAAGACATAGGCCACCCTCTCACCGATCAAGTTTTTTGATCAATTGTGCACTTCCACTATGCACTCTGCATCATATTGGTATTAGAGCCAATATTTGAATTGGAATAGTGTATGTCAGATGAGGAGATAGAAACTGAGGCTAGCACAATGCCTCCCAAGTCTATGAGCAAAGAAGCCATCAAGAAGATGGTAGAGGAGATGCTTGAAGAAAGGTTGAAAGAAGAGAGGCCCAAGGGCAAGAGTAAAGAGGATGGAAGTGCTTCTAATACAGAAGAAGAAGAAGAGGTAGAGGAGAGTCCTCAAGGACAAGATATGTCTGCAAACCAAAAGGCATTCTTGAAAGCACTCAAAGGTGCTCATGGAGATAGTGGCAATCCAAAGATGGATGTTCCTACATTCAATGGGAAACTAGATGGAGATGCCCTCATGGATTGGATTGAAGCCATGTGCAACTATTTTGACTTCAAGGAGTATAGTGACAGCAAGAAAGTCAAGTTTGCTAAGACAAGATTGAGAGGTTTTGTCCTAGTTTGGTGGAACTATATGCAAGGTGAAAGAGAAAAATTTGGAAAGAACCCTATCACCAAATGGAGTAGAATGGTGGCCATGCTAAGAGACAAGTTCATGCCATCTAATTATGAGTTGCAGACCATTAGGAAGTTTAATCATCTCGGACAAAAGGATATGGATGTGGCTATATATATTAAAGAATTTCATAGATTGAGCATGAGAGCCAATCACAAGGAGGAGGAGAAAGAGATGGTGGCCAAATATCTTGATGGTTTGAGGTATAACATACAAGATGAATTTAGTATGGTGGTTCCTAAAATAGTGGATGAGTGTTTTCTATTAGCCTCTAGGGCTGAGTAGAAGTTGAAAAGAAAGAGTGATCAAAACACCAGAGGAAGAGGTGGCAGAAATAATAGGGGAAGAGGCAGTTTTGGTAGAGGACAGTCAAGTAGAAATGAAAACCCAAGTCAACAAGAGTCTCATTCTGATGTAGAACATAGAGGTGGTGGTTTCAGAGGTTGGAGAAGACCAAATGGCAGAGGTAGAAGTGGTGGTGCAGGCAGAGGACCTAGAGTTTTCACTAGTTAATGTTATGGCTATAATCAAGTAGGCCATACTATGAGCAAATGCCCTGAGAAGGCAACTAGTTCCCATGATGGTGAAAGAAGGAATCAGTTGTTGAAAGATGATGATTGCCAAAGTGTGAATTCACCCATTAGTAGTGTTGCACTAGTCCTTGAAGGAGAGAGCATGATGATCAAGAGAACCTTGATGAAGATGACATTGAAGCAAGAGCCCCCACAAAGGAAGACTCTCTTCAGAACCCAAGGTATAGCATATGGTAAACTTTGTAAAATCATTGGTTCTACTGAGAATGTAGTGTGTACTGAAATGGTAGAGAAGTGTAAGTTGAAAAGGCTGCCCCATGTTAGTCCTCATAAGATCTCTTGGTTGAATAAGAATCAAAATTACATGGTAGAAGAACAAACGTGGGTTGAGTTTGAGATAGGTGATTATAAGGACAAGGTACTATGTGAGATTATTCCTATGGATGCTTGTCACCTTCTTCTTGGAAGTCCATGGCAGTATGATGTGAAGGCACAACATGATGGTGAGAAGAACACATACCTCATCACCAAGAATGGAAGGAAGTTTAGGATGGATCCTATGCAAGAGCAGATTGGAGAGAAGAGTAATGACACCAATGTCATGATGGTTAGTGGCAAAGAGTTCTTACACCTCATGAAGGAGAAGGATACCCAAGGGTATGCCTTGGTAATGAAGCCTAAAGATGAATCAAGTCATCAAGACAAAAAGTAGAAAGAGATTCCACTAGAAGTGCAGCAATTATTGGATAAGTACCAAGATCTTCTGGTAGAGGATACTCCTAACTCCTTACCACCCATGAGAGATTTAAGTCATCAAATTGACTTGATTCCAGGTGCCACATTTCCCAATAAGGCTGCCTATAAATTGACACCATAGCAGAATGAAGAGGTGAGTAGACAAATTCAAGAACTCTTAGAGAAAGGATTGATTAGAAAGAGTCTTAGTCCATGTGCAGTCCCTAGTGTACTTGCTCCAAAGAAAGATGGGAAGTGGAGACTATGTACGGATTCAAGGGCCATAAATAAGATCACAATAAGGTATAGATTCCCTATGCCAAGGATTGAGGATATTTTGGACTATCTTGGAGGGTCATGTTATTATTCAAAGATTGATTTGAAATCTGGTTATCATCATATCAGAATTAGGTAGGGAGATGAGTGGAAGATTGCCTTCAAGACAAATGAAGGTCTCTATGAGTGGCTTGTCATGCCATTTGGCCTTAGCAATGCCCCAAGCACATTCATGTGTTTGATGAATGAGGTACTTGTTGAATTCATTGGCAAATTTGTAATTGTTTATCTTGATGACATACTTGTTTTCAGCAGGACAAAAGAAGAACATCTAAAACATCTTGGACAAGTGATGAAGAAGTTGCATGAGAATAAGTTGATGATCAACTTGGATAAGTGTGAGTTCATGAAAACTGAACTTGTGTACCTAGGTTTTGTGATTTCTAATGGTTGTTTGAAGATGGACCCCACAAAGGTTTAGGCCATTCTCAATTGGCCTACTCCTAAGACAGTGGGAGATGTTAGAAGCTTCCATGGCTTGGCAAAATTTTATAGGAAGTTAATTAGAGGATTCAGTCACATAAGTGCTCCTATTCTCAATACCATTAAGGGTGGCATAAAGTGCAAATTTCAATGGACAAAGCAAGCAGATGATAGTTTTGAATTGTTAAAGAGGAAAGTGGCTGAATTACCTACATTGGTACTCTCAGATTTTGACAAATTTTTTGTAGTGGAATGTGATGCCAGTCAGCAAGCAATAGGTGTTGTTCTTAGTCAAGATGGACATCTAGTGGCCTTTTTTTCAGAGAATTTGAATGAGGCTAAACAAAGGTACTCTACCTATGACCTAGAGCTTTATGCAATGGTGCAAGCTCTCAAAAAGTGGAGACACTATCTGTTGCCCAAAGAGTTCATTGTTTTTACTGATAACCATGCTCTTAGCTTCCTAAATAGTTAGGAAAAGTTGAATCATAGGCATGTTAAGTGGATGAAACAATTACAGGCCTATACCTTCACTATTAAGCATAAAAAGGGTGTTGCCAACAAAGTGGCTGATGCTTTAAGTAGAAGGATGCTTGTCATACAGGAAGTATAGATAGAAAGCATGGGGATAGATTGTCTGAAGGAGTTATACAAGGAGGATGTAGATTTCAAGGTTGCTTATGAAGTTTGTGCTAGTTTGGTTAACACTTTTCATGGTGAATATTCAGATTTTGTGTTGCAGGAAGGTCTCCTATTCAAAGGCAGTTTGCTATGTGTTCCTAAATGTTCAATGAGGGATAACATCATCAAAGAGAAGCACAATGGAACCTTAGGAAGACATTTTTGGTTGGACAAGACTTTGGAACAAGTCACTAGATTCTACTATTGGCCAAAAGTACAATTAGATGTAAGGAGATATGTTGCAAGTTGTACCATATGTCAAAAGGCCAAAGGTATGTCTTCTAATGTTGGTTTGTACCAACCCCTTCCGATTGCCAATAGGCCTTGGGAAAGCATTAGTATGGATTTTGTACTTGGTCTTCCTAAGACAACAAGGGGTGTGGACAGTGTTTTTGTCATTGTGGACAGATTTAGTAAGATGGCTCATTTTGTGCCATGCAAATGCACAAATGACGCATCTCACATTGCTGGTCTCTTTTTCAGAGAAGTGGTTAGAATCCATGGTTTGCCCCTTTCAATTGTCACTGATAGAGACTCCATGTTTGTTGGTCATTTTTGGAGGACCTTATGGAGAAAATTGGGAACACAATTATCTTTGTCATCAACCTACCATCCCCAAATTGATGGTTAGACTGAGGTTGTTAACAGGTCCTTAGGAAACCTTCTAAGATGCCTTACCAAGCAGCATGGGTTGGCATGGGACTTGGTGATCAGTCACGCTGAGTATGCTTACAATGATTCGGTGAATAGAAGTATTGGGAAGAGCCCATTTGAAATTGTTTATGGTTTCCATCCAAGAGGACCACTTGAACTCAAAGACCTATAAGGTTGGGATAAGAGGAGTGCTCTAGGAGAAGATTTTGCTACCACCATGAAGGTAGTTCATGATCAAGTCAAAGTTCAGTTGGAAAAGATAGTCTCCAAATACAAGGACAGGGCAGATATCAAAAGGAGAGATGTATAGTTTAAGGTGGGAGATTTGGTAATGGTCTATCTAAGGAAGGAAAGGCTACCTAAAGGATAGCCAACCAAGCTTCTGATGAAGAAAATAGGACCATGCAAGGTAGTGCATAAGTTTGGTCCAAATGCTTATGAAATAGAACTACCATCCGGTCTTGGTATTTCTCCCATATTCAATGTTTCAGATCTCTTTCCATATAGACCTTCATTGAATGCTAAAGATGGATCAGATATTGTGATTGAAGATGAAGATTGGGTCAGAGATCTACCTCCAAGTAAGCCTTTACAATTGGAATGCATCTTAGATTCCAAGATTGTCAAAAAGACAAGGAAGGGTGTGTACAAGGAGTACTTGGTCAAGTGGCAGGATCTTCCTGATTCAAAGGTTACCTGGATGAGTGATGTAGAGATTTTGAAGCATGGGAAGACACTCCAACAGTTAGCAACTCAAGGGACTTGAGTTTTTCCTGCAGGGGGAGTATGGTGCAGGAGCACCTTCTCTATGGTGCAAGAGTCATGTTTTGTTTTCAATAAGGTTTTTAAGCCACATCATGTTTGTAATAAGGTTTTTTGTCAATTTGGTCACTAGACCTATGTAGACCATGTTTCGGTCAAGTTTGATGTAATCACACAATGAAAACATGTAGTTTTCTTGTGTTAGGAGAAACCCAATGGCTAACTGACTTTCAAAATTAGTTTGTACGATTGAGAGGAATGTAAACTGCTATCTCAAGCCTCTATAGACAAAGAAGAGTAGGATGTAGTGACAAAGAAGCATGCATGAATGAACGAAGATCTAGATTTTTGGGTGTGTTGAAACATTGTTCTTTCTGAGTATTTTTGTGTAATAGTCATTCTATATGAATAGTTAATTATCTAAAACTGATTGGAGATGTTCAGGCATTAAGTAGTTTCCATTTGATAGTAGTCTGGTGTCTTAAAAGTGTTGTAGTTTGTGAGATCTCGTTCCTTTTGTGAAGATTGGTCTGAAAACCTAGAAACTAGGGTTCTGTGAATAAATGGACTGTATCTCCTCTGTCCATTGAAATCAAGATTCTCATGTTCAGTGTGATGGAGGAATATAGTGTAAATTTTGTGTTTTTTGTTGTTTTGGGTCAACACCCAGGGATCCAAGGAGGTTGGGCATGAGTTGACTAGGCATCTCTATGTGACTAGTCTTTGAAACGATAGGCAAGGTGCTGAGAGTGGAGTGACCAAATTGATGGTTGATCAAGTGTTTGCAGAGATTGTAGGCCCTTTCCATTTTGTCGAGTTTTGTCTCTGAATACTGGTTTGATGTCTGTGAGTTGCAAAGTTACAGAGTTGCCATCAGTGTAACATAGCCCCTCAGGAAAACTTGTGGAAGTTATACCGATCAAAGTGTTGGGTCGATAAGAGGTGTATTGGTGAAGGATGAAGGAAGTCTCACTAAAGAACATACATTAGCGTATTGGGAGAATAAACAAGAAGTCAACCGACGACCGAAGTCTCATCGATTGTATATTGCGAATGCATATTACAAATGTATGTTGAGAATGTATGTTGAGAAAGCATATTGAGAATGTATCTTTCGTCGAATACAAAAGGTGACCAGTCGTAAAGGTGAAATCAGGGTAAAGATACTTTGGCTCACTGGTAATAGCAATTCAAGTCAAGCATATACAAGTTGGTATATCGGCACATGGTGATGCAGAGGAAACGCAACAGAAGCTTACAAATGGGAAGGAGGAGTCATTAACACAACCAGCATGTTAAAATCCTGGACATGCAGTATGTAATACCTATCGGCTTATCATCATCATCATATTTCTTGCTAACACAGACAGCATCATCATATTTCGAAGAGGCATGAAATATCCTCCTGCTAACTACTGTTCACTTCCTTATCGCCTTTCGCCTTTCGCCTGTCAGCAGCATCATGATACTCGACTATCAGCAGCATCATCACATTCGGCAAGCGCAAACATCCTCCTGATGTTCACTGTTCATCTTACCACCAAACTCTATCTTCATCATCATGATGTTCGACATCATCTTCATCAGCAGGATATAAAATATCCGGTTCCTCCCATATATCCTGATGACGACAACTTCAAGCACCTTTCCTTCGATGCTTACGTCACCCTGATATCCGACTACTCAACCAACAGCATCAGGATATGACTTATCCGGTCATATTGAAACATCCTAGTGATGTTAACCAAACTTTATGCCGATGACTTACGCCGATGCTAAAACACTTAGCGACAGCAGGATAAACTTGCATAGGGTGATATTCACAATATCCTGATGACGATGACATCAATTGCACCCGATGATGATGTCAATGCACCTGATGATGATGTCAACAGGATATAAGACACTTATATCCTCCGCAACATGATAATGAATATCCGGTGATCTTTTCAATATCCTGATGATGACCTTTCCGGTTCTTAGCCAAAAAGTGAACTTTCACTCCTGCATGCGATAGCGATATGCGGATGATGGATACACATGAAAGATGATCTTGATGATGATATACACACTGAGTATATATCCAACCTATATCATCCTGATGCACTTGAAACATACAGTCTTCGTCAGCTTCATAACCTGATCCGGATAGCGATATACTCGTAGATGACGATACGATTCACTCCGTCTGGAAAAGCACATGCAGATCCCTGTATATCCGTCAGCTGCATGCAAACTCACAGAACCGCACAATTTCACAAAGAAAACATGATGATCGGGCCGGATCACCTTCAGATCAAAACTTAACAGTTTATCTTCCTAAATCCTAGCACATGAGGATGCTAGGTTGATTCATAGCATGCTACCAATCGATCTCCCACATAATGAAATGCATAAACAGAAAACTAAAATACAACCTAAACTAACATGCATGACCATTCCACCGATTCACAGAATCAACCGGTGGAAGGGTTGAAAGAATCCATTAACCTGTAATCAGAATAGAAATCAAAACATAAACAGCTGATAAACCAGATAATGCAATTGATGAGATCTTATTTAGATGAAACACAAATGTCCTGTTTCTACAATACTATCGAACAACAATGTTTCACAATGTCTGGACTGATCTCTGGATTTCACTCAATCACCAGTACAACATAACATAACTACTACTCTAATATTAGTCACCAGTACAACATAACATAACTACTACTCTCTTCTCTGATCTCAAACCCTAACTGATCTGAGTTATTTATAGCAATATCCTACGAGTACTACCAACTCGATTCCCAGCGGCTGGGAGCTTCCAAGCGGCTGGGAGAGGACAGCTCATACTACCTGATAACGAACTCTAACTGCCTGCACACTCTCCTAGGCTGATCTAATACATATGCATTGGTCCAATGGACCTTATTACATTATGAAGTCAAACATGCTAAAAATAGACTAATGTCCTGTCATGCGGACAATGAACCTATATCCTGTCTTGTAGGGGTGCTCCTGCACCATACTCCCCAGAAGAAGAAATCTCAAGTCCACTTGAGATGAGAGTATGAAGATCTGCACCATGTTTCTGGATCTGCTCTTCAGTCATCCAGACTGCTTCAGAATTAGGTTTTCCCTTCCAAGAGACTAGATACTCCAAGTACTGTTTGTTCAGGGTCTGTTTGACCACTCTGGTGTCCAAAACCTTCTGCAACTATGGAGGATCATGCTTGGGAATGTTATCATGGACTGTATCCTGTAGGAGATCCTGATCGGCATCTGGGTAAGACTTGTATGGAGTTAAATCACATACATTGAATATAGGGGACAAACCAAGATCAGGGGGGAGTTGTATCTCATAAGCATTCTGTCCATGCTTGTGTAAAATCTGACATGGTCCAACTTTTCTCTGCATAAGTTTAGTATATTTTCCCTTAGGAAGTCTGTCCTTCTTCAAATGAACCCATACCAAATCTCCAACATCAAACTGTACATCCTTCTTCTTTTTATCAGCATATTCCTTATACTTCAAGGTGGTTTGTTGTAGTTGGGTCTTGACTTGATCATGAACCTCTTTGATGGCTTCTGCAAAAGCTTCTCCTTCTGCACTAACAGGGTCTACTGTAGGTAGATCTCTCAATTCCAAAATTCCTCTTGGATGCACACCATAAATTATCAAAAATCCATCCTGGATCAAAAATTTAGAGAATTTAGCATGATATTTCTCTCCAAAAGAAGTACATACATGATATATCTCCCCAAAATCTTCATCAGTCTCATACATGGTCTTTAGTGAATCAATGCCAACACTTTCTAACTGAATCTGGTTGACTGTTAGAACTCTCCTGCTCAAAGCATCTGCAACTTTATTCTTGACTCCTTTCTTATGCTTCAATGTAAAAGTAAAAGCTTGTAAGGTTTCTACCCATTTCATGTGTCTGTGGTTCAGCTTTTCCTGGCTGTTTATGAAACTCAGAGCCTGGTTATCTGTGAATACTATGAATTCCTTTGGCATCAAGTAATGCCTCCATTTCTTGAGTGACTGGACTAAAGCATACATTTCCAAATCATATGAGGAATACCTCTTTTTAGCATCATTGAGCTTCTCACTGAAAAATGCAATAGGTCTACCTTCTTGGCTGAGTACTGCTCCAATGGCCATGTGACTGGCATCACATTCCACCTGAAAGATTTTGTTAAAGTCTGGAAGTGCAAGGACTGGCTGCTGTGCCACCTTCTTCTTCAATGTTTCAAAAGAATCATCTGCTCTTTGAGTCCAAACAAATCTGCACTTCTGCCCTCCTTTGATGGTATCAAGCATGGGTGCACAAATATGACTAAACCCTCTTATAAACTTCCTGTAGAAGGTTGCTAACCCATGGAAACTTCTGACATCATTCATAGTCTTTGGGGTTGGCCAAGACAATATGGCACTTACCTTCTCCTTATCCATTTGTAACTTTCCTTGTGAAATGACAAAACCCAAATATGTGATCTCCTCTTGCATGAACAAACACTTGTCTAAATTTATCATCAGCTGCTCTTCATGTAACCTCTTAAGAACCAAATCTATGTGTCTGAGATGTTCTTCTTTTGTGTTGCTGAAAATTAGAATGTCATCTAGATATACTATGACAAACTTACCAATGAACTCATTCAAAACCTCATTCATCAACCTCATAAAAGTACTAGGTGCATTAGACAAACCAAAAGGCATAACCTTCCACTCATATAACCCTTCATTAGTTTTGAATGCTGTTTTCCATTCATCTCCTGGCCTAATCCTGATCTAATGATATCCACTCTTTAGATCTATTTTTGTAAAATACTTAGCACCTCCCAAACAGTCAAGTAAATCCTCTATCCTAGGGATTGGAAACCTATACCTGATTGTGATCTTGTTAATAGCTCTGGAATCTGTGCAAAGCCTCCAAGTACCTTCCTTCTTTGGTGCTAGTACAGCTGGTACTGCACATGGACTTAAACTTTTCCCAATCAGACTTGAATCCAATAATTCTTCAATTTGTCTGGCTACTTCTGCATTCTGTTCTGGAGTTAGCTTATAGGCTGCTTTGTTTGGAAGTGTTGACCCTGGAATTAATTCTATGCAGTGACTAATATCCTTGACAGGTGGTAGGGATCTTGGCATTCCCTCTGAGATGATACCTTTGTACTTATCCAATAGCTCTTGGATAGCTGGGTCTATGAACCTTTGCTTCTTCTCTTCCTTGACTTCTTGCTGCTGTTCTTTATTCACCCTCATACATGGGATTAGGGCATATGCAACTGCACCTTCTGCTGCTATTTCTTTCATGAACTGTTTACCTTCCATCAGCATTACCTTCACCTCTTTTCCTTCAGATTTCTCCTCCTTCTCTGTCAATGGTAGTAACTTTATAACCTTACCATCTTTAGTGATTGTATAGGTGTTTCTAACACCATCATGTTGTGCCTTCAAATCATATTGCCATGGTCTACCAAATAAAAGATTGCAAGCATCCATCGTGGTAATATCAAACAACAACTTATCCTTATATGCTCCAATCTAAAATTCTACCCAAGCCTGCTCTTCTACAATTGTCTGCTGACCTTAGGTAAGCCATGAGACTTTATATGGGGATGGGTGAGGCAATCTCCTAAGCTTAAGCTTTGTCACCATTTCTTCAGACACAAAATTTTCAGTAGAACCAGAATCAATCAAAACTTTACATGCCTTACCTCCTGCTTTGCAAATAGTCCTGAAAAGAGACTTTCTTTGAGGGGATTCTTTGTCAGGTACCTTCATGGTAGTCACTGTTCTTCTCATCATTAGAGACTCTCCACTTTCTGGGTATCCATAATTATCAGGAGCATTCACACTCTGAAAAGCATTAGAGCCTGTTATACTTTGATTATCAGGTTCTTGGATCAGATTCGTTCTCCTTTCTCCTGTTGAGCTTGTGGCCTTTTCTGGACATCTGCTGGCTATATGGCCTTCTTTGTTACAGTTATAACATCTGATGGATCCTCTGCCCTGGGATCTTCCTCTGAAAGGTCTTCTACCCCTGAAGTTTCCTTGCTGACTATAATTTTCCCCCTGGTTCTGACTATTGTTTCCCTTACTATTGTCATGATTGGATTCTCCTTGATATCCATGTCCATGTCCTCTACCTCTAAAAGGACCTCTTCCACCCCTTTGTTGTCTTCCTCTTCCTCTATTGTGTTGTTCTTGTTTTCTCTTTAACTTCTCTTCCACTTTCAATGCCAACTGAAAGCATTTCTGAACTGTATTTGGATTATGCAGACTTAAATCTTCCTGAATGTTGAACCTCAATCCATTAAGGTATCTGGCTACCTTCTCTTCTTCACTTTCCTTTACCTTTGTTTTCATACAAAGTTTCATGAATTCTTCTGTATATGAGCTGACATCTAGCTCCTTCTGCTTCAGGTTTTGCTTCCTCTTGTGTAATTGGATACTGTAATCCAATGGGACATAAGCTTCCTTTACTAATGCCATCATTTTCTTCCATGTAGTGACTCTACGCTTTCCTTCCTGTACTCTATCATCTTGGACGAAATTCCACCATGTCAAGGCAGCTTCTTTCATTTTTGACTGGGCTATTTTCACCCTCTATTGTTCTGGTATCTCCTCCGTTTCAAAGAAATTGTTCAAGGAGTCTATCCACTCCATCACTGAATCAGGTTCCATCTTTCCTGTAAACACTGGCAAATCCAATTTCACATCCATGGTTCTCCTCTCCATGGCCTTGAGGGCGTTCAACAGTGGTCTCTGGTCTGCAGGAACGACCTCCTCGTTCCAACTAGGGATCTCTTCTTCTTCCCTATCTTCTTCTCTACCAGAACCTACTCTGTTCCTCAACTTCTCTAACTCATCCTTCAATTCCTGATTCTGAGCCTTCACGGCCTTGCTCTCTGCAATCTGTTTCTTCACCAGAACTGCCAACTCAACGTTGGTCATCCTTGCCAGAATCTCAGATGTTCCTTCTTCATCTGACATCCTGCTATATCCTGATCTTTTCCAGAAGATCCTTCCTTTGCTCTGATACCACTATGATGCAGAGGAAACGCAACAGAAGCTTACAAATGGGAAGGAGGAGTCATTAACACAACCAGCATGTTAAAATCCTGGACATGCAGTATGTAATACCTATCGGCTTATCATCATCATCATATTTCTTGCTAACACAGACAGCATCATCATATTTCGAAGAGGCATGAAATATCCTCCTGCTAACTATTGTTCACTTCCTTATCGCCTTTCGCCTTTCGCCTGTCAGCAGCATCATGATACTCGACTATCAGCAGCATCATCACATTCGGTAAGCGCAAACATCCTCCTGATGTTCACTGTTCATCTTACCGCCAAACTCTATCTTCATCATCATGATGTTCGACATCATCTTCATCAGCAGGATATAAAATATCCGGTTCCTCCCATATATCCTGATGACGACAACTTCAAGCACCTTTCCTTCGATGCTTACGTCACCCCGATATCCGACTACTCAACCAACAGCATCAGGATATGACTTATCCGGTCATATTGAAACATCCTGGTGATGTTAACCAAACTTTATGCCGATGACTTACGCCGATGCTAAAACACTTAGCGACAGCAGGATAAACTTGCATAGGGTGATATTCGCAATATCCTGATGACGATGACGTCACTTGCACCCGATGATGATGTCAATGCACCTGATGATGATGTCAACAGGATATAAGACACTTATATCCTCCGCAACATGATAATGAATATCCGGTGATCTTTTCAATATCCTGATGATGACCTTTCCGGTTCTTAGCCAAAAAGTGAACTTTCACTCCTGCATGCGATAGCGATATGCGGATGATGGATACACACGAAAGATGATCTTGACAACGATATACACACTGAGTATATATCCAACCTATATCATCCTGATGCACTTGAAACATACAGTCTTCGTCAGCTTCATAACCCGATCCGGATAGCGATATACTCGTAGATGACGATACGATTCACTCCGTCTGGAAAAGCACATGCAGATCCCTGTATATCTGTCAGCTGCATGCAAACTCACAGAACTGCACAATTTCACAAAGAAAAAATGATGATCGGGCCAGATCACCTTCAGATCAAAACTTAACGGTTTATCTTCCTAAATCCTAGCACATGAGGATGCTAGGTTGATTCATAGCATGTTACCAATCAATCTCCCACACAATGAAATGCATAAACAGAAAACTAAAATACAACCTAAACTAACATGCATGACCATTCCACCGATTCACAGAATCAACCGGTGGAAGGGTTGAAAGAATCCATTAACCTGTAATCAGAACAGAAATCAAAACATAAACAGCTGATAAACCAGATAATGCAATTGATGAGATCTTATTTAGATGAAACACAAATGTCCTGTTTCTACAATACTATCGAACAACAATGTTTCACAATGTCTAGACTGATCTCTGGATTTCACTCAATCACCAGTACAACATAACATAACTACTACTCTGATATCAATCACCAGTACAACATAACATAACTACTACTCTCTTCTCTGATCTCAAACCCTAACTGATCTGAGTTATTTATAGCAATATCCTACGAGTACTACCAACTCGATTCCCAGCGGCTGGGAGCTTCCAAGCGGCTGGGAGAGGACAGCTCATACTACCTGATAACAAACTCTAACTGCCTGCACACTCTCCTAGGCTGATCTAATACATATGCATTGGTCTAATGGACCTTATTACATTATGAAGTCAAACATGCTAAAAATAGACTAATGTCCTGTCATGCGGACAATGAACTTATATCCTGTCTTGTAGGGGTGCTCTTGCACCACATGGGCTAGTGTTCAGAAGTGGTCATTGATGATCGAAGTCTTGTCGACAAGGGCATGACTAACCTCCACGGTTAAGGTAAGTGGGAACATAACCGCCATCGAGGTATCGGCAGGAGGCCAGAAGATGCCGCCAATAGGTGAAGTCTCTCTGAAGACAAGGAAGTCGAGCTGTCAGGGAGAGTTGAGAGATCGGGGAGATAAATAGGAAGGTGGCCGATGGGGTATGTTTGGCCGATAGGAGTAGATCGCCAAGACATAGGCCACCCTCTCACCGATCAAGTTTTTTGATCAATTGTGCGCTTGCACTATGCACTCTACATCAATGATCCATATATAACATACCTAAGTACAAGATCTGTAGCTAAGTCCTCCTCCATTTGGGAGTGATTTGGCTGAGTCGTGTCCAAGAATGTTATATGAAACAGGGTTTGATTTAGTCTGCATTCTAGTGGTTATCATTCTCCTTTTTCATACTTAACAGAAACCACTTGTGGAACTCATAAATTCCTCAATAGGAAGGTTATATCTAACACTATTGGTGCTCTTTACCCAATGGCCATCTTGAAATGCAAAATCAAACACCATGCAAATCTGATCCAAAGTAGTCCAACTAATATAATGTGAAGAAATATTACTTAAACCCATGATATAGGAATCATTGCATACCTTGTGTCTACTCCCATTACTAAAATGTTGTTGTGTCATCATGATGCAAGGAATGGTGAAACTATTTTATAGAGTCTCATCTTTCTTGAATTCTCCTCCACATATCCAAGGATAGAAAACCTGTATGTACCTTGACTCCAAGAACACCATACCATAATTATTCAAAAAATTTGGAATATCAAAATGATACCTCTCTTTCTCACCAACTTCCAAACTCAAGCCTTCTATGAGATCTTTTTCCATATGTTCCCTTAGAATCAAAGGTTTCCTTGAGTGCTCACTACCATGTTTTTGTTGTGCCCATTTGTTCTTTTTATGTGATGAAGGATCCCAAACAAGTTTGCCTTATATGGATATAATAATTGGCTCCAATGGGTCTCATAATGTTACTATAGATTAGTCTCTCCAAAGCATGACACAAATTAACTTGCATCTAAGCTGAAAGTAAATCACAAGTGTCACAAACCTCTCTAAATCTCCTCCCAAATAGTGTTATGACGGCTAGAGTAATTGTCACGAATAGTGGAGACCTTTCAGTATCATCATGATGCAAGTAAACTTCCTCAAAATTCACCAATCTACATCTATTCATAACTAAAATCATCAAAATCAGAAATATACAAATGATGTAATAGCTACAAAAATGACAAATCTATGCAACAATCATTAGTTTGATCAATGTTAAATTATTGGGTAGACAAGTAAGGACTAGAAATATCTCCAAAAACATTTGCACACTTTTGAAACTCGTCCAAATAAGCAATCTTGAAAATTCTTGTACAACCATAAGAGATGGATTGTAGTAGCTGTGAATGAACAAAACAATTGTCTTATAGTTAGGAATTATGGTGACCTCGTTGCTCTTTCTCATTATTTCTTGTTTGCTACTTGGAAAATCATTACACAAGGATTATGCAGCACTAATCTCATGTTATACTAATCTCCTTCTTGATATTTTCTTATGGTGCTAATAGCTCCTTCAATTGGACCAATGTTTCCAACATATCCCCTTCCTGAAGCATCACATTCTATAACAAATGGTTGTGAGAAATCTAAGTTGAAAAATTCAAGGCATGAGTTGATTACCTTTACGAACCCTTCCCAAGATTTTTGTGTTGCATCCTGCTGAATGCCATGAACACTAGTGTCTTAGCACAAGTATGTAACATCATTCTCCCACATAGATTCCTTATACAAATTAGTTTGCAACTCCACGACATGTCTAAGGGTGATCTTGGGAACATATTACTGAACACTATGATATGCTGATTTGGAAAGACTTGAATATCAAAATGAAGACTATGTTTCTTACCATAAAATGAGATAGTTTGCATTCTCTTCTTTAGAAGACAAATTTCTTCCCAAGAAACTTGTTCCTCCTATAAGATTTCTTTAGCTATGTCTACTCTTAATGTTTCATCAGTGATGCTTCTAAACACCACAACTTTTGCTTCACATGTAGACTGAAGCTCCTTAGATTTGAGATTATATAATAACTTAGCAATAGAAAGAAACCAATCTACATCCATAACCATGTTAGTTCTCATATTATAGTATGCTTTGTATGCCATTGTGGTGAATATGTTTGCACAAGTGATATTACACCCATTAAAATTTCCAAGCTTAATGTGCCTTAGCTATTTACCTTTTTGTAGCTCTTTACTTGTAGCACTAGGATCCCACAACATCATACATGAACAATTTTGAATTTGAAACAAATATTCCACATGCCCTATACTGCAAGTTGCATCCCTAACTCTATCACCCTTTTTAGCATGCTTTCTTTCCATGGTGACAAGAATTTTGCAGTAACATAGAAGGAAGGAATAAATATGAAATGTAATCATCTGTTTCATACCTTAAGCTTCCAACAAGGAGATCATGCCCTCCATTGTTGTAAAAGGAGTTGTGGAGGTACCCTCAACTCTTCTATCCTTGTGACTCAAAATATTTTCTTCAAATAAATATCCATCCATAATGATAATCTGCAAATCAATCAATGGCTCACCATTTGGAAGTTTGAGAGATAGTGCATGAATTGGTGCATCTTCCTTCAACTTGGGCTCTTTGCATCTAACAAGTGATGCCTTTTCCTCCTTGACTACATCAATATTTTCTTGACATATAAAATCATTAGGCGTCAAATAAACATCTTCTATTATCAAAGATTTTTTACCTTCAACTAGTGTAGCGATATACTTATGTTCTTGTTGTACTAAATCTAATTTCTCTTTTTTTAAGAGCATTTCCTACTTCTTCGATTATTAAATCTTCAACATCCAATGTGGTTTCCTTTATGGTTTGCTCAATAGTTTGTTCCTTCACAATTTCTAGCTCCTCTATCTTCTTTTCTAGCTCTTTATCTGAATTTTCCTCTTTTTTTCTTGAACTTCTTATGTAGTTATATATCTCTCTTTCAGATCTTAAGTTTTAAAAGGTAATGCAGATTTGAAAGCTTCTGATTTGTCTTGGTATTCCATATAGATTTTGACCATCTCCTCTACCTCTTAGCTCTTAAGTATTTTCCATTTCTGATTGTATTTCCTTACTATCTCAACATATTTACCAAAAGATAAATCTACCTTGTAAGCTTAAAATTGTTTATGGTATCCATCTAGCAATCTAGGAAATTCTTCTTCAAATGATTCTTTAATTTTGTGTTTCTCTTTTTGTATCGTATAAACTCCTCTTTGATAGGATCTATGTCTTCTTCTTTTTGAGATGTTTTAATTGGAACTAAATTTTACACGCTATACAAAAACCTTTGAAGGGAATTGATGATTGTATCTTGGTTCCTCTATATTTCCATCATTTTATCTTGGATAAAATCTACATTTTTCTCATCTTTTAAAAATCTCAAGAATCCTCCCAATGTAAACAATTTAATGTACCCTACAGGTTGCCAAGATCATAGCTCTAGGATACCACTATAATGACCCAAAATAAAATATTTACAAATTTATTTAAATACAACATCACATAGTAGATCTGAGACAAAATATTTGGTTCCAAACCCTCCTTAGAAAGTATTAAGAAATACCCACAAAAATCTAACAATTTTTGCTTCAATCTTGCACCAGTATTTGACAATTTGCATAGAAATTACTAAAACCCCATCTATTGATGAAATCTGATATAATCACATAAAATATGCTGCTAAAGTAGAGAAATCAACAACTTCAATAGCAGAAAAATATGATAATGAGTTCTACATAAATCCCAACATTTCCAACAATTTCTTCAATGTTCCCGCACCCGATTTGACATAGTTTTGGATAGAATTTAACTAGAGCTTTATTTATTGAATCAAATTGATATAAACACATCTAATATGCTAGTACAAAAGAAAAAAGTCCACAACAGCAACAGAAAATTAAAATAACATTAGGTACCTAGAAAACCCCACAAAATCTTTAAACTACTCAACACAATCAACTAGATTTGGCTCCAAACTGAAAAATAATATTCCCAACTTATGGGACTGATCTGAAATAAAATTTAACAGAAGCAAACCCCTCTAAAATAGAAAAATAATCTACAGCACACTACACCAAAATAGAAACAATTTTTGCACATAAACTTCATCTCCAACCTGCAAATCTTGAAACACACAACACACGAAAATCACTGAAATCCAACTAAAATAAAATGAATCTCCAAATGCAAATCCTGTGTGAATATGCCTCTAGGAAATCTATGGGTTTTTGTCCACAGTCTCCAGCCTCTAATGAGTTTTCTTCCAAAGAAGGGTTTGTAAAAACCAAAGCTCATACAGAAAATCGAGTTGTACAAAACATGAGAAACCCCCAAATGAATAACAAATCCATATTTATGTCTTCCTTAGCCAATTTGGGCATCAAAATTCTCAAAGCCTCTTAGAGGGAAATTAAAAATAATAATTAAATGTTGCCTCTTCCACTTCCAAGTTGTCAGCCAAAAATAACTCCAATTTAATTTAATTTTATTTTATTTTAGCATATTCCAAAACCCAATGCTTCAAATAGTGGAGTTACAATAATAAATTAAATATTTAGTATTTAGCTGGCCCAAATAGTAATATTTGAAAATTAAAATTTTTTAGAACCAAAATTAAATATTAAATAAATTACTTTATTAATTTTTTACCATAGCTGATGGAAAGTGTTGGAATGGAGTAATTGGCTCCACATGACATCTAGATTATAAAATAAAATAAAATAACTCTTAAGTAAATAAAATAAAATAATTTTAATAATAAATTTTAAGTAAATAGAAATCCCTCTTTGCTCTTGCATAAAAAATAAACATTGTTCTTTTTAGATAGATATTAACTAGGCCCCTATTTCACTTAAATCACAAATCACTAAAAACACGGTGCTTAGAATGATATCTCCTGGTCTCTTTAGATAGATTTTTTAAAGATAGGTATGCTAGTTTTAATTTACAACTATTCAAGTATTGTTTTATTATTTATATTGTTTACTTTATTTTTTATTTTTATTTGAAGAACTAGCTTTTTAACTTAACAAGAACTGCAATGTAGCTTGCAAGGTTGTAGAAGTATGTCAAGAAGGGAAAAGTAAAGATCTTGCAAATAACACGAGATATTAAAAAATGAAACTGAATTAAAATTTCAAATTGCAAGTTAAATCAAGTTAAATAGAAAGATAGATATTAGTTTATTGAGTGAGTGTTGATGGCTTTTATTTAATCATATAGATTGCACCAAGTGGTGTGGATGTGTCATTCAACCAACTCTAAATGCCACCCAACTATCTTGGCACAAATAGAAAACCGTAAACATTAACATAAAAACTTTTTTTTTCACTTCGTTTTAATTTTGCTTATTTTCAAGAAAGAATATTACTTTATTTTTGCTTTTTGATGAATT
The DNA here is from genome assembly GCA_027924645.1 of Cunninghamia lanceolata. NCBI lineage: Eukaryota > Viridiplantae > Streptophyta > Pinopsida > Cupressales > Cupressaceae > Cunninghamia > Cunninghamia lanceolata. The sequence goes on along the minus strand of BSBN01000435.1, from coordinate 164,057 downwards.
TAAAAAAAATACAGATTGAAAGTTGAAAATGCTTTCAAAAATTGTTTCTACCAATTGCAAAAATAAAGAAACCATGAAAAAAATGAACTTGGTGATTGCAGGATTGGATTTGCACATCCAATTTAGTGTTATTTTCATGTTGAAGATCCTACTTACAAACTGCTCTGCATCAATATTATTGGATTAATCACCATGCTTCGAGGATGGATCTCCACTGACAATGTGGCACAATTTACATGTCAAATTTTATATTCCTATATCATATACCTTTATTAAAAGTGCAGGTTTGCACTGTACTTTTAGGAATGGATGTGCTTCATGGTGTGGAGCATTGTTGTATTAAATCTATGGTGATGGTTTGCTAGGTATCAATAGAAAAAGATGCTCATTAACTAAAATCAATGCTTAATAACTCATTGGAAGAAGTAAATAGATAACTATTTTTTTGGGAGGTCCAACCTGGATTTTTAAAATCACTTTAACAACACTTTTGAGGTCCAAGCATGTCATCATCACAAACTTGCTCCTCCACATATTGCTTTCTTGAACAATAATTCTTGCATGCAAAAACTAAAGGAAACCATGCACATAAAACCATGTGCAAAGTTGTAAGATTATTGCAGCCACTCTTCTTTCCAATTAAATTCCTTGATTTATTTACAGGCAACACAGTCACCATCACCAAGGCCCCTCTAACTGAACTTTTTGTCCAATGGAATTACTATTTGTTGTTGAAGATAAAATGCAGCGAAATGAAAAAACTAAAACACATAAATAATCAAAGACACAGAGATAAAATCAGAGACACGAATTTAACGTGGTTCACCATCAAGATGGCTACATCCACCAAGGAAAGCAGGACACTCTATTCCATTAATCAACTCAATTACAACAGTCTTCATCTCTGCCAAAAAGAGAATGAGAAGGAAAATATATAGACTCTTCAGGCAACTAAAGAGACATGGGAAGAGGAAGATGAAAGGGCAGTGACGGTTGGGCTTCATTTCCAACAATCTCCCACTGAAGTCCAAACCGTACTGCTATCCCCACTTTCCTTGAAACTCATGGTTACTTAACAACTGTACCAAGTAACTAGTCCATTAGCTGACCAATCCTGGTGAGAATTCCAATGAAGTCAACCAAATTGACACCATCAGCATGATTGAGCACAAGAATTTTTGCTGAATCCTTGATTTGTGAAACCAGTTTATTTCTGCCTCTTGGAATGACAAGATCTATAACATCATCCACCTTGAGCAGATCTAAAATTTCATCTCTTGGAGTTACAAGGCCAATAAGATTCTTTCCCACACTAGCTCCACCGAAGAGACCAATTTTCTTTGTCTTCAAATCTGAGTAAGGAACAGCAAAGGAAGGCATCGTCTAATAACCTACTACAGCACCACCATACTTACTCATAGCAGCTATAATAGCATCTAGCGCAGCAGCCCATTGTGTGGCTGGGATGCTTGATGAAGTGCTTTCCTTCAACTTGGCATATGCAGCTTTGCAAAATATATCGTATAGTACACCGCTTGTGCCACCCATAACTCTTCTAAGAGTGACTCCAATTTCATTTACAGTGTCTGTTGCATCATTTAAAGGCTAGAAATTTTTCATATCGTCAAGAATTGCACTTGCTCCTTTACACATTGTGGTCCCACAATCTCCATCTCTAATTTTCTCGTCCCACTCTGAGGCAAATGGATTGGGTTCTTCAAACTCCACCTTAATGCCATCATTAAGCATGACTCCTCTATCAATGTTAATCCTTAGTAAATCACACATATTGCTTTCCTCTGATTTGCAGTGCCTGCATATTCCACACTCTCTTGTAAATACAGGTAGTACATGGTCGTTCGCCTTCAGATCGGCTACTCCTTCCACCACACTTTCCACCACTACGGTTGTTTCATGTCCAAAGATGCGTGGGAAAATAGGAGTTTGGCCCTTTGCCTACTAGAAAATAAGGTCTGTATGACACAAGGAAGTGTAAGCAATTTTGATCCTGACTTCATTGGCTTGTGGAGGTGCCACTTGCACCTTTTCAATCTTCAGGAGCTCCCCTAATCTGGCAGCTTCTAGGCATTCCGTTTTGGCAGCTTCATGTTCCTCTGCAGTAAATGCCCCCTGGTCACTTTCAATTAAAGATTTATGCTTAGGATGTAAAATGAACTTTCTTGGTGTATATCTCAGAGGCATAATAGACTCGTTGAAAGATTCTCCCAACCTTTCAATCATGAAAACTCGCAATGCATCTCTGGCAATTGCTACCACACCTTCAGCACACTGATCAGAAGAAAAAGAAGCCACATATTCTAGAGTCTTATAAGAAAGAGGGGTTAAAAGAAAGTGTCCTTGATGAATATAACCTAGCCAAGGCCTGCTTGAAAGATAGAGCATTGCCCGGTGACCCCTCACAATAGCAGAAAAAAGTTTTGGAGCTCTCAAACCCAGGAATCTTGTACGCCCGTCTAAAAGTTGTCCAGTGACCATATCCACCTTAGTTCTAAGAAGAACACCATTCTGCAAACCAGCAATCAAAAACACACTGGCTGGATGATCAGCACCATCCTTACCACCAATAGATGCTTGAACTTCCAGCAAGAGTAGAGATTCTAGTGGAGAACTCACAGCCTGGACACTCAAAATTTGCATACAGTCATCAAGATCTAAAGATAATATGCAAATAGTGCTGCCGTATGATCCTACCACCAAAAATTTTGACCTCTGTCTGCCTTCACGAACTGGAGCAATATCTAAACAAGCCACATCTCCTGACATTTCATATTTCTCCACCGTCATTAGTTGCCCTGTCATATCCATCTCAAAATAAATAAGTTCTCCCCCGCTAAGAGTAATTCCAACTTGCAATCTATTACAGCCTATTTTTACGATTGTCTTTTTCCCAGGGGTTTTCCATTCATTTATACGTGAATCTGCCCTAATGTGTTGAATTCCATTAGGATGCACCTGCGTTAAGGAATCCTCTGCTAGAAGAGATACAGGCAATGAAGGAGTAGTATCAAGAAATCCACTGTCACTAACTTCCTTAACTGTTTTACCAACCTCCTCATCCAGGTTTCAAACCGGGATCTCCACCTGCACATCTTTTTCCTCATAAATGTCTAGTCCTAGCTTCAACATCTTATGAATATTGGAAGCAAAGGTATCCGGATCATCAAGGCGGAAGGCAAAAGTGAGAGAAACCATTTCGTAGAGGAGAAATACCAGGTCCTTTACAGACTTACCACTCTTATCTGCCTTTGCCCTCTTTCGCAACTCCTCCATGATGGCTTTCCTGTGTTGTTCATCACCCGTGCGTTCGAGAAGTGCTCTAAGATCAATTTTGAGATCTTCTAAAAATTCTTGTGGTGCAGATTCAATTTCAAATCCAGCATCCTTCTCTTCTTCAGCCGAATCCTCCTTATTTTTCAAACCATCCCACCAATGTACACGGTGTTTTGTTTCAGCAACATCCATTGCTACTGAAACCTCTATTTCGTTCAGCCTTTGTAGGCTCTCTGATTCTTCTAGCATGTCAAAATCCTCGCCTCCCAAATTCTGCGAAGGCCTTTCCCACACATACCTCCCTTGGACAGTGCTCAGGGAATGAGGATCAACATCACCCATAATAACATCAGTGGCAAGATTATCAGCCAAACAGAGAGGAGATTCATCTACTTCCATAGGCACAATTTCATCTAGCTCCAAGTCACTGTCCGCAGCTCCCACTTCATCAAAACTCAGTCCAGAGCCACACGACAAAGACATGAGAGCTAGAGCCCAATCATCCAAAGCTTCTACATCCATTTTCCTAGAAACTCTTCACGATTTCCAAAATAGCTTTTCCACCATTGGCTCTAATACCAATTGTTGAAGATAAAATGCAGTGAAATGAAAAAACTAAAACACATAAATAATCAAAGACACAGAGATAAAATCAGAGACACGAATTTAACGTGGTTCACCATCAAGATGGCTACATCCACCAAGGAAAGTAGGACACTCTATTCCATTAATCAACTCAATTACAACAGTCTTCATCTCTGCCAAAAAGAGAATGAGAAGGAAAATTTATAGACTCTTCAGGCAACTGAAGAGACATGGGAAGAGGAAGACGAAAGGGCAGTGATGGTTGGGCTTCATTTCCAACATTTCTGCCATCAACTGAAGGAACAAATCTAGTCAAAGGGTTTTTGGTAGATGATGTCTTCTTGGAATCAAAAACATCTCCATACTTTTTAGATCTGAATACACCAGGATCTCTTGGATCAGTTGTTGCACACCATATATAAAGGTAGAAAATAAATGTTACTTGCAAATGTTATAAAGTGAATCAGTATAGCAGTAGCCATCAAAACAATAATACGAATCAAAAATTAAAATTTTCAACCACGTCAACTACAACAGAATCTCTAAAAACAATCAAAGCCTTTCTAGAGCTGAATTAAAGATAATATCATATTGTACACAGATAATCTGATCAGCTCAAACTCAAGCATATAGAGGACATTTATATACCATATGGTAGACAATTCTTCAATATAATGTTTATAGATGGTTCCAAACTCAAGATGCATAAAACTCACAAACAAGTTTAGTATTCAATATGAAAATATCTTTTGCGAAGGCATGCCCCAAACCTACCAAAAATGAGGAAATAGTACGATTAACTTCAAATGACTAACTTAAAAAGAAAACAAATCATTTTAAGAATTATAGATAAACAAGTAAAGATAAATGACATGTGCATGAAAAACACATATATTTGTTAAATTTCATATAAAACTACAATGTTTAGTGCCATAGATGATCTTATACACGTCATGGTAAAAATAGAGGATACATCATAAACTTAGCCCTCACTCTTCATAATTGTCAAATAAAAAAATAGAACTAGTAGAAGACAGAGCTATAGTAGCTCTAGCAAAAGTTGCAAATGAAGAATGTTCAAAATCCACAATATTAAACGAAGCAAGGAATGCCCACATTGGGATTTTCTAGATCCATATCCCAATCTTTTGTTATCTCTCGTGTAGACTTTTCTTCCTTGCAAGACACACAAAGATGATCATAATGCTGAAAATCTATCTTTGAACTTCTCAGATCCCAACTGGTTTTGCTTCACTAAGTGAATATGCACTCTAAAGCTACTTATTTTCAGCCTTTTCTTGGTCCTGTCTTTTTTTCATTTTATACACTTTTTCAATAACGTATGGGACTATTAATCCATGGGAGCTATTCATAAAGTCCATGGAATTTTCATCCTAATACTAATCTTCAGCGTACATTACAATGTCATATGACTCACAATGAAAAGAATTTCATGGTGGGTGTAGGTGTCCAATAGATGTTTGAATGTCATTGTAGCTCATTTTTCCTTATTTATAGGAAATCTAACTAGAACTTGTATTCATAGCCCAAGGTTTATGGTGGATCATTAATGGGACCAAGACTCTTCAAAAGAATGAGAAAAAACACATGCTACATTCTGTCAAGAAAGGCAGGGAAAATCCAGTTGCTCCTAAACTCCAACATTATGTGCATGGAAAGATTAGTCCAAAGGAGAAAGAGAGGCATTGAAGGTCTTCAATCATCCTGATGCTGGTCAATCATAGTGAGAATTATTGAAGCTTTAGCCTTTAGATTTAGAGAAGATCAATTATTATCTAGCAAAAGTTAAGGAAACCTCACGCCATGTCCAAGAGTTACAAGCATCTTTCTAGAAACTTCAAGACCTTTCTCATGAACTTGGGCATCCAACTTCACTAAAGGACAAAAAATAGTCCACTAGAGGACAAAATAACAACTCCCCAAATCCAAAAAAGACAACCCATTTCTTACATATCATCAAAGATGCTTTCTTACACCTCTTACAATATCGTAGATGTTTCTTACATAACATAATAATGGTCAAGATTCCTAGTTCACTTTGTAACTCTCTATAAGCATGCTCCTACATGAGTCAGTCAATATCTTTGTTATAGATTCTCTTACACATCATTCGTGACAAATTGTTCTTTTAGAAATATATTTACACATATAAATGCCAAAGTAATAAAACTAGCACTTGCACCCATAGGAGGTTCAAGGAATACGCCGATAGGAATAACCGACGAGTTTAGAAAAATTTCCAACGTGAGACAATTCCGAGCACTATAATGCTCACATATAAAAGCCTATCGGCTAATAAATTACACATGTCATAATGGCCAAGGTACAAAGTGGGGCATCCTATTTCATGAGAATACATAAAACAATAAATAAGTCAAACATTAGGACTTGTAAGGTGTATTGCACACCTAATCCCAACAAGTGTCACAAATGCTTGGCATACACCCATCCTTGACCACCACACCTTCATACTACTAGAAACAAGTGCATTCCAATTAGTATGGAAGTCATGAAAATCAAGAGAAAGAGGATAAGAACAAAATGAATACCTGATAGGCATGAATTGGTGCCAAACATGAATCCTCAGGGAAAGCTCTTTCTTTGAACACACTCTCCACCACCACCACCATTGAGTCGGACATGTTAGTACAATTCTCACTTTATATTGGAGAGAGAGAGAGATCCTTAAGCCCCATTGTATGTGTGAAGAGAGAAGAGTCTATCATTAAAGTAAAAAACTATTTTAAATAGCTCAACAATTAAAAGATTACTTTTTACTAAAAAATTATTATAATTTTTACACATGAATGAAATATAAAATTATTATTAATAATATAACTTGATATTTAATTAAAGTTACATTACATAATACATAATCTTGTCTTAACAATTAAAAAATAGGGCACTCAAAACCCTATACCTATCATGAAAATTTGTAAAGTTTCAAACATAATTCTATACAGAAACTATTTTTTAAGATTAACTATACTTGGTTCTATTAAAATAAAGAAATTAGTAGAATCAATTTAATTTTTTTAAAAAGCACATTTAGAATGGTAGGCAAAGAATAGGAGTTTGATTATTATTTGGATGTCACCACATCTTATCTGTTGTTGTAAACCTGTACGTTAGTAGCTTCCTATATTTTCACATGTCATATATTTGCCAAACCAGTTACATATTACTAGACCGCATCGCCATGAAAATAAAAACAAAACTGTGGTAGCTCATCTGCAACAGGTGTAGTAAGTGCGTTGGTAGAGTGGACCTCGCCACCAATAAACGACATACATTTCCCTTATCGTGGAGGACCCCGCCCAAGTAAAAGATTATCAATAGTTATTGACGGACCTTCATTTAATATCCTTTAAATATATTTTTTTAATGATATTTATTTCAGGATTCAATTAGAATTCAACGCCATAGTTTTTGTGTCAAATTAATTGATCCATATTTTATGAGTAGTGGTTCAGAGTAAACCATCTCTCAGTATAGTTTTTTGAGTTCCCCATTGACCCATATTTCATGAGTAGTGGTTCATAGGAACCCATCTCTCAAACTCTCATTTGTTTTTTGAGTCACTCATGGACCCATATTTAATGAGTAGTGGTTCATCGGAACCCATCTTTCATTTGTTTTTAAGTCATATTTCATGAGTAGTGGTTCACAGTAACTCATTGACCCATATTTCTAAAATTTCATTTTATGAGCAAAAGTTATGCTTGTCACAAAAAAGTGTGATAAATAGGTTTAAATAAAAGTTACTATCACCTAGATTAGAATCTAGAAATTTATATCTAGACCATTGTGAAGTGCTTAAAAGAGCTTTATATTTCCTATAAGAAGATTTAAATCCAATATCGTGGGGGAAAGTTATGGATCCTAGAAAAGAACCCCCTCTAAGAGTTGGAAACTGAATTTCAAGTGCACTATTTGGGTGGTACTATCAAGTGGGCTAAGTGGTAGTGGCGAATTTGGGCATCACGTTGGTGGTGTAGTCTCAAGTGGAGTAGAGCAATGTGCAAGATAAAGAAAATAGCAGAGTGGCAAATTGAGCACTGAGTCTATGGTAGAGCAGGTAGTGTAGCCTAAGTTGAGTAATGCTTAGTTAAGTTCCCATAGGTTGGTCAGAACTAGGGGCTAGCCTCCCACATGATTTGATACTTAAATAAATCTAACTACACCTTGTTGACATTGTTGCAAGTATGTACCTAACTAGTGTTGTCATTGATGTCAACATATCAGTGTTGTCATTGGTGTCAACTGTGCTCTTGTTTTGATGCTTGTTTGTAATAAGTTAGATGCTTTGTATTCACCTATATAAGTGTTGGAGATCCTAATATTGAGGATATTGAGAAAATTTGCTCCTTCGGTGGAAACAGTGTGTTGTAGAGTATCTTTGTCTACAGAAGAACACTCCAACAAATTGCTCTGCATTTCTTGTAGAATGAATATCTTTATGTGTGGATTGGAAGTTATTTAGATACATGTCTAAAGATGCTATGTTCCAAGTTTGAGCTTCCGGTATGAAGATTTGAGTTAGTTATGTTCACTAGAGTGAAAACTACTTTTTCTGTATATTCGGTGGTGACAAGGAGAATGTATTATGCTCCGCATTCCTCTGTAGTTAAGTATTTCAGTCTACGATTCTAGAATCAAGTTGGTAATGATGATAAGTGCCTTCAACTCCAATGGTTCGTGATTTGGTCGACCGCAAGCAATCTTTTCTTTATGACAATGGCTGACAATGTTGTTTAAGTGCTCCGGTTTGAAGAATCCTCCTGACAAATTGGTTAGAGGTTGTGCAGATGTTCTTGGTGATTACAATGTTCTTGTGGATGTCTCCTGATCATGTTCCTACCTTTGGATTGGTTCGTAGGGAGAAATTCGGATCGTGGTTGAAGATTGTTCGTAGAAGACTTAGTGTTAACACCAGTCTTGGTTGACTTGGTTGTTTTCACCACTTGCGAAGATACATCAAAGATTGTGGAAGCATGTCGTGGCGTGGAAGATTGCATTTGAGTCCCAACTAAGGCATAACATGATCCACATACATCTTTACCTTAGCTATCTTGTTCAAGTCCAGACCTATTTCTATGTATGTTTGTAATGCCGACTTTGGAGATTGTTCTAATGGTTGATGAATGTAATGTCGACCTTGATGTACATTCCAAGGTTGATGAATTGTATAAAAACATGTAATGTAGTTGCAAAAAAGATGTACTTGAGCAAAGATGGGAAGATAAGTGCGAAGGTGTAAAAAGAGTAGAGCAGAGGAGTTATATTGTGCTTCAATGGAACTGAACCCAGGCATGAAGTAGATTCTAACAAATCAGTTCACCAACTCTTGGCAGTGAGCCACCCCTTGGTAGTGATCCGATCTTGGCAGTGAGCCTCAACATTTGCAGTGAACATATTGGGCAGTGAGCCTATGTTTTTCAATATTGATATAACATATATATTTCTGTGGGCTAACACCCACCGTGGTTTTTCCCTTATAGGATTTTCCACCTAAAAATCTGGTGTCTAATGTGTTGAATGTGTTATTATGTTGAGCTTCTTATTTCATGCTTTCATGGTTAAATCTTAATAACAGTGATTGAATATTTGGTGTGATGATAAGTGGTTAATATTTTTATGACAACTGATTCACCCCCCTTCTTAGTTGTCTAGAGCTAGCATTTCAACAATTGGTATCAGAGCAAGGTTCCTTAGAAGTAATCCTAACTACTTGAGGAAGATCCAGGATGTCTTAGAAGAAGAAAGCTTCGTAGTTCGATGGAACAAATTATGCTCTCTAGAAGTTGCGAATGAAAAGTCATCTTCTTTGCCTTGGATATAGAGTATGGAAAGTGACTGAGATGAAGTATACCATGCCCCTGAATGACTTGACAATCGAAGATGAAATCAAAGAATATGAGTTGAACATAAAAGCCAGAGATAATTTGCTAAGTTCATTGTCTAACACAAAATTGATAAAAGTCATGGGTTTGGAAACTGCTCATGAAATCTGGGAGAAGCTAAAAAATTTGTATGAAGGAGATACATCTGTAAAAAGAGCTAAATTGTAGGGTCTAAAAGCAAAATATGAGGGTTTGAAGACGAGTGAAGATGAGAACATAACAGCCTACATGCAAAGAGTTGATGAAATTGTCAATGGAATAAAAGGAATGGGAGGAACTATTGATGAGAAGGAAGTTGTAATGAAAATTCTTAGGTCATTACCTAAGTCCTACAGTCACAAGGTAGCTGCAATTGAGGAAGTAATGATCATGAATGATGTCTCTAAGGACCGGTTACTTGGAAAGCTTACAACTTTTGAAATGAGAGAATTTGATGATGCTTTGCCAAAAAAATGAAACTGCTTTCAAATCCAGCACTTCAGAGAAGACTTCCAGAGCAGAGAAGTACAAAGTAGAATCTAATGATGAGCTTGTTGAAATTGAAGCCAACTTTGTTGACAAACTACAAAGTGGCTCTGGTAAGTATAAAGGCAAATTACCTTTCAAATGTTTTTTATGTGGTAAGGTTGGTCACTATGCTTCTAGATGTCCTGAAATAATTGAAAAGAATAGAAAAAGATTTGAGAGTAAACCTAGAGTTCCAAAGAAATGCTACTATGTTAGAGACATTGATGATGAATGTGTAATAAATGATGAATCTGATGATGCTAATACTAGTGCAAATAAGTTCTTGTTTATTGCTATTAAAGAAGAACCTGAGTCTACTAATCCTACTAGCTATGTAAAGGAGGAAAAACCAGTGGAGGAAAGTGCTTTGGCTATTCAGGTGGAGAAAGATAAGGATGAATGGATTATTGATAGTGGATGTTCACATCACATGACCGGTGACAAAAGTAAGTTTGTGAGTTTGGAAAAGTATGATGGAGGAATGGTTAGGTTTGGAGATAATGTAGTTGGTAAGATTTATGGTAAAGGATCCATTTCTTTTGATGGAAAGCATAACACTGATAATGTCTTATATGTGAAGGGTTTAAAGCATAATCTTTTGAGTGTTGGTCAAATGTGTGACAAAGGATATGATCTGAGATTTAAAGATAATGGGTGCAAGATCATGGAAAGCTCCGGAACAATGATTGCTACTGGTAAGAAGACTAGAGGTAATATTTACCAGTTAAGAGGAACCAATGATTACTATTTATTGGCCCAAGAAGATGAGAGTTGGTTGTGGCATAGAAGGATGTGTCATATAAACTTTGATAATTTGGTGAAGATAAGTTCAAGTCAGGCTGTGAGAGATTTACCAAAGCTTGTGAAACCCACCAATACCATTTGTAAGGAATGTCAGTTGGGGAAGCAGACAAGAACAAGTTTCAAGAGTAAAGAGCAATTTTCTGTTGGTTTGCTGGATCTAGTGCATATAGACCTCTGTGGTCCTACAAGGGTGAGAAGTCTATAAGGTGACAGATACTTCATGTTGTTTATTGATTATTATTCTAGAATGACTTGGATTACTTTTCTAAGAGACAAATCAAAAGCCCTAGAGAAGTTCAAATCTTTCAAGGCAATGGTTGAGAATGAAATAGAACTGAAAATCAAATGCTTGAGGTTTGATAGAAGAGGCGAGTTCACATCAAATGAATTCAACATTTTCTATGAAGAGCAAGGGATAAAAAGACAGTTGCCTACACCTAGGACTCCTCAGCAGAATGGAGTTGTGGAAAGAAAGAAGAGGATAGTTCAAGAGGCTACTAGGACCATGATGAAGGAAGTAGATCTGTCGGAAGTTTTCTGGAAAGAAGCTATACATACTATTGTCTACATTCAAAACAAAGTTCAAGTGAAAGGTAATGGTACTAAAACTCCTTATGAATTGTGGTATGCAAGAACTCCTATAGTAAAATATTTCAAAGTTTTTGGAAGCAAATGCTATATCAGAAGAGAAGAAGATCTAGGGAAGTTTGATGCAAGGCATGATGAAGGAATCTTCCTTGGATAATCTACCAAGAGTAAGGCCTACCGGTGCTACAACAAAAGGCTAAAAAAGATTGTTGAGAGTGCAAATGTGAAGGTGGATGAAGACAAAGGAAGAACATCAAATATGAATGGCTATGAATTAGATGAAGCTGTTGTCACAATAAATGAGAAGAAAGAGGAACAGGAAGACAGTCAAGATGAAGAAGAGATGGCTATAGAAACTATAGTTAAGACTCCCAGGTATGTAAGGATCAATATTCAGAAGATCAAATTATTGGAGACAAAAGCAAAGGAGTATTGATAAGGAAAAAAGTTGCAGAAGAACAAGTGAACTACTGTTTGCTTTCTAAAGTTGAACCAAAAATTGTGAATGAAGCCTACAATGATGAAAGTTGGGTAAAAGCCATGAAGGAAGAACTGATGCAAATAGAGAAGAATGAAACTTGGGAATTAGTTCTTAGACCTGCTGTTAAAAATGTTATTGGAACCAAATGGCTTTTCAGGAACAAGCTTAATGAAAATGGAGAAGTTGTAAGGAACAAAGCACGGCTTGTGTGCAAAGGATATTCTTAAATTGAAGGAATAGATTTTGAAGAGACTTTTGCTCCAATGGCTTGGATTGAAGCAATCAGAATATTTTTGGCATTTGCAGCTCACAAAGATTTCAAAGTCTATCAGATGGATGTGAAGTCTACATTTCTGAATGGTGAGTTGGAAGAGGAAGTTTACATTGAGCAACTGGAAGGATTTTAGTTATCACACCAAGGTGATATGGTATGCAGGTTGAAGAAAGTTTTGTATGGACTCAAGCAAGCTCCTAGAGCTTGGTATGCAAGGTTGGATAAGTACTTATTACAATTAGGGGTTAATAAAGCTACAACTGATAGTAATATTTATTTCAAGATTAATGGTGATCAAATTTTGATTGTTGAAGTCTTTTTTGATGACATTATCTTTGGAGGCAATGAAGGTATGTGCATGAATTTTTTTTGGTGAAATGCAAAAAGAATTTGAGATGTCTATGTTTGGTGAGATGAATTTCTTTTTAGGTCTACAAGTTACTCAATTAGATAAATGAATCTTCATATCTTAGTCTAAGTATGTGAAGGAGTTGTTGAAGAAGTTTGGAATGGAGGACTCTAAACCAATATGTACTCCCATGGTGACTGGTTGCAAGTTAAGAAAAAATGATGAATCACCTAAGATTGATCAGAAAAGGTACAGATCCATGATTGAAGGATTACTTTATCTAACTCAATCTAGACCTGATATAATGCATGCAGTTTGTCTTGTAGCAAGATTTCAAGAGGATCCTAGAGAGTCTCATATGATGGTGGTTAAGAGAATCTTGAAGTATTTGAAAGGCACATCAGACCATGGCTTATGGTATCCAAAAGACAATGATTTCACTCTTAGTGCATATACAGATGTAGATTGGGTTGGAGATGTTGAGGACAGGAAACATACAAGTGGAGGTTCTTTTTTTTGGGAAATACACTAGTTTCATGGCTGAGCAAAAAACAAGACTCAATATCCTTGTCTACTATAGAAGTAGAGTATATTGCAAAAACATGTTGCACTCAAGTGTTATGGATTAAGCAGACTTTGAAGGACATAAGAGTTGTGTATGAAGGTCTAATTTCAATCTTTTGTGACAATACAAGTGCCATAAACATTTCAAAGAATCCAATGATGCACTCAAGAACAAAGAACATATCAATAAGGTATCACTTTTGGAGAGAGAAGGTGACAGAGAATGAAGTAAAGATGGAATATGTGTCCACAAAGGATCAGATTGCAGATATTTTCACTAAGCCTCTTCATAAGGATACCTTTCAATATCTCAGAGAAAAGTTAGGGGTTATTACCCCTCCTACTCTAAACTAAGATGCATAAGAATGCATCAGTCCAGTGGTGTCCAAAGCCTCATTCTTTGATCTTGATTGATGTTTTGAGAGCTGTCTCTCAGAGGCAGTAGCAAGTGTTCCTGATATATGTTTAGGGTAAAATTGGATTTGTTGATCTTTTGTGGCTTAGATGTTAAAATCCTCCTTTCACCCTAACATTAAAGGATCTAGGGTCGAATGGCGAGCACTATCATACCCTAGGTCACTTGCAGATGTAGGGAAACTTGGATTAGGGAATTAATTTTAAATTTTTCCTTCTCCTATGCTCAATAGACCATTAAAACCTTAATTATACAAATACGACAACAAATTAATGAATTACGGAAAAAGCTCTTGCAGACGGGAGTAAAATGCCAAATTACAAAATACCTATTTTTTGGGGTTCCGAAGCAGAACAGTCAGGGACACTGGAGCGGGTGCCCAAGTCCAAGGCACCTACTTTTTTGGGGAATTTGGACCTCCTTCAGACACTGATCAACCTTGTAACTTCTATTTTCCAGAATCAATCTATGGAGGACACTGGAGCAAGTGCCCTAGTCCTAGAAGTGCTCCTTTGTCCGTCTTTCCTTAAGATCCTAAATCCCTGAGGTCTTCCCAACCTTCCTACAACTCCACTTTTTCTAGATGTGACACCTGTAGCCTGCAATCACAAGACTTGGTTTGGGGGTTGTGGTGTTTAGAGGTTTGCCTTAGTCAAACCCTGAATGACACTTAAGTCTTTCAACACCATTGTTAGATAAAGAGGGCGTGTCCTTGTGAGGCAGAGGTCAAAAACCAAAGGAATCAATGATAAAAACATAATGATATGTCACCTTGTAGTGAAGCTCTCATGGAGGAAGATGATCTTCATGTCATGAGGAGATTGAAACTCATATCTGCAAATATCAACACACAAAACATACAAGTCTGCTCTTGCAACACAATAGAAAGCCTTGAATCACCTTGAGAATGCCTAGAGTTCACAATGATCATCTAATTGAAATCTCTAGTTTTACAAATGAATGCCTACACATGCTTATATATGCATCTACAAGCACTCCTTCCAAGATATTTGAAATTCAAACTTACCGTGTCGGCAAAGGGACCTAATAATGGTCACTAACCGACACTTAGAAATTGGGGCTACCCCAAAATAGGGCAGGACTAGGGCGCGGGTGCCCAAGTCCTTCCTCCCTATTTTAGGCAGGGTATAGCTCAAGGGGTCCTCCTCAGTCCCATTTTCCATGAAACCCAAGTCTCATTCCATCGGGATGCTAAAATATGAACTAAAATGTCCTAAATGCACTCTAAAGACCCAGGAGCTAAACCTTATGGGGGAAAAGCCCCCAAGGGGGCATTTTTTGACGTTACATTTAGCCCCCACTTTAATGTATGTATAAACACAAGGCCAATACATGCATTAAAGTAAGGTCACAAACACAGCAAACACACCAAGCACGGAGAAGACACGCCAATCACATAGAAGATAGTAACAGGCACGTAAAACACGAAGAAGACAGTTACAGTCACGTAGAACACAAAGCAGATAGTTAATGCATGGAAGACACATTAATGCATGGAAGACAGAAATGATATCTTTTCTTTTCTTTTTCTCATATATATGAAATGCAAATGCAAGCACTGAAAAGTAAACAAACCTCCCAAAATGTAGGAAGCACTACTCGAAGGCGCTGGTCTCTGCATATGGGGCAACACACACACAATACACGCAAAACCTCCCAAAATACATGAAGCACTACTCAAAGGTGCTGGTCTATGCATATGAGGCAACAAACATGCCATACAAAACAAGCACACCAAAACACACACACTTGAAGACACAGAGAAAACACAAAAGACAAGCGATGGAGTGTACCTATTTCTAGGTCCAACACCATCTCAGGCACATTATAGGCACACACTGATGATTGGGCTTCACCACAACAATTGCCGAAGACACGCTTAAGGGTTGAGTTAGTCACAGAATCGCTCCCCGCCTTTGCAGAGGACTTTTAAAAATGACAAGATTTAATGCAATCTGCTCCAAGAAATACACCATCTCCACCTCTGCAGAGGGCTTAAGAAAAAGGATATGCTTGATATCCTACCTCTGCAGAGGGCTTACATGATTGATTGATTGCAAATAGACTCAAGATGCACGATGCACTACTCTGGGGTGCAAGTCTATGCAACTGAGGTCAAACACATTGCTACCATCTATAACAGACAGCTTACCTTATATGCCCCCACCTTAAGGTGGTTGATATCAGTTATTGATATCAAGCATGTTAAGGTAGGAAAAAAAAACACACAAGGGAACACTGACTTTTGCAAAGCCCATGCCCCCCGGAGGTGACATGTACTTTATGATCACCAAATGTTCCCATAAACACATCCCTACAAGAAACATGTTAGTGTCTACAACATCATGACAAACAACAACATCAATGCATATGATTAACCACACAAAGAGCCAAGGTTATACAATGAATTCAGAGTTCAAGGATAACCAGGGGCTATATCACGAAGCTCTCCGAATCAAGTACTGCCAAGGCTAGATTCAAAGGCAAACAAAGGTGCACGGAGCAGCAGTATTGTTAAGGTTTGTAAATGCAATAGAAAAATCATTAAATTCACTATGTGGAAAGAATGAGTGCTTCCACTAGCCAATCATTGGATAAGATATACAACCCCATCATCATATTAGGAACTAAGTCCAATTTTTTATTTCTCTCAAAAGGGACACTAGGTCCGCATCAGTATAAATGTTTGTCATCATCCGCCCACTAGGTGGAAACACTAGAGGAAGGGAAACAATAAATAAGAGAGGAGAAACAAGTGTCTTAGGGACAGTCACGTAGGAGGGTGCCCCCAAGTCACCAACCACGATGCTATGTCTGTCAGACACAACACACAACAATGAAATCAGAGAGAGACAATTTAGAAGAATGATGATACAAATAGAAGAAGGTCACAATGGAGGCAGTTTCCTGGTATCCTGAACCTTATGGGAGAATCCAAGGTCATCTTAGGATTCCTAAACAACATATAACACATCACGGGGGAAGCACATTACGATAGAAATAAAAATTTATAGATACTTACTTGTAGGGCCCCTGCCGGGCTAGAAATTATCTATAAGCAAATCGTCGTCGTCATCATCCCATTCCCTAATGATGGAGGATAGTGGGACATAAGGTACCATATCCAAATTCATATCTTGTTCATCATTAGGATCATCTTTATTTGATTGAATTTTGGGATCAATGTTTTCTTGTTGAGAGGCAAGGTTTATGGCATATTCTTGTCTTCTTTTTCTTCTTTCTCTTTCTTTTCTATTTCATTTTGTTTTACCACTTATCTTTTGTAAGATAGGGCTATCCTCTTTCATAGGCTTGTGCAAATTAGAAGATGAAGCACCGGGATCAAACCTCATTTGTTGTGGTGGAACACTTTGTTGTTGACAACGATCTCTCGATCCTTGTAAGAATTTTGGGGGAGGAACCTCAGCATAGGGACCTTGTCCTTTTGGTCTATAGTTCTCTTCACATGCAAGTTGTTTATCTTTTGTCATTTCTTGTGTAGGAGGACTAGGTACTTTAGTTTTATCCCAAAAGTAATTCATCTTGTAATGTTTTTTCCTAAACCAAAGGTTTATATTTGTTTTGAGGGACGGTGATTATACGGCCATCCAGAGGGAATTTCAGACAATGGTGTATTGTTGAAGGGATAGCTTTCATTTCTTTTAGCCACGGATGTCCCAATTTAATGCGAAAGAGGTCAGAAATAAGGACAGCATTAAACCATTGTTCGACATATTTTCTGGAGAATGTTACTTACAAAGATATCTTACCCAAAGGCTTGATAAAGGTTCCCTTGTGTGTCTTGATCATCATGCTCGAGAGGTCATAAGAACCTTGCATTAGTTGATGTGAAAAGAGGAACTCCTCAGTGGAAAAATTAGTCATGCAAATAAGATCGATAAGAGTTCCATTCACGGGGTTTCCCATTATTTTCACAGTAATGTAAAGAGGTCCTTCTTTTTCTCCAATTGTTCTATCATGAGGAGTGAAGACAATTTCAGGTTCAGGTGCTTTTTTTTTTCATGTAAGGTCTAGGAGGGAACCTATTGTTTTTGTTATGATTAGAGGCCATGTTTATATGCTCAGATCAATGCCAAATCAGATTTTGAAAGATTTTCAAAATTGGTGCAAAAGATAAGAGCAAAAATAGCCTAAAATGCTTGATTTTTTGATACTTTTTCAAAGCCAATGAATGACACAAAGGATGTTGTGAGGATTCTGATCAAGGAAAGCAAGTTATATGTCTGAAATCAGTCCAAAATAGAAATCTAATCACTCTCAACACACTCTTGATACAAATCCAAGATAATGCCAAGTCAAAATATAGTGAAAATATGTCAAAATAGGCACTTTTTCACCAAAATTCAATGCAAAAGAGCATAGCAAAGGGTGTTGTGAGGAAAATGATAATGGAAAACAAATAATATCAATAATAACAGCCACTTGGTGCCAAAATACCCAACACAAAATGATTTTAGCACCACTTAAGGTAAAACCTTAGTGAAAATATAGCAAAATATGCAATTTTTCACAGTTTTTCAACTCCAAGACCTAGAAAAAGGGGAGTTGTAATGAATTTTAGGAGGGAAAGTGAATAATATCAGTCACCTCAGTCCATAAAACTGATAACAATACACTTGGAGTGCAAACTAGGTCAAACCCTAGGGCAAAAATTGTCAAAATGTGTAGTTTTTCGCCGATTTTTCACTACAAGAGCCCGTTAAAAGGGTGTTGTGAAGCTTTTTATGAGGGGCAGAAAATTATTACCCTAATAATAGAAAATTAATGCAAAATATCTTTCACAACACACCTATGGTGCAAATTTATGAAGTCGATAAGGCCAATTTTAGTGAAAATCGTTGTTTTCGAAGCCCTAGGTTTGAGATTTTGGAAAAAAATGCTATGAGAATGGTTTGAAGTCTGATTTTTAATATAAATTACATAATCTTAGATCTGAAAATGATTTTCAAACTTAATCATGCAAAATTCCCATGCAAATTTAATGAAAATGCACTAAAATTGCTAGTTTTTGTTGAAATTTTTAATGCAAAAATGCAAATAATTTAAGTTTAAATGCAAATTCACAATAAAATGCAAGACTAAAGCCAAATGAAAATTTGAATGAGCCTCTAAAATTAGTATAAAAATATGATAAAAGATTTTTCCTAATTACTAGGTTATCTAAAAAATGTCAAAATTTCCACAAAACCCTAGCAATTAAATGATGAATATGCAAAGCAAGATTTTGAATTTTTGTATTTTTCTATATTTTATATCATATCTGATGCAAAAATCATGAATTAGGAAAAATTAGAAAGAATTGACACAATTTAGTAAGCCAAACAATGCAATTTTTTTGTATTTTTTTAAATTTTCATTTTTTTTCAATTTTTCTCAATGTAATAAATTAAATGCCTATATGAATGAATGAAATCAAACCAAATTAGCAGACAAACACTTATCAAGTTTCAATTTAAGTTCAAAGACATAGGTTCACCAAAATGTTTAGGGTAAAATTGGATTTGTTGATCTTTTGTGGCTTAGATGTTAAAATCCTCCTTTCACCCTAACATTGAAGGATCTAGGGTTGAGTGGTGAGCACTATCATACCCTAGGTCACTTGCAGATGTAGGAAAACTTGGATTAGAGAATCAATTATCAATTTTTCCTTCTCCTATGCTCAATTGACCATTAAAACCCTAATTATGCAAATACGATAACAAATTAATGAATTACGGAAAAAGCTCTTGTAGACGGGAGTAAAATGCCAAATTACAGAATAACTATTTTCAGGGTTCCAAAGTGGAACAATCAGGGACATTGGAGCGGGCTCCCAAGTCCAAGGTACCTACTTTTTTAGGGAATCTGGCCCTCCTTCGGACACTGATCAACCCTGTAACTTCTATTTTCTGGAATATGTCTACGGAGGACACTAGAGTGAGTGCCCTAGTCCCAGAAGTGCTCCTTTGCCCATCTTTCCTTCAGGTCCTGAATCCCTGAGGTCTTCCCAGCCTTCCTACAACTCCATTTTTTTTGGATGCGACACCTGTAACCTACAATCACAAGACTTGGTTTGGGGGTTGTGGTGTTTAGAGGTTTGCCTTAGTCAAACCCCAGAGGATACTTAACTCTCTGAACACCGTTGTTAGATAAAGAGGGCATGCCCTTGTGAGGCAGAGGCAAAAAACCAAAGGAATTAATGATAAAAACACAATGATATGTCACCTTGTAGTGAATCTCTCATGGAGGAAGATACTCTTCATGCCATGAGGAGATTGAAGCTCAAATCTGTAAATATCAACACACAAAACATACAAGTCTACTCTTACAACACAATATAAAGCCTTGAATCACCTTGAGAATGCCTAAAGTTCACGATGATCATCTAATTAAAATCTCTAGTTTTACAAATGAATGCCTACACATGCTTATATATGCATCTACAAGCACTCTCGCCAAGATATTTGAAATTCAAACTTATCGTGTTGGCAAAGGGACCTAATAACGGTCACTAACTGACACCCATAAATTGGGGCTGACCCAAAATAGGGTAGGACTAGGGCAGGGGCGCCCAAATCCTCCCCCTATTTTAGGCAGTGTACAACTCAAGGGGTCCTTCGAGGTCCCATTTGCCATGAAACCTAGGTCTCATTCCATCAGGATGCTAAAATATGAACTAAAATGTCCTAAATGCACTCTAAAGACCTAGGAGCTAAACCTTATGAGGGAAAAGCCCCCAAGGGGACATTTGTTGACATTACAATATAGAAAGTGTTGGCAACAATAAAAGTTCAGATGAATCAGAGCAGCTAAGTGCAAGTATGTGCTCTTGTCCATTGATGTCAAAGGGGGAAATAAATCATGTGAAAAACTAAGAGAAGAAAGAGTGCAGATGTGTAAGGAGAAAGGGGGAGAATCTTGTCTTGATTGTCTTTACAATTTTTCACATAAGATGTTGACATCAATGACAAAGGGGGAGATTGTTGCAAGTATGTGCCTAACTGGTGTTGTCATCGATGTCAACATATTAGTGTTGTCATTGGTGTCAACTATGCTCTTGTTTTGATGCTTGTTTGTAATAAGTTAGGTGCTTTGTATTCTTCTATACAAGTGTTGGAGATACTAATATTGATGATATTGAGAAAATTTGCCCCTCTGGTGGAAACAGTGTGTTGCAGAGTATCTTTGTCTACAAAAGAATAGCTCAATAGATTGCTCTGCATTTCTTGTAGAATGAATATCTCTATTTACGGATTGGAAGTTATTTAGATACATGTTTAAAGATGCTATGTTCCAAGTTTGAGCCTCCGGTATGAAGATTTGAGTTAGTTATGTTCACCAGAGTAAAAACTATTTTTCTGTATATTCGATGGTGACAGGGAGAATGTATTATGCTTCGTATTCCTCCACAGTTAAGTATTTTAGTCTATGGTTCTAGAATCAAGTTGGTAATGATGATAAGTACCTTCAACTCCAATGGTTTGTGATTTGGTGGACTGCAAGCAATCTTTTCTTTATGACAGTGGCTGACAGTGTTGTTTAAGTGCTCCAGTTTGAAGTATCCTCTTAACAAATTGGTTAGAGGTTGTGCAGATGTTTTTGGTGATTACAATGTGCTTGTGGATGTCTCCTGATCATGTTCCTACCTTTGGAATGGTCCGCAACGAGAAACACGGATCGTGGATTGAAACTATTCTTAGAAGACTTAGTGTTAACACCAGTCTTGGCTGACTTGGTTGTTTTCACTACTTGCGGAGATACATTGAAGATTGTGGAAGCGTGTCGTGGCATGGAAGATTGCATTTGAGTGCCAGCTAAGGCATAACATTATCCGCATACTTCTTTACCTTAGCAATCTTGTTTAGGTCTAGACCTATTTCTATGTATGTTTGTAATGCTGACTTTGGATATTGTTCCAATGGTTGATGAATGTAATGCCGGGACCTTGATGTACATTCCAAGGTTGATGAATTGTATAAAAACATGTAACCTAGTTGTGAAAAAGATATCCTTGAGTGAAGATGGGAAAATAACTGTGAAGGTGTAAAAAGAGTAGAGTAGAGGAGTTATATTGTGCTTCAATGGAACTGAACCCAGGCATGAAGTAGATGTTAACAAATTAGTTCACCAACTCTTGGCAATGAGCCACCTCTTGGCAGTGAGTCACTCATTGGTAGTGAGCCGATCTTGGCAGTAAGCCTCAACATTTGCAGTGAGGATATTGGGCAGTGAGCCTCTATTTTTTGGTATTGATATAACATATATATTTCTATGGGCTAACACCTACCGTGGTTTTTCCCTTATAGTGTTTTCCACGTAAAAATATGGTGTCTAATGTGTTGAATGTGTTATTATGTTGAGCTTCTTATTTCATGCTTTCATGGTTAAATCTTAATAACAGTGATTGAATATTTGATGTGATGAGAAGTGGTTAAAGTTTTCACGACAACTGATTCACCCCCCCTCTCAGTTGTTTGGAGCATTTCAACAGACATCACCTATCAAATTATGTAGCATTGACACAAAGAGAGGACCAATGTTGTATGAGTAAATACAAACCTTATTTTCACAAAAAATGAACCATGTGACTTAGGATGATGCAAAGAATGCACAAGGTACAACATGTGCTATCAAAGATTTTGTTGATGCTAGATTTGTGTAGTGATTATGTCTACACTATATGGATTGCACAGACTGTATGGACACCATATGACTGAAAATGGTGAGACCCCTAGAAAAATCTCTACCAATGACTATTTCCAAATCCTATCAATTTTGTTGGTGATCCATAAGTATTTGGGCTTAGACACACTAGGAGAAAAAGCTTGGCAAAAAAATCTAAAATAAAAGAAGGGGATTGCAAATGTAGATTTCTAATACCATGTTGAAGTCAACAGCAAGACATATAGGAGCAAGGATCATTTTAAAAAAAAATATTCCACACAAGAGAGAAGCAATGAAAATCCTATAATGTCAATACTAGTACAATAGTATACAATGCCATGTACAAAGAAGACTCTTGTATATATAGACACGAGTGAGACATAGAACATGTGATTATGACATGTAGTGCCATGTGTGCACTAACAAGATTCTATCACATTCCTACAAATCTATGTTTTGCTAAGATGAATGAGGTCCTGATGTAATTTGGACCTAGGAAAAAATATTTATGTTTTGATCTCCAAATGTAATATGTTTATGTGAATGTGGTGATGGTTTAATCTATGAATGTTAAGGTCTTAATAGTCTTGTTAATTAATGGTGTCTTTATAACTTGTTGTTTTATTGATTAAATTATGAATAATATGGTTTACTTATATTTATTCTTGTGATGATAGCATGGCATAGTGGAATCAATGATTAAATTTGAGACTAACTAGATATTAATGCTCTATGTTGAATTGTGTATAAGAAACTTGATTACATTTTGTAGGTATAGGGGTGCAAAACAAAGTGGGCTTAGTGGTTGAGTCAAGAGGTGTATTCTAATGCCAACCTAACCCTATTTCAAAGACCTCGTATATTAAGTCAATTTAGGAGATACCCAACTATATGTACTGCAAGAACCGAGTCTATCTTGATGGTCAGGGCTTGATTAATGAAACATGTATGTTCTCCTAATGTTTCAAGGAGTCAGTTTTGTTTGACCTTGCTTGTCCACCAATTGGGTATCAATTAGCCTAGCCTAGCTAATCAACCTCTGTGTTTGGGTGAGCCTTAATTTAGACAAGAACAATAATGTTATTTTAATAATAATAATATAATTTACCAAAAGAATATTTCGATAGCTTATAGAAGTAACATAAAAAAAAATAGAAGAATGTCTATAGTTTAATGGTAAGCCTGATTATCAAAATGCTATTCATCAAATAAAGGGAAAAGAAGAAAAAAATAAGAGAGAACATTTTTAGTGGAAGGGTGAATGGAAGGAGGGCACAAGAAGGGGAACACAAAAAATAATGGTAAGTAGGGAGTAATGGCACTATGGGTAAGGAGAGGGTTGCACCATTATTCAAGTATGTCATCCCTCTACCCTCTCTCAATGATCCATGGCCAGAAGGACAAATTGCACATTGAGGAAGG
Source organism: Cunninghamia lanceolata (assembly GCA_027924645.1). NCBI lineage: Eukaryota > Viridiplantae > Streptophyta > Pinopsida > Cupressales > Cupressaceae > Cunninghamia > Cunninghamia lanceolata. The sequence goes on along the minus strand of BSBN01000435.1, from coordinate 140,168 downwards.
AGAAGATTAATTCTTAAATGTGGAGATGACTAGATTTAGAGGAAAAGGATGAAATACAGGTGTAGAGAAGAAGGAAAATGTGATTGGTAGAGCAGATTGGGGAGAAAGGAGATAAAAATATCATCTAGAGGGAAGATTTCATAGGTAAATCCACCCCTATTTGTCTATAAGCATGACATGTAGGTTTTATTAAGGATTTATAATGGTGTGTTCTGCACTAAACCCCTTCATGTTGCATGCTTCCTCTGCCTATAGGTGTCCTAGTGTTAGAATCCTCTATTTTGTATGCAACAAGGTTGAAGGGTTCATGAATTGTAAGTTTAGAACATGGGAAAATTATACTTTTCCTCTTTTATATGTTCTTAATGAATGTTATAAGATGGTCTAACAATGAAATACAAATGAAGTATGAAATTATTTGTGAAAATACCTGAAAATACTAAGCATACTTTAGAAAATGCCTTGTAGCTGAGTTGCACATAAACAAAGTTGAAAAAGGTAGAGAATCCTTTAGGAAATTTTTACCAGTCTCATAGACATGTAGAAGACCAAGTCAATTCACATAAACTCTATCATTGTAATTAATCCTTGTGTTGAGTCACATGTGTAATCTCTCTTATGGTTTCTAACTTCATTGCTCCTAATATCTCTTAGTCTCTTTTGCACTCTATTTTTCTATTCAAGGTAATGGTATAAACTATGTTTATACATTGTAGATTGGAATTCTTACATTTGCTTAAGACTAGGTTACCCCATTTTCCTTGTATGATGGTTCTAGTTCATCCTCTTCCAAGAAATTGGTGTAGATCTAAACTATATTGGTCCAAGGGATAAGTCTCCAAATCTCTAAAATGATATATTACAAATCCAATAATATGACTGTAATGGTTCAACTACATTTTTTTAGGAGACTTGTACAAATGTGTAGTATTATTTCTAAAAGGTTGGCCTTCAAGTTTATAGATGGTATTATGTAGTTTTACCTCCATTATGATTATGCTTATCTTGCCCAACTTGGATCTATGACAAGGGGTTTTCCTTCTAATTGATATGTCCCATCTTGTTTTGATAAGGGTCAACTAATCTATTTCTATTTTCCTTGTATTTATGCTTTCCTACATAAACACTTGTTGGCTAATTAGAGACCTTAATTTTACTTAGTTAAATGTGCTTGATGTAGGTAAAACTAAAGTGATATTTGGAAATAATGGAAAAGATTTGGGAAGATAGGAAATAATAAAATCTGAGCTTGCTTAAAGTATAGTTGATAATCCCAAGACTTAGTAAGTCATCAAGAAAAAATATCGAAACTAGTAATAGGATAGTCAAATCTCATTTAAACTAGTTATTCGCCTTATCGAAAAATAATAAAATAAAATAATAAAATTATTGAATCATGTTTGGGCTCATGGGAGGTGGATAATAGTAAGGTACTTCATTCAACCCACTCCTCGCTCTCTTAACATTGGTTATATATGATCAAGATGGGGTATGTAATGAAGCCCCCTCCATGAGTTTCTCCTTTATAAGTGCTTTAAATGACTATCCCTTAATGAATGACACTTTTTAACCACCTATGAGTGTAAATAAAGTAGAAGGGATGAGACTAGCAAGAACTATAACCTGGTTGTTTTAAAGCAGTAAAGATTTTGCTTGTTGGATTAATAGTGTATCTAGTTAATTAGGTGCACTTGTGAATTGAGTGCCCTATCTTACTTAATTTTCCTTGGAAATTTTAGCTATCCTACTAGGCCAAGAAAGGCATATATATTTCTATAGCATGGGTGGCAAACCATGCTTGGGACATACTCAAAATTACCACTAATTAGGTTGAAATAATTCTAGATTAGATTATACCTCCAAAGGGTGCTTAACTCTCAGGTGATAACGATTAGATAGGTTTAGAAGCACACCCAAACACAACAATAGTAAAATGGGAAAACTTGTATTATGGTGTGAAGTGACCTAGAACAATGTAGTTATGAGTCTATAGTTCAATTACCTTGGAGCTTGATGCTAGCTTGAGCCCAAGGCCAAGTGCCTCCTGGTTGTATTAGATGAGTGCCTATGGGTTGAGATTATGGCCAAGTAACACTTGAGAGAAGGATCCCTTATGGTCTCTTATACACATAGAGCGGTTATAAGACCATATGGTAGAATTGAGCCTAGTACAGGTGTAGTTAGCTGGCTATCACCAGTACCATGTAGGTGATGGATGCTAGGAGTTGACCACTGTATATTAAAGATTAGTTGGCCCTCACCAGTAGCATGAAGATGAAGGAGGCCAAGAGCTATCCACAACATGATACAGTAGTGAGTCAGCCAAATGTCACTAGTACCATGTAGGTGTTGAAATGCATAGGACAACTGAGACGAGGGGTGAATCAATTGTCACAAAAACTTAACTTCATATGAATATCAAATCATCAAATCCTTAACTATTGATAATCATAATTAAACATGAAAGCATGAAATAATAGACTTAATAACAATCACACATTCAACACAGTAGGCACCAAATTTTTACGTGGAAAACCCTAGAAGGGAAAAACAACAGTGGGTGTTAGCCCACAAAATATATGAGTTATAACAATACCAAAAAATAGAGGCTCACTGTCTACAGGGCTGTAACATCAGAAAATGTCCCCTTGGGGGCTTTTCCCTCTTAAGGTTTAGCTCCTAGGTCTTTAATATGCATTTAGGACATCTTGCATCATATTTTGACATCCCGATGAGAAAACACCTAAGTGTCATGGCAAATAGGACCTAGGGGGACCACTTAAGATAGACCCTGCCTAAAATAGGGAGGGAGGACTTGGGCACCAGCGCCCTATTCCTGCCCTATTTTGGGTCAGGCCCAATTTCAAAGTCAGTTTGTGACTGTTATTTGGGTCCTATGCTGACATGATAAGTTTGAATTACAAAATTCTTTGTGGGAGTGTTTGTAGTTGCATATATAAGCATGTTTAGGCATTCATTTGTAAACTAGATGGCATTTTGGATTGACAAGATTATGTGAAGGTGACTCAAGGCATTCATTGTGTGTTGGAGTAGATATTGTGTTGTTTATGTGTTTGTATTTGCAGATTTGAGTATCCATCTCCTCATGGCATGAAGAGCATCTTCCTTCCATGAGATCTTCACTACAAGGTGATATCATTTATGTTTTCAAGCATTTATCATTTGGTTTTTGCCTCTGTCCTCCAAGGGCATGCACTCTCTATCTAACAACAGTGTTCGGAAGACTTGAATGTCTCTCCAGGGCTTGACTGAGGCAAACCTCTAAACACCACAACCCCCTCCCCATTTTCTCATGATTGCAAGTTACAGGTTGAAGAAGCAGGAAAAGTGGAGTTCTAGAGGAGTGTTGCAGAGTGTCATAATTGCAGATCAAAGCTAAAAATAGGGACCTGGACTCAGATGCCCACTCATTAGTCCTCTAGATCCCGTAATGGAAGAATATCTGAGACAACAGGAACAGGTTGCAGATAAAGTCCCCAGATCCTGACAAAAAACACGGCACTTGACTAGGGCACCCGCTCATTAGTCCCTGACTATTCCACTTCCCAAACTTTAGAAACTGGTACACATTTGTCTGTTATTTTAAATCTTTTGTAGCAGCATTTTCTGATATTCATTTGTTTGCTTCTGTATTTGCATAATTAGGGTTTTAAGCATAATTAGGCATAATCAAGCAATCAAACCACACAAATCCAATTTTCCCAACATTCTAAGTGACCAAGGGCCTGATAGTAGAGTCTTACTTGACCTAAGGTCCTTGAATGCTTTAGGGTGAAAGGAGGATACATTAAACCATCAGATCAAACCCCATCCCAATTTCACACTAAACATTTTGGTGAACTCATGTTTTAAATAAATTTTTCACTTTGCTAAGTGTTTTTCTTCAAATTTACAATGATTTCATTCATACATATCATCATTCATCTTATTGCATTGGAAAAATTACAAAAAAATTGAAAAAATTGCATTCTAGGGTTTGCATTTTCATAAAGTTCTCATCAATTAATTTGAATTTCATTAAATTTATGATTTTTACATTATATCTGAGATAAATTTCAGAAAATTAATTACAAAAATTCAATCACTTGCATTGCATTTTCATCATAAAATTGCTAGGGTTTTGTTAGAAATTTTTGAAATTTTCATATAACCTAGTAATTTCAAAAACTAGGGTTTGTAGGCAAAATCTTGTTTCATATTTTTATACTAATATTAGACACTCATTCAAATTTGAATTTGTCTTTAGTGTTGCATTTTAGTGTAAATTTGCATTTAGATTTCAAAAATTTGCATTTTTACATAGAAAATTTCAACAAAAACTAGCATTTTTCATTAGATTTGCACTTGCCTTTTGCATCGTAGGATTTGAAAATAATTTTCAGATCTAAGTGGGATTATTTTTCATCATAAATCAAATTACAAATCATTCATATAACATTTTACATTAAGATCTCATGCCTAGGGCTTGAAAAACCTTGATTTTCACTAGATTTGGCCTTATCGACTCTCTAAATTTGCACCATAAGGGTGTTGTGAAGAATATTTTTGTACTAATTAGCTGTTATAAAGGTTATTATCTGCTTCCCCTCCTAAAAATACTCACAACACCTTTTTATTGGGCTCTTGTATTGAAAATTTGGTGAAAATTTACATATTTTTGCTATATTTGCCCTAGGGTTTGACTTAGATTTGCACTCCAAGTGTGTTGTGAAAAAATTTATGACTTGAGGTCACTGATATAATTGCTATTATTTTCTGTACCTCCTTAAATTCCTTACAACACCTCAATTTCTATGACTTGGAATTGAAAAATTGTGAAAAATTACATATTTTTGCTATATTTTCACTAGGGTTTGACCTTGAGTGGCACTATAAGCATGTTGTGGTGGATTTTTTGGCATTAGGTGGCTTTTATTACTATTATAATTTTCTTTCCATCATCATTTTCCTCACAACACCCTTTGTCATGCTCTTTTGCATTGAGATTTGGTGAAAAAATCACATATTTTAGTGTATTTTCACAAGGTTTGGACTAGTCATCATTCTAGAGTTGCATCAAAAGTGTGTTGTGATGGATATTATTGCTGTATTGGACTGATATTAGACATATTATTTTATTCCCTTGGTCAAAATCCTTACAACACCGTTCTTTTCACTTCTTTGCATTGGAAAAGGGTGAAAAATCAAACAATTTGGATCTTACACATATCCTACTCCTAGGGTTTGTTCAATTAATTTGTGCATTTTGTGTTGCATGCTATTGCATGAGCCTTATGACCCTCTACCCTAATAGAAACATTCCTTTGAGAAGAAGTAGAAGACTCATGGGATCTAGTCCCCTTAAAGAAAACAATATCCAAACCCCTGAAAATCCATTGAATACCTTCTTTACAAAAGGACAGAAACAAATTTCACAAGATATTGTACCTCCTACAACCACTATGGAAGAACAAATATTTCATGATGTCGACAACACTATTGAGGCAGTCGCACATGTACCCGATGAACAAATAAACAAACTTGACAAATATCTACTCGAATTCCAAATATTAGTGGAAACTGAGAGAATAGTAGAAGAAGCTGTACTTGTGATTCACCATGTAATATAATTGACAAAATAAGGACAAGGTGGTATTAATGTTATATGAGGTTTAACACATTGTGCAAACTAATTTCATGCCAGTAACTAAATGTGTAAAAGTTATTAACATGTTGTCACCGTTGCATACGTAAGTATCATTACTTATATTGACTATGGGAATATCTACCTTTACATCGACAATTTTAACAACCAATGCAAATACTTGTAGTAATGCTACCACTGGTATTGGAGTATCTAATGGAACTAATTCACAAAATTACAAAGTTGTGGGATTTAATTATCAGAATCTGGTTTCTAGGGGAACCTCTTCTATGAATAATTATTCTCAACCACATATCCATTCCACTTATTCCCAACCACCTATTACCTATTCCCAACCATCTTCCACCTATCAATATATTCAAACATCATTGACCTATTCACAGCCTTTACCTACACTACAACAAAACAAGAAATTAGTGCCTAAAATAGTGCCAGAATTTAGTGATTTAGTTCATGGATTGGACACTTCTACCAGCGCCAAACTCGGCGCAAACATGCGTGTTCACTTTGGCACCGAGTTTAGCGCTGAGTTACTGTCGAGTTTAGCACCGGATTTTGTTGCTTCTGGATTGGCTTTCGATTTTGCTTCCGATTTTGCTTCTAGTTTTTCTTCTTGTGTTGCTTCCAAGTTAGCTTCTGGTTTTCCTTCGAGGTTTGCTTCCAGTTTTGCTTCCAATTTTGCTTCCGATTTTACTTCTAGTTTTGCTTCCAATTTTGCTTCCAATTTTACTTCTAGTTTTACTTCCAATTTTGCTTCCGATTTTGCTTCTGGTTTTGCTTCTAGGTTTGCTTCCAATTTTGCTTCCAGTTTTGCTTCCAGTTTTGCTTCTAATTTTGCTTCTGGTTTTGCTTCCAGGTTTGCTTCCAATTTTGCTTCCAGTTTGCTTCTGGTTTTGTTTCTAGTTTTGCTTCTAGTTTTACTTCTAGTTTTGCTTCCAATTTTGCTTCCATTTTTGCTTCCAAGTTTGCTTCCGGTTTTGCTTCCAATTTTGCTTCTAGTTTTTCTTCCACTTTTGCTTCCAATTTTACTTCCAATTTTTCTTCCAGTTTTGCTTCCAATTTTTCTTCCAATTTTGCTTCTGGTTTTGCTTCCAGTTTTACTTCTAGTTTTGCTTCTAGGTTTGCTTCTGATTTTGCTTCCACTTTTGCTTCCAATTTTGCTTCCAATTTTGTTTCCAATTTTGCTTCCGATATAACGTCGCTTGTTGCTTCCAATTTTTCTTCTATTTTAGTGACTTTTGTTGCTTCTAATATGGCTTCTATTATTGCATCTTTTGTTGCTTCTAAAATTGCTTCCATTATTACTTCTTTGTTTGCTACCTGAATTGCTTCTATTTTTACTTCCTAGATAATGCCAAGTTTTGCTTCCAAGATTGCTTCTAGTTTGGCTTCCATTATTGCTTCCTTTTTTCATTCTAAAAATGCTTCTTGTTTTTCTTACATTCATTAATTTTATATGTTTTATTTCAATTTAATTAGTTAGATATATCATGCCTCTTAAATAACTCATATTATTATAGAGTAAGTAATTTAATTATTTAATTCATATGATTAAATAACAAGATAATTATTATTTTTGGTCAGTAAAAGGCATTATAGTGCCCACATATATTGATATTATGTAAAAAGCTTTACATACAAAACTATCCATTCTCTAGATATACTACACAAATTCAAACTTATACAAAACTTATACAAAAAATTACATTTCTACATATCGACTAGATGTGCCATAAAAAAACTTAAATGGCAGACACCAAAAAGAAGAACTTCAAAATTACTCCTGTTGATAGAATTCATCTGATGCCACAAAAATGTCAAATAGTTGGATCCACAGTGGAGAATCCTCCTAAATCATGCCTATTGCTCACTGAATAAAATCCCTCCCCCTAGAGGCCCAAATGTGATGTGTGATCAACTATTGACCGACCACTAGATCTGTGAGGAAGGGGAGGCATTCAACCACTGCATCAGGTTCTAGAAGTTTCAGCAAATCCCCTACTTTTAGAATTCCATTAAGGAGATTTGCAAAAACACAAATTTCAACATCATCACCAAGGAGATGGTCCTTGAAATTCACCCTCAAACACACCAATGCATCCGCTTTCTGCATTCCCAGGTCCAACAGTGATGCAAGAAACTGGGAGGTGATATCTATATTAACTCGATATTGATCCATAGATGAGAGGAAATGGAACCCCAACACCATCTTCACAGCTTCAATAAACAACTTTGAATGAACTTTGCAAATTCCAAACAACTGAGCATCAGAAGTTTGGGCCAGAAAAGCAACCTGTTGCTTATTGCTGGTGAGATGAATAGGAGTCTCCATTCTAAAAATATAAATTGCAATTTCATAAGGCGAGTGAAATTTATAAAAATTTGACTGACAATGCCTTAAATTCCCTTCAATGTATCAATGAATGAAGTGTTAGATGAACGTATTGTGCAAAAGGAATTGGCGTCGATCGCACAAGGCGGAATAACATGATAATTAATTCACATGGGAGAATTAATGTTTATGCAGAATAAAAAGATAATAATTTAAACATGATCATCATCTATAATTAAAACAAGTGAGTCAAATAAGAGACATCAAATTTCCATAGTCCATAATGTTAAGTTCAGTACTTTAGGAATAAACTGTGTGCACATTTTTATCTCAACATTTCAGATCAAACTTCATGATCCATCATCAGGAGAAAGAGCAAGAAAAGAGAGCAATGATTTAATTGAATTTGAGAACATCCATCCTGAGCAGTAAATTAAAATCATCATACATAATAAATATCCATCCAAAAATCATCGACCACTTTCAATATATATAAATTGACAAGTCAATACTGATAAGATCATCATCATATATAACTAAAACAAGTGAAAGTTAAATATGCCAGTAGATCAATAACATGTCAAAATGATACATGTCCAACAGTCGACATAAGTCAAAATGATACATGTACAAATTATATAAGTAAAAATGATAAATTATGTAACTCAAAATGATACAAGTCAAGATGATACATGTCCAAATGATATAAGTCAAAATGATACATAAATTTATGATACAACTCATTAATATGGTATTGCAGGCCATGAAAATGATACATATGATAGTAACCATGAAAAGATGCATCATAACGATATATCAACAATAATCCATGATGCAGTCTATATGATCATGAATGTCACTGGCTACTACTAGCAACTGTCTCATCATCATCATCATCACCATCGTGATCATGATCATCATCACCATCATGATCATGATCGTCATGATCATGATCATCATCATCGTCATTGGCCTCGGTGTCTTCTATATCTGCATCATCATCATCCTCTGCCATGTAATCTGTACCAGAATGAACATAATCTGGATCTATATCATGAGGATCATCTTGATCTTCTGGAAGACCCATGTTCTACAAAAAAAAACATTTAAAATAAAAAATTATTATTTATTTCATGCAATAATTTATTTTTCTGTTATATATGTAATATTACGACATATGAAACGAAATAATAATCATATTACATCATATCAAAGTGCACATACCGTAATAAAATTTCAAAAAAGTTATAGCTAATATGTGATTCCAATGATGTAAAGCATGCAACAATTCTAATAAACGTCAGTAAAGATCATAAAAAAATTTGTTATACAATTTAACTATCAACTGTAAATTCTATTACATAACCTTAAGTGCTACAAATTGCTTGGACCATGTATGTTCTTTTTCACTATTAATCTAAATCAAAATAACCTATTCTTGCCATCTTCCCATACTTGTATTGCAAAATGCAAAATAATAAATCCGCTCAATTGATGCCCTAACCCTAATAATCTTGCAACATCCCCACCATTACCCTCCAAAAAGAATAAAATTATTTAATTTGACTTAAGGATCCTTTAGATGTCATAAAGCAAAATATCACTGGGAGAATACCATGTCGGGAGGACTCACTTTAAGGTCTCCCCGATAGCCCGATGTGATAAAGTCAATTTGTATTTCGCTAACATCAGAAAATCAAGGAGATAAAATATATCAAAGAGACTGAAGGATCTCGGGAAGACTAAATCATGTCTCTTCGATACCCTAATAACATCAAGCACATCGAAGGGACTAATACATATCGGTGTGACACTTAAATGTGTCCTGCCGATACAATGATATCCAAGTGTAAAAGCATTTCGAGGGGACTTGAGGATATCAAAGGGACATAATCTCTAGTCCTGCCGATACAACGATAAAGGGCATTTTCAAAGGAAATAAAAAGGGTTCTATAACATATAAAAGGATATTGGCAGGACATAATGGTATTGATATGACATTATCAAAGGTCACTCCGATACCCCGATGAATGGTGAAATAATATCGAGGAAGGAAAAGGGCGACCATCTCAATAAATCAGTGACATGACTATTAGATATCTATCAAATGACCCCCAATTCAAATGAATTAATTACTCTTGAATCAATATTGCATTTGACACATATATGCCATCAATGAACCAAAGCTGAAAGGACTAATCTCTAAAAGATTTTCAACAGGTGGGGAAAATTGAGGAGACAAAAGATAGAAAAGGGCAAGTTGCAGAACAAGGAAAGCTCGTCCAAGTAAGTACTCCAGACCTAACTTTGAGATTACAGAGTACACTTCAATTGTGAATTCATAAACACACAAAACCATGGAAAGTAGGAATGAAAACCCTAAGAAGAGATAGAAAACAGAGGATAGACATCTAAACCAAGACTTGATAGAACAATGCCCGGGGTCTGGGCAGAGGTCTATGGTGTACAGACCACCATAGTTAATTTTGACTTGTATGCTCACTAGGAGCCTTCAATTTTGGATTTTGTGCTCATTATGAGCCTAGGTGGAGTCATGTATTAGTTTATTATTGTAATAAGGTCTAAGTCAGACCACTCTCTCTATTCTAGAAGTCAAACTAGTAGTGGAACTCCAAATAGCATGTGCTATGTTTAGAAAAAAATAGTCATAAGGCTAAAATTAGTGAAATTAGTGATCTTTTTGCCTTTTTGGATCGAAGAAGAAAATTTCACAATGGAGAGGAGTGGTATTTGCATTGTATTTATCCCATTTAGCTTGTGGGAAAGAAGACATTGAATTTGTAAGAGAGAAAATACAGAAATAAAAATTGTTTTGCTACTTTTTACTGTGTATTTCATTGTTCTCTGCTACAGTACCTGCCCGTACAGTCTTGTTAAGGGCTCTCTTGTTGGGAATGGTGTAAAGTACTATTTTATCTTTCATTTGAACCTAATTTGAGGATTTGACATTGCAAGAGAAAGGATATCTAATCGATGTCCTCATTTTGCTATTTCTAAGAGGGTTTTGGAGGGTTTAAGGAAAACGATGGGGTTCTGACCCAAATCATTGTGTTGGGGCCCCAAAATTGATGCATAAGGTTTAGTTAGGGATATTTTACAATGGGTTTTGTGTGCAGGTGCAAGGGAGTAGTCTAAGACAAGATTTGATGAGGATTTGGCTTGATATCACGATGTATTAAGCCATTTGAGATAGCTAAAGTAAGTGGGTGTTGGAAAAATAACTTAAAAAGCCCAAGGAGGCCCAAAACCTATTGAATCCTTCTATTTGCAATCCATCTCAAGTCCTGGAGTTGGTTAGGAAGTTTTGGACAATAGTGGTAGGGTACTTCCTTTGTTAAACAGGGCTAATTGCCCCTTGGAACAACAGGTACAGTCCTTTTCAAAGGCTTGTGTTACAAAACAAAGTACCTTACATGTCAAGTATGTTATAGAGGGCCTTAATGGGTATCTAAAAAGATAAATATTTTAGCAAGATGTTTGGGAAGTTTAGGAGTTATGCCCTTAGACCCTCATTTCTAGGGCTACAAGGAAAATAGGCAGTTTGTGAAGGAACGTTGGGTAGGACAACTTGCTAGGCCACTTGGTGAGTTTTAGGAGTTTCCCTAGGTCAAATAAACATGTCTTATGCCCTCCTAAAGTGTTGAAAATCATCTCACATACACAAACCAATTTGGGCTAAAAAATGAAGGTTTTAGATGCCATTGTTTACAAGTTTGATGCCCACCTCAAGAAGGATCAGTCACTCAGGTTTGTGAAGGTTTAGTAGTCATCCCTTGCTTTGCAGCAAGTGGTATCAGAGTACAAGTTTTGATTGGGAAAGTGTGAAGAAGAAGGAGTACAAGATGCCTCCTAAGAACAGTCCAGTCCCCACTAAAGAAGTGAAATTGATGAAGGAATCTCAAGAGGGAGTCCTAACTAGACTTGCAACCATTGAAGCAAACCTAAGAAGAGGTGGGGTCATTGAGGAAGACAGTGACCAAGAGTGTGAGGGTGAAAATGTAGACCATCAAGAGGGATCCAATGAGGCAGAGATGGATCCAGATGCTAAAAGGTTTATGAAGATGTTGCAAACTATGAAAGGAGAAAACACTGATGTCAAGATGGAGTTGCCCATGTATGAAGGGAAGATGAACAACGAGGAGGTACTAGACTAGATTGATTCCTTAGATAACTACTTTAAGTACAAAGAGAGAGAAGAAAGTCAAACTAGCAAAGACCAAGTTGAAGGGAGCAACACTGACATGGTGGAACTATGTTTAGTTATAGAGAACAAGACAAGGAAAACCCAAAATCAGTTCATGGGACTGGATGGTGTCCAAGGTGAAGGGTCAATTCCTTCCAAAAGATTATGCCATTCAAATCTTTAGAAGGTTACAGAACTTGAAATAGAAGGAGATGGATGTAATGGCCTACACTGAGGAATTTCATAAACTTAGTGTGAGAACTGGCCATAATGAGGATGAAGTTGAAAAGATTGCTAGATACATGAATGGGCTTAGGTTCAATATCCAAGATGAATTAAGTCTTACTACACCCAGGAATGTGGAAGAATGCTTCCAGTTGGCAATGAGAGCTGAGGAGAAGATCAAAAGGAAACAAGAACAAAATGGGAGGGGTAGAGGAAGGAACTTCAAAGGAAGATGAAATTTTGGTGGAAGAGGACAGAAGCAGCAAGGAGAAACAAATAACAACAAAGAGAATTAGGAGCCAAGAGGGGAGTCAAGTGAAAGAGGCAGCTTTAGAGGAAGAAGGTCAAATAGTAGACGTAGGTTTGGAGCCCATGGTAGAGGATCAAGCACTTTTACAGGCAAATGCTACAACTATAATCAAGTTGGACATCCTGCATTCAAGTGCCTAGAGAAACAAGCATCAAGTTCATATGGGGGTGATAGAAGAGTCCAAATAGTACAAAAGGAGGACCAAGAGAGTGTGAACTCATCTTTTGTATGTGCAATCCTGGAAGGAGGAGAATCATTGATGATAAGGACATTACTGAAATTACCAACAACCAATGAGTCCCCACAAAGGAAGGCTTTATTCAGAACAACTTACAAAGCACAAGGGAAGGTATGTAAGGTGATTATTGATTCTGGTTCTACTGACAATCTTGTGTCTTTGGAAATGGTAGAAAAGTTAAAGATCAAGAGGATTCCTCACTCTACACCCTACAAGGTGTCATGGCTCAATAAGGGTCAGCAAGTACTTGTGAATGAGCAAGCTTGGGTAGAGTTCAACATTGGTGCCTACAAGGACAAGATCTTGTGTGATATCATCCCCATGGATGTATGCCATCTACTACTAGGTAGGCCATGGCAATTTGACAGGAAGACAAAGCATGACGGAGAAGATAACACCTACATGATTATGAAAGATGGAGTGTCATACGAACTTAATCCACTAAAAGAAGATGGTGCAGCAGTCCCTAAAGGACCAAGCGTGATGATGGTAAAAGAGGAGTTTTTGAAGACATTGAAAGAAGAAGAGGTTGGATATGCCATCATTGGCAAGCCTATATCAGCCAAGGTAGAAACAGAGGTAGAAAAGATACCAGAGGATGTGCAGGTCCTATTGGACAAGTATGAATACATAGTGGTGAAAGACCTACCAAGTTCATTGCCTCCTGTTAGATATGTGAGCCATCATATTGATCTCATCCCCGGTGCAAGTTTGCCAAACAAGGCAGCATACAAGATGACACCGCAACAAAATGAAGAGGTCAAAAATTAGATTCAAGAACTTTTGGACAAAGGGATGATCAAGGAGAGTTTAAGCCCCTGTGCTGTTCCAACTGTCCTACCACCCAAGAAGGATGGAGAATGGAGACTTTGCACTGATTCTAGAGCCATCAACAGGATAACAATCAAGTATAGATTCCCAATACCTCAGATAGAAGATCTAATGGATAGTTTGGGTGATGCATGTTACTTTTCAAAGATAGATTTAAAGAGTGGTTACCACCAGATAAGAATAAGAGAGGGTGATGAATGGAAGATATCATTCAAGACTAATGAAGGTCTTTATGAGTGGCTGGTAATGCCATTTGGGTTATCAAATGCCCCAAGTACATTCATGAGACTTATGAATGAAGTTCTTAAGCATTTCATAGGCAAGTTTGTGGTAGTCTATCTAGATGACATTCTTGTGTACAACAGAACCAAAGAAGAACACTTGCAACACTTAGACATGGTGTTGAAGAGATTGAATGAGGAGAAACTAATGATCAACCTCAAGAAGTGTGAATTCATGAAAGAGGAGCTTGTCTATCTTGGGTTTGTGATCTCCAAAGGTAAACTAAAGATGGATCCATCCAAGGTAGAAGTCATACTCAACTGGCCAACTCCTAGAACAATAGCAGAGGTAAGAAGTTTCCATGGTTTGGCCACATTTTATAGAAAGTTTATCAAGAATTTCAGTCACATTTGTTCTCCTATTCTTGATACTATCAAAGGAGATAAGAAGAGAAAGTTTTAATGGACTAAGGAAGCTAAGAAAAGATTTGAATACTTGAAGACAAGGGTGGCTCAACAACCTATTCTTACATTCCCTGATTTCAACAAGGTGTTCACAATTGAATGTGATGCAAGTGGATATGCCATAGGTGCAGTCCTAAACCAAGATGGGAGATCGGTTGCATTCTTAAGTGAAAAACTGAATGATGCCAAGAGGAAGTACTCTTCCTATGACCTTGAACTCTATGCTATGGTACAGTCACTCAAGAAGTGGATGCACTATCTATTGCCTAAGGAGTTTATTGTCTTCACAGACAACCATGCTTTGAGTTTCTTGAACAACCAAGATAAGTTGAGTCACAGACACATGAAGTGGATGGAGTATATGTAGGCCTACACATTCACCATCAAACATAAGAAAGGAGAAGAAAACAAAGTTGTTGATGCTCTAAGTAGAAGGTCCATGATGGTGCAGGAGATCAAGTTACAGAGTTTAGGTATTAATGCACTTAAAGGTATGTATGAGAATGATGAAGATTTTAGTGATGTTTTTGCTGTTCGCGATCAGTCCCAAGATGTTTTTCACAATGGATTTTTTTAGTTTGTAGTACAAGATGGTTTACTATTCAAGGGAACTTAGTTGTGTGTGTCAAGATGCTCCATGAGAGCAAATCTGATCAGAGAAAAGCACTATGGCAGTATGAGTGGTCATTTTGGTTATGACAAGACTTTGGAGTAGGTCAAGAGGTTTTACCATTGGCCTAAGATGCATACTGATGTGAAGAAGTTTGTGGAGAGTTGTGTGATATGCCAGAGGGCTAAAGGATCAATCTCTAATGTAGGTTTATATCAACCTTTGCCAATACCCAATTAGCCATGGGAGTCAATCAGCATGGACTTTGTTCTAGGTCTACCCAAGACACAAAGAGGTTATGACAACATTTTTGTTGTTGTAGATAGATTTAGTAAGATGGCACATTTCATTGCCTGTAAGTCCACTAATGATGCCTCTCACATTGCTGGTCTATTCTTCAAAGAAATTGTAAGAATCCATGGATTGCCTTTGACAATAGTGTCTGACAGAGATTCCAAGTTCATTGGTCACTTTTGGAGAACCTTGTGGAAGAAGTTGGGAACAAATCTAACCTTCAGTTCTCCCTACCATCCTCAAATAGATGGGTAAACTGAGGTTGTCAATAGGTCCTTGGGAAACCTATTGAGATGTATAACAAAGGAGCATAATCAGTCATGGGATCTCCTACTGCCCCAAGTAGAATATGCCTACAATGACTCTGTTAACAGGAGCATTGGAAGAACACCTTTTGAAGTGGTGTATGGTATGAAGCCAAGAGGCATTTATGAGCTGAGAGATCTAAGAGGAGTAGACAATAGGAGTGCACAAGGAGAAGATTTGTCCACAGCCATGAAGGAGATACATCACCAAGTAAGAGAAACTCTTGAAAAGAGTGTTGCCAAGTACAAGGAGAAAGTTGATCTAAGAAAAAGAGATGTTCAATACAAAGTAGGTGACATGGTGCTGGCTCATCTGAGGAAGGAGAAACTACCCAAGGGTAGATATACAAAATTGATGATGAAGAAGATAGGACCCTGAAAGGTGGTCCACAAGTTTGGTTAGAATGCTTATGAGATAGAACTCCCTCTTGGAGTTGCTCTCTCACCCATTTTCAATGTTGTAGACCTGTATCCTTTCAAAGGACCCAATGTTGTAGATGAAGAAGTAGAGGAGGTTACTAATGAGGATTGGATAAGGGATCTCCCACCTAGTTAGCCAGTGAAGCTTGAAACTATCTTAGACACAAGAGAGGTTAAGAGAACAAGAAACAAAGTCTACAATGAACATTTGGTGAAATGGCATGGTTTTCCAATTGAAGATGCTACATGGATGACATAAGAAGATATCAAGAAACATGGAACCTCTATCCAAGAGCTCATTTCATTAGGAGATTGAAATCTTTTCACCCTGGTTGTATGGTGCAGAGACCACCATAGTTAATTTTGACTTGTATGCTCACTAGGAGCCTTCAATTTTGGATTTTGTGCTCATTATGAGCCTAGGTGGAGTCATGTATTAGTTTATTATTGTAATAAGGTCTGAGTGAGACTAGTCTCTCTATTCTAGAAGTCAAACAAGTAGTGGAACTCCAAATAGCATGTGCTATGTTTAGAAAAAAATAGTCATAAGGCTAAAATTAGTGAAATTAGTGATCCTTTTGCCTTTTTGGATTGAAGAAGAATCTTGCACAATGGAGAGGAGTGGTATTTACATTGTATTTATCCCATTTATCTCATGGGAAAGAAGGCATTGAAGTTGTAAGAGAGAAAATACAGAAATAAAGACTGTTTTACTGCTTTTTACTGTGTATTTCTCTATTCTCTGCTACACTACCCGCCCGTACAGTCCTGTCAAGGGCTCTCTTGTTGGGAATGGTGTAAAGTGCTATTTTATCTTTCATTTTAACCTAATTTGAGGCTTTGAAATTGTAGGAGAAAGGAGATCTAATCGTTGTCCTCATTTTGTTGTTTCTAAGAGGGTTTTGGAGGGTTTAAGGAAAACGATTGGGTTCTGACCCAAATCATTGTGTTGGGGCCCCAAAATGGATGAATTAGGTTTAGTTAGCAATGTTTTGCAATGGATTTTGTGTTCAAGTGTAGGGGAGTAGTCTAAGACAATATTTGATGAGGATTTGGCTTGATATCACCATGTATTAAGCCATTTGAGATAGCTAGAGTAAGTGGGTGTTGGAAAAATGATTTGAAAAGCCCAAGGAGGCCCAAAATCTATTGAATCCTTATATTTTCAATCCATCTCAAGTCTTGGAGTTGGTTAGGAAGTTCTGGACAACAGTGGTAGGGTACTTCCTTTGTTAAACAGGGCTAATTGCCCCTTGGAACAATAGGTACAGTCCTTTTTCAAGGCTTGTGTTCCAAAACAAAGTACCCTACATGTCAAGTATGTTATAGAGGGCCTTAATGGGTATCTAAAAAGCTAAAGATTTTGGCAAGATGTTTGGGAAGTTTGGGAGTTATGCCCTCATAACCTCATTTTTAGGGCTACAAGGAAAATAGGCAGTTTGTGAAGGAACGTTGGGTAGGAAAGCTTGCTAGGTCACTTGGTGAGTTTGAGGAGTTTCCCTAGGTCAAATAAACATGTATTATGCCCTCCTCAAGTGTTGACAATCATCTCACATGCCCAAACCAATTTGGGCTAAAAAATGAAGGTTTTAGATGCCATGTTTTACAAGTTTGTTGCCCACCTCAAGAAGGATCGGTCACTCAAGTTTGTAAAGGTTCAATAGTTATCCCCTGCTCTGCATTAGTCTAGAAGAAATGCCCAATTGAATCCACATGCTGAAAAACTTGAAGATAGTAACAGGCATGTAGGAGATTCATGGACCCCCATCAAAGGATATGACCTATTTATATACCACTATAAGAAAATGCATAGACACGGGCCAGTCTCTAATCCATGGAGGATGAACTTGGGGAAGTTAGTAGTGCCAAATGTGTTTTTAAATGTAGAATTGCTCAAAATGTTTGTAGATAACTATAACCCCCAAACCCGTATGATTGAGCTAAAGGATGGATCAAGGTTAATTCCTATCACCCGGGATTATATCTCAATGGTTTTTCAATTAGACACGAGCTTTGATATGGTATTCAGGATCAAGGACTTATTAAATGAATACCGGAATCTAAGTAACACCTATAAAATATGGAGATTACCATTTCACAAGCCTCGGGATGAAAGTAATTAGCTCAGGGTGTTTTCAGGAGAGGAGGATACCCCTTATTTAGTTGAATTGTTTGAACCATATTTAAGATAGACCTATTATTCTGTCTGTCAAGTATTGGGTGTAGATGCCCCTGCATATATGGATATAGCTCAAATGGTTTTAGCTACTGATATACAAAGCCCATATGCCAGAACATCAGACTATGCTGAATATCTCTCTAATGATATTCATAATGTTTTAAAAGTTATAAAGGTGAGCAAGAGGGGTTTTAGGTTTAAGCATTATTCTCTGTTTATGCATCTTGTATTATATGAAGGGTAAAATTTGAGTTTATGGGATGAATCTCTTAGGGTTAGAGATCTAGACAGAAAGGGAGATATCAAGCCAGTACAAATGTGGACAACTGTATGGGATAGTAGATGTGATAGATCACATTATTTATACTTTAAGGAATATTTTGTAAAGCCTTTATATGCTCTGTTTCACCCATGCAATTATAATTTGTTACCTGATATACAAAGATTTATTAGGCCTAAGGATATGGATAAGAGTAAGAAAATCAATCATAATTGGGGTGATTGGTATGTATACAGGGATTGTATAAAGATCAGAGCTTTTGGATATGAAGGAGCACCATTTTTTCTCCCAAAACCCTGCCCTGATAGACTGACATATTTAGAGATTGTTAGGCAGATGGCCTATTATGATTTCATGCACTTGAGGAAACACAATAAGCAATATTTCATGCCAGGTACCCTATGTTTTGAGGATTTTACTGCCTTTTCTGAGAAAGGGTATGAAGAAATTGAAAAGAGATTAGATTATTTTGGGCTACCTAGAGGAAATGCCAGGGAGAAGTTTGACCCTGGGCACTTTATAAATCATGTCAGCATGAATCAAAAGTTAAATAAGTATCAACATGTTCTATTTGTAGACGATGATCTAATCAGAAATACTGATGAAGCTTCTACAGTTGAAAGGAGACAGTTGTATCATAAGGTCATGATAGCTGAGGCTTGGTGGGTAGCCCAAAATCCCAATTTTAAAGGAGCCTTTCTAGAAATAGATGATCTAATTGACAGATTGAGTATGCTAGTTCCAAAAGCTAAAGAATTGATTGTAGATGTCCCACCTGAGGTTTTTAAAAGTAAAGGTAGAAAATTTAGAGAAACACAAGCTAGATATGAGACTCCTTTGAGTCACCTATCTCATCAACCTACGCCTGATATCAGTTTTTCTATGGATACTAGCTTTGTAGAAGATGAGGGATTAGAAGGTGAGGATGAGATTGTGCAAAGTTTTAAACCTGTGATTGACAAATATGACCCTCCTATGGATAGAGAAGTAGTCAATACAGAATCCCCTGATGAACTATCAGACGATATGAGACATATGGCCAACCAAAAATTTGTCCTAGATAAAGATTTTATAAAAACCCTTGAGTTTAAAACATTTATCTATGAATTCAAAGGCAAAAAGGCTAGGGAAAAGATGAAGGATATTTCTCCTAAGGTACAAAGTGAAGTGTTGCATGAACTCCAAAAAGAAATTGACAAAGGCATGGATAAAATGACCCCAGAAGAGGGAAGAGAACTGTTAGAGGAGGCAGGGATTATGTTAGTATCTGGCTGGGATATGACATCTGCTATTGTTTTTGATACTTTCAAAAGAAATCAGGATAAGAAAGTACAATTAAGCATTGAAGCTATGGACAAGGTTAAGACAGGTTCTGGGTATGAACCTGATAAAGCAACTTTGTTGATATGGGCACTCTACCCTCCACACCAAAGGCCTCAAATAATTGATGATCCAAAAAAAGCATTTGGTCATCTTATAATATAGAGAGTTGAAGATACTAACCCACTTGATACTGCTGAATTGAATGTAAATGTCGCTAAACTGATGAAGGATCAGACAGAAAAACTAGTCAAAAATAACAATGCTTATGTAGCAGAGAATACAAAATTGAAACAAGAAATTGCTATGTATAAAGACAAACTGGCATCATCTAGTAGTCATTTACCTTTTCAAGAACCAGACAAAAGAATGATGAAAGCCATAGCTGATGCAAATTATTGGAAAGTAAAGGCTGAGAAAATCAAAAAGAAAAGTGACAAATTGGAAAATAATATAAAGGTTGTCAAGTACCAAATGGCTTCTGAGTTGATAAACAAAATATTTGAAATGATGATGAAACACAATGATCAGATATGGGATTTACATAAAAGGACCAATAATGTTCATCAGAAACATAAAAGATTGCATCTCAGAATGCTTGAGAAGAAAGAAGAGCTAAAAACTAAGGCAAACATCAATGAGCAAACACTTAGGGAATGTAATGAACTAATCACTAAACATGAAATATTTAATACATTGTTAACATGAGATATTAGTGATTTTGACCTGCAAGGGGACATGACACCCTAATTTCTTCAATAATGAAGGAAATATATAGGGCAAGGGTCTGTGGAAAGAAGAATTGCCTCAGTTATTACCCATAGCTCTGGAGAAGGTCAACGATGAAGACATGGTGATAGAGAATACACATAAACAATTGGAGAAAATCTTCAAGCTAGAATTTGTCATGATGGATATAATTTCCATAAACACTTGTGTATCTCAGGAGTACATTGATCACATAGCCAAGGTAAACCTATTTATTCCCAGAACAATATGAGAAAATTATAGAAAGAAGAATTAAGTTTTGAAAGTTTTGGCGATATATAAAAGTGATGTATTGCTTTCAGCAATGGGAAAAGGCACAACATATTCGATAGAAACTGCAATATAAAGAGGAATACCTTGCCAAGCCTGTGGTCACGGGTATTCTATGAAGACTAATGGATTCAAATCTTAATCAAGTTTGTTAATGCCTATAATCACTTTTTCCTAATTATGTTTAATTATGAAAAGATACAACATATGAATAGTTGCATCTATTCAGGCCTGAAGCTTGTTCGCTTCCCATATATATATGAGGGAAACCAAGGCCTTAGGAATCATCATCATTCAATCCGTTCTCTATAAGACAATTCATACTTATATATTTACAATCATATTTCAAGTTCAAGACATTACCATGATATTTTAATATTTTAATGGGCAAGGATGATCAAAATTGTGGATATATCTATGGTGTTATGATATTCTGTTGATATCAAATTTTATCAGTTGTTTGACTGTCTCCATCTTGACTATTTCCAGTTATTTAAATACCTAGATTTATCAATGCACATTTGTTGTCATTGTGTGGATGCTTTTTGATTGGTTTTTGTTAGAAGTTGATTTAATTCCTTCTGAATGGTTTAATATTTATTGGTCTGTATTTTGAGTTAAATCCTTTAAAATAAATCATATTGGTGGGTTTTCTTCAAATAGAATTAAATCCTTTTAGGAAAACACAGTAACTTGAAAGAATCAACTGGATATTAAAGAAGAGTCTAGCAGCTAACCATCTTGCACGCTCATACAAGGTATGAACATTTAGAAGGTGCCAGATAATTAGAGTTAAGCCAAGTAGTTCTGCAAATTATTAAAGCCTTGACTCCATTACCCAATAGCATTAGGCATTGGTCACAACCTTTTTTATAAAAATCCTTTTATATCTCATAACCTTATACACATCTACTTCACATCCATTTGCCATTGTGAAGGTCGGTCAAGTCTACACTAATCATGAAGAACTATTTTTATGGCCCCCCCTACAATTCCCTGAGTCTTTTACACCATGTCTCTTTTTGTTCCAAGATCCCATAGAAATTGCAATACACTTTTACAAGTCTAGATGTGATTAAACTACATGACAATCAAGGAGTAATCTCGAAGGTGTTGGTAGGTTAGTAACAATAAACTTATAGGAAAGAACATATGCGAAGCACTTTATTTGTTGGGGGCTCATGCAATCTCTAAATAACCAAATGAAGTACAATGGGACATTTTTAGATGCAACCAGATATGTATGTTTAGCAGCTCTTCTCTTTGTTTAAAGAATTGAATCCACAAACCTTTCTAACTTGGACAATTTTTGTATATACAATTTCACTAATCTTCTTCTAATTGTAACTCTCTATTTTCTTTATCAAAAGAAGTTTTTTCTGCTGAGCATGGATCATACCACCATTAATTTCAATCAGAGTTGCTCCTTTGGATTGAGAATGAGGTTTAGATTTTGTACATCCCTTAAAAGATGTGTACGATTCTCAAGGTGAAATACTTTTAGTAGAAAGTAATTGTACAAACATTCAGTTTGCAGTTATCTCAAGCTACAGAGAAGGCCAATGGGCCTATAGTTAGAGATATCACTCCTATGAATTGTAATGGAATGATAGGAAAATGGTTAAACCAAAATTTTCCTTGGTTGGACAGCATGGCCAAATCTAGTTTAGTATGAGGCCTATCATGTTTGTGTTTAAAGTTAGACCATAAAATTAGTCACTGACTAATAAAATTCTCTCCCTTCAGTACTTTTATGGATCATACAATAGGAATTCTAGATTTATAATATGCCATAGATATTTTCCTCTTATTTCATAAAGAGCACATCCTCTTCATCATTGAGGTTTCTAGTTCTACCATGTTGTAATTGCCATGTAGAATCCATGTTGCTTCTGGGCAACAGTTCTAGAGAAATGTACATATACATGTCCAATGTTGTTGTAGTTGATCAAATTTATCTTTTGAATGGAGTTTGTGAAAATGTTTTTTGGTCCTCTTTAGGGTCATAATTTCATGCCTACTTTTGCATGTCTTTTCTCCACCTAAAGAATGAAAATAAATTCATGTTTGGCCTTGGACCACCATGATGGCTGGAGCTATGTACCCCAAAGCTTGTAATGAGATATGACCAATCACTATAGACCCATTATCAAAGAAGATAAAAGAATGACATCTCAACTGGAAAGATACAAAACATATATATTGACTCTTCAAATAATTTCTGCCTCCCTATGTTTGAATTGAAGCAACCCTAGGAGATATTTTTAATGCTAGTTGTGTACTGAGAATGTGCATTTTTTCCCTTTTAGTTTTTATTAAACATTTTCCATGTAGGTAGTCAATTATACCTAGGTCTGGCAGAACCTAAAGTGAACTTTGATCTTCCTTCAAATCACCCTGACTTCATAAGGAATCCAAATGGGATCAGTCATAAGGAGGTAGGCAAACAAGGGTTTGTTGTTCATTATTAGCCCATCAAACTTAAGCATATGAGATAGCATGGCACACACAAAATGTTGTGGATAATGACCACAAGATTAGGTTAATTGCAACCACTTTTTGTAAGCAAGCACAAGACTAGTATACTCATTATAATCCTAATGGCACCAGGAATGATCTTGGTAAACTGCTAAGAGATTTCCTTCCCAATTTCAATTGCCCTAAGATGGTGCATCGTAATATTGTGGAATTAAAGGAAATAAGGCAACAATCAGGAGTGATTGTGTGTAGGTATGATCAACTCTCTAAGGAATTGGTGTTAAAGATTGACCCAACTATAAAATGTTGAAATTTAGAAGGAATGATTTATTGGGAGGCTAATTGCACATATCCAACATGAACTAGTTTAGCTCACTCTCCCTAATTAAAAAGTTTCCTTAAAAGTTGTATTGAGATTATAAGAATTAGGGGAGCCCCCAACATATTATTCTACTACATGCCTAAAAGAACAAATGGAAAAATGGTCATGAAAATAGCACAACTTGCAAGTGAAACTCTTAATCAGTGTGGTTTATGATGAACAAAGTGCCACACTAAGGGGCATACAACTACAAACTATCTAGTGGTGGGAGCTCAATCTATTAATGCCACATAGTTCCCTCTTTCTCAACACATACCTAATTGCATCATATGTCATGAGACTCATGAAATTGTCCACTACTGCAAAAGTGAAAGGATGTTCCTATCAATTACTAGTGCAAGGTTTGTCACACATCCACCCATGACATTACCACCTACAAAGTAGTACAAGTCCTCCACAAGGCAAGAGGAAAACAAAATTAAACACAACCATGCAACCCTAGTCACAACCACAATAGATGGTGTTGTGCTATTAGGAGCTATAATATATGGAGCATAGAGGAAATCAAGGAGGCCATGGTAGAGTATCCAATAGAGGAATCTATTGCTACTAGTGTGGAGAACCTAGGCATGCGTCGCATAGTTGTACAAAGTTTCCAATGTATACTTATTATGATGTTGATCAAAAGATAGAGGATTGCCCTATATTGTTGCAACTATTGGAATATTCAATGATGTGCCTTTGATAAAGATATCAATGATGTGCCTTTGATAAGGGACTTATCATTTTCATAAGTTCTATCACCACCTAATGATTCAATAAAGGATCTGTTGTCTATACATTAATTCAATATAAACAAATGTGTGGATGATTTAGTGGCCTGTTCACATTGTTGATAACTGAGAGGGGGGTGAATCAGTTATCCTAATTATTTCTGCATTCTGAACTTTATTAGCAATCAGTGTAATATTAATCCAAATGAACAAACATAATCATGAAATGCAAATACACATGACACATTATTTTTGAAGTGGAAACCCTGTTAAGGGAGAAAACCATAGCGTGATTAACCCAAGGATTATTCTTTGTTAGAAGAATAAGAAAAACAAAATGGCACTTGCCAATTAGGGCTCACTGCCCGAGCACACTGCTCACAAAGGAGGCACACTGCCTACAAAGAGACACACTGTCTACAAAAGGAATGTTATACAATACTTGAACTGATTGGTAGTGTTGACTTTTTCCCAGACTGGATGCTTATTCCCAGATATCCCTACAAGGTAGCCATCAGTGATCAACAGGATCTCTGGGCCAGGGGGCCAACAGTGTAGGAGATAGACTCTATATTTTATCTCCTCTTCTTCTTCAGGCTCTGCATGACCTAGGGGGGTATTCCCTACTCAACATCCATGAGGATATGCATGCAAGGCTGGGATGTTGACAGAAAGCAGATAGTCCTCCTGTAAGTAGACCAAAACTGAAAGATAAGGGCAAAGGGGCTAGCTTTGGGCCTATTTGCAGTTGTAGACAGAGGACTGAGGTTCCTAAAACTAACTCTAATGTCCTAATGTTGGTTTTAGATTTTGCTTTGGAGTTTAAGTGTGGATGCAAAGCTGGATATGGTTATAACACAAAACAAAGCATGATTGGTGCCTATCCAGGGCCTGGAGTCAATAGACATACACCTGTGAATGATTAGCATAAACAACTAAAACTGGATTTCAAGGGGATATATGTGATACCTGCCTTACAGGCATCTCCCAATACAAAGTGTTAGGTTATCTCTACTTATGGTATCCCTACTGCAGTATACCCTTCCCAATGTTCAACCTGAAAACAGTTTAATCTACCCCTTGAGTAGAAGTCAGAAGATCAGACAGTCAACATAGGAATTCTATGTTCTAGAATCTAAACATTACCAAACATCCAGATTCAGAAGAAGAGTACATGCAATACTGGAGACAGAATTAACACAACACATGCCAAACAGCACTTCTCATATAAGTTAAATCATGAAATCAGTGGGTTCATGCCAAAAACAAACAACAAGAGATACATAAACTCACAGGTAAGCTGTACAGAGCAACCAGATCAGCTTGTCATGCATTACAGAGCCAAGATCATCAACTTTCAACAACCTCAAATGAACAACACAACCTGCTTATAACAGCCAGGTAGGTGCTCAGCAATTAATTACAATGTTGACCAAAATTTCGCCAGATACACAGTACCATGAAAATGGCGCTCAAACACAACCAGATTGGCGCCCAAACTTGAATGCAGCAGGTAGGGGAGGAGACAGGAAGATTTCTCGAGCCCTGCGCTCCTGCCCGCTGATTGACACCTCCAGTCGGGTACAAGATCGACCCACGCCATCGCCCACACCTCTGCAACAATCGCCATTAATGGCGCACCAACCCGCGGCCTTGGGAAAATCATCAAATCTGCAGTCGCAACCATTTCCCGCCGAGACTCATCATCATGATATTTGAAAATGCAGGATAACAATATCCCACATGCACCCCGCGATGACCTCAATAACACTTTATATACTAGGTCATGAGCATATATCATGTCGGTACTTTTGCTCCCGACGACACTAGTATAGACTTCATCATCATCATCCTCCAGCAGCATGATATCCTGTTGTTCGAAATATCACCCTGACGTCATCATGATATTTGAAATATAACCTTCATGATAATCGGCACAACCTGATCCTTCGGAGGAACATCCTCCTGCTGAGCTTATAACAAAAGTCTGGCCGATGAACATCCTGATGACGTCATCATCATATCCTGCTGACGTCATCATGATATCCGCCTACTGCGCACCTCCTCACATCCGGATGACGTCATCATCATGTTTGTACATATCAGGAGGTCTCTTCAAGATGATCAGTGTTAGAAATATGACCCCCGCGGACCTTGATGACGTCATCATCATATCAACATCATCATGATATTTGGAAGACAACCGGATATTTGGAAATATCCTCCTGATGCTCAAATATCAGGTTGCACTGTAGCTCCTCTATAAGATCGGGGCGATAACTGAATATGATGATGCTGCTTGAAAAGATCACCCTCAATAGATAACACGCGAAACCAGCAGGCAGATATCTCCTTGATATCAACATCATCATGATGTTCGAACAAACATATATCTGGGTGATATGAAAATATCACCCCCTCCTTCGCGAATATCATGATGCAGATAGGCAGAAAGAAAAATATCACCCTGATATACAGATGACGTCAGCATCATCAGGATGAGAAACAAAGAACAAGAAGTGATACATCATCAGGATGATATTGACTAAGATCATCCTGACGTTCCAAAATATGATGACCCTAGTGAATATCGGGTCGCAATTACAACTCTTCAACAACATCATCAGGATGATGTTAACCAAGATCACCCGATGATAAAAATATCACCCCAGCGAAATATCATGAAGGCAGAAAATATGATGACCTCCACAAGCAGCAGGATAATAACTGGAAATATGATGATGATGAACACGACCCTTAGGAAAAAACAAGTTAGGTCAAGCAATTCAAAGAATAAGCAACATCATCATCAGGCTCGCGCAAGGTGATAAATGGAAGATCACCGGAGACTTTGAAACATCACCCTCGCAAGCAGATCAGGGCGCACTATAGCTCGGCAGCATCATCATGATAAAAACCAAACATCACCCGACAGTTGAAATATGATGATGACGCTGAAAAACAAGTCGACGAGGAACATGATGATGCAGATCATCATCGAAGACAAGATGATGATGATGACCTCCTCCTCAGGAAAACATGATGCTGCAGTTGAAAAATGCTGAGGAGGTCCAACACTTAGAAAAAATGGGCAAGAAGATAAAGGCTTCAAATGAAGAAACCTCCTGATCATGACAAATCAACCCTTGGTCAAAATGAGTGTCAACAGGTAGCATCCACATATGCTAGAGTTTAGTTTCGGTTAGGCTCAGTACACTGATCTGCTGTACTTCATCTTTCCTCTTTCCTTATGCTGCTTTCCTTTCACATACCAGACCTTCCTTACTGCTTCTGCTCTGCTTTACTTTTATTCACACATCTACAACACACTCAACACATCTCACAACTAAATCCATCATGTATATATATCCGCACAAGTGATTTCATCACCTTTCTAGTCGCCACTCGGAATAGTCAATCTTTTCACAAACTTTGATCTGTCGGCTAAATCCTTGCATACCAAGTAATGCGAATCAATGATATACTTGTGGAGATCATTAATTATGGTGGCCAAACATAATTCATGTCTTCATAACCTTTACCAACATCAGTAACACATCCAGAATAATGTCTGATGTTCTGCCAGTCAGTTCTTCCTCTGTTCACACTGTCACATGAGAACCTGACACTCAAACATTCATATCTCTTTATCCTTTTCACACCATAGGCTCAAACCTTGGAATCTATTAGTCAAGATAGTCCTTTTGACTTCCCCAAATCCGTACTTTACTAAGATACTTTCTCTGAGAGATCCGGACCTATCTGTCGGACCTCACCACATGCTCTGTTCCTGTTTACTGGACCACAATATTCTTCACTCTGACTTCCGGTAGAGACATACCATGACCTGCAGATGTGTGGGATGAACTTTGTTGCCATCAATGACAACAATCATGAATCCATATAGTGTCTCTTGCCAACAATCTCCCCCTTTGGCATTGATGGCAACACTTAGTGAAAAATGACTAAGTGTTTACACTATGCTCCCCCTTGGTGGATGCTCTATTTTTATATACATTTTCTGGAACTCCCCCTTAGTTGGATTCCTCATTTTTCACTACTCCTCACTCCCCCTTTGACATCAATGGCAAAAGGTAGGGTCCGCATACCAAAATTTTTAAAAATTTTAACTATACTTAGCCGCATATTACATACTCACATAAACTGAAGAATGTCTGCAAAGGATGTCTTCAATTGGACAAGTTCTGTAGCCCAACTTTGCTTCATTCTATCCAAAATTGAAACAAAAATATAAAAGCTTCTGCCCTCTTAAGATCTGTTGGATCATTGGTTTGGGCGGTAGTCTGAGCATCACTTATGGCCTCATGCATGGCCTCTAACTTAGGGATAATGATTCTTCTGAGTTCACCCATCCGGCTAATTATGTTCTTCTTTTCCTTCTCAAAATTCTTTATTGCATTTGTGATTGCAATAGTCTGACACTCTTGATTGACTATAGAGGAAGAGAGAAGATCAAAACTTTGAGACAAACTTAGTAGTTTATCCTCTTGCTCTTTTATTTTCTTTTCAATCTCCACTGTTGCTTTGGACCATGATAAACAAAATTTGTATATTTCTCTGCCATCTTTAAGAGCAATTTCTAAGCTCTTTATCCCTATACTCATATTTCTCCTATCATTACTTATCAACCCTTGTACCTCTGATAATCTTTTTGCAAGAAATTCCTTCCGGACCTTATCTTCTGCTGACTTCTCTAGTGAATCAAAATGTGTGCTAACACTATTGACTAGAGTTTTGAGATTACCGGATAAGGAGGTTGTGGAATCCTTCTGAAGTGATGGCATAATCTTTTCTAGCACTCCAGAAGCAGCTTCTATCAACTCACAGTCTTCCATGTGAGACTTTAGGAGTTTTTCTTTAGCCTTTGCATTGGCGAATGAGGCTATCTTCATTGTCTATACCGGAGAAAGTGAATCAAAATTAAATGGTCCTTGTAGAAGCTCCGGTTCATCAATCTCCATTGTTTCCTTGTTTAGGAATTCTTGGATAGTTTTTGCAGTGTCTCTTGCCGGAGACAGATGTTTCTTCTCTTCTACATTCTTAGGGCTATCCCTTGGAGCTTTCTCTCCTGCATTCTTACCACTATCAGTTGTGGTTTTCTTTGTTTGGGTCTTCTCTTCCTCTGCAACCTTGGTACTGTCAACTTCTTTTTCCTTCACTCCTACTTCTTTCTCTTGTATTCTGTCTTCTCCTTTAGATTCGGAAGCTGTAGGGGAAACTGGAGTAGAGATATTTGTCTGTTCATGAGCCACCTCTTCCGGAATAGAGGATTCCAAGTCCATAGCTATTTCTGCACCCAAGTCCTCTATAATAGGAATGTTGAATTTCTTAAAAGCATTCCAGAGGATCTCTTCGGTCTCTCTTGCCACTTGGTTAGTTTCACCAAGCATTAGCTGATTCATCCTGGCTTTGCTCCGGAACTCATCCTTGCAATCTTTGAATACCATATTCATTGTTTTGGGATCGATTGAAGCAAATAGCTGAATTGCTATATGTTCCTGGATCTCGAGATCTTTTGCTCGAGCATTATTCTTTCTCATTTCAAGCCTTTCTTCTAAGCTTTTGGGAATTAGAGAGATAATTTCAATAAAAGCTTTGTTGTAAGTGTTCAAAAACTAAACTGTGGCTTCCTCCAGAATCCTTTTATCTGCTTCATTATAATCATCATAAAATTTTGTTAAGGGTTACAGGTTCCCATCCACAGTAACTTCTTTCACTACAACATTTAAGGAGAGAGTGGGTTTTTCAGCAAATTCCTCTTCCTTCTCTTCTTCTCCTTTACTGGTAGAGTGTTCACCGGATGATTTCTTCTGTTTCTTCATTTTCCTGATTTCTTCATCAGATTTAGTCTCCTCTTCATCTCTTTGACTAGCATAAGCCCTTGTGGCTTTTGTCTTTGATCTTTTCTCTCTTTTGCCGGATGCCTGGACTTCCAGTTTTGATGTTTTTGAGCTTTTGGCTGTGACAGGTATAGATCTCTTTGATGATCTGGTCCGGGTTGAGGTTTCTATCGGAGCACTTTCCTTGCTTTTCTTTTCTGCCTCTTTCTTCTCTTCCTCAGCTCTTTCCATCTTTTTCTTGTGGGCATCAAGTGCCTCCTTTGAGATGCCAAGGCCTTGGGCAATATTTTCTACTTCTTTTCTCACCTTCCTCTTGTTTTCAGGTTCTTTGAGTTGCACATGAATCTTTACACTCAGCTCTTCAAAGGTTCCAAATCTTTCTGCTTTTGAGTCTTTTGGCTAACTGAGCATGTGTTGAACATGCATCTCTACAATTTGTTTATCAACTTCATACCCCATAGGCATGATCTAGACCGTCCTTGGCTCTACTACCTCCATTAGGCATTGATCAGTGTCTACCATGAAGCACACTATATCCTTGTATTTCTCAACTACTGATTTGGGGATTCTTTCTCTGATTTGCATTGTATTTTGAAGCTGCTTGAAGTAACCCCATAGAGCTGTGTTCCTTGCCTTAGCATCCCCAAGTTCATACAAGTAGTCTACGATTTGAATTGCTACTGGTTTGTCATTTTGCCATACCCATCCATTTGATCTGGGCAGCTCATTCATGAAGTAGAAAAATAGACATAGTATTAGTCCACCATATTTAAAAGAATTCTTCTTGTCCTTTTTGATTTTCTATATGTTTTCCATTAATTGGCTTAAAAGAAGTTCACAGAGATCATATTCTACATTCTTTCTCAGCATCTCATAGGCAGTATATACTGTAGTTCCGGATACTGAATTCTCCCTACTAGAGTGATATATCTTGTATCCTATTATCATAGATGCAAACTTGACATCTGGGTTAGTAATATCTTCAATGGTCATTGCGCTCTTATCAAATTTTGATCCGGTGGCCTTAGTTACAACATTGTTTTTGACAGATTTAAGGACAGGTATCCCTCCAGAGGAGTATAAACCAGTTACTGCCCTAATTGCCTCCTTTGTGATCTTGCAAGGTTTGTTCAGCCATAGGAAGTTATCATGCACCCTACTCAATACATACTAGACCCATTCATCTTCTTCAAAATAGGGGAAATGAATGAACTGATCAAAATGTTTCTCCTGCATGCCCTTATATTCTGGTTTAAGCTCAAAAGTATCATCCATCAATTGTTTGTGATAGATGTCTCTCAGTTTGAATTCCCCAAACTCTTCAATATTTTCATGTATGTAAACCCTAATGTCTTCTGTGTGCAAAATGCCATGCAGAACACTAGAGAATGCTCCTAGGGGATCTACCTCCAATGATTTGTATGGATGTTTCTTGAATTCAGGGCGGGGCCTATCAGAGATCTTTACTATATTCAGAGTATGCATCTTCAAAGAATCTTACTGAGAGATATCAAGAACGAAGAATACCTTTTACGCTATTTAGGGCACACACGATTTAATTCGGATTGAGCTATAGGAAGAATTGTCTTGATCTTTGGGAGAAGTAGTTGCAGAGCTCCTTTTCTCTCTTCTTCTTGAATGAAGAATGAACAAGTGATTAATGAGAAAACCCTTATATTGCTTCGCAAACCCTAATGTTAGTTTGTAGTAAATGTTCGAACTAAGTTATTCTGGTTGCTCTGTTTTCCCGGACCAGTCTTGTGAAAACACCTGTTTCACCGGAAGACTCTTCAAATCTTTTTACGGATCTCTCAAAATTTTACTAGACCTTCTTTAGATGTTTCTCTAGAAACCCTTTGATCCGCAGCTTCTCATGTGCCAATTTTAGGCACCACTTAACTAGCTGGGGGAACAAGGTTTTCTTTGTGTCTCCCCCTGAGCCAGAGCTCACCTTTTAATTTCTGGAAGGAATATTAGCACCAGAGTCTGGTGCAGATCCAACCTCTACATTCTCTGAACTTTTCTTCACCCAAATCTTGTTCATCTCATTCCTAACTTCATCCGCATTCACTTTTTGTTTACCCTTATCTTGATTCTGATTATGATATACCAGACCTCTTTTGTCTTGATTCTTGCTTCTATAGAATTTTGCAATATGACTGGATCTATTGCAGATTTGGCAAACAACATTTCTTTGCATATTTGATTGATATCCTCTTGATCTGCATTGATTAGCCATATGACCTATTCTATTGCATGTAAAGCATCTACCATTGAATGAATTGTTCATTTGCATATTTCTGCATTCATGAGATTTGTGACCATACCTTTTGCAGTTAAAACATTGTCCGGAGAAGAATGAATTTGTTTGATTCATTCTCTTTCTGCACTGATTAGCTTTATGACCAAAAGTATTGCAGTTGTGGCAGTATCCATTGAAGGAAGGATATCTTTGAGCATTAGGCTGTCTTACCGGAGGTCTTCTAAATCTGTTCCTTAGATTTTTTGATCCAAAAGTCTTTTGACCAGATCCAGAGCTTTCTCCTTTCTCATATCCCAAACCATACTTGTCATCTGCCCTCTTTTGACTTCCAAGAAGAATTTCAAGTTGAGCAGAACTTACCTTGAATTTCTCTTTATACTCATTTGCTGTTTGAAGATCCCTTTTGAGAGAGACAATTTGATCCTCAAGTTTTTCTTCATTATCTTTAGCATCTTCAAGATCAGATTCAAGATGTCTGATAATTCTATCCATCTGGTGGCAATCTTCTGTTTTCTCCTTGAGAGATTGTCTTAGATTATCTTCAGTTTTTCTTTTCTCTTCAACTTCTTGGGTAAACTTCATGACTCCTGATTCCATTTCATGTCTTACCATAATGATTTCTTTTGATAACTTTTCACACAACTTGGTTTTTTCCTTTAGCTCTTCATTTGCATTATTTTCTTCACCTTGTCTTGCCAATTGCTGAAGTAGCTCCTTTCTCTTTTTCATAGAGACACTTAATTTGTCTTTTAGTTCTCTCATGAAATCATCAGCCTATTTGAGTCTTTCCTTTAATTCATTGACTTCAGAGTTTGACTGTTCAAGATCATCAAGGGTAGTCTTGAGTTGCTCCCTTAAACCATATGTATCCATTTGAATTCCCAGATCTTCCTCAAGCTGTTAGGCTCTGTTAGGAGGAACTTAGCTTTGATACCAATTGTTGATAACTGAGAGGGGGGGTGAATTAGTTATCCTAATTATTTCTGCTTTCTGAACTTTATTAGCAATCAATGTAATATTAATCCAAATGAACAAACATAATCATGAAATGCAAATACACATGACATAGTATTTTTGAAGTGGAAACCCTATCAAGGGAGAAAACCACGGGGTGATTAACCCAAGGATTATTCTCTGTTAGAAGAATAAGAAAAACAAAATGGCACTTGCCAATTAGGGATCACTGCCTGAGCACACTGCTCACAAAGGAGGCACACTGCCTACAAAGAGATACACTATCTACAAAAGGAATGTTATACAATACTTGAACTAATTGGTAGCATCCACATATGCTGGAGTTTAGTTCTGGTTAGGCTCAGTACACTGATCTGCTGCACTTCATCTTTCCTCTTTCTTTATGCTGCTTTCCTTTCACATACCGGACCTTCCTTACTGCTTCTACTCTGCTCTGCTTTTATTCGCACATTGACAACACACTCAACACATCTCACAACTAAATCCATCATGTATATATATCCACACAAGTGATTTCATCACCTTTCTAGTCGGCACCTGGAATAGTCAATCTTTTCACAAACTTTGATCTGTCGGCTGAATCCTTGCACACCAAGTAATGCGGATCAATGATATACTTGTGGAGATCATTAATTATGTCAGCCAAACATAATTCATGCCTTCATTAGCTTTACCAACATCAGTAACACATCCGGAATAATGTCTGATGTTCTGCCAGTCAGTTCTTCCTCTGTTCACACTATCACATGAGAACCCGACACTCAAACATTCATATCTCTTTATCCTTTTCACACCGGAGGCTCAAACCTTGGAATCTATCAGTCAAGATAGTCCTTTTGACTTCCCAAAATCTGCACTTTACTAAGATACTTTCTCTGAGAGATCCGGACCTATCTGTCGGACCTCACCACATGCTCTGTTCCTGTTTACTGGACCACAATATTCTTCACTCTGACTTCCGGTAGAGACATACCATGACCTGCGGATGTGTGGGATGAACTTTGTTGCCATCAATGACAACAATCATGAATCCATATAGTGTCTCTTGCCAACATGCATAACTCATGTTTGTATGTAAGTGATTGCCCTTATAGTTGTTGAGCTTTGTGGATTAAAATTATTGTGAAAAATGTCCAAGGATTGTTTTGTAAAGGTAAAAAGGTGCATTCATAATGAGAGTGACTGAAGTTCAAATCTCAACACTGCAATAAGGTAACTAGGAGGACATGTGCACATGTTTAGGACTGCAAATAATGGGACAATTGAGTGGGATCTAGGGCCAACAAAGAAGCACTTTAGAACTCATCCTATGCATCAATAAACAACTCAACACAAGAAATGCAAATTGACATATTAACACAATAATATCCAACTAAGTTATTGAAAGTCAACTATTGATACCTCATTCTCCTTCTAGATTACAAAATCAGTCCACTTTTTGCTTTGTAACATTTCCTTTTCAAATTGGCTTGGATGTTGGCCATATTTCTCCTCCTGTCAAAACATGGCACATGGACTAGTTAAACTAATTACATTCAATCATTTACTTTTTCCTAGGAAATAAAAAAAATCATTTAACTTATTAAATATACTTACAAATGTATAGATCAAGCCCTGTAAACCTTTCTGGCCACTGTGATGCATGGCACGAAGTTTGTCAAGCCTAGCCTTGGAGGCCTTGTCCTGAAACATATACTAATTCAATTTAACTATGCACAAATAAAATTTAAAAATTGTTTAATAAATTTGATATAATCTTATGAGAAAATTCATATACCTGCGTCCTCTCCTCACTAGACTTCCTCCATGCATCTGACTTCTCATATGCTTTTACAAGCTCTTTCCATACTTTCAAACTTACATCAATTGGCCTTTTTTTGAGCCTTAGCTTGGGAGGGAGTTTTTTATCTTCTTTGTTTGGTTGCACCAAAATCCCTTGTAGTTTTGAGACAGTCATAGCTTTATCTTCTTTACAGACCAACCTATGCCAAATTCAGTCTCCATGTCTTGGATAACTATTTTTTGTAGGTGCATGGGTTGTTGATAACTGAGAGGGGGGGGGGTGAATCAGTTATCCTAATTATTTCCCTTTTTGAACTTTCTTATTAATTGATGCAGCATTGAATCAAACACTAAAACATTAACATGAAATAAGAAACACATAACACAGTATTTTGACGTGGAAACCCTGTTAAGGGAGAAAACCACGGGGTGATTAACCCAAAATTATTCTCTGTTAGAAGAATAGGAGATTACAAAAATGGCACTTGCCAATTAGGGCTCACTGCCCGAGCACACTGCTCACAAGAGGCCCACTGCCTACAAGAAGACACACTGTCTACAAAGTGATAAGAATCACAGTCTTGAACTGATTGGAAGCATTTGCATATGCTGGAGTTCAGTTCCGGTTAGGCTCAGCACACTGATCTGCTGCACTTCATCTTTCCTCTGTTCTTTATTCTGCTATCTTTCACATACCGGATCCTTTTTTGCAACCTCTGCTCTGTTCTGGACTTATTCGCATATATCTTCACACCATCACACTTCTTCACAACTAAATCCATCCTCTATATATATCCGCACAAGTAATTTCATCACCTTTCTAGTCGGCATCCGGAACAGTCTAGTTTCTTACAAACTCTTGTTCTGTCGGCTGAATCCTTCCTAACCAAGCAATGCGGATCAAGCATATACTTGTAGATATCATTAATCATGTCGGCCAAACATGATTCATGCCTTCACAACCTCTATCATCAATAGTAACACATCCGGAAAGTAGTCTGATACTCTGTCAGTCAGTTCTTCCTCTGTTTTCACTGTCTCTCAGGAATCCGATACTCAACTATTCATATCTTTTTCCTTGTTCATCACCGGAGGCTAAATCCTTGGAATATACCACTCAAGGTAGTCCTCTTAACTTTCCCAAATCCGCACTGCACCAAGACACTTCCTCTGAGAGATCCGGACCAATCTGTCGGACCTTGCCACATGCTCTGTTCTTGTTCACCGGACCACAACATTGTTTATTCTGACTTCCAGTAGAGACACATCATGACTTGCGGATATGTGGGATGACCTTTGTTGCCATCAATGACAACAACCATGAATCCATATAGTGTCTCTTGCCAACAATCTCCCCCTTTGGCATTGATGGCAACACTTAGTGAAAAATGACTAAGTGTTTTCACTATGCTCCCCCTTTACTGATGCTCTGTCTTTATATACAATTTCCGGAACTCCCCCTTGGTTGGATTCCTCATTTTTCACTGCTCCTCACTCCCCCTTTGACATCAATGGCAAAGGGTAGGGTCCGCACACCAAAATTTTCAAAAATTTTCTATATATAGCCGCATATTTACATACTCACATGTACTGAAGAATGTCTGCAAAGGATGTCTGCAATTGGATCATTTCTGTAGCCCAGCTTTGCTTCATTCTATCCAAAATTGAAATGTGACCACTTAACAAAAATGCAAAAGCTTCTGCCCGCTTGAGATCTGTCGGATCTTTTGTTTGGGCGGTGGTCTGAGCATCACTGATGGCCTCATGCATAGTTTCCAACTTAGGGATTATAATCCTTCTAAGTTCTCCCATCCGGTTAGTGATGTTCTTCCTTTCCTTCTCAAGATTCTTTATTTCATTCAAGACTGCAATAGTCTGACATTCTTGATTTATTATAGAGGAAGAGAGAGGATCAAAACTTTGAGATAAGCTTTGTAGCTTATCCTGTTCCTCTTTTATTTTCTTGTCAAATGCTGCTGTTGCCTTTGACCAGGATATACAAAATTTGTAGATGTCACCGCCATCCTTAAGAGCATTCTCTAAGCTCTTTATTCCAATGCTCACAATCTTCCTATCTTTAGAGATTAATTCTAATATTTCTGAAAATCTCTTATCCAAAAATTCCTTCCGGACCTTTTCTTCAGCTGATTTTTCTAGAGAATCAAAATGTGTATCAACACTGCTGACTAAGGTTTTTAGATTACCGGAAGTGGAGGCTGTCGGATCTATCTGGATTGATGGCATAATCTTTACAAGTACTCCGGAAGCAGCCTCTATCAACTCACAGTCTTCCATATGAGATTTCAGGAGCTTTTCATTTGCCTTGGCATTTGCAAATGAAGCTATCTTCATTGTTTGTACCGGAGAGAGAGAGTCAAAGTCGAATGGGCCTTTTAGAAGCTCCGGTTCATCAATCTCTAAAGTTTCTTTGCTCAAAAATTGTTGAACAGTTTGTGCAGTGTCTCTTGCCGGAGACAGATGTTTCTTTTCTTCTGCAGTCTTGGAACTGTCAACCTCTTTGTCTTTCACCACTGCTTCCTTCTCCTGTAATTGCTCTTCTTCTTTGGATCCGGAGACTGTAGGGGAAACTGGAGGAGAGATGTTTGTCTGTTCAGGGCTCACTTCTTCCGGAACAGAAGATTCCAAATCAGCAGCTGTTTCTGCACCTAAGTCCTCTACAATAGGAAGATTGAACCTTTTGAAGGCCTTCCGGAGGATCTCTTCTGTTTCTTGGGCCACTTTGTCAGTCTCACCAAGCATGAGTTGATTCATCCTGGCTTTGCTTCTAAACTCATCTTTGCAGTCCTTGAAGATAATGTTCATTGTCTTGGGATCAATTTGAGGATATAGCTGAATAGCTATCTGCTCCCGGATCTCAAGATCTTTAGCATGAGCATTATTCTTTCTTACTTCTAATTCCTTTTCTAGGCTTTTAGGAATAAGAGATATGATCTCAATGAAAGCCTTATTATATATGTTAAGATATTTGACTGTGGCTTCCTGCAGAGTCTTTTGGTCAGCCTCACTGAAGTCATCATAAGATTCAGTCATTGGTTGAAGGTTTCCATCCACCGTGACCGACTTGATTATGCTCTCTAGAGACAGAGTGGGCTTTTCAACAGATACCTCTGCCATTTCATCCTTATCTTGGCCTGTGGAGGGCTTACCGGATCCTTTCTTTTTCTGTTTCTTTATTTCTTTTACTCCCTCATCTGACTCTGTTTCCTCTTCATCCTTTTGGCTTCCATAAGCCCTTGTGGCTTTTGTCTTGGATCTCTTACCGGATGCCTGGACTTCCAGTTTTGAACTTTTGGTTGAGGGAGGTGCAGATCTCTTTGATGATCTGGTCCGGGTGGGAGCTTCAACCGGAGCACTTTCTTTACTTTTCTCTTCTTCCTCAGCCTTCCTCCTCTTTTCCCGGCTGGCATCAAGTGCCTCTTTTGAGATGCCTAGGCCTTGAGCAATGTGCTCTACTTCTTTTCTCACCTTTCTTTTAATCTCAGGTTCCCTGAGTTCTACATGTATTTTTACACTCAGCTCCTCAAAGGTTCCAAACCTTTCTTCCTTAGGATCTTTGGGCTGACTTAGCATGTGTTGAACATGCAGCTCCACTATCTGTTCATCCACTTCATACCCCATGGGCATGATCCAGACAGTCCTTGGCTCCACTGCCTCCATTAGGCACTGATCAGTGTCAACCATAAAACACACTGAGTCTTTGTATTTTTCAACAAGAGACTGGGGAATTCTCTCTCTTGCTTGCATCATGCTCTGAAAGTTTTTGAAGTATCCCCATAGAGCTGTATTTCTCGCTTTTGCATCCCCAAGTCCATGCAAGTAGTCTCTTATCTGGACTGCAACAGGTTTGTCATTCTGCCATACCCATCCACTTGTTCCGGGTAGCTCATTCATGAAGTAGAAGAATAGACATACAATAAGAGTACCATACTTAAAGGAATTCTTCTTATCCTTCTTGATTTTCTGTATATTTTCCATTAATTGGCTTAGCAGTAGTTCGCAGAGATCATATTCTGCATTCTTTCTTAGCATTTCATAGGCAGTGTATACTGCAGTTCCAGATACATAATTCTCCCTGCTGGAGTGATAGATCTTGTATCCTATTATCATGGATGCATATTTGATATCCGGATCCGAAATATCTTCAATGGTCATTGCCCTCTTATCAAATTTTGATCCGGTGGCCTCAGTTACAATGTTGTTCTTGACAGATTTGAGGATAGGTACCCCTCCGGAAGAGTATAGACCAGTTACTGCTCTAATTGCCTCTTTTGTGATCTTGCAGGGTCTATCTAGCCATAGAAAGTTGTCATGCATCCTGCTCAGTACATACCGGACCCATTCATCTTCTTCAAAGCAGGGGAAATGAATAAATTGCTCAAATTGTTTCTTCTGGATATCCTTATACTCTGGTTTAAGCTCAAAAGCATTGTCTATTAGTTGCTTGTGATAGAGGTCTCTTAATTTGAATTCCCCAAATTCCTCAATGCTTGCATGTATGTAAACCCTAATGTCTTCAGTATGTAAAACTCCATGAGAAACACTAGAGAAGGCTCCTAGTGGATCTACCTCCAATGATTTGTAGGGATGTTTCTTGAATGAGGGGCGAGGTCTATCAGAGATCTTAACTATGTTTGGAGTAGCCATTCTTCAAAGATTTGCAGTGAGGTAATGAAAAACGGAGAATACCTTATGCGCCTTCGCCTTGCACGGAGTGATTGGATTGATTTCTTTATGTAATGACTTCGGCAGGAGATCCTTGGTGTGCTTGATGAATCTTGTTGCAGAGCTCCACTTTTCGCTTCTTCTTGAGTGCAGAATGAGCAAATGACTTTTGAGAAATCCCTTATATTGCTCCGCGAACCCTAATATCTGTCTGCAATAAATGCTTTACCTACATTGTTCCGGTTTGCCTTGTCTGGATAGCTTGGAGTATCCCGGATTAGTCCTGATCTGTGAATATCATCCGGATCTTTCAATCATGAAAAAATAGAGGTAACATATTACAAGAACATCCCAAACATTCTGTCCAATCCGCAGAACAAGATAGTGCACTTCCGGATCTCTCCGGACCCTTTTGTAATCCTTTGTCATACCGGAGCATCTCCCTGAACAGGTCTTATTTGATCGATCACAGCTTCTCCATAACTCCATGCGGACCTCTGAAAACTTGACTGAAGCATCTCAAGACTCATATCTGCAAACCCTTTAATCCGCATCTTGTGCCACATTCGGCACCACTTGTTTGGCTGGGGAAACAGGATTTTCTTTGAGTCTCCCCCTGAGCCTGAGCTCACTTTTTAATTTCTGGAAGAAATATCAGCACCAGAGTCTGGTGCGGATCCAACCTCTACATTCTCTGAACTTTTCTTCACCCAAATCTTGCTCATCTGATTCCTAACTTCATCCGCATTCATCTTTTGTTTACCCTTGTCTTGATTCTGATTATCCACCGGACCTCTTTTGTCCTGATACTTGTTTCTGCAGACTTTAGCATTATGACCGGACCTATTGCAGATTTGGCAAATAACATTTCTTTGCATATTTGACTGATATCCTCTTGATCTGCATTGATTAGCCATATGACCTACTCTATTGCATGTGAAGCATCTACCTTTGAATGATTTGTTTACTTGCATAATTCTGCATTCATGGGATTTGTGTCCATACCTTTTGCAGTTGAAGCACTATCCAGAGAAGGATGAATTAATCTGATTCATTCTCATTCTGCACTGATTAGCTTTGTGACCAAAGTGGTTGCAGCTGTGGCAGTATCCATTGAAGGATGGATATCTTTGAGCATTTGGCTGTCTTACCGGAGGTCTTCTAGGCCTGCTCCTTGGATTTTCTGATCCAAGATTCTTCTGACCGGATCCGGAGCTTTCTCCTTTCTCATATCCCAAACCATACTTGTCATCTGTCCTCTTTTGACTTCCAAGAAGAACTTCAAGTTGAGCAGAACTTATCTTGAATTTCTCTTTATATTCATTTGCTGTTTGAAGGTCTCTTTTGAGAGAGGCAATTTGATCCTCAAGTTTTTCTTCATTATCTTTGGCATCTTCAAGATCAGATTCAAGATGTCTGATAATCCTGTCCATCTGGTGGCATTCTTCTGATTTTTCTTTAAGAGATTGTCTTAGATTGTCTTCAGCCTTTCTTTTTTCTTCAATCTCTTGAGTAAACTTTATAGTTCCTGATTCCATTTCATGTCTTAACATAATGACTTCTTTTGATAACTTTTCACATAACTTGGTTTGCTCAGTCAATTCTTCATTTGTATTGCTTTCTTCACTTTGTCTTGCCAACTGTTGGAGCAGCTCCTTTCTCTTTTTCATAGAGAGACTTAATTTGTCTTTTAATTCTCTCATGAATTCATCAGCCTGTTTGAGTCTTTCCTTTAATTCACTGACTTCAGAATTTGACTGTTCAAGATCCTCAAGAGCAGTCTTGAGTTGCTCCCTTAAACCATATGCATCCATTTGAAATCCCAGATCTTCCTCAAGCTGTTAGGCTCTATTTGGAGGAACTTAGCTCTGATACCAATTGTTGATAACTGAGAGGGGGGGGGGGTGAATCAGTTATCCTAATTATTTCCCTTTTTGAACTTTCTTATTAATTGATGTAGCATTGAATCAAACACTAAAACATTAACATGAAATAAGAAACACATAACACAGTATTTTGACGTGGAAACCCTGTTAAGGGAGAAAACCACGGGGTG
Organism: Cunninghamia lanceolata; assembly: GCA_027924645.1. Lineage (NCBI taxonomy): Eukaryota > Viridiplantae > Streptophyta > Pinopsida > Cupressales > Cupressaceae > Cunninghamia > Cunninghamia lanceolata. The sequence continues at coordinate 98,038 of BSBN01000435.1, read as the reverse complement.
ATTAACCCAAAATTATTCTCTGTTAGAAGAATAGGAGATTACAAAAATGGCACTTGCCAATTAGGGCTCACTGCCCGAGCACACTGCTCACAAGAGGCCCACTGCCTACAAGAAGACACACTGTCTACAAAGTGATAAGAATCACAGTCTTGAACTGATTGGAAGCATCTGCATATGCTGGAGTTCAGTTCCGGTTAGGCTCAGTACACTGATCTGCTGCACTTCATCTTTCCTCTGTTCTTTATTCTGCTATCTTTCACATACCGGATCCTTTTTTGCAACCTCTGCTCTGTTCTGGACTTATTCGCATATATCTTCACACCATCACACTTCTTCACAACTAAATCCATCCTCTATATATATCCACACAAGTAATTTCATCACCTTTCTAGTCGGCATCCGGAACAGTCTAGTTTCTTACAAACTCTTGTTCTGTCGGCTGAATCCTTCCTAACCAAACAATGCGGATCAAGCATATACTTGTAGATATCATTAATCATGTCGGCCAAACATGATTCATGCCTTCACAACCTCTATCATCAATAGTAACACATCCGGAAAGTAGTCTAATACTCTGTCAGTTAGTTCTTCCTCTGTTTTCACTGTCTCTCAGGAATCCGATACTCAACTATTCATATCTTTTTCCTTGTTCATCACCGGAGGCTAAATCCTTGGAATATACCACTCAAGGTAGTCCTCTTGACTTTCCCAAATCCGCACTGCACCAAGACACTTCCTCTGAGAGATCCGGACCAATCTGTCGGACCTTGCCACATGCTCTGTTCTTGTTCACCGGACCACAACATTGTTTATTCTGACTTCCGGTAGAGACACATCATGACTTGCGGATATGTGGGATGCCCTTTGTTGCCATCAATGACAACAACCATGAATCCATATAGTGTCTCTCTTGCCAACATGGGTATCTTTGAGAATGGCAAATGTAGATGGTCTTTGAACCGTTGAAGGCATGATTCCTTCAACCTCTTAACAAACATTTTTCTAGCATCTGTCATTCGGACATCCCCTAAAACCACATCGTATTCTATCTTGGTATCATAGCTACCAATGCAAGATGCAAAACATGGCGTGGTGGTCGAAGAAGTCTGTGTCCCAGGAGTGGTTGGGACATTGGAAGCCTCTGGTCCCTGTTCCACATTCTTAGAGGTTATTGTTATTGATTTCCTACTGGATCTTTTGCCTGATCCATGACTGGTTGGGGAATCAATTGATTCCCTTTGACACTGTTGATTTGGTTGCAATGTTTCAAGGGCTTTACTAGATTATTTTTCTATGTATCCGGCAAGCATTGTCAAGTCCACACCATCCAATTTGTTCACTGCCTCTACCCCCAATATGGAAGCCTATGCCTCTTTATCTTTGTCAATCTCATGTCCCTATATATATAAAATAAATTTCTTCTTTTCAATTTAGAAATAAAAAACTACAAACTTAAAATCAATGAAATAATGGAAACATTTACAAATCTATAAATTGACAATGAATTGCCTCATTGTGGCCAGAGCTTGCTCCCTTTCCTCTATTCCCTCTATTGCTTGACATTTTGAGGTGACCTAGGGCAAATTATTTTCATCTAGTCTGTGGAGGCAAATGAAGTACACAATACCAGGTATGAAAGTTTTCGTCCAGTTTTTCTATATTCCTCAAGGTTTTTGACCTTTACTTTGTAGAGCAAATCATGAAGTTGTTTTCCTTTGTAAGTTTGCTGTAAGAAAGTAAGCTTATACATCAATTGAAATAAAGAACACATTTATAATATTATGGAATGTGGAAATTTGTCGTCTATTATGAAAAGCCTTGCTCAAAATTATCTTCAACATATGCCCTATGAATATTACAAGACCCGCATTTCTCCAAATGAATCTGATATTTGACAGGAAAAAATGAGAGGCGATGTCCTTACCTGGTACGAATAGAAGAAGAGAAACACAAATTGAAAGGCTGAGATATCTAGAAGCAAAGGTATGGAAAGGAAATTGGGGTTGGAATATAGGTCCTACCATTGCCAAGGATCTGTCCAAAATAAGGGCGAACACAAAAAACCCAAATGCTTGATTTCCAAACACAAAATGAACACCAAAAATCAATAAAGTCCTATTTTTTTTGTTTTTTTGTTTTGGGGTATGTGCAGACGGGAATTTTTAAATTTTTTTTTTATCCATTAGTCGACGATATAGTCAGAGCAGTTAGCGATGACTGTAGCACCGACTTTTAGGCCTAAATGTAATCTTTTTGTGGCGTAAAAGGCAGTGCAAAGTGCACCTAATTTAGCACCTATTAGTGTAAAATGATGTATTTTTCTTGGAAGTTGATATCACTATCTAATGGAATGCCAAATTTAGTTGCTTGTAGCAACCTCACCAAATTTGGATTGTCCTTATAATAAGTAACTATATCTTGTTTCCATGATAGTATTTTGACTTCATGCTTGATGCAGTCAAGGTAGGAGGGTCCGGTGAGGGACTATCCAAACTTGCAGCCTTATCTGAACAACACCATGATAATAATAGATATGCAATAGAAGCTAATATTTAAACAACAGAAAGACAAAAGATATTCATGAACACATAACACAAGATGTATCCTGGGAAAACCCTAATAGGGAAAAACCCATCCTTAAAAGCTCATTCTTCATATATTATACTTCAAATCGAATTACACATGCCTCAAGGGCTTTACAGATGCTAGGCCACAACCCAGGGATAACAAAAGATTGATACAACAATATTATTTCATGATTCCTTTCTTTTACAACTCAATTCTCTACTCTGCAACTCATTCTACTTCTGGCTCTGCCTTCTACTCTATTCTGCTACTCCTATGGATCAAAACACCTTCAGATCTCACTTCATGTATTTTGTGCTATCGATCACTACTTAGAAATAATCCTTTATCTCTTATTTATATCATCCACAAGATTTCAAATCATCACTAGGTCAGCCTAATTACAACAGCTAGTTTATGTAACGTGTACACAAAATAGGTTGGGCCTAAACATAAGGCACAACATCACAAATGCATAAAACTTCATGCAAACCTAACTGAAGGTCAGCCAGGTCCTTAAACTTCATCAACCAATTCTTCTTTTCACTCCGCGAGTCACAGGAATGATCCGCAAGCTGATTCCAATTCACTAAACACAGTCAACTCTATTCTGTCAGAACAATCAATCTTCCAACATCGATAACTTTCTGGAATCAAAACCAAACAATCTGAATTCTTGATATGTTGTAATTACCTATGTCTAGATGCTAAGTCTAGATCCACAACCCCTCATACTCAAAATCTAGAATTCTCCAAGGTCACTTTCTCTGCACATTCAAGCTTCTTACAACTGTCTCAACATTCTGAATTCTTCCGGATGCTTTTGCATTAGACCCACATCAGACTCTTGAGGTTATTTGAGAAGTGAACCCCTTCACTTAGGTCTGTATTAATTTTGATTCAAGGTTCGGTGATATGTTTTTTGGTACTTGCAACTGCCTCAAGGTCGGTGGTCTGTTCAAGTCCACCCTGCAAAAATGCCTCTGGTTCTTCTAGATTCGGTGTCTACCTGCAAGGCTTGCACTGCCTCAATGATCAACGGTCTAAGAAAGTCTTCTCCATAAGTTGCCTCTAGATCAAAGTCTGTTTCAATCAAATACATCCTTCGGAACAATCAAGTCAATACACTTTCTTAGTTTCTCTACAACACTATCTATTCTTTGGTTCTTAACACAATTTCATCTGCACTCATCAAAATCTTACAACTCCCACTCTGCTTACATCGCTTCTGTACTTCACTTTGTTTCCCTTACCATAATCACTTCAATCTGGTATACAATTCTTCTCATCCAGTCCAAACTCTTTTCTCTGCTATGCTTTACACTTGTTCACACAAACTTTATCTTGCACTCCCTTCTTAGATGATTTTACAAACTTTCTCTTGCACAATTCTATAACACAAATCTCCTTAAGATCAATTCTTCTCCTTCTTCCGGTTTCTCTATTAGACTCAATGATTTGAAAGGTTCTTCTTCCTCTTCTGCATAAACTATCTCTACATCATTTTCTTTCGGTTCCTCTGTCAAACTTAATGATTCAATTAGCTCTTCTTCTGCACAAATCATCTTTGTATCAACAAGCCTTTCATCTTCTATACAAACTATCTCTAAATTACTTATTGCTTCTCCTTTATTAGCTTCTTTGATAATAGGGTCTTGATGACTTTCCTTGCTTGATTCTTTTCTCCTCCAAACTTGAAAACAGGTTCTTGCAAATGGTCTTCTATCAAATCCTCTTACATCTCTTCTATATCTTTTAGTGTGATAAGAATTATGACTCCTGTCACTTCTCCCTCTATAGTTTTAATTTCTTTCCTTGTTCTGCTCCACATAAGGTCTTCTTTCTTTGCATCCTGATCCAACATATGAACATTTCAGTCTATATCTCCCCCTGAACATACCAACAACATGTTTCCATTCTTGTCCATCAATCCATCCATAGTTCTTCTGTATACAACCTACCATAGGCTTTCTTCTCTTCATCTTGTTCCAACACAACTTTTCAGAATGGTTCCTCAATCCACATAACTTACAAGGGTGTAGATCCCAACAAGATTCCTCTTCATGTCCATGCCTATTACAATGTGAACAAAACATACTATTTCTTCTTTGATTTGATTTAAATTTTTCCATAACCTCCTTAGCTCTGTCATATCCAATCCCTTCACTTCTTGATATGATCACTGGTTCAATAGGTTCTATAGTTCCTTGCTGCTGCTTTCCCAATCCTTGTCCTTCATATCCCATTCTTTGCATGATTTTGAAACCATTACCATCACCAACAACTCCAGGTTTTGCCACACTGCCATCTTTAATTTTAGTTTTTAAAGCAACTTCTGTATCATCACACAAATCATTAGTATCACAAGAAACATCACAAAATTTAGGCTTAGATTTCAGAATTTCATTCTTTTCTCTGCATGCTACAAGTGATTGTTCTAACTAATCTTTTTTCTCTTTTAATTCTGATATTTCACTTTTTTGCAAACTATTCTCCTTCCTCAATTCTTCCAAACTATCTTCTAGATCTCTGTTCCTCTGTTCAACCTTATAAAACAACTTAAATCCTTTCTCTAATTCTGCAAATTTCTTTTCAACATCCTCAAACAGTTTCAGCTTTGCTTCTAGGTCTTCATTTTTGCTTTTTACGTCTTTTAGTTCTTCTTCAAGGGTTTCAAACTTGTCCACTCCTAGATCTTTCATCTTCTCTAACAACTCTAAATTACACTTCTTGACTTCGCACAATTCTTCTTTCAAAATATCCTTTTCGCACATTAGGGTTTCATTTTCTTTCTTTATCCTTTTTTCCAATCTTCCCCATATGAAACAAACTAGATAAACAACTGAAAACAAAATCTCACTTGGATATTTCTTTCCTTGATATTTATTCTATGACAATTCTTCTTTAGTCTAGAGTTTCACATAACACTTTATCAGATTCACCACCTTTTATAGATTCGCAACCAGCCAAGTAGATTCGAAACCTGCTTTGATACCACTTGATGCAGTCAAGGTAGGAGGGTCCAGTGAGGGACTGTCCAACCTTGTAGCCCTATCCAAACTACACCATGATCATAATAGATATGCAATGGAAGCTAACATTTAAACAATAAAAAGATAAAAGATATTCATGAACACATAACACAAGATGTATCCTGGGAAAACCCTAATAGGGAAAAGCCCAACCTTCAAATCTCATTCTTCATATATTATACTTCAAATCAAATTACAGATGCCTCAAGGGCTTTACAAATGCTAGGCCATAGCCCAGGGATAACAAAAGATTCATACAACAATATTATTTCATGATTTCTTTCTTTTACAACTCAATTCTATGCTCTGCAACTCATTATGCTTCCGGCTCTGCCTTCTACTCTGTTCTGCTACTCCTTTGGATCAAAGCACCTTTAGATCTCACTTCATGTCTTTTGTGCTATCAATCACTGCTTAGAAACAATCATTTATCTCTTATTTATATCATCTGCAAGATTTCAAATCATCACTAGGTTGGCCTAATTGCAACGGCTAGTTTATGTAACGTGTACACAAAATAGATCAGGCCTAAACATAAGGTACAGCTTCACAAATGCATAAAACTTCACACGGACCTCACTAAAGGTCAGCCAGGTCCTTAAACTTCATCAAACAATTCTTCTTTTCTCTCCACAAGTCATGGGAATGATCCGCAAGCCGATTCCACTTCACTAAACACAGTCGGCTCTGTTCTGTCAGAACAATCAATCTTCCAGTAATGATAACTTTCCGAAATCAAAACCAAACAATTTGAATTCTTAATATGTTGTAATTCCCTATGTCTAGATGCTAGGTCTAGATCCGTAGCCCGTCATACTAAAAATCCAAAATTCTCCAAGGTCACTTTCTCTGCACATTCAAGCTTCTGTCAACTGTCTCAATATTCTGAATTCTTTCAGATGCTTCTGCATCAGACTTCTAGATGCTCCTGCATCAATGCTTCTCTTATGATTAGCTCAATAATGACTCACTCTTTCATGACCTTACACAAATGGTTGGTGACAATCCTTATGCAAGTGATATGGCTTTGGAAAAACCAAACAACTCTTTTCTTACTATCATGACATGATATTGGGACTATATTGGCAGCTTATGGTAATGCTTATGGTATTGTGATTTTCATTTCTATGTTCTCATTAACCTATTTTAGGTTGCAGCATGGTAACTAACCCACTAGCTATTATGATAGTCATAAAATGACTAGACAATCCTCTCCACTTTGACTATGATAGTCCTATGCATGGTGTTTTCTTCATGAGAGTCCCCAATAATGTGAATTATTGATAGTAGCTAGTTCAAATGGAGTTTTGGATGGTGTAGTATGTTGTCCCTATGGCTCATGATAGTGCATGCCTTGGTTATGTCCTTGTGACATTACTCTCTAGATATCTCCTCTTTATAATGATAAGGTTTCAAAAACATGACAACTTGGGTAAGATATCAACTTGTCTCTTTAACCTCTGGATTGCCATTTTTCGAGAATTGATCTCATTGAAATGCAAAGACAACATGTTGATTGATGACTAACTACATTGTTACTATGATAGTGACTTAACTTGGTCACAATATTAATGAGATAATTTTATAGTAATAACTCTATAGATGCATACCTAGCTATCCTAGGTGTACTATGATAATAATTAATGTTGCTAGTGTTGCTTTTAAACCTCCTATGGTTGTTACCTATGCCTCATGGTATGACAACCTCTACAATGTTAATTATGATATTCATATGATGGTGAATATTGGAGCTATGGTTTGGATGACCTAATAACATTTGTGATAGTCCTTTGGGGTTGCGATAGACCTTTTGGTTTGTAACAATACTTAGGACGATTGTCCATCAGCTATAACAAGGCATAATGATGGTCCTTGATATCATCCCCCTATAATGATAGTGGGTGGGTGCTATCATATGGTGGCTTCCATTTATTCCCATATCAGTCCATTGACTTGCTAATAAAGATTCTAAATCATTGTTAGTACAACATTAGGTGGTATTTGGACGATAGCAATGATATGACAACATTTGAATCCTCAAGATCCCATTACAATAGTAGATCAACACTATGATGGTCCCCTGACTTATCATTTTGACACCAATTATTTTAGTTGGAGCCATGACCTTCCATCTAACATTTCAGAGTTGGATCTAGGATTAAGGACAACCTTAAGATATGTGATAGGAGATTGACAACATTTTAGCTAAGTCATGACAATCTTTGTTTATATTATGTGACTTCACTATAATATTGAGGCCCAGTTTAAGAGGCTTTAGGTATGTGATTAACCCAACAAAGATCTAATGACATGATTTCAAAATTAATATCCAAATCATCCTTCCCTCCATCAAGAATTTAAAATTTTGGTGCCAAAGACTCTTTGAGACTGTTTTGAAGGTTCTATGATAGTTTTGAGGGTTTTATGGCGCCTTGGAGAGATATAGATAGAATTAAAATGACCCATAAAAGAAAAAGGAGATTCAAATATGAAATAAATGTCTTTTTGATGTGAATTTGTAGTCATCTTGTAATTATAAGATTTGAGCTCTAGTTGTCAAGATTCTGCGTGTAAACTTTTATGAAGAGCAAAATGTTGCAATGTCCTATTTTGTTTTTCATAGTGCATCTTAATAAAAAGTGAGTGTATTAACAAGATAATTTCAAAAATATTCTCTTGGTGCACTGCTGTTATGTGACTATTGTCATTGTTGTTTATTACAAGATCTAGAGGAGGCCATGGAGAGAGGATGTGGATGGCGTAGAACTACTAAATTGTAGAGAGGAAAGTGGGTGGAAATAGATATGCCAATGGAATCTGTAGATACAATAGAGGTAAGAAGAGAAAGCAACCTCAACCAAAGGAGGAATGTGTATGAATTCACAAATGCTACAACATAGAGGAGATCAAGTCATTTTTTGTCCATGAGGCCTTTGAGGTCAAACTTATTGGTTGAAAATGCATAGGAATGTTCATTAAATGTGATTCTATGATCAAGAGAAAAGTTTGAAAATTAGGATGGCCAAAACATGATATCAATATGTCAAATATATGACTAAAGTGAGGTTTTGTGTTGGATAGCATATTCGTTGAAATGATATAATTGGTGTACTAAACATTATTTACTATGTTGTGTATTATAGGGGCCAGATGAGGCCATGGCAACAGATCATGTCATATCAAATGAGGATACAATAGATGAAGCGGGACATCAGGTACTTAAATTTTGACTTAACTTAGGAAAAAATGATCTGGTGGCATTTTGTGATATATCCATATTTTTTCACAGTATCATTGAAATTTATAATGTATTATCCAATCTTGACATAAATTAATGCATGTTGTTGATTATTTTAGATGGAAATTGGAGCAAATCCAGAGCCTGAGCATTCAACTAGCAAAAGAAAAAGATATGTACGTGGACGTGGACCTAAAACTATTAAATCACATAGAGTACAGTGGGTGGAAGAGGATATGACAATGGATCCTGCAGACACAACAAATTAATGCACTAAACAAGAGGTTGGTCAAGACTATAGTACATGGGATGAATACTTTGAGAAAATTGTTGTTTGTGGATGTTTTATATGTCGTGGAAAGAAACAATTCAAACGAGCGATTGTACAAAGACATTACATATATGATGAGCTTCCAGTTAGTAGTATGCCTCCTACAATCGATTCAAATCCAATAGGAATTATGGTAAGGAATTTTCCAATTTGATATAAATAACATGTATACTTTGTTTAAACATTGCTTTGTATTATTTAAATAACAAATTTTTTTCTTAATGGATACTTGCAGGATAAAGTTCTTGGTTTAAAGTTTCCTAGATCACCAACTTCCAGTCTAGAGGGCAATGATCATTTATCAAATGATACATCCAACAAAAAATATGTGCTAATATACCAGCTCAGAAGATGAGGAATTGATGAAAACAAGCAATAGAGCAAGAAGCGGTTTAAAGATGCATAATTTGCTTAAAGACAAGGGGAAGGTGGACTACATACCCTATGAGAATGAATGTGATGGAGATTATGACTTGCCCCTAAGTTTGAGATCAATTTACAAAGAGACATTTGATCGATGTTGACTATATTGTGCTTGGCCTAGTGATCAACAACTACCTAGAGTGTATGAGGTGTTTCAATTTTGGGGATACAACTACATGATATGACCCTTTAATAGTCATGGAGCAAATCTAGGCCTCTTTATTGTCCAAAATGTACATGTGGGATCTAAACATAGAAATAATTCAGAACAAACCACTAAGAGATTAATGCCATATTATGGTCCATCATATTACAGTGGTGAATGGAGAAGGCTAGCATAATATAAGCCTAGCATGTCAGCATATGGTCTAAATTCAAATATGTATACACATCATCTCCACTTGGAAAGTGGAAAAGAAATGAATATAGGTCATCTTATGTGTATAAATGGATGTGCATACACACACAAAAATATTGTAGGATTTATAAATAGTAGTAAGGGAAGGGACACTACTGTAAGATCGAATTGTCAATTTGATGAGGTTATAAATGATAAAGATGGAGATATGGAAAGAGAGGTTGATAGATTGATAATGGTTGAGGCTATTATGGACCTTACCATTGGGGATGAGTTATTGATTGATTACCCCTTCTTAAAACACACTCCTACGCGAAAGAAGAGGGAAGAACAAGGTCTCCCTAAGGATGTTTGTAAGAGCAGAAAACCAAAGAATAATAAATGAGTGTGAATTGATGTTTTATAAATTATGTTGTCAAAATTGTGTTTTATTTAAATTATTGTATAAAAAAGATAGTCTATAAAATAATGTTCCATTATTCAATTGATGTATATATGTTCATACAATTTATATTTTTATTTTTTAAGCCATATTTGATTATATTTCTTTGAAATTGATACATTTATGATTTATCTGATTATTGCCAAACATTAAATAATGCTTGCGTTTGTTGATAGGTAGAAGATGTTGATGAAACACATACTAATACCCAAGATCCAACTGGGTTATTAAGATTTGGATGGGATGATCCAAACCATCCTTTAAACCATACTAGTGTGAAAAGATCAACATTGAAGAGAATACTACCAGCTGAGAAATTTAAAGAGCTAATGAGATCCACATACACTGATGACATGCCACCTAGCCTTAATGATGATGATGATGATAGTGAAAATGCAGTGCATGAAGAAGGATTGAATGAAATACTTACAAATTTCTTTGGGGATGGAAATAATGATGACAATAATGATCATATGGTTGACAGTAACAATGATAGCAGGGGTAATTACCACCAACATAATGTTGATGATAACGACCTGAAAGACTACATCAAGCAAGCAACGAAGACACCCGTGTTCAAATCGGGTGCAAGTAGAACCTCAAAACTGGCATGCACATTAATATTATTAGAAATTAAGTCACTATTTGGTTGGTCAGACAAAGGTTTCACTACCCTACTGAAGTGAGTTGAAATCTATTTCTTACTTTGCATTGTCAATTGGTGTACATAATTCGTAAACATTCATCAACTTCGTTTATTTTTCTTTAAGGAAATTTTAAAACCATATATTGTATATAAATAGTCCTAGTATAGATTTACATATCAAACATGTTCATCATAAGTCAAACATTCAATTGATTTAATATCTAGCAATCTTACAGGGCACTAAAAACTAAAATATTCCTTGAAGAGAATGTGTTGCCATCAGCTTGCAGAGAGGCGCGTCTATTGTTGGTTGAGTTGGGGATTGAATATAAGCAAATTCATTCACGTAAAAATGATTGTATTTTATACAGAGATGAATATCAAAACAAGGTAGAATGGCCTATATGCAAAGAGAAGAGATATTGTATAGATGTACAAGGTCCTACAGTTCCAAAGAAGGTTTTATGTCACATGCCAATTATACCTAGACTTCAACAAATGTTTCTTTGCAAGTCACTTGCACAATTGATGGATTGGCATACAAAGAATAGGAGTAAAGATGGATTCATGCAAATTCTGGCTGACTCCAAAGCAATGAAACACATAGAGGGAAAATGGCCAAGAAAATTCAATGATGAACCTCGTAGTATCAGGTTTGGTCTTGCAATTGATGGAGTGTGCCCATTCTCTTTCTTGAGATCAAATTATAGTGTTTGGCTAGTCAGATTGATAGTATACAATATTCCCCCATGGATGAGTGTTAGAAAGGAGCACCTTACGCTGACTCTCATTGTTCTAGGAAAACATCAAGTTAAAAACATGGATGTTTATCTTGCACCTTTTATTGATGGGATGCAACTTCTATGGAAAGGCATAAGAATGTATGACATATCATGTCCCCCATCAAATAGGTCCTTCATGTTGTATGGTGTGCTATGTTGGACTATTCATGATTTCCCAAGACTTGGTGTTTGTTCTGGTAAGATAAAATATTTACGTATTTACACTCATAATTTATTTTCATCCCAACTTTCATACTTAGTTTTATACTATTTTTTTATGTTACTAACATTACTTATTGAAATGTAGGGCTTCAAACAAAGGGGATATTTGCATGTTCAAGATGTGCAGAACAATTTCAAGGGTGGTATTCTAAAGATCTACATAAATTTATTTAGGCAAACAACAAGGTTTTTCTACCACTAGATCATAAGTTTAGAAATCACCTGAAGAATCAATTTGATGGAAAAGTTGAAAATAGAGGCCCTCCCATGATTATGGGTCCAGATGATTGGCTTAAGAAGTATGAAGATGGTAAATTGAAAGCTTGGGAGGATTTTTTTGATCGGGGTGATTCAATTGAAGAACCAAAACAAGTTGTAGTTAATATGCCAAAAGGAATGAAAAGGAAATCCATATTTTATGAGCTCCCTTACTGGAAGTATCTATTAATATCTCACCTATTAGATCCTATGTGCGTCTTCAAAAATGTCCTAGATTCTATATTTTGACATATATCAGGCTAAGAGAAGGACACCTTGTCTTCGAGGAGAGATATTTCTCTTTCGTGTACCAAAATTGATAGAAAACATTTGTGGCCAAACAGGGAAAATGAAACATATGTAGAAGCTCCATGGATTTTGAAAAAAAAAAGAGCTAAACCAACTAAAAAATGTCATCCATTCAATAAGGACACCTACTGGCTATGGGTCATCATTGGCTAAAGATTTTATAGTTGATGGACATATCACAAGATTTAAAACACATGATTTTCATAATTTTATGAAGGTATTATATATCATCATTTAACATTTACTGGTAACATTGATTAAGTACTAAATGTATTTTGATATTTTGTTGTGTGAGAAAAAATTACTAATGACTTTTTCATAAATGTGTTTGATAGCATATCATGCCATTGGCAATTGGGGGGATTCTTGTCTTACAGTTGACTTAAGGAATGCCATAAGTCAATTATCAACATTTACAAGGTATGTGGTTATATGAAATGTTCATGTGTGAGAGACATAGAGATATTATATTACATTTTAATTTTTGACTAAAGGTTCATACTAATTTACTGTTCTTATATTAGGTGGGTGACCTCCAAGGAGATCCACGAATGTGAAGTGCCAAAATGGAAGAAGGAAATTACAGAAATTGTATGTGTATTTGAGAAGGAGCTCCCTACAAGTTTCATAGACCTACAAGTCCATTTACTGATACACCTAGTTGATGACATTGAATTGGCGGGTATCGTATCAATGAGGTGGATGTTTTTCTTTGAGAGGTATATGAAAACTCTAAAAAGATATGTCCGACAAAAGGCACATCTAGAGGGTTGTATGGCTGAAGGGTATGTATTGAATGAAGCATTTTTCTTCCTGTGTGAATTCATTGGTAAGGATTTTGAAGATGGGCCATGCTTCTGGGATAAAGAATGAGCATCATATATTATTGATGGAGAGAAACCACAATATAATGTTGTTCAAGTAGAAATTAGTAAGTAAATTCATGATCAGTGTGGTTGTTTTTCTTGCAATCATTAATTTACTCTGTAATTTATTTGTCAAATTAATAGCATGACATTTGGGGTTTGAAATAAGCATGTTGACATGTAATAGGTGTAGATTAAAGTGCTATACTCGACAAGTTCATTCTGTACCACATGGACTTTATGAACAAATGGATTGATCTGTATGATAAAAAGAGAGAAGAAGTGTTAGAAGCAAGGTGACAGTTTAAGAGATCGAACCCAAGGAATACTCCACTTCCCATTGATCTTCTTGGGGAATGGGGAAAATATTGCACACTAGAATGGGTTACTGAACAAACTTAAAATCAAATAGAAGATGCAGGTATAGATTCAAACATAACAAAAGATGAAATCAACATGTCTAGAGGATGTGAAAGAAAGGTACATTTAGAATTTTACAAAATGTTATTTCCTTATAGTTTTGACACTATTAACTATTTTGATATTCGTCATTATATTTGTTTTCACTAAAATAAATGGTCTTTCATAGGTGAGGAAATATCCAACAATGTGGGCATATGGTTGACATTATAGTGTAGAAAGTGTAGATGTAAAGAGATGATCCTTCGATTGTAGCATCATGGTTGACTTCAGTCAATCCAGTAAGAATATAATTGAAGGGAATCTATAATATGTTGGGAAAATACAAGAAATTATTAAGTTGGATTACTGCTCTTTTAAATATTGTATTTTTAAGTGTACATGGTATGAAGCATTTGAGAGGACACAAAGACATGATACCCATAGTGGATTGTTTTCTATAGATTCCTCATGTTTCCTACCGGAGGATAAGGAGCCTTATGTTCTACCAATTCATTATGAGCAGGTATTTCTTTAACTCAAACAAGAAGCGATAGTGATCATTAATCTATTAATTCATAGTTTATTGTGAATATATACATGTGTTTATTAATCAATAAAATTGTTATACCATACGTTTAATATATGTATGTCGTTCATGTGCAGGTATTTTTCTATGAAGATATTTTGGACCTGAAATGGATATTTGTCATACATTATGATCCAAGATTAAGGCATGTATTTGATGATGCATTAGTGGATACTGAGAAAAACAATGATGGCCAAAAAAATGAGAGAGAGGGATTAGAGAACATCTAAGAAATTGACATCCATGATGATTTTGAAGATGGTTATGTTCAGGCATAAGAAGACAACAATCTAGAGTTAGATGATGTTATGGAAGACAACAATATGGATGGTATAGAAAATGATGATCCAAATACATCTGGTAACAATATAGATGGTCTATAGTCAAGTTTCAATGATGATGAAGATGATGCAGGTCAAGATGAGGATGATGATAATATTAAATACTTGAAAGAACATATGAACATTGACAATGATACACTAGATGACATTATAGTAGACAATAATGTTAATGACCAAGACTTTTAAATTTTTAGAATTATTTGCAATCCATATTTAAAAAAGGATGATTCTTATGGCCTAAACTTTGAAATGCTTCAGTAATATTATTTGTGTCGATACAATTTACCTATTGCAATATCCTTAAATTGTTCAATCTTTGGTATGAATTGTTGGCAGAAAAAAATAGGATTACTTGGATGCAATTTCCTTTTAATTGCTTTGTATTTTTCTTGAATGTCAAGGTCTCAACTTAATCCTCATTTCGCACTAAGAAGAAACCTTAGGCTTAACTCTACAATGGCCTCGATTCATTGCGAGGAAGTTATGATTGAGGATTTGATGACTAGTACATATTTTAATGGGGAAGATGTTTTTCATCATGATGCACATGTTGCACATATGGATAGGCAAGACATGAATCTTACTACACAAATACTTATATAAGACCTTTACGAATTTGAGCAATAATGTTAATTATTCAAATTTGATTGATGTTCTTCATAACTTGGTAATGGATAATCCTTATGTGATGGAAGTATTAAGTGATATAGGTCAAAGGATAAGCTCATCAAGTTCTTTAAATAGTGTGTCTCCTCCCCTTCCTTCACAAGCCTCTTCGTCTAGTGTGCCTCCTTCCACATCTTCTCCTACATTAGCCAAGCCACATATTTCTTCTCTTCTCTGTGTTGCTTATCAATTTTTCATAGCTCCTATCATTGATCCTCTCATTGTACCTACTTCTCATATTGTACCTTCCACTCATCCCCTGATTGTGTTTACTTCTCACCCACTACTCATGTTCCCACTTCTAGTGCTGTCATTCCAACTTCATTCTTTGTCCCCCAATCAACCTACACTCCACGTATTATCTCATGTTGCCACTTCCACTTCCATTTTAATCATAACTCCTAATGTTCATCCTTCCAACATAGATGACATCCTTAAAAGAATTGATGAGATGCAAAGTAAAGTTGATGCATTAGTTTTGTAATGTATAGTGGTAAAGGGGACCTTATGACATAATTGGGAGTTTGTTTTGATTATGTTTATGATGATAAACTTTTTACAAAGCTCTTCCCTAAAAACTAAAAGGATTATGCAATTGAATGGATTTATTCTCTTCCTCATAGTTCTATTCATTCCTTGAATGATTTGGCCAATGCTTTTGTACATCACTTTAATGTCAATATTGGTTTTGTTGGTACTCAAATTTGCAAATTATAAAACCCTAAAGATATGCCAAATCTTATGATAGAAAACCCATGTTCCAGAACCTTGAGTAACCCTTAGCTACTTAGATTCAGAAGAAAAATATACATAACTTGGAGACAGATACTCAAACACATGCAACAAAGCATTACTCATTTAAAAACAAAATGAAATTGATAAATTTTATGCATAAGGCATCTAACATATAACTCATAAACTTACAACACAAAATAGAGCAACCCAGAGAGCCTGTATTTTCATTACTTCTCCAAAATTTTCCAAGTCTTCAACAACATTAAAATGAGTGATACAATTCCATTATATAACAGGAACGTGTACCCTCATCAATTAATACATTGTCTTTCAAATTCAATGAATATAGAGAAGCACCCAAAGGTGCTGAGGAAACATTAATTGCACTGAAGGAAAAAGAAAAGGAGTGGTTGGCCTTGAGAGACACGAGGAGCTACCTGGGGATCTGCATTGTTGTGGTTGGAAGATAGTAGCCAAGTTGTCATTCTTTAGATCCATATTTTTCCTGCCACATACCATATGTACTCTCAGTCGGCCAAGGAAATGAGATGGCTTCTGCTATCTTACTATTGTGGCTAACATATCATGCTTCTAGGATACTTTTGATATTTTTACCAAATGATTCAAATGTGATGTCCACCATATGCAGCCTTTCAAGTGTCTAACTTAACACATGCAGAGCTGGATCTTAACACATGTAGAGCTGGATCTCCCTCATCGCAACAAGATGGAATTAACTGATTACCATTATCGATGATTTAATTCTTCAACTTGTTCATGTCCTTTATTGTCCCATCATCTTCTAAAATGTGAGGTAACCATTTTGTTTCATGCTTCTCAACTGCTTGCATTTTATGTATCATATTTTAATTGATAAGTAGCCACCTCCTTAAATTTTTCCAACATTCCTAATACCAATTGCAACTTAGGAGAAGCATTTGGATCATATCTAGAACACCTAAGAAACTCTCTAATTTTTCCAATCCTTGGTAACTAGTTGGTCTTCATAGTTGATAGCTTTTGTTTGTCTGATTCATTCTTTTCACGTGCTGTCCTTAATAGAGAGTAATACCTATGGGTCTCATCCAACCTGGCCAATATCTTGTTGATTCTATACGTGATTAAATTTGTGGCTACACCTTCCACTTTTCCTTCTACTTCTCCTTTCAACTTCTTATTTCCCTCTTTTAGCTCCTCTATTTCTTGAAGCAGGGGTTGTGTATCCACTAGTAATGAATCTGTAGTTTGTATAATTAGAGGTGTTTGAGATGGACCAGCTTCCAATTGAGGTTGACTCTCATAAACATTAAGTCTGGCTATTGCCTCTGTATATTTCCCTAATAATTCATTGTAATATTTTTGTAGTTTGAGTGTTGTTGCCTCTACAAAATGTGTTGTCTGTACATTCAAGTTGGTTGCCTGAGGAGTAGGGGTGTCTGACACCCTCTTGATGATCACATTACCAGTTAATTCTTCTAAACCTACCTTTGGTTTCTTATCATTTGGGGCCAATGCCTAGATAGCCAAGGTATCAAATTTAGGGTCAAAGATAGCACCCTGCAATGCCCTCCTAGCTTGTTCTTCACTTACATCTGCATCATCCCTAGTAATGGTATCAAATGCAATAGCATCTGACAGTGTCCAGTGTGGAAATAGTAGGATTTTGCGTCTCTTCACAAGTGGAAATAGTAAAAATATCATTAGGTGGAACACATGTATGGAAGCATAACATGTAGTTGTTGATGTTCCATGTGTCTAACTAGCCACCAACATGTGTAGCAATGTGTATAACCACACTATCTAGATCCTTGAAGATCCATAAACCCTGAGTAATGCCCCTAAACCCTAAACCATAACCCCTAACCCCTAAACCATAAACCCTAAATAATGCCCCTAAACCCTAACCCTAACCCATAAACCCTAAACTCAAGAAACCCTAAACCCCTAAATCCTAAACCGCAAACCCCTAAACCCTAAACATTAAATCCCCTCTCTCTCTCTAGCTATCTTCGAACCTGAGAAACCCTAAACTGACCCTAAACCCCAAACCCCTAAACTCTAAATCCAATCAACTCTAAACCTCTATCTCCATATCTCTCCCCTATCTCCGTATCTCTATCATCCCTCTACCTCTCAATCTCTCTGCCTATGTCCCTGGCCATGTGCTAAACCCTAAACTTAAGAAATGCTAAACTCATAAATGCTAAATAATACCCCTAAACTCTGACCCCTAACCCCAAGGCACATCTCTCTCTCTCTCTCTCTCTCTCTCTCTCTCTCTCTCTCTCTCTCTCTCTCTCTCTCTCTCTCTCTCTCTCTCTCTCTCTCTCTCTCTCTCTCTCTCTCTCTCTCTCTCTCTCTCTCTCTCTCTCTCTCTCTCTCGATCCCACCAATTTTTCCCTATTTTACTATTTTCCACCTCTCCTCTCATCATTCCCATCCAACAAACTTTAGTTTTATCTTGTTTCCATTTCATCTTGCCAATTTATATCCTCATCCCTCTTTTCATGTCCTAGTTTTCTTGTTTCCATTTTCTTAGAGAGAGAGAGAGAGTCCTAGTTTTCTTGTTCATTTCCTTCATCGATATAAAGGGAGAGAGAGAATTAATATAAGGGAGAGATATGAAGATATAGGAATGATAGGGGAGAGAGGCAAGAGATAGAGAGATAGGGAGAGATATAAGCTAGGTAGAGAGAGATAGAGAGGAGACAGATAGGGAGATATACTAGAGTGACTAGAGAGATGTCTAGAGAGATAGGGAGATAGAGGAATGATAGGGGAGAGAGAGACAAGAGATAGGGAGAGATAGATAGATACAGAGAGAGGAGATAGATTGGGAGAGATAGAGGAGATAGAGAGAGATAGGGAGATATATAGAGAGTGAGTGAGATGTCTATAGAGATAGGGAGAGAGATTGAGAGGTAGAGGGATGATAGAGAGAGGGAGAGATAGGGAGATATAGATTTAGGGTTGTTCAGGTTTAGGGGTTAGGGATTAGGGGCATTATTTAGGGTTGAGGGATTTAGAGAGAGAGAGAGAGAGAGAGAGAGAGAGTTCTTTTGACATGCAATCGTAAACCCTGAATAATGCCCCTAAACCCTAAACCTGAGCAACCCTAAACCTCTAAACCTTAAATAATGCCCCTAAACCCTAACCCATAACCTCTAAAACATATATAAACCCTAAATAATGCCCCTAAGCCCTACCCTGTAACCCATAAACCCTAAACCTGAGAAACCCTAAACCCTTAAATCCTAAACCCCAAACCCCTAAACCCTAAACACTAAACCCAAGCAACCCTAAACCTCTATCTCCCTATCTCCCAGCTATCTCTATCATTCCTCTACCTCTCAATCTCTCTCCCTATGTCTCTGCCCATATCCCTCACTCTCCATTTCCCTATCTCTTCTTGCTATGTCTCTAGCCATGTACCTCACTCTCTATGTCTCCCTATTGGTCCTCTCTCTCTAAACACTAAACCCTAAACCTCTAAACCCTAAACCGTAAACCCTAAATAATCCTCCTAAACCTTAACCCCTAACCCCTAAACCCTAAACCCAAGAAACCCTAAACCCCTATCTCCCTATCTCTATTGTCCCTCTACCTCTCAATCCTTCTCCCTATCTCTCTGGATATCTCACTCACTTGACTCTATCTCCCTATCTCTCCCCTCTATCTCCTATATCTCTCCCTAGCTATCTGTCTCCTCTCTCTCTTTAGCTATCTCCAAACCTGAGCAACCCTAAACCCCAAACCCCAAACCCCTAAACCCTAAATCCAAGAAACTCTAAACCTCTATCTCCCTATCTCTATAATCCCTCTACCTCTGAATCTCTCTCCCTATAATGTCCCTGGCCATGTGCCTCACTCTCTATATCCCTATCTCTCTCCACAGTATCCACTATATCTCCCTATCATTTCTCTCTCTCTATAAACCCTAAACCTTAAACCTCTAAACTTGAACCCCTAACCCCTAACCCTAAATAATGCCCCTAAACCCTAACCCCTAACCCCTAAACCTGAGAAACCCTAAACCCCAAACCCCTAAACCCTAAACCCTGAACCCAAGTAACCCTAAACCTCTAGATCTCCCTATCTCTCCCCTCTCTCCCTATCACCTTTGTCCATCTACCTCTTAATCTCTCTCCCTATGTCTCTGGCCATGTCCCTCACTCTCTATCTCCCTATCTCTCACCTCAGTCTCCTCTATATCTCCCTATTGTTCCTCTATCTCTCTCTAAACCCTAAACCCTAAACCTCTAAATCTTAACCCCTAACCCCAAAACCATAAACCCTAAACCTAAATAATACTCCTAAACCCAACTAACCATAAATTAGGTGCTACATTAGGCGCTAAATAAGCCCCTCATTTAGGTGCTAAATACGGCACCGAATAATATGCTAAATAAGGCAGTAAATCAGGCTCTAAAGAAGGCGCTAAATCAGGTGCTACATCAGATGCTAAATGTGGCGCTGAAATAGGTGCTAAATTAGGTGCTAATTGGTGCCTAATTTAGTGCCTACTTGTTCTGATCAGCACAAAAAATGCCAAAAATAGCACCATCTTGATAAATAGCGCCAAGTTTTTCAAAAAAATTGGAGAAAAATACATTAAAACAGTGGGTGGAAGCAAAAAAGGGAGATAATCATAGGGATTTGTTGTAGTGCTATTATAACTCAGGCTCAATCACCCCCACCCTTTGGTTCTAATTCCTCACAGCAAACTGCATGTCCTAATGTTGCCAACTTGAACCAACTTTTACAGGGCATGACTGCTTTACAACAAAAAGTGACAAATTTGACAAATTATTCACAACCTAATATACTAACTTATCATGCTCATAACCCCCTTATCTTATGCAATTTTGATAACTCCTATGCCTGAAAGGTTTGAGAACCCTCACTTTGAAAAATATGGTGGAAAAGGTGATCCTAATACTCATGTGGCAGCATTCACAGCTATGTGTAGCGATTTCTACTTTGAAGAGGACTTGTTAGCAAAACTTTTTCTACGATCTCTCAAGGATACTGCTTTAGAATGGTTTTTCTCGTTACCTCCAAATTCCATACACTCCTTTTCACAATTAGTTGATCAGATTTTACAACATTTTCAAGCAAATATTAGACCTCAAGTCTCTTTGATCGATTTAGTTCATTGCAAGCAAGGTCTGAAAGAGAAATTAACTGAGTTTATTAGTCAGTATCAATCTCTCTATGCATAAATTCAATATCAAATGAAAGATGAGGATGTCCAGAAGGTGTTTATTACAAATCAACAACCTAACATCCATGATAAGATCCTCTTGATGAAGTATAACTCCTTTCAACATTTATGCACCGTCCTTCGTAATTATCAACTTTTGTCTAGTTAGTATGAAAATCACAACTCATTGGCTCAGGTTGGTCAATCCATGGGCAGATCGTCACAAAATAACTTTAAGAGAAATAATAGTAGGAGTTTCATTAGGATTAATGGACCGAATATGAATAAATTTTCTAACATGTCTGCTATCACTAATCCAAAGAAGGCATCATATCAACCAAGAGAGTTTACTTCGATAGCTGAGTCTCATTATTCTATCATGAATCAAGCTGTGAGCAATAGTCTTCTGAAGCTTCACCTGACTAAGCCTTTAGATCCTAGTAAAGCACAAGGACCTTATTTCGATGCTAATACCTTTTGTCATTTTCATTGGATACAAGGACATGATACTGAATGATTTATGCGTCTTAAACATGAAATACAAGACCTCATTGATTCAAATGTCATATAGGTATTGGGTGTGAATGATAATGGAAATAAATTGGTCACTCCACCAAATCAGAATTTACAAATGTTCACTAATCCCTTTCCTAAACATACTGATAACAATATGTTGGAATAAGGTTTAGTGGAAGTAGAGGATGATTATTAGTTAGAATATGATAACATCGTGGGTATGATAGAAGTGGATAAGGAAAAGTTGGATAACCCACCTCGTTGATGTAGAAAATGAATTTATGCTGAGGTTCCTCCTCTTTTATCCTTACAAGGATCGGGAGATAATGAAAATGCATCAAAACAACAACTGAAACAAGAGACTATAACAAAGGAAGAGAGCGAGATAGTACAAGATGATTCTTGTAACCATGGTAGATGAAATAAACAATGAAAACACACTAAAAATCAGAAAAGAGTCAAATGATTATCATCAGCTAGAAATAATAGTGGTCATCCTCCTCCCAAGCAACAAAAGGTCTCACTTACACAAGGATTTGAGAAATAAGCATTACACGAATTTTCTGACAATAAGCAAGACTCTCATAAGAACCACTCAAACTTCGCACTAAATATGATCGAGTACCTCTCCAAGAGGTTCTTAGGCTCTAAAATTTAATTTGATAGCACTACCATGTAAGTATCTCTAACCCTTTATCTCTCATGATGTGTTTCCCTTGTGATGTGTTATGTGTTGTTTAGGCCTCTTGGGATGACCCTTGATTATCTTGTAAGGTCCAGGATACCAGGAGACTGTGTCTATTGTGACCTTCTTCTATTTGTATCATCATTCTTCTATATTCCATCTCTCTATTTTCATTGTTGTGTGTTGTGTCTTACGAACATAGAGTTGCGGTTGGTGACTTGGGGGCACCCTCCTACGTGACTGTCCCTAAGACACTTTTTCCTCCTCTATTTATTGTTTTCCTTCCTTAGATAGTGTTTCTATCTAGCGGATAGATCACGAAAAAACATTTATACTGATGTGGACCTAGTGTCCCTTTAGCGAGAAATAAAAAATTGGACTTAGTTCCTAATATAAAGATGGGGTTGTAATATATTATCCAACTCTTGGCTAGTAGAAGCACTCCGTGCTTTCTATGTAGTGATTTTGATGATGTTTTATCTCACTTACAAAACATAACAATACTGTTGCTCCGTGCACTTTATTTGTCTTTGAATCTCACCTTGGTGACACTCAGTTCTGAGATTTTGCAATACAGCCCCACAGTTATACTCGATCTCCGAATTCGTAGTATAACCTTGGCTCTTTGTGTGATTGATCATATGCATTAATATTGTTGTTTATCACGATTATGGACACCAACATGTTTCTTGCAGGGATGTATTTGTGGGAACATTTGGCAATCGTAAAGTACATGTCACCTTTGGGGGGCATGGGCTTTGTGAGAGCTCATGTTCCTTTGTGTGTTTTCTTTCTACCTTAACGTGCTTGATATCGATACCTGATATCAACCACCTTAAGGTGGGGGCATATATAAGGTAAGCTATCTATTGTAGATGTTAGCAATGTGCTTGTCCTCAGGTACAGTATTAAATACTGGTGGTGATGAGTCCCTCCTACACTCTAAGTTTTGTTTGCAATCAATCAATCATCTTAAGCCCTCTATGGAGGCGGGGATGGTGTATTTCTCGAAAAGAGTGCATCTCCTGTCATTTTCAAAAGTCCTTTGCAGAGGCGGGGAGCGGTTTTGTGACTAACTCAACCCTTAAGCATGTCTTTGGCGATTGTTGTGGCAAAGCCCAATCATCGGTGTGTGCGTGTAATGTGCTTGAGATGGTGATGAGCCTATCAATAGGAACACTCCATCACTTATCTGTTGTGTTTTCTCCGTGTCTTCAAAGTGTGTGTGTTTGGCGTGCTTGATTTGTGTGGTGTGTCTGTTGCCCCATGTGCAGTTTAAAGACTAGCGCGATGAGTGCTTCCTACATTATGGGAGGTTTTGTGTGTTTTTCATGTGTGTTGCCCCATATGCAGTTTAAAGACCAACGCGATGAGTGCTTCTTGCATTATGAGTGGTGTGTTTACTTTCCTTGTACTTGCATCTGCATTTCATATATATATGAGAGAAAGAAAAAGAAAAGAAAACAAATCATTCCTGTCTTCTATGCATTCAATGTTGTATTCTCCATGTTTTGTGTCATTGTAACTATCTTCTCCATGTTTTGTGTGCTTGTTCTTGCCTTCTCTGTGATAGGCGTGTCTTCTCCGTGCTTGGCGTGTTTATTGTGTTTGTTGATCATACTTTAATGCATGTATTGGCCTTGCGTTTATACATACATTAAAGTGGGGGCTAAATATAACGTCAGAAAATGTCCCCTTGGGGGCTTTTCCCTCTTAAGGTTTAGCTCCCGAGTCTTTAATCTGCATTCTGGATATCTTTCATCATATTTTGACATCCCGATGAGAAAACCCCTAAGTGTCATGGCAAATAGGACCTAGGAGGACCACTTAAGATAGACCCTACCTAAAATAGGGAGGGAGGACTTGGGCACCCACACCCTAGTCCTGCCCTATTTTGGGTCAAGGCTAATTTCAAAGTGTTGGTTTGTGACCGATATTTGGGTCCTATGCTGACACAGTAAGTTTGAATTACAAAATTCTTGGTGGGAGTGTTTGTAGTTGCATAAATAAGCATGTTTAGGCATTCATTTGTAAACTAGATTGACAAGCTTATGTGAAGGTGATTCAAGGCATTCATTGTTTGTTAGAGTAGATATTGTGTTGTTTATGTGTTTGTATTTGCAGATTTGAGCATCCATCTCCTCATGGCATGAAGAGCTTCTTCCTTCCATTAGATCTTCACTACAAGGTGATATCATTTGTGTTTTCAAGCATTTATCATTTGGTTTTTGCCTCTATCCTCGAAGGACACACACTCTTTATCTAACAGTGTTCAGAAGACTTGAATGTCTCTCCGGGGCTTGACTGAGGCAAGCCTCTAAACACCACAACCCCCTCCCCATTTTCCCATGATTGTAGGTTATAGGTTGAAGAAGTAGGAAAAGTGGAGTTGCAGAGGAGTGTTGTAGAGTGTCAAAATTGCAGATCAAAGATGAAAACAGAGACCTAGACTCGGGCACCCACTCATTAGTCCTCCAGATCCTGCAAAGGAAGAATCTCTAAGACAACAGGAACATTTTGTAGATAAAGTCCCCAGATCCTAACAAAAAGCATGGCATTGGACTAGGGTGTCCGCTCATTAGTCCCCGACTGTTCCACTTCCTGAACTTCAGAAACTGGTACACATTTGTCTGTTATTTTACATCTTTCTATAGCAGTATTTTCTGATATTCATCCATTTGCTTCTGTATTTGCATAATTAGGGTTTTAAGCATAATTGGGCATAATCAAGCAATCAAACCACACAAATCCAAATTTTCCAACATTCTAAGTGACCAAGGGCCTGATAATAGAGTCTTACTCGACCTAAAGTCCATGAATGCTTTAGGGTGAAAGGAGAATACATTAAACCATCAAATCAAACCCTATCCCAATTTCACACCAAACAAGGGCTCACTACCCAAATTGCTCATGACTCACTAGCAAAGGGTTGGTTCACTGCCAAAGGGTGAACTAATTAAGTAGCATCTACTCCATGCCTGGGTTTAGTTCCTTTGAAGCACAATAAAACTTCTCTGCTCTGCTCCACACCTTTGCACTTCTCACTTCATCTTTTTTGCACACACTATTTCTTTTTCACAACTACATTTCATGTTTTTATATAGTTCATCAACCTTGGAGTGTACATCAAGGTCGGCATTACATTCATCAACCATTGGAACAATCCTCCAATGTCGGCATTACAAACATACATAGAATAGGTTTGGACTTAATACAAATTTGCTAAAGAAAGGATGTAAAGATGTATACGAATCACACCATGCCTTAGATGGGACTCAAATCCAATCTCTCATGCCACGACACACTTATACAGTCTTCAATGCATCTCCGCAATTGTTGAAATCAACCAAGTCAACCAAGACTAGTAAGAACACTAGGTCTTCTAAGAACATTCTTCATCACAATTTGATTTTCACTTTGTGGACCAATCAAAGAGTAGGAACATGATTAGGAGACATCCAAAAGCACATTATAGTCATCAGAATACATCCACACAATCTCTAACCACTCTGTCATGAAGATTCTTCACACCGGAGCACAAGAACAATACTATCAGCCACTATCATAAGGAAAGAATAGCTTGCGGACCACCAAATCATGAACCATTGAGGTTGAAGGCACATAACATCATTTTAGACTTAACTCTAGAACCGCAGATCAAAATATTTCAATGCAAAGGAATGCAGAGCATAACGCTTTCTCCCTATCACTACCAAACATACAGAAAAAGTAGTTTTCACTCTGGTGAACATAAATCACTTAACTCGTAATACGGGAGGATCAAAATTAGAATGTAGTATCTTCAGACATGCCTCTAAACAAATTCCAATCTGTAGACAAAGATATCCTTCCTACATGAAATGTGGATCAATCTACTGGACTGTTCTTTTTGCAATACACAAGAAACTTTGCACCACACTGTTTCCACCGGAGAAGCAAATTTTCTCAATATCCTCAACATCAGAATCAATTACATGGGTGAACACAAAGAATCTAACTTATTACAAGCAAGTAACAAGATAAGGGTACAGTTGACACCAATGACAACAGTGATATGTTGACATCAATGACAACACCGGTTAAGCACATACTTGCAATAATCTCCCCCTTTGTCATTGATGGCAACATATGATGTGAAAAATTGAAAAGACCATCAAGAAAAGATTCTCCCCCTTTCTCTTTACACATCTGCATTCTTTCTCCTTCTAAGTTTTTCACATGATTTCTCCCGCCCTTTGACATCAATGGCAAAGGGCACATACTTGCATTCTGCTGCGCTAATCCAATTGATCTGTTACCAACACGTCCAACTACTCCCCCTAGGATGTAGCCCTCAAAACATCAATCCAAATCAAAAAGTGAGACCTTGAACACCATTGTATTGATGTATTCTCATGTATCTTAATTTAAAGCAAGATGGGTAATGACCCCTAACTTTCCTCTGAGATACTCAAAAGTATCCTTAGGCAAAGGCTTGGTGAAGATATCTGTAATCTTGTCCTTTGTGGACACATATTCCAACTTTACTTCATTCTCTATCACCTTCTCTCTCAAAAATGATACCTTATAGATATATGCTTTGTTCTTGAGTGCATCACTGGATTCTTGGAAATATTTATGGAACTTGTATTGTCACACAAGATTACAATTGGATCTTCATAAACAACTCTTATATCCTTCAAAGTCTGCTTCATCCATAACACTTGAGTACAACAACATGCTGCTACAATATACTCTACTTCTACAATTAACAAAGAGATTGAATCTTGTTTCTTGCTCAGCCATGAAACCAATCTATTTCCCAGGAAGAAGGCACCTCCACTTGTACTCTTCATGTCATCAACATTTCCGGCCCAACCAGCATCTGTATATGCACTAAGAGTGAAATCATTATCCTTTGGATACCATAAGCCATGATTTAGAGTGTCTTTTAAATACCTCAAAATTCTCTTTACTGCCATCACATGTGATTCTCTTGGATCAGCTTGAAATCTTGCAACAAGACAAACTGAACGCATAATATCAGGTCTGGTTTGAGTTAGATATAGCAATCCTCCAATCATGGATCCGTACTTTTTCTGATCAGTCTTAGGTGATTCATCAGTTTTACTCAACTTGCAGCCAGTCACCATGGGAGTACATATTGGTTTAGAGTCTTCCATCCCAATGTTCTTCAATAACTCTTTAACATACTTAGACTGAGATATGAAGATTCCTTTATTTGATTGATTGATTTGTAGACCCAGAAAAAAATTCATCTCACCAAACATAGACATCTCAAACTCATTATGATTTTCACTAGAAAATTTCATACACATACTTTCATTTCCTCCAAAGATGATATCATCAAAAAAGACTTCAACAATCAAGATTTGATCACCATTAATCTTGAAATAGAGATTACTGCCAATAGTACCTTTATTGAACCCTAATTTTAACAAGTACTTATCCAACCTTGCATACCAGGCTCTAGGAGCTTGCTTGAGTCCATACAATGCTTTCTTCAACCTGCATACCATATTATCTTGATTTGACAGCTGAAATCCTTCCGGTTGCTTAATGTAGACTTCCTCTTCCAATTCACCATTTAAAAATGCAGACTTCACATCCATCTGATACACTTTGAAATCTTTATGAGCTGTAAATGCCAGAAACATTCTGATTGCTTCAATCTGAGCTACTAGAGCAAAAGTCTCTTCAAAATCTATCCCTTCAATTTGAGAATATCCTTTGCACACAAGCCTTGCTTTATTCCTTACAACTTCTCCATTTTCATTCAGCTTATTCCTGAAGACCCATTTGGTTCCAATAACATTTTTGTCAGTAGGTCTAGGAACTAATTCTAAAGTCTCACTCTTCTATATCTGTATTAGTTCTTCTTCCATTGCCTTAACCCAATTTTCATCATTGCAGGCTTAATTCACACTCTTTGGTTCAAATGTAGAGAGCAAATAGTAATTCACTTGTTCTTCTGCAACTCTTTTCCTTGTTAGTACTCCTTTGTCTTTTTCTCCAATAATTTGATCTTTAGAGTGATTGATTCTTACATACCTGGCAGTCTTAGTATCAACTTCCAGACTCTTTTCTTCTTCATCTTGATTGACTTCTTGTTCAACTTTTTCTTCACAAGTAGCAGCAGGTTCATTTGATTCATAGCCATTCTGATATGATGTTCTTCCTTTGTGTTCATCCACCTTCACATTTACACTCTCCACAATCTTTTTAAACCCTTTGTTGTAGCACCGGTAGGCCTTGCTCTTGGTAGAGTATCCAAGGAAGATTCCTTCATCACATCTTGCATCAAATTTCCCTAGATCTTCATCTCTTTTGATATAGCATTTGCTTCCAAAGACTTTGAAATATCTCACTGTTGGAATTCTTCCATACCATAATTCATAAGGAGTTTTAGTACCATTTCCTTTTACTTGACCTCTATTTTGAATGTAGACAATAGTATGTATAGCGTCCTTCCAAAAGACTTCTGATAGACCTCCTTCCTTCATAATTGTCCTAGAAGCTTCTTGAACCGTTCTATTCTATTTTCCACAACTCCATTCTACTGAGGAGTCCTAGGTGCAGACAATTGCATCTTTTTTCCTTGTTCTTCACAATAATTGTTGAATTCATTTGATGTGAACTCACCTCCTCTATCAGATCTCAAGAATATGATTTTTAGTTCTATTTCATTTTCAACTATTGCCTTGAAGGATTTGAACTTCTCTAGGGATTCAGATTTGTCTCTCAGAAAAGTAACCCAAGTCATTCTAGAATAATCATCAATAAGCAACATGAAGTACCTATCACCTTGTAGACTTCTTATCCTTGTAGGACCACATAGATCTATATGAACTAGATCCAACAAACTAGTAGAAAATTGCTCTTTGCTCTTGAAGCTTGTGTTTGCTTTCCTAACTGACATTCCTTGCAAATGATATTGGTGGGTTTCACAAGTTTTGGTAAATCTCTCATAGTCTGACTTGAAATTATCTTTACCAAAGTATCAAAGTTTATATGACACATCCTTCTATGCCATAACCAACTCTCATCTACTTGAACTAATAAACAATAATCATTAGTTCCTCTTAATTGATAGATGTTACCTCTAGTCTTCTTATCGGTAGCAATCACAGTTCCGAAGCTTTCCATGATCTTGCACCCATTGTCTTTGAATGTCAGATCATAACCTTTGTCACACATCTTACCCACACTTAAAAGATTATGCTTCAAACCCTTCACATATAGGACATTGTCAGTGTTATGCTTTCCATCAAATGAAATAATTCCTCTTCCACAAATCTTACCAGCTACATTGTCTCCAAACCTAACCAGTCCTCCATCATACTTTTCCAAACTTACAAACTTACTTTTGTCACCGGTCATGTGATGTGAGCATCCACTGTCAATAATCCATTCATCCTTATCTTTCTCAACCTGAATAGCCAAAGCACTTTCTTCCACTAATTTTTCTTCCTTCACACAACTAGCAGAATTAGTAGACACAAGTTCTTCTTTAATAGCAATAAACAAGCATTCATTTACACTAGTATTAGCATCATCAGATTCATCATTAGTCACACATTCATCATCAAAATCTCTAACATAGTAGTATTTCTTTAGATCTCTAGGCCTATTCTCAAATCTTTTTCTATTTCTTTCAATTCTTTCAGGACATCTGGAAGCATAATGCCCTACTTTACCACATGAAAAACATTTGATGTAGTTTGCCTTTGAACTTACCAGAACCTCTTTCCAGTCTGTCAACAAAATTGGCTTCAATTTCATCAAGCTCATCATCAGGTTCTACCTTGTACTTTTCTACTCTCGAGATCTTCTTTGAAGTACTAGCTTTGAAAGATGTTTCAACTTTTGGTAGAGCATCACCAAATTCTCTCATTTCAAAAGCAGTAATCTTACCAAGCAACTGATCCTTATTTATCTTTTTTCACAGTCATTATTTCTTCAATTGCAGCTACCTTGTGAGTGTAGGATTTTGGTAATGACCTAAGAATTTTCATCACAACTTCAGTTTCATCTATAGTTCCTCCCATACCTTTGATTCCAGTAATAAGTTCATCAACTTTTTGCATGAAGGATGTTATGTTTTCATCTTCTCCCATCTTAAGACCTTCATATTTGGCTTTCAGTCCCTGCAGTTTGACACTCTTTACAGATTCATCTCCTTCATACAGATTACTTAGCTTATCCCAGACTTCTTTAGCTGACTCATAATCCATAACCTTTATCAAATTAGAGTCATTCAATGCACTCAACGGGGTATCTCTGGCTTTTATATTTATCTCATATTCTTTGATTTCATCTTCTGTTGTCAGACCATTCTCCAGCATGGTATAATCAGTATGTGTCGCTTGCCATACTTTATAACTGATACAAAGCAAATGGATTTTCATGTGAATCTTCCAAGTTGCATAATTCGTCCCATCAAACTGCAAAGCCTCCTTCTTGTAAGACATCCTAGATCTACCTCAAGATGTTAAGCTTACCACCGAGGAACCTTGCTCTAATACCAATTGTTGAAATGCACAGGACAACTAAGAGGGGGGTGAATCAGTTGTCACAAAAACTTAACTTCATATGAAAATCAAACTATTAAATCCTTAACTACTGATAATTAGAATTAAACATGAAAGCATGAAACAATAGACTTAATAGCAATCACACATTCAACAAAGTAGGCACCAAATTTTTATGTGGAAAATGCTAGAAGGGAAAAACGACGGTGGGTGTTAGCCCACAAAATATATGATTTATAACAATACTAAATGATAGAGGCTCATTACCTATAGGGCTCATTGCCCAAATTGCTCACTGCAAAGAATGACTCACTGCCAAAGGGTGAACTAATTAAGTAGAATCTACTCCATGCCTGGGTTCAATTCCTTTGAAGCACAATAAAACTTCTTTGCTCTACTCCTTCACACCTTCACACTTCTCACTTCATCTTTTTCACACACACTATTTCTTTTTTGTAAGTACATTTCATGTTTTTATACAGTTCATCAACCTTGGAATGTACATCAAGGTTGGCATTACATTCATCAACCATTGGAACAATCTCCAAGGTTGGCATTACAAACATACATAGAATAGGTTTGGACTTAATACAAATTTGCTAACGAAAGGATGTAAAGATGTATGTGGATCACACCATGCCTTAGCTGGAACTCAAATTCAATCTCTCACACCATGACACGCTTCTACAATCTTCAATGCATCTCCGCAATTGGTGAAATCAACCAAGTCAGCCAAGACTAGTAAGAACACTAGGTCTTCTAAGAACATTCTTCATTCACAATCCAATTTTCACTTTGCAGACCAATCCAAGAGTAGGAACATGATGAGGAGACATCCACAAGCATATTGTAATCATCAAAAAATATCCACACAATCTCTAACCACTTTGGCATGAAGATTCTTTAAACCAGAGCACAAGAACAATATTGTCAGCCACTGTCATAAGGAAAGAATAGCTTGCGGACCACCAAATCATGAACCATTGAGGTTTAAGGTGTTATCTCCTAATAGTGCACCCTTGCTGAGTAAACTCAGCCTATTGGTGAAACATTGGAAAGCTTCCTTGATTGTGGGCTCAGATAATGGAAGTTAACCTCTAGAGTAAGCTGGCTCTTATGGTGTTCACCTAAAAACTTAACTAAACTAATGCTTTTGCTGGGAAAGAGTAAGGAAGAAACATGAAAATGAAACTATCTCCTAAGGTGATGCACCAAAATGTTTGTTTGAAACTTACATCACAGCTACTTTTACACACAGTTTTAATCAACAGAAAGCTTCTACATACACAACTCAAGACTTTTATGCTTTTGCATCAATGCTTCATAAGAAGGTTATAACACTCACAATCCTAGAAGGAGGACATACACTCTTTACAACTTGAACTACTTGCATTCCAACACAACTTACAACCCACAACCATACATATTTCTTCTACATAAACGAGCTAATAATGAGACACAATAATAAGGGTGATATACTTCACATGAAATTGTATCAATTACTTAAATGTACACAATGAAACAAAATTGGAGAAGGTAAAACTTGCTTAACTTTATTGATCTCCCAAGGTGTAATACTGCTATATATGTTTGCAAAAGTGAGTTACAGATACAATCTCATGCTGAAAGAACTCCAAAATGAGCTACAATACCTTCTTTAGAATGAAAAGAACTCCCTCAAAAATGATAAATGAAGTCACTATAAACCTCTTCCAACAGTTGCACAAAAGTAGGAATCCCAAACCTCCTTGGTCATGCATAACCCAAAAGCCTAAAATCTAGCCCCTAAACTCCCTCCAAAATGACTCCAAAGTGAAGAAAAAGTCAAGGGATGACTTCTCGTATCATAAAGGCAGCTAAAAACACTCCTAAATGCTTTCCAAGGCCTTTAAAATCAAGTCAAAACTACCCCTATATTCTTGGCAGATGTTTGTCAACTTCCTCTAACTTCCCCTATATGTTTGGCACAACTCATCAATCCTCAACCCCTTCCCTTTGACCATATCTTGAAAACCAATGTCTCTTATCTTGCATTTTTATAACATGTATTAAAGTGATTTATAATGCATCGCTTTAACAATGTTTTACATTTTAGAATTGGAATCAAATTTAAATTTATGCAAAAATAAAGGCAATTGGCTCGACCAAGTTTGAAAAACACATGTAAAAGGGACACTTGGATTAGACTTTACAAAAATATACAAAAGGAGACTAAGGCACACTAATAGATAATATCGGACATTAGTTTATGAAGAAGAAAATTTAAAACAAAGGAAAAAATTGCCTTTTGTTCATCGGTCAAAGTTAGGGTTGAAACCCTAACTCAAAACACTCGGCCAAACTCTCATTTCACATTCACTTTGCATTTTGTACTTTTGTTGTGCTTTGGAGCACCACCATGGTTGAGCTACTGAAGGTTTTATCTAAAGTTTTCAACTGGAGTTTGCATGCATTTTCACAAGAAATCAACAGGAAAGGCTTGGGTAAGCTCTCTGTCACTCAAAATCTACATTTTCTTTTCATTTTCTGTCAGTAGAATGCCCATTTCAAGCTCTCTTGCATTGAAAAATGAAGGTGCTTTCTTGGAGCTCAATGTGGAAAAATGATGAATATATTTTCTTTCTGTGCATTTGTCTATACTTGCATACTTGGTTTATATCTCCATCTCACTGTCTTTTTTAACACTCATATGTAGACCTTTACCATCGTTTTCTTTGGTAACGACTGCTCCAAAGTCATCTTTGACACATGACTATCCACACAATCTCCTATGTATGATTGTCATGCACATTTTAATGACTATTCCTTCCTTGAAGGTGATTGTTCTCTTTGTTACAGTCAGGACTATAACTTTCTCTAAGACTGTTGACAGCCTTTTTCTAATGACTTTAAAACTTTATAACAATTAATATGAAGACTGCTACTACTGTATACCCTCCAAAGATAGTCATAAAGACTGTATACAGCCACTGTTAGACTATATTCCTCTATTACAGTCATTGTGAGATTGCTAATGTTGTGCGTTTACTAATTTTGACAATGAAGATCAGGTGTTTTCATCTATCAGTGAGCTTACTATGTCTTTGGCATTCATACACCTTCCATTACTTCTCTTTACCAATTTGATACATTCATGGGCTTTGGTCATGTCTTTTTGGCAAAAATACAATCCATTTATGATTGTTTTAAAGTGTATCCTCTTATGCTTGTCAGTGAACTAATTGAGGTTCCTTCGCATGAATTTCAGACCCTTGCCTGTACATTAACTTCTTTGACAGTGAAAAGTCAATGTATCTTTACTTGGCACTTGATCAACATGCCTTATTCTTGACCATGAAAGAACCCCCTTGAGTCATAACTGTGATTTCTGGTCATGACTAAATCTTTAGTCAGATCTTTCATTCTTTGACTGAGATGAAGGTTATGCAGAGGTAAACACTGTGTATCTCTATTATCAAGTGTATAAATGCATGCTCATTATATGACTTCCTTTGTACAAGACCATGACTCTTTATCTCTGTCTTGAATGTCTTCTTAGTCATTTACCTATGGCACACAAAACTATCAACCCTTCATGAAAGTTTTGATATAGGGTTTGTAACTAAAATACCAAATTCGTTGTCTTGGTTTCATGATTTTATAATGATATTTCATCATTACTGAGCCACATGACTGTCCCCTTTAGCTACACTTACACTGTGGACTAGCCATTTTGACCATTTCTATTAATGATTGTCACCTATCCCCTTTGGTAGCTATGTAGGATGTTGCCATTAGCCTGAACATCTTTCCATTACCATCAGGCACTTGTGCTAATGTTTACAACTACTACAATAATCCTTTTGTTTATTAACAGTGAATTAAGACTTGTGTCTTCCCTCCTCCATACAGAGACCTTGTTGACCTTGCCTTTAACATGGTTGTCCAAAACCCATCATGTGCTAACTAAGACTGTACTCTTATGACAGTGAGATGGCTATTAACTTTTCCTTGTTGTTTTTAACTGGTGAATATACTATATCATTCATTGGGTATGAACCTTGTTCACTGTACTTTTGGCAGTAAAATAGGCATCCAATGTATTCCCTTTTGACAACTCTCATCACTATATTTTATCACTAAACTCCCCTACTGTTGATGGTAGTGTCTTCTCATTGTGACATAAGGTTAACATTGTCTCCTATTTGACTAACACATAGTCATCAAACATGACTACTGCTCCTCTTGATTGTGGCAGTCTTCTTTTGAGTTGGAATGTACATTGTCTTTAATAGTCACTTGAATATTCTTTTCCAAATTGTTACAACTTGTTTGTATTGGATTGACTGTTACTTTTACAACAATCATAAACACTTCCCTCTTCTAAGTTAGAACTACACATATCACTACTTTTGCTATGGCAGTCAACATGACTACTTTCACTGATGACTGCTCTTGTTTGTGTTGGCCTCATGAAGATCATTAATCTCTATTTGTTTTGTTATTTCTACTATAACCTTGACAGCATTTGTCATGCTGCATGGAGCCTTTTAAACTAATCTTCCTTGTCTTTATAGCTACAAACACTCACCTTGCTAGGTTTGTTCAAGATTGCTTTCTTTATCACAACCCTTGCATGATCTTTGACCTCTTTGCAAGAATGAATACTCTCATTGAAAACCTCTTGTGTTTGCAAGTTTTGAGACAATCTTCTTTCATCTAATAAGCCTGAGTACCTCAGGAAAATGTAGATGAATCCTTATGAAAGCTTGACTACTCCTTGCCTATGTGACTATGCATTGTTTCCTCATTCATGATTAAGGATCACTGTCTTTGTATATCTTCCATGATCTTTGTGACTTTATGAGCCAATGATAGACTCACTTTAACTCTACTCTACTATCCAATCATGGTGGCTGCCTTCTCTTATTGGGTTCCAATTGATCAAATATTTTATCCTTTATGATAGTGATGTCAACCAATTCACCATTATAGGTGATGAGATATATGATCAAAGTTGATAAATGTAATTCTTTTACACCGTCGTCCCTCTCAAGACAAGAGGGCAGCACATTGGCCTCAACCCTTATGGGGCCCCATTTTTCTCCACGTGTTGTGACATTGAACAATGTAATCGAGCAATGAAACATATACCTATTGTTGCCTAGTGAACAAACATGTTAGACAAAAAAATGAAGCCAAAAATTGATAAGAATAATGATGCTCATGATGATTGATGATACTCGTCTACTTTTCTTGATATCTGTGATGTTACAAAAACTATTTCCATGCCTTAGGAGAATAAACTATATATTTGTTGATATAGTATATGCAAGGAATATGGATCCTGAGCTCTAACACAACTTTTCTCATCCCTTGTAGGCACTTCAAGCAGCAGCAGGTCAACTTCTGGAGCAACCAAACAATAGGAACTAAAACAAGGATGCAATAGTTCAACTTGGGATTTGTCATTAGTAACAAGGCAATGACAGATCCCTACTCTTTCCATATGCTCTTTCTTTTCTTTTTCATTCAAATGTATAGTTTATTTTCATATTGCATTGAAATAGTTATTCCTACGGCTTGTGTGGGACACCATACATTTATGATTATCAATAAAAGACAACATTTATGAAGAATTTGTGCAATCCTTCTCTTGTATACATTTGCATTATATGAACTGTAATTTATTTGATAATACTTCTGTGGACATGAATGTAACTTTTAGTAGAAATCAATGTGTACCTTTTATCTTTGTTTTGCAAACACTATCTCAGCTCTACCTAATTGAGCTGGAAGCTAAATTAGGTAACATTTTTGGATAGTTGCTATATGTTTGCCTGCTAAACATCTTGACCAGTTGCCTAAACTTATCCATTGGGCACGGAGTCAAAAGGAACTTAACCAGAATTTGAGAAAACATCTTGCACTACTATTGTAACTCATGCAAAATAATGTATAGCACCTTCAAATCTTATTCCACCTACCAAAACTCAGAGCAAACTAACTAACTATACAAAACAACACTTAGAGGAAAGGAAAAACTGCATCTACCCTACATCTAACTAGTAGAGGTGGTGCTCAAACATGACCATTTACTGGTTCTTTGAAATAGCTTCCTGTCCTTAACAATTTACAATATCTCACATGCTTATGAGTAGCCTCAAGGAGTTGGATAATTGACAAAAGTATAACCAACTGCTGTAATAAGATTTGGAGAAAGAAAACAAGTCCACCTACCTCATGATTTTGATCATGCTTGTTGTTGTTCTGAGGCATATAGGTAGATTGAACCTATTGCT
Organism: Cunninghamia lanceolata; assembly: GCA_027924645.1. Lineage (NCBI taxonomy): Eukaryota > Viridiplantae > Streptophyta > Pinopsida > Cupressales > Cupressaceae > Cunninghamia > Cunninghamia lanceolata. The sequence goes on along the minus strand of BSBN01000435.1, from coordinate 60,620 downwards.
CCTCAGTTTCAATCTTCTCCTTAGGTGCGAGCATGACTTGTAACACCTTGTTAGGCTTGATTTTAGCTAGATGTCTGATAGGACATTTGTTTGAACTGATGAACCTCAATATCTCTTTATTCGCTTCTTGCTCATGTACTACTGATTCCTCATCTTGCTGATTGGAATGCTCCATTTCTAGTGATTCCTTTTGAACTATAACCTCCTCTACAGGTTGTTCCTACTGCTCAAGACTTTCCTCCTCCAAAGATGTTGTTTCACCTTCTGATTGTGAGAAAGATAGCTCAATGTTATCTTCAAACTGGTCCTCCCTGTGGCAGCCCTCTTGAGGAAACAAAACATGAATGTGTTCCCCATGTTTGTTTACTTCTTCCTGCTGCTCCAACTCTTGTTCAAACTTGTGAACTTGTTGTTCTAATTTATCATGATTGGCAACTTCTTCTAGCAGGTCTAATTCTTTGTCATCCAATTTGGAGACAAAAGCTTCAAGGTCATCCCAAAATGAATCTTCCTCACACTCTTCATGAGATTCTAATGAAGGACTCAGACTATTTTCTACCTCATAATAAATCTCAACCAACTATGTAGGTTCCAAGAAAGGCTTACTTTCACACTCTTTTACTTGATCCAAGACCCCATTATCAGACCGCTTAGTTTTAATTAGTAACTCCTCATATTGTTGAGCATCTTCTTGCTATTTTGAAACTGCTGGTAGGTTGGGTACCTGAATGCTCTCTTCATCTTGTTCAACAAAAGTAGGTAGTTGATCAAACAAAAAGACCAATTCTTCCTCCTCATGTGGTCCCTTCTCCAATGAAACTTGGGCATCTTGTCTTTGCAACTGAAGACCTTTACCTTGCAACCTCTGTATACTGCTTTCATACCTATGAAGTACTTCTTCAACTTCACTATGCTGATTGGCATGGGGTAACTCATTTTTTACAAAAGAATTCATGTCTTCTTTCTCCCTTTCATTATGTTGTTTGCAATTTTTAGATTTAAGAAGTGTTTCTTTATCAACAAGATTTGAACAAAACTCCTCTATTGTGCTTGTGAAAATGTCTTCATCAAACTCTTCATTAACCTTCTTATGCACAACATGTCCTATCTCAACTTCATGATTGACTTCTTGATTATTAAAGACATCAAAGCCTTTACCTTGACAAACAAGCCCTAGTCCTCCTCCTTGTTTAGTTTGGATAACTTCACTTCTCAAGATGAGGTTGTCTTCACTTGCTTTTTGATGAACCAACACCTTGTCAAAGTGATTTTCATCATCCTGTTGCTTAAAATTTGCTAATGGTGTTAGTACAAGTATGCTTTCTTCATCCTCATTAACAAAACCAGAAAGCTCATTAAATAAATCAGTCATTACTTCACCATTTTGCAGCAAAATTTCTTGTTTATCCTCACTTTGTTCATCAAAACTAGGAAGTTCATCCAAAGAACTTGTTAGCATCTCATGTTCAACACTTCTCTTCTACTTAATACCTTGCTGTCCTAACTGATATTTCTCATAATTAATTTGCAATAGGCCTGATTTTTCATTTTCCTTATCATGTGCAAGTGAAGTAACAACAAAAACTCTTTCTTGTTCTACCTCACTTAACTCATTAGTTTGCTCACTAGGCCAACTCTCTTGGTAAGCAATAGGTCCACTTGGACAAAGACGAATAGTAAAAGGATAGTAAGGCTAATTTGACAAGGAAACTTGAGGAATTGGCTTGGTTTTTTGAAGACATATAGGCTATTCTTGTTCAAGTATAGGTTCTTCCAATGGATGAGGCCCTCTAAAACTTGGAATATTCAATTTAGGAGACTTAGAAGACTTACTTTTCTTGAAGCTTAGTACTTTGAACTTGAAAACCTCTTCTTCAAAAAATGAATTTGGAAAAGAAATAGCTGATTGAGTTTCCAACCTTTGAAGTGGATCCAACAAAAGTCTCTTTTTCTCCTCTTTTGCAAGATCTTATGCAAGCTTCTCCTTATTTTGATTTTTTTGCATTTCCAGCTCTTGTTGACATTGGATAGCCTGGTAAGCCAACTCCTCTTGCTGTAACTCAAACTATTGTTGCCACTTGATCTCACCCAGTTGTTGAGTCCAGTCCAGCAATATGTTTTTGATATCACCAATCCCCAAATTGTCTAAATTTTGAGATTGACTATGGTGATAAGCATGTTGGTTTGGTATAAAGTTATTTTCTTGAGGGTGATTTTGAGCATATGCAAACTAAAATGAAGTCTGAGTAAGGATGGGTGGGTAGTAAGCATGTTGAATCTGCTGGTTACTTGCAATTACAGGGCTATTTTGGATAAAACTAGTAGTATGGTTACTTTGATATGGTTGATAAGAAGAAGTATGAACAACATTCTCATGAAATAAAGGGTGATAAGGCATATTCCCATGAAACATAGACATGCCTATTCATTCAAAAAGTTGGAAAATTAGAATAAAGTACATTTTCTTGATGAAAAGATTGAATGATATGAGCACTTGAACTGTTGAAACCAGTAGATAATCTCTCCAGAATCGCTAGGTGTGTTGTTTTCTTGCCTCCAAAGGAAGAAATCACTGATATATACACCAAATATCAGCAATGTATGGAAAAGTTATAGACTAAAACAATCCAAACTATCCCATCAGGCGTGCCAAAAACTGTTATCTTCTAATAGTACATCCTTGTTGAGTAAACTTAGCCTATTGGTGAAACATTGGAAAGCTTCCCTGATTGTTAGCTCAAGTAATGGAAGCTGACCTCCAAAGTAAGCTGGCTCTTATGGTGTTCACCTAAAAACTCAACCAAACTAATGCTTTTGTTGGGAAAGAGTAAGGAAGAAACATGAAAATGAAACTATCTCCTAAGGTGATGCACCAAAATGTTTGTCTAAAACTTACACAACTACTTTTACACACACTTTTAATCAACAAAAAGCTTTTACATACACAACTCAAGACTTATATGCTTTTGCATCAATTCTTCATAAGAAGGTTATAACACTCACAATCTTAGAAGGAAGACATACACTCTTCACAACTTGAACTACTTGCATTCCAACACAACTTACAACCCATAAACATACATATTTCTTCTACATAAAGGTGCTAATAATGAGACACAATAACAAGGGTGAGATACTTCACATGAAATTGTATCAATTACTTAAATGCACACAATGAAACATAATTTGAGAAGGTAAAACTTGCTTAACTTTATTGATCTCCCAAGGTGTAATACTGCTATATATGTCTGCAAAAGTGAGTTACAGATACAATCTCCTACTGAAAGAACTCCAAAATAAGTTACAATACCTTCTTGAGAATGAAAAGAACTCCCTCACAAATGATAATTTAAGTTACTATAAACCTCTCCCAACAGTTGCACAAAAGTAGCAATCCCAAACCTCCTTGGTCGTGCATAAATAAAAATCCTAAAATCTAGCCCCTAAACTCCCTCCAAAATGAGTCCAAAGTGAAGAAAAAGTCAAGGAATGACTTATTCTATCATAAAGGCACCTAAAAATGCTCCTAAATGCTTTCCAAGGCCTTTAAATTCAAGTCAAAACCACCCCTATATTCTTGGCACATGTTTGTCATCTTCCTCTAACTTCCCCTATATGCTTGGCACAACTCATCAATCCTCAACCCCTTCCCTTTGACCATATCTTGAAAACCAACATCTCTTATCTTGCATTTTTATAACATGTATTAAAGTGATTTATAATGCATCACTTTAACAATGTTTTACATTTCAAAATTGAAATCAAATTTCAATTTATGCAAAAATAAAGGCATTTGGCTCGACCATGTTTGAAAAACACATGTAAAAGGGACACTTAGTTTAGACTTTGCAAAAATATGCAAAAGGAGACTAAGGCACACTAAGACATAATATCAGGGATTAGTTTATGAAGAAGAAAATTTAAAACAAAGGGAAAAATTGCCTTTTGTTCATCAGTCAAAGTTAGGGTTGAAACCCTAACTCAAAACACTCGGCCAAACTCTCATTTCACATTCACTTTGCATTTTGTACTTTTGTAGTGCTTTGGAGCCCTGCCATGGTTGAGCTACTGAAGGTTTTATCTAGAGTTTTCAACTGGAGTTTGCATTCATTTTCACAAGAAATCAATAGGAAAGGCTTGGGTAAGCTCTCTGTCTGTCACTCAAAATTTGCTTTTTCTTTTCATTTTGTGTCAGTAGAATGCCCATTTCGAGCTCTCCTACATTGAAAAACGAAGGTGCTTTCCTGGAGCTCAATGTGCAAAAATGATGAATATATTTGCTTTCTGTGCATTTGTCTATGCTTGCATACTTCGTCTGTATCTCCATCTCACTTTGTTTTTTAACAGTCATATGCAGACCTTTACCATTGTTTTATTTAACAATGACTACTCCAAAGTCTTCTTTGACACATGACTATCCACACAATCTCCTATGTATGATTGTCATGCACAGTTTAGTGACTATTCTTTCATTGAAGGTGACTGTTCTCTTTGTTACAGTCAAGACTGTAACTTGCTCTAAGACTGTTGACAACCTTTTTCTAATGACTTTCAAACTTTATAACAGTTAATATGAAGAATGCTACTACTGTATACCCTCCAAAGACAGTAATAAAGACTATGTACAACCACTATTAGACTATATTCCTCTATTACAGTCATTGTGAGACTACTACTATTGTGCCTTTACTAATTTTGACAATGAAGATCAGGTTTTCTCATCTATCAGTGAGGTTACTATGTCTTTGGCATTCATACACCTTCCATTACTGCTCTTTACCAATTTGATGTATTCATGGGCTTTGGTCATGTCTTTTTGGCAAAAATATAGTCCATTTATGACTATTTTAAAGTGTATCCTCTTATGCTTGTCAGTGAATTAATTGAGGTTCCTTCATATGAATTTCAGACCCTTGCTTGTACATTAACTTCTTTGATAGTGAATATTCAATGTATCTTTACTTGGCACTTGATCAACATGCCTTATTCTTGACCATGAAAGAACCCCCTTGAGTCATAACTGTGATTTCTGGTCATGACTAAATCTTCAGTCAGATCTTTCATTCTTTGACTGAGATGAAGGTTATGCAGAGGTAAACACTGTGTATCTCTATCATCAAGTGTGTAAATGCATGCTCATTATATATGACTTCCTTTGTACAAGATGATGACTCTTTATCTCTACCTTTCAGAATGTCTTCTTAGTCATTTACCTATGGTACACAGAACTATCAACCCTTCATGAAAGTTTTTATATAGGGTTTGTAACCAAAATACCAAACTCACTATCTTGGTTTCATGATTTTATAATGATATTTCATCATTACTGAACCACATGATTGTCCCCTTTAGCTGCACTTACACTAGGGATTGCCCATTTTGACCATTTCTATTAATGACTGACACATATCCCCTTTGGTAGCTGTGTAGGATGTTACCATTAGCCTGTACATCTCTACATTATCATCAAGCACTTGTGCTAATGTTCACAACTACTACATTAATCCTTTTGTTTACTGATAGTGAGTTAAGACTTGTGTATTCCCTCCTCCATACAAAGACCTTGTTGACCTTGCCTTCAACATGGTTGTCCAAAACCCATCATGTGCTAACTAAGACTGTACTTTTATGACAGTGAGATGGCTATTCACTTTTCCTTGTTCTTTTAACTGGTGAATATACTATATCATTCATTGGGTATGAACCTTGTTCACTATACTTTTTGTAGTAAAATAGGTATCCAATGTATTCCCTTTTGACAACTCTCATCACTATATTTACCACTAAACTCCCCTACTATTGATGCTAGTGTCTTCTCATTGTGACAAAAGGGAAACACTATCTCCTATTTGACTAACACACAGTCATCGAACATGACTGTTGCTCCGCTTGATTGTGACAGTCTTCTTTTGACTTGGACTGTACACTGTCTTTGATAGTCACTTGACTGTTCTTTTCCAAATTGTGACAGCTTGTTTGTATTGGATTGTCTGCTACTTTACAACAATCATAAACACTGCCCTCTTCTAAGTTAGAACTACACCTATCACTGCTTTTGCTATGATAGTCAACATGACTACTTTCACTAATGACTGCTCTTGTTTGTGTTGGCCTCATGAAGATCATTAATCTCTATTTGTTTTGTTGTTTCTGCTATAACCTTGATAACATTTGTCATGTTGCATGGAGCCTTTTAAACTGATCTTCCTTGTCTCTATAGCTACAACCACTTACCTTGCTAGGTTTGTTCAAGATTACTTTCTTTCTCACAACCCTTGCATGATATTTGACCTCTTTGCAAGCATGCATACTCTCATTGAAAACCTCTTGTGTTTACAAGTTTTGAGACAATCTTCTTTCATCTGATAAGCCTAAGTATGTCAAGAAAATGTAGAATCCTTATGAAAACTTGACTGCTCCCTGCCTATGTCAGTATGCATTGTTTCCTCATTCATGATTAAGGATCACTGTCTTTGTATATCTTCCATGATCTGTGTGACTTTATGAGCCAATGATAGACTCACTTTAACTCTGCTCTACTATCCAATCATGGTGGCTACCTTCTCTTATTGGGTTCCAATTGAGCAAATATTTTGTCACTTTATGATAGTGATGTCAACCAATTCACCATTATAGGTGATGATATATATGCTCAAAGTTGATAAGTGTAATGCTTTTACACCCTCATCCCTCTCAAGACAAGATGGCAGCACACTGGGCTCAACCCTTATGGAAGCCCATTTTTCTCCACGTGCTGTGACATTGAACAATGTAATCCAGTAATGAAATATGTACCTATTCCTGCACAGTGAACAAACATGTTAGATAAAACAATGAAGTCAAAAGATAATAAGACTAATTATGCTCATGATGATTGATGATAGTCCTCTTCTTTTCTTGATATTTGTGATGTTGCAAAAACTGTTTCCATGCCTTAGGAGAATAAGCTATATATTTGTTGCTATATTATATGCAAGGAATATGGATCCTGAGCTCTAAAAAACTTTTCTCATCCCTTGAAGGAACTTCAAGAAGCAGTGGGTCAACTTCTGGAGCAACCAAACAACAGGACTGAAACAAGGATGTAATAGTTCAAGTTGGGATTTGTCATTAGTAACAAGGCAATGACAGATCCCTACTCTTTCAATATGCTCTTTCTTTTCTTTTTCATTCAAATGTATAGTTTATTTTCATATTGCATTGAAATAGTTATTCCCACGGCTTGTGTGGGATGCCATACATTTATGATTTTCAATAAAAGACAACATTTATGCAGAATTTGTGCAATCCTTCTTTTGTATACATTTGCATAATGAATTGTAATTGATTTGATAATATTTCTGTGCATATGAATGTAACTTTTAGCAGAAATCAATGTGTACCTTTTATCTTTGTTTTACAAACACTATCTCAGCTCTACTTGATTGAGCTGGAACCAAAATTAGGTAACAGAAAACACATAACATCATTCCAAACTTAACTCTAGAACTATAGATTGAAATACTTCAACGCAGAGGAATGCAGAGCATAACACTTTCTCGCCATCACCACCAAACATACAGAAAAATTAGTTTTCACTCTGGTGAACATAACTCACTTAACTCTTAATACTGGAGGCTCAAACCTAGAATGTAGTATCTTCAGACATGCCTCTAAACAACTTCCAATCTGCAGACAAAGATATCCATCCTACAGGAAATGCGGAGCAATCTACTAGACTATTCTTTCTGTAATACAAAAGAAACTTTGCACCACACTGTTTCCACCGGAGGAGCAAATTTTCTAAATATCCTCAACATCATAATCAATTACATGGGTGAATACAAAGCATCTAACTTATTACAAGAAAGTAACAAGATAAGGATACAGTTGACACCAATGACAACAGTAATATGCTGACATCAATGACAACACCAGTTAAGCACATGCTTGCAACAGTAGGTGATGGATGCTAGGAGATAACCACCGTATCTTTAGGAGTAGTTTGTTGTCACCTGTAGCACAAAGGTGATGGAAGCTAGAGCTACCCTTGGTATGATAAGGTCTAACTAGCCTTCACCATTACCATGCAAGTGATAGGCTAGGTGCTAACACATACTAGGATGCCAGACATTCACTAGTAGCATGGAGGTGATAGATGCTTGCATCCACTAACTCAAAAGGTTCAAGAAACTGTGGACTTGTTATTTTCTACCAGAGGTGTCTTGATTGTTCACTAATCTAGCTAGTGATGGTGGCAAGTATTATGGGATGTTGGATGACCATCCTAGTTGGTGATAATTCTTACCCAACTAGGTTTTATTTAAGAATGGGTAAGTGATTTCAAGTCTAGAACTAGGATGAGATATGTTAAAGACATTGATATCATTCTCTTAATTAATGAGAGATATAATCAAAAGAGTATAACCATTGTGTTACAACTCACTTCCTCAGAAATGCATAAGGGATCTTCCCAACTAGAAGTGTGGTAGGAGGAGTCAATCCTCATGTGAAGCCCTTAAAGGGAGAGAAATGGTAACCATTCTAGCTCAATGTACCTAGGTACCATGGGCCTTGTCATTAGAATACTCCCTTGGACAAAACCTAAAGAACCCTTAGTTGAGGTGGACAGGGAACCTTATTCACATGGTTAGGATGTTATGCACCTCTACCTCAAGGACTACTAGATTCTGGAACTCAGACAACACTATTGTTGAAGGCTATTATCTTCTGATTCATATTTATGACCATGTACTCCCTATTTACTTGTTAATATTTCATTTGGTTATGATTAAGCCTATGATATTCATTTGATGTTTATGAAGAGCTAAGCTCTAAAACTAGGGTCAAAGTTAGCCACCAACTATGGTTGATGATCTATGATTAAATTTATGATGTTTGATGGTAAGTATGCATTGTTGATTTGAATTGCTTAACAACAATAATTTTTGTGAGGATTACTGCTAGGAAGGTGATGCTATAACTGACTTGGGTTGTGAGAGAACTGGGAATGTTTCTTTAGAGGTAAAAAGGCATCTGAATTCCACTGTTGAATACCTTATTGACATGCTTAAGTGGGACAACAAACCTAGAACTAGTAAGGTCATAAATGGTTCAGTGTGAAAAGATTTTAAATTAGAAATGACTGTTGTCATAAATGTTTACCATGGGTTGTGTATTAAGAATTATTAGGTACTACCTAATTTTATTAATTGAAGAAAATTATTTTATTATGATGTCAATGGAGTACACAATCACACTATTAACATTTGATTAGTTACTCAGTTACATGGAATTTGGTAGTCCTATATGGAGGTCAAAAGACTGGCCTTTTTAACTTGTAAAAATATAATAAAATTGTGTGACCTTTGTGGCCATTACAGATTCACTAAGACCTATGTGATTTCCAACATGTTCATTTTTGACATTTTTATTTTGGCCCCAAAAGTGGGACTCATTTAATGTTGGTTCCATACCCCATCCTTTAACCATCCACATTTACATATACTTGCATGCATTTAATATCACACCATTATTTGAACTTATTCCTATAAATTTGTCATTACTATTGATTTATTGCACATATCATTGCACCTATATCCATACACTCATTCCCCACCTTAAAATTTACACCTCCCTATCTCAAGTCAATCTCAGAGTGCATGGATTAGACTTTGGACCACATAGCCTTGACCCTTGAATTTTGAATTTTATCGACTCTTAACTTTTCATCAAAATCTCAAAATATAAACTTTCAAGCAGAAAATTTTGTGTAAAATTGCAAGTAAGATCATAGAGAGACATGGCTAAAACTCATGAGTAAAAGAAAATTAACTTATTTTTTGAATATATAAAGGAAACGGAAAGTAGACTCTGCATTTGCATTGACAATTTACTAAAACACTATCACAATAGTTAAAAGAAATGTATATACATTAAACCTTCTGTGCTTTAAAGTCATTGCAGTCAGTGAGGTATTGCCAATACTGAATGTGACTGTAGCATTTTGCTCTTTGAAGTCTTTTTTTTCTAGCTAGTTGTTCTGTGTTGTTTATTTTTATGCTTGGCTTTTGCTTTAAATTAACACCTAAAATATGATGTTTACATACCATAATAATAATTAACAATTATATAATTATAAAAATGTTATATAAATAATAATTTAGAAAGCTTTAATTGTAATGAAAATTATTATTTCTTTGACTTAAAATTTAACTCCTTATAATATTATAAGAACTCTTTATTCTTGGCATTAACACTCCAAACTAATGGTATAAAACTATGGAATAACATATGTTATGTCCACTTTATAGATGCCCTTGTTGTATACAATATCAAATATAAGCTTGTTGGATGTACATAGGATCCAGTTTCTTTTGCAAAGTAGTGTTTGGTGTGAGAAATTGGTGGAACCACAATGAGGACAGCTTGGGGTAGCGTGAAAGATGAGGGTTTTTAAAGTCCACGTAAGCTAAACCAAATCGGAGAGTAAAGCCAAAACCAAGTTCAAAGTTGTCCAAAAGACTCCATGCGAAATACCCTTTCACATTTGCTCCATCCCTGTATAAATCCAAGGTCTACATGGTTAAATCTTAACATAATACCGTTAAATTTAAAAAGATAATAAACTAAAATTTAATATATCAATTTGTGCAAGAATAAGTTGTCAAATTAATTTGGTTATTTCTAAAATATTAAATAAATAAAGCTTACTCTATCGCCTCTAGCAAACATGCGAGATATTCGCGGTGGAAGTCTACTCTGACTGTATCGTTCAACTCTTCTTTCATCGTTGTATTGTTCTCTGTTGCCACTCCTGTCGTTTCGTTTCCACCAGTTAATCAAAATCTACAAAGCTTATATTCAGTGGGGAAGATTTGACTAAGACTAATTTAGATTTTACCGTTTTCTAAGATGAAAATTTCAGGATTATTATATCGATTCTTCACATATTCCACCAACAGCTTGATGCCTTTGGGAACAATGTAAAGGGTCATGGCACTTGTGTCGAATGCAGTCTGCAACCAACTAGAAAAACAACATTAATCCCCTATCTTTCTACAAGAAATTGAAATATATTCTATAATGGTTGGCTTTAATTATCATGAACATTTACACTGTTTCACTGCAAATGCCCATCATGTTTAAATTGACGTGTCCGCTCAGCTTAAATATCACTCATGATGTTTAAGCTGAACGCCTCCAGATGATTAGTACATTTCATTAAATGTAAGATGAAATTTTTTTAAGAGGTTAAATTTCAAAAGCGGGCAGGCCTACTTTTGGTCCGATCAAGACCCCATCTCTGACTCCTGCGAAGTGACATGATGAATGGATCAGACACAAAAATGTGTTATGTGGGCTAAGAAAGCGAAAGATAGATTGGGTATCAAAGATAGATCGAGCTACCTGTCAATTCAACGGACATGTCAGCATAGTAATCTTTGATGGTGGAAGAAGAATTTTTGTTAGTAGCATAGATAGAGCTATAATGGTTGAGGCCTACGAAGTCTATGGAACCCTTGAGCATCTCAACTTCTTCTTCTGTAAATTTGGGTAAACGTTCGCCCACTATTCTCCTCATTGAAGAGGGATAGTCCCCAAAAAAAATTGGATCAAAAATCCTGCAAAATACCCGAGTATACTCAACACTAACCGTAATTCCATATATATTCTTTCCTACAAAGGAAATCCCCTGCTCTTACCATCCTACAGTAAATTCAAGAGCTCTTGATTGTGCCTCCAGATCTTCACTGCTATTTGTCAGCGCTTCATACCAGAATTGGTTGATTGGAAATCCAACAGAACTATTTTTTGTGGCCTGCATGGAAAAACTGGGTCTTTTATGGGCAAAAAAGCCTTCAGAAAGAATGAAAAATCACTGATGGAGATTATTAAGCTTGCCTCGTTTTCCCTGAGCTTTGCTACAGCAGCAGCGTGTGAAAGGAGTTGGTAATGGGCAGCGATGTAAGGCTCTGTAGTAGAGTTTCCCTGGGTGCAATTTCCAAAGGGAGCAGAGCATCTGCCTGGGGGCATATCTCCAAGATCGTATCCTATACTTGCTTCTAGATTAGGTTCGTTTATAGTGATCCAATGCTTGACTCTATCCCCGAATAAGTTGAAGCAGACCTCTGCATAGTTTGCAAAATCATTTCTGCACAAATACCACACAATTAAATTAACTCCTGGATGTCTAAATTATAATTGATTGTTGTATAGTTTGGTGTTCAAGTAGAGTTAAATTATAATTCCTGAAAACAAAAAAATAACTAACTGTAATCATAGTTTAAAGCGTAGGGAATAAGCCTCACACAATGCGACGGTTTAGCCAGCCTCCATATTCATCCTCTAATGCTTGTGGAATGTCAAAGTGGCTGATTGTCACGTATGGTACAATACCTAGATGGTAACAAAGGATTGCAGTCAAGAAACTGAAACTATTGTTAATGTTCATAAATAATCACAAAGGATAATGGAAGTGGAAACAATCAAAATCCTAAATTAAATCAATCACCAAAATAAATCTGTTATACTTCCCAATGTACATCTCCTTAGAATTAAATTGTATAAAGCTCAATGAATATTGAGTACCAAATTCCAGAAGCCTATTAATTAGATCGTTGTAGTGCTCCACTGCTCTTGCATTGACAGCTCCTCTCCCCTCTGCAATACAATAAAAGCCAACCATATCAACATTTACACTGTCATGGTTGAGCTTAACGAGCCGGTGCGTTGTAAACGACCGGCTGGTAGACAAACGTATGGCTACCACATGGCAGCCGACTCTGCACTGACGACTGGTACGAATGCATTTGTGGATGTCCACTGAGCATATTTGACCAATAGATGAAGTCGACTGAGCAAGTCGAATAGGCTACCGTACAGCCAGTTGTTTACAACGCACCGGCTGTTTACGGTAGAGGCACTGTCGCCCTTTCAAAACCCTGCTTACCTTAATCAAAAACATCTATGCCATGTTCAAGTCAAACTATTGGGATTAGTGTTATGGTTACCTGGAATCAATCTGGACCAGGAAATTGAGAAGCGATAAGCATCAAACCCCAGTTTCGCCATCATTTTGATATCTTCCTGACCAAAGCAGCATATTCAAACGTTGGAACAAAATTCCATATAGCCCAATTGAAAATTCCAATGCATCCATTTCCCACATAAAGCATACTCACGGGATATAAGTAATATTGATTGACAGTAACGTTAGCATTGCTTCCGTCCAAGGTATTTGCTATCAACAGCAAGAAAATCCCCCAAAGTTTAGAGTTGCCAGCTTGATGAATAAAGAATGAAGAAGCATGAGAAAGTAATGCAGAATGTATGGTTACTCACAGGGGTTGGTATAGTAAGTGTCACAAATGCTTGGCATACGCCCGTCCTTGGCCACAGCGCCTTCATACTGCCAGCAAGAATTCATTGTAATTAACATGGAAGCCATGAAAATGAGGAGACAGAGGATAGGAGTGAAATGATTACTTGATAGGCAGATGAACTCGTGCCAAACGTGAATCCCTGGGGAAAGCTCTTCCTGTTGAAGGCACCCTCCACCGCCATCATTGAGCTCAACATTGTTAGTAAGATCGTCACTTTCCATTGAAATCCCATTTTTGCAGAGAGACAGAGATAGGGCTAACGTCGTAGGACTGCTTTTATTGAGAAAATTAAGAGATGGGTCCTCACATAAACAGCCGCCATATTGTTGACTATAATGTGTGGGCATGCTGAGTTGTTTTGGAATATTAAACAGGACAGTTAAGACAAAACACATTTTGCACAGGTAAACATAGAAGAAGTAGAATCATTTCTTTTTTTTCAAAAAGAAGTTGTAGAATCAATTACAGATGCACATTTAGAATGGTAGGCAAGGAATTCGATTAGTCGAACCTACCAAGTTTGATTATTAGTTGGACATTGCCATCCCTCCACGTTCCTAATTTCCATAGCCCGGTAGTTGTAAGCGCCTGGTGCCTATATTTTTAGGAGTCATATACTTGCCAAACCAATTACCAGTCTGCATCTCCATGGAAATAAAAACAAAAAGTTCAGTAGATTAGGTATATGTATCGGAGTTGTTACGGCGGGGCCCACTCCACCAACAATTAACGAAAAATCTCTCCCTTGTTGTGGACACAGGAGTCTGGAAGACTCCACTCAAGTAAAAGCTTTTGACAGACTCTCCATTTAATCGCCCAGTGTAAACAGTCAGCACGTTGTGTCCACCATACACAGCCGTTGTGTTTCTGCCCACCTCTTCATTGGACATACTTCAGGTTTTCGACAGCATCAGTCGACTAATTTTCGACTTAAAATTGGGGAAAAACAGTCCGACTGTTTAAGTTCTTCCCCATTTAATTTTTTCCGTTTGCCGTGAACGATTTCACAATCCGCTTGTTAAACACCTGTTACGCCTTGTTTTTGTTAATATAAAAGCCGCTTATAAAACATAGCAAAAGGTTTAAAAATGGAGACCTGTTGCTCATACTCGACTGACAATCTTCGTCATTATATAACTGCAATGAATTTGAACGAGCTCATCACGGGACGATGAAGCCACGCAAGAAGTTTTTTTGAAAGCAGAGCGACTGCTTATGATTTAATGCAAGAATACTGGGAATGAATGTCAGAATCTTGCGTGCCATGTGGTAAGTAATGAAGTAACAGTTGTTCACATTTATTTAATGGAAATGGAATCGTTTTATAGTCCATCATGTTTTTATAAGTCATCTTTCATAATCTCACTGATAGGTTGTTTATAGTACATAGGACTACCTCATACTTTACCTGACTGTACTTCAATTACCTCTGTAAGATTGAAACTTGTAACCTGACAGAACTTGCGACTTGCTAGTGTTAAACTTTATGGCATGCGTTCGTCTAGGGTTTTGCACGGATTGTTCATCCTAGGAAGGACGTAGCCGTGTCTGAAAATCAATGTATTTATAACTGAGCACTTGAGTCGGAGTAGTATTGGGATGGGTAACCTCCCGGGAAGTCCCGATGCTTCACCCCTATGTGCATCACCTATATGCAATGAGTGCTAAGTGGACCATTCATTAACATGAGAGATGGGTTCATGTGAACCACTACTCATGAAATATGGGTCATGTGTTTGACTCAAAAACTATGCAGTTAAACCCTGAAATATAATATCATATTTATAATTGTCTTCAGATTCGTTAAACTTTTGAATAATGAACTGATGCAATAACCCAAATCGGTTGAGTGAGTAATGCGTAATTACTGAAAATTAAAAATTTGAGCATCTGGGACAGCAGCCTTGTCTGTACTTCAAAAATGGCAGGAAAAATGTGGCTTGCTTTGCAGAGAAGGATTATGATGAGAACACTTTTCACACTTCTTCCACTAAAATGGTGGAAAGGACTCGAAGCAAATTTTATGTTTCATACATTTATTAATGACAATTGCGGTTTAAAATTGACCAACATTTACACATTGTTCCTACAAATGTAATGGTGAAAAACTAATCCAAAGAGACCAAGGCTTTGCCTTAAGATAGATTGCATATAGAGCCCAACCACGTTGCCTCTCACCATAAATTATAAAAACTTTTCCTTTCCTTTCTTTTTTCTTAATATATTGTTAAGACTAAAAGCACAACTCAACTGTAGAAAGAGAGAAGTAAAAACAGCGCACAGATGTAATTAGAAAGCAAAAAGAATAAGACACCAGATTTATCGTGGTTCACCAAACTTGGCTACATCCACACTGAGCAGAGGAATTGTTATTGATAATGAATTAAGTTTTACAATGAGATATCAAGCATATATAATGCTTCATTATACATCACAAGAGGAATGTGAAAAGACAAGCTATTGGCGGGAAAAATAATGTGTCCGTTGGTCTTCATTTCCTTACAATCTCCCACTTGAAGGTCAACGGATGCTGTAACTCGCCAATCATTCCCCTGCTCTAAACTTCTGATTACTTCTTCTTAACTAGACCAAGAGAAGTTTGTTAAATTAAAGAGCTCTAGGGAAATCAATGTGTGATAGAGGAACCCACTGAGTGTGGTTCATAACACTTAAACCAATTAATCCTAAGACATGATTATTCTTATTTCCCCATACAAGTTTTTGCCAATATGTGCTTGGTTGAGGAATAAGTCCATACAAATGTGGGAATAGGTGAATCCATCGGCAATGTGCCAGGATACCATTGCGCCAAGACTTGTACTTTCCATTTTCCAAAGTTATGACAGATGGATGACTTGTTATCCCCATTAGTTGACTTACATAAATTATCCCCTTTTGAACTTTATGTTAGTTCAATGATATATAAAATGCCTGTAAAATCCCGCAAAATAATACATGAAAGCGACACTTTATAAGATTAGTGTGTGGTTAAACCTTTCATCTTCGATAGGCAAAAATACAAGAGTTAAATACCCCCCTCCCCCACAAAGGTTGGCACTTTATCAGTTAGTGTGATAGATCTGAGCAGGATGATTAAAATTGTACCCTAATACTTAGTCTATTTACAAAAAATGTAATTTAATCACTAACAATTTTTAGAGAACCTCCAAATCCTTAAATTTTAAATTACTCCCTTTAAAACATAACTTTAAATGTACTTAAATGCCAATTCTTTTAGATGCCTATTTTGTTTAGAAGTATCTTGGTTTATGTAGACAATTACTTTTTTAAAATTGCCTATGCTAAGTACCAAAAGTAGAAAAAAATTACAATGACCATTTGAGGCCATGGCCTCTTGATTTAGTGAAAATTAGGGAAGAAGACAACAAAATAGAGGATTAGATAAGGGAAACAAAGCCCAAAATACGCAGGGGAGTGCATGAGTGGCCAATCTTGGCAATGTCAGCCAAATCTGTGAGCAGGGTATGGAAGCGCCTCTTTGCAGACTGTGAATGGGCCTCTGTTGTCCCAAATGGGCCTTATGAGGATTTTGTCATGCTAAATCCCTCTATGAGGGTGAGCGTCACCCTTATCTGTGAGCTTTCGTGTGGGAGGTGTCACCCTTCTTTGCCAAGCCACAGAGCCTTCATGTCACACCTCTTACCATAGCAAAATGCCTACTCTGCGTCTGAACAGAGATGTCAGTGAACAATAACCGAGAGGAGGGATGTTAGGTAGGATTTGGGAGGCCTGCACCCTTTCACCATAAGCCTATGGCCTTTTGTTGAGGGCTCTCAAGAGTGCGTGGCCTCCTGTCACAAACATGCTTGCATCCTTTCTTTGAGGCCCGCGACCTTTGATTCAAGCCTGCGGCCTTCTTCAAGGCATGACCTTGCAACATAGAATGCCTCCTCTTCAAAGATGTCTCCTCCACACTCTCACAACAAGGGTGTTGAGTGCCTTCTTCCGTAGTATACCGCACTCTCTCAACAGGGTCGACCTGATATGTGTGGGTCCAAAGACTCGACTAGAAATATTGAGCCGTAGAGCTTCTTGGTGCCTCCTCACTGCATGGATTTTGAAGCCCTTCATGTAGACCAATGCCAAATGAACAAGCAAAATACGCCTCGACCATGGACTTCAATGAACCAGCAAACGATTTCAAGCTAGCTCTGATACCATGTAGAAAACCAAGATCAATGAGATGAATGTAAGTATCAAATTGAAGTATTTGATTATGATCAAGAAGGTGTATATATAGGTTAGATAGGTTGAGTCGACTTCAACACAACTATATGTGTTGAGTTAGCTCCACAAAACTAGCGCAAGGTGGCTAGGTGGTTGCAAACTTATTTACATCTCTCCAAGATGTCAAACAATCTTGAATGAGTCAAGGATGAGTCGTGCAAAAAACTTGACACCTCAAAGAGGCATGTGTCAAGAATACATAAAGTATGCCTAAGCTAGGCTTAAAACCTATAGTGTATGATAAATAAAATATATACACTAACAAAACAAAGTTGACATGTGTGTTCTTCTACCCTCTAAAATCACTCTCTAGTATTTAGTTTTCACCTAGACACCCATTTGACCATGGTCTCCTCCAGGTGACTAGGGTTCAGCCCTCGGTGACTGCCTTATGAATGTGGGCCACTCTGTCGTGTTTTCTTTCGTAGTTTTACTTTGAGTTTGAGCTTGAAAAAGCACTGTTTTTGCTCCAATTTGCATAATATCTTCACCCTAACTGAGAGTCATCTATTCTTAATGTTTCAATCAAATTTAATCATGCAAATTTATCTCAGTTCAACTATAATTAATTCATCCCTTTTTCATGTAAACTCCATTTTCTTTCTTCTTGATAACCTTTGAAGCTCACTTCACTGCCTAATCAAAATAGTTCACTGAGCAATCAATTAAGTTAACTCTCCAATCAATTTCACCGAGATCATTTCTCATTCCAACCTATAAATACCCCCCTCCTCCAAGCAATAAAGGAGGCAAATTCACTGTTGCAACCCGATTTTTCTTAGTTTTTACTACCCTTAGCATTCTTATGCTTGTTGCAGGACTCTCGTGCCTTTTGATTTTGTTGTTTATGTCCAATCTTTTCAAAAAGATTCATACAACGTTATGCTAGCTAATTCTTAAGCTCAAGTGCTTCATTCAAGATCTCATAGCTTCATCCAAGCTTTCTCAAGCTTTTATTCAATTTTTTATATCCAATCCCTATTGCCAAGAGGAGTACCCCACTGTTGTGGAGGAAGGGAAGTCTACTACAAGGATATCTAAGGATATGTTAGGCTCATGCACCTTCAATTTCAGGTTTCTTCATGCTTTTTGTTTGTATATGCCACAATCTTTATAGAATCCATCAAAATCATTAGAATAATATTCACTTCCATTGTCAATTCTTAAACATTTTATTTTCTTTCTACTCTACAACCTAACAGTTGATTTTAATTATTTAAATCAACTGAAAACTATAGATTTACTCTTTAGGAAAAAACCATGTCCTCCTACTATAATCATCAATAAATGAAACATAATAAATAGACTTCGAAATGGAAAGACCATCAATAGGGCCAAACACATTAGAATGATAAGATCTAAAATACCACAAGATTTGTGAGAACTTGAGTAAAACATAACACAATTTTATTTTCCATAAATGTAATGCTCGTAGAAATTAAATTTATGATTACAATCTAAAGACCTTCAACAAGCTTCTTATTTCTCAAGGTTCTTAGACCCTTCTCTCCTATGTGGCCTATTCTCTAGTACCATAGTTACATAATTTTTTCTACAAGTAATTTAGATTCAGTAGAAAGAGTACCCTTAGGTACCCAAAAGCCATGACTATTCACTGAAGAGGAAACCAATTCTTTTTCCAATGAAGTAGCCATAAATTTTCTTTTCACAAAATTACTATTGCACTCAATGGTGGTGTAATGTCCCCATTTTTGAGTCCTATTGTAACACAGTTGGAGCTGACTTTCTGGGTTGGTGACAGCATAACCAGGGAGTTATCAGATGGTTTGTGGATCCAGTTGGCACCCTTTGTGTTGGCTAAGTTTTCTTATGGCCGTTACTCACTATTTTTAGTAAGTTTAGGTTTAGCATCAGATTGGAATTTTTAGAGTGGGGTTGGATGCGTCTCGTCGAGCCCTTCCGATGAGCTATAGATCACTGAATTCTGAGTTCATTTGGGCCTCCATTTTAAAGTCCATAAATTAATATTATTATTTAATATTAGACTTTGGGATTTATTGGTTAAGAGATGAAAAATAAAATATTTAAAAGTCACTTAAGTCTTTTTATGGAGCACTCACATTGGGAAACATTAAAAGTGAAATTAAAAGAAATATTTCTCTCCAAAGTAAAACATCCCTCCTGGAGAGTTATAAAAGAGGAAAAGGTGCCTCATTTGAGATATGCTTGAATTATATTATTTTGTTGGCTATTTGCTTTGCTAGGGTTTTCCTTGAAAGGGTTTGAAGAGAATTAGAACCAGACCCTATTGGGAACGAAAACTCCCTCTAGTAATGACATTCTACAGGTGTGCAATAACACCCAACGGTGCCATTGATGGTGGATGCATTCAGTGTTCACATTTGTGCCGGAAGGGAGTTTGTGTAATGAGTTTTGTGGATTCATTGTTCATATCATTTGCAGATTTTGTGAAGATTGTCTATGCAAGTTTGAATGATTGATTTCATGGTTGTTTAGGGAAAATTTTATTGAGGGTTTGGAGTTGGTATATATTGCATTGCTGGCCATACATAACAGTAGCAGGTCGTACCATTTTGGAGGGTTATTTGTGGTTGTTCATTGTGGATTTCTTTTCCCATCTTGGTCATTTAGCATTAAAGATCAGTGCAGACTAGTTTGATAGCAGACATATGGAGTTTTTCAGTAGTGTTTGATGCATTTTCACCTACAGCCAGCCATACATTGTATTAGAGGACGTGGGTCTTTGGAGTGGCTTCCCCAACATTGTTAGCAGCCATTGTAGTGTCTATTTGAGGCGTTTAGTGCCTATATCTATGCCAATAACACTTGTGTAATCAATCTTTATCATTCCTTGGAATTTGAAGCATTTCCAGCCATACCCATTAGCTGGTCCGATGACAGCATAAAACTGAAGTTGTATATCTACACATGGGTATGTGATAGTAATTAATATTTGGCCATTCTGTTATCTGGGTCTTTGTTATTTTCTTCATATCTATTGTATTTTTTATGGGTTTACATTCTATGCTCTATATTGTATGCTCCGGCAACACACATCTGCAAGAAAACTAAAACCCCTTCTGCATCTTCTCTCTAGTCTGAAAGAACACCTCTAAAATTTAAAATAACACATAAAAAGACTTTAAAAATATACAAACAAGTACGGCACATTACAGTGGTATCAGAGCTAAAGATCTTGCCATCTTGTGAAGTTAGATTCAGAAATGCAGATGAAAATATAAGACATACAGCATAGCTTTACATGTGGGTGATCAGCATTGGCATGAGTATTCAGAGACATGGACAGGTTCAGTACCAGTAGGAAACTTGAACAACTTCCGCAGTCAATGAGGGTTCTACGCAGCATTTTGGAGGAAATAGATAAAGAAGATTGGGAAGGAATCAGAGAGGATCTGAGAATGATACAACATTCTAATCAATTGAATCAGGTGATAACCAATTTTTGCCATAGGAAACCTGATATTGATAGCAACAACAACAATGACGAAAAAAGGAACAATAATGGAGACAGGAACCATGGAGATGGGAATAATAAGGAATGTGAAATAGAAAATCTTACCACCTGTTTGTTGCAGCCAAGTCTTGATAAGAGCAAAGAAGACCTAATAGCTATAAAAAATGAGTCTAAGCCTTTGTATGGTGAAAACAAGATCATTAATCAAGAGACATGCAAAGAGGAACTTACTCATGTAGGGGAGACTACAACAGAAATTTGTGAAGATGGGCCTCGCTTTGATAAAGATCTTAAAGTTACTACTTCTAAGAAGGAATTAAAAATGATTGATAGCTTGCTAGAAGGTGACTTTGCAAGCGAGCCTGACGGCATTGATGCTAAAAGTTTTAAGTCCTCAAAGGACATATGTGAAAGGTATGGGGATAAAGATTTTAAATCAGCCATGGGTGACAAATTTGATGTTGCCATAACCTTTGACCAGAGTAATGAAGAGAATGATTCATTTCCCTTGCAACTTGAAGAACCAAGTGACCTTTTAGAAGGGTTAGTTGATAGCACCCATGAGGATGCTTATCAAACAGGGCATGATGATATAGGTGGTGTTCTTGATTTTGAGAACAAATCTGATTTCACATTGCATGTAGCTGATCCTGAACAAAGACCTTGTAGCCTTGTTGATTTAGATTCACAGTTCACTATTGAGGATGATAAGGAAGAGGTACAGGTGATTTGGGACAACATTGGAGTCATTGACAATAGGTATGAAGGTTCTGATTTTAGTATTCGTCATAACAACAATTCATTTCCTTTGCATGATTATGATTGCAAGAATAAATTTGTGGTGATTACTATTAACCCATTACTTGAGATGGGTGTTGATATGACATATGACAATCCACCTTTGGAGTTGGATGATAGAGTTGTTTCTGGTTGTAGCATTGGACTTGGGAAAAATAACCAGGTATGGGATCCGGGAGAAGATTCAGAATTTGAGACAGAGCATGACACTCAACTTGGTTGTGATGCATATTCAAGCTGCAGTAAGTCTGATTTTGCAAATCAGACCTTAGAAAGGAGAACAAATCATAAGATTTACTTGTTGATGATGGGTCCCAGGATAGCTCTTTGGTTGTGCATGCATATACATTGGAGGCAGCAGTGTGCGATGGTAATGTCCAATCTACAACTTCTATCATGTCATTGGAGCCATCCCATGAGGTACATAACAGTAGTACCTTTGTTGAGGAAGTGTGCAGGGCTGATAGCACACATAAGGATCCTTACCAATCGATGAGTGATGATGATTCAACCTCTTTCCATAGTGTAGATTGCAAATTGAAAGATTGGTGTGGAGATGGTTCATCACAGGGGCATCATCATTTGACTAGGCAATTGAAGGTTAATGACAATATGATTGCTACAGCTTTGGAACATTTTGATGTTGCCAAACAAATGTTGGCAACCTATGGTTGGAGTACTCCTGAGATGGAGGAACATGATGATAGAGGACTTTCCCTTGCTATATTTTAGGCACTTAGAGATGCAGTTGGGATCATGAAGAATGATTACCTACAGCTGTTATCTAATAGAAATCATCTTCTCAGGATCGCAGTATTTATCATGATGCTCTAAGGGGAAAGGAAGAGGAGGTTGATGAGCTCACCTATGAGCTTGAGGTTACCACAGACTCTTTGAAGTGCACTCAAACAACCCTTCAAGAGTCACAACTACGGATAGATGAGCTTACCATGGAGTTGAGCGTGGCGCAATCTTCATCACCGGTAGATACAATTCAGATATCTATGGCAGCGTGTGGTGATGAGCATACATCCATGAATAGTGGTAATGAGTATGTGGCTACATCCATTTCATTTACCGGTGCAGGTGACATAGATGGGATGATTGTTTTGGATGAGTGTAGCAGGGAACAATATGTTGCACCAGGTGTTCTTGATGTTAGTCCCATTTCAGGGGATGCAGAATAGATGATTGATGGCTCTTGTGGTACAGTAGTGAGTTTTCCAGAGAGTTGTGTGATAGATCATCACACTACTCCATCCTTTTCACAGGAGATATGCAAAGCATCATCTAATAGTGTGATCAGTTCTCATGTTGATTTGTTTCCCTCTCCTAGAAGCAAATTAGAGTTTGCATCCTATGCAGCTGATTGGGATAGACAACTTATTGAGCCGCAACAATGGAGAGATCAGCTGAAGGTTACCAATGATAAGGTTGTTCAAACTTTAACTCGTATTGATAGTACCCACAAGTTTGTGGAGGGTCTCTTGTGGAGGGCACAACTGGAGGAAAGACATATAGGGGTAGTTGCGGGCACATCTACATCTAATTTGTGAACTATCCAACATGCCATGGAGTGGATTAAATCATAATACCTCCAATTGCTTTCAGATTGAGACTTTGCTATTGGGTATACAGAGAGGACTTGTAGAGTATCTACCCAATTAGCCATTCAGGATCAGAGACATGAGCCATTTTCTGATTCAAGTGATGCGAGTGATGAGGAGTGTGTTCCTCGTGACTATGATAGTCAACCATTGACACAGGCAGATGCTTTTTACCTTGACTATATAGTGAGAAGTGGTCATCATTTCTCCTTTAGTCCACACACAGATGACCTGATGATGTGTAAGTGTGGATTGGCTTGGGATTTATATCATCCATTGTGGGATGAAGGGTTGCCATTTATAGAAGATGGAACTAGAGATTGCGGGTGGTTGAATCAGACACATTCAGAGGATCACTTGCGGGGGCAGATAATAGAGTACCATCATGGTGATATGTACCAGCTAGAGTTTGCAACTTCGTGGTCTCAAAAATTTCCATTGAAGAAATGGTTTCAGAGAGGTTGCAGTGTCAGTAGGCATGATGGCATGTTTAGTTTTTACAGTGGTGGTGGAGGAGAGTTTTATCATTCCCTTGATTCAAGAGTGGCAGGTTCATATCTTCTAGCACCTATGTTGGATAGTCAGCACATCCATAGGAGTTTTGCAGAGGATAAAAGGGGATGTTGCAGTTCAGTCACTGTGAGATTTACTTACCCCTTCATGATTGTTGGATGTGAGGTTCTAATGTGTTGGGATCCAGGTGGTGACAGGTTTGGCATGTCAGTTCAGTTGGATTCCATTGTGTTGCTTCACCATTCTCTGCATGGTGAAGATTATATCAGAGTAGCGCAATGGAAGTCAATAAGTGATGTGTATGGCAAACTTCCATATTGGCTTTGGGACCCAAGGGCTCCTATGTCTATCAAATTGTTCGACACTAGGGTAGCTAATTGCATTGATGCTGAGCATGGTTTTACCACTACTCAGCAGATGCAGTGGAGATGCTGTTGTACATTCTTTAGATTGAATTGGGATCCCAGTGTTCAGCTTTGGCATGCAAGTGCAGATTGCTTGAGGGCAAGAAATCTTTGGGAAGGGCAGACTGTAATGTCCCTATTTTTGAGTCCTATTGCAACACAGTTGGAGCTGACTTTCTGGGTTGGTGACAGCATAACCAGGGAGTTATCAGAGGGTTTGTGGATCTAGTTGGCACCCTCTGTGTTGGCTCAGTTTTCTTATGGTTGTTACTCACTATTTTTAGTGAGTTTGGGTTTAGATTCAGATTGGAATTTTTAGAGTGGGGTTGGATGCATCTCGTCAAGACCTTTCTGGCGAGCTATAGATCACTGAATTCTGAGTTCATTTGGGCCTCCATTTTAAAGTCCGTAAATTAATATTATTATTTAATATTGGACTTTGGGTTTTATTGGTTAAGAGATGAAAAATAAAATATTTAAAAGTCACTTAAGTCTTTTTATGGAGCGCTCACATTGGGAAACATTAAAAGTGAAATTAAAAGAAATATTTCCCTCCAAATTAAAACATCTCTCTTGGAGAGTTATAAAAGAGGAAAAGGTGCCTCATTTGAGATATGCTTGAATTATATTATTTTGTTGGCTAATTTCTCTGCTAGGGTTTTCCTTGAGAGGGTTTGAAGAGAATTAGAACCAGAGGCTATTGGGAACGAAAACTCCCTCTGGTAACAGCATTCTACAGGTGTGCAATACCACCCAATGGTGCCATTGATGGTGGATGCATTCAGTGTTCACATTTGTGCTGGAAGGGAGTTTGTGTAATGAGTTTTGTGGATTAATTGTTCATACCATTTGCAGATTTTGTGAAGATTGTCTATGCATATTTGAATGACTGATTTCATGGCTATTTAGGGCATATTTTATTGAGGGTTTGGAGCTGGTATATATTGCATTGCTGGCCGTACATAACAGCAACAGGCCATACCATCTTTGAGGGTTATTTGTGGTTGTTTATTGTGGATTTCTTTGCCCATCTTGGTCGTTCAACATTAAAGATCAGTGCAGACTAGTTTTCTAGCAAATATATGAGGTTTTTCAGCAGTGTTTGATGCATTTTCACCTACAGCCAGCCACACATTATATTAGAGGACATGGGTCTTTGGAGTGGCTTCCCCAACATTGTTAGCATCCATTGTAGTGTCTATTTGAGGTGTTTAGTGCCTATATCTATGCCAATAACACTTGTGTAATCAATCTTTATCATTCCTTGGAATTTGAAGCATTTCCAGCCATACCCATTAGCTGGTCCTTCGACAGCATAAAACTGAAGTTGTATATCTACACATGGGTATGTGATAGTAATGAATATTTGGCCATTCTGCTATCTAGGTCTTTGTTATTTTCTTCATATCTATTGTATTTTTTATGGGTTTGCATTCTATGCTCTATATTGTATGCTCCTACAACACACATCTGCAATAAAACTAAAACCCCTTCTGCATCTTCTCTCTAGTCTGAAAGAACACCTCTAAAATTTAAAATAACACATAAAAGGACTTTAAAAATATACAAATAGGTATGGCACATTACAGACAAAGGCCCAACCACTACACTGAAAGACTGGCTTGGAAATGAGGGCGGCATACCCAGGTGTTAAGGGTGGAGGCTAGACTTCCCCACCAGAGCGTCCAAGGGTGAACGGGGCACATCTCCCTACCACTACGAATACGTGGCGGCAGGGCCCATCACCCGCCCACAGAGACATTACAGCCCACCACGCTCCGTAGGGCTCGACCTCGAGACCTTGGCTCTGATACCATAAAGTGCCAACCACTACACCAAAAGACCAGCCTGGAAGTGAGGGCGGCATACCCAAGTGTTAAGGGTGGAGGCTAGACTTCCCCACCGGAGTGTCCGAGGGCAAACGAGGCACATCTCCCTACCACTACGGACACGTGGCGGTGGGGCCCATCACCCGCCCACAGGAACATTACAGGTGGATACATCAAGTTAAACAAAGTTGTCATTCTACTACATCTATCAATCACCATAGCACCTCTCACGATTTTAACACCTACTTCAGAAAATTGAATATACATGCACCCACATCTATTAGTTTGCTTACAGATATATATTATGTGTTAATCCTGGGATATGCAAGACACCGTCAAATCATTTAACTCTAACACATAATTTTTTATCTATGTAATACTATAAACAATAATATTTAAATAGGAATTATCACCCAAGTACACCTTACCACCTTCATATTTTTCATACTTACTGAACCAATGTTTATTAGAGGTCATGAGAAAAGACACACCTAAGGCAATTAACCATGCATTCTCACCTACATGAGTAGCCAAGACTGCAATGATTGCGTCACCATCTTCCTTCTTGGACTTAGAATATGAATCAAATTTCTTCTTCTTTTTCTTCTCTGATTTGCACTCATTACAAAAGTGACTAGGCTTACTGTAATTCCAACAAATAACCTTCGACTTACTAGGAGATTCTGATCTCCCCTTGGACTTGGATTTGGATTTGTTGTACGCTACTTATCATTCTTCTTGCCTCTTTCTTTTGGCCTTCCTTGAGCACTCAATGCCTCTTTGGCATTTAGAAAGACCTTCCTCCTCAATTTTTCAAAAATAAGAGAACCAACAACATCCTCTACTTTTAGAACAATATAAGTGCTTCTAATAGCCATGACAAGGTTGTCCAATGAGTCTGGCAATGAACACAACAATGTTTGACATCTTTCTTCCTCACCTATATTTACCCCAACATAGTTTAACTAATCCAATAACATTGTAAATGCCTTTAGGTGGTCTGCAATTCATCCTCGTTCTTCTATCCTCAAGGAATAGAGATTTTTCCTCAAGAATATCCTGTTTACTAAAGATTTGGCTTGATAGATCTCACCTAACTTCTTCCATAACTATTTCAAAGTGGGCTTTTCATGGACATTAATTAGGATAGAATTTGCAAGACACGATCTAATTAGACCTTTGTCTTTATAATTCATAATATCATACCGAGAAACCAAAGTACCATCTATAGGTCTTTAAACTTTTTCATCAACAACAACCCATAGATCACAATCTATTAACAAGTCTTCCATCTTTAACAAGTCCACATCTCAAAATTCATGCCCAAAAACTTTTCCATCACAATCCTTCCTAATGTGCTTGTCATCTTTACTCCCTACAACAAAGATCACAAAGTTCTCCTTCTACATAAGTTCTCATTCAAATGGGATTAACGCAAAAAAACCTTTATACAATAATTAGAACCAAAATTGGCCAGGGTGTTATACCACTTGTAAGGAAGCAAGGTGTGTGAAAACAAATTGAAAATTATTTGTGATTTACAAAATTATGTGCAAAACCTCCCATGAGGTGTGGTGCCCAAGATAGGAAAGATTCCTATCTAAAATTAGGCTCTTATAGATGCTCTTACACATCTTATAGATGGTCATTGATTCGAAAGTATCTCACTCTATTCTTGGCTCTTATGTATCATATAATATGTCATAATATGTTTTATAGGATCCCACAAAAATAGGGCATCCTGTTTTACTAAAGATAATGTTAAAATAAAATATTAATATTCCACCACTACAAGGCACTGACATTTGACATAATTGACACATCAAATTCCAATACCCCAATTTGTATTGGAGCTAAATACTAGTAAAATCACCAAAGGTGCTATCAAATGGCTGATAGACACAAATATTTATAGGCCTATCACCAAATAGTATATATTTATATTTTGATATGCACATTGTAATTGTTCTTTGTATCTTTTGGTCATTTTGATATGCATAGTGCAACTATTCTTTGTAACATATCATCATAATTTGATTAGTTGATCATTTTAATTATAAAGCATAATTTTAAAAGGATGGAATAAAATACTTTCCATTCAACTCTCTTATTAAAATAATACCTTTTCAAGTATTCCTTATAAACATGTGTTAGATGAATGTTGTAAAATATTTTACATGAATGTAGATTTATGATACCATTCTTGCATCCCATCAAATTTGTGATATCCTAATTCTAACCCTAATCATAATTCTAATCCTAATTCTTACCCTAACCTTAACTCTAATCCTGATTCTAACCCTAAGCCTAACTTTAACCCCAAGCATAGCCCTAATTCTAACCCTAACCCTAACCCTAACCCTAATTCTAACCCTAACCCAAATTATTCTAACCCTAGTGCTAACCATAATTCTAATCGTAATCCTAACTATAAATTTAACCTTAACCCTATTTATAATTTTAACCCTAAACCTAACCCTAACCATGATTCTAATCTTAACCCTAACCGTAACAATAATCTTAATGAATGTGTGAATGAATGTTCCAGCATTCACTCTATGTACATGCACATTGGTGTGTGTGTGAAAAGTTAATTTTGGCACACTTGGTCTAAATGTATGTGTATGTGTGTGTGAAGTTATTTTTGGCATTCACTTTGTTTTAAGTGCATGTGTGTGTGTTTGAACTAACTTTGACGTTCATTATGTGTGCATGACTTAGAAAGTTAACTTTGGCATTCACTGTTTATGAATGAATGTAGGCATTCACTCTATGTGCATGCACATGTGTGTGTGTGTGTGTGTAAATTTAATTTTGACACATTTTGTCTAAAGTGTGTGTGTGTGTGTGTATGTGTGTGTTTGAAAAGTTAATTTTGGAATTTACTTTGTTTGAAGTGCATGTGTGTGTCTGTGCATTTGAACCCTAACTCTAAAAAAAAGATTTGATGTTCACTTTATGTGAATGATATGTACAAAATACTTTCAAACTTCAATGATGTTCACTTTGTGTGTTTGAACTAAATTTGGCTTTTGATTTGTGTGTACTTGGTTTTGAAAGTTAACATTGACATTCATTGTGTGTGTGAATGAATGTTGGCAAGCATTCACTTTGTGTGATGCATGCATGTGTGTGTGTGTGTGGGTGGGTGCATGCCTATTTGTGTGTGTGTGTGTGTGTGTGTGTGTGTGTGTGTGTGTGTGTGTGTGTGTGTGTGTGTGCATGCATATGTGTATGTGTGTGAAAAGTTAATTTTGGCATTCACTTTATTTGAAGTGCATGTGCATGTGTGTGTGAAAAGTTAATTTTGACATTCACTTTGTTTGAAGTTCATGTGTCTGTGTGTGAAAATTAAATTTCAGCATTCACTTTGTCTAAAGTGTGTGTGTGTGTGTGTGTGTGTGTGTGTGTGTGTAAAATGAAAATTTTAGGATTTACTTTGTTTGAAGTGCATTTGTGTGTGTTTGAACCCTAACCCTAACAAAAATACTTTGATGTTCACTTTGTGTGAATTATATGTACAAAAAAAACATTCAAACTTTAATGATGTTCACATTGTGTGTTTGAACTAACTTTCACTTTCAGCGTGTGTGCATGGTTTTGAAATTTAACTTCAACATTCATTGTGTTTGTGAATGAATGTTAACATTCAGTATGTTTGTGAATGAATGTTGGCATTCACTCTATGTGCATTCTCACGTGCGCGTGTGTGAAGTTAATTTTGGCATTCACTTTGTCCAAAGTGGGTGGGTGTGTGTATGGGCATGTGTTTGAAACTTAACCCTATGAAAAATACTTGGACATTCACTTTGTGTGAATTATATGTATAAAAATACTTTCAAATTTCAATAATGTTCACTTTGTGTGTTTGAATGAACTTTTGCCTTCACTGTGTGTGCATGGTTTTGAAAGTTAACTTTGCATTAAATATGTGTGAAATGTGTGTGAATGAATTTTGGCATTCATTCTATCTCTGTGTGTGTGTGATAAGTTAATTTTGGCATTCACTTTGTTTGAAGTGCATGTGTGTGTTTGTGTTTGAACTAACTTTTGTAGGCATTGTGTGTAGGTGTTCAAAAGTACTTTAACATTCATTTTTCATTATGTATAAATGTAATTAAACTATCACTTTATGTGGAGTCTATTTGTGTATGTTTAGAAGTTTGTTTTGTGTGGATTGTGTTTGTGTGTTTATAAAAATAGTTATTGTATCTTTTATGTGGGAGAATATTAGTCTTGCTACAATTTTGG
The DNA here is from genome assembly GCA_027924645.1 of Cunninghamia lanceolata. Lineage (NCBI taxonomy): Eukaryota > Viridiplantae > Streptophyta > Pinopsida > Cupressales > Cupressaceae > Cunninghamia > Cunninghamia lanceolata. Next base: position 30,149 of record BSBN01000435.1, on the reverse strand, counting down.
ACCCTTTATGTTCCTACTTGGCTTCCTATTAGTTAGGTTTTAAGATATTTTGTGTAATTTTATAACATATTGAAATTGTAGACACCTAAAATTGACCCCTTCCTAGAACATGCTTTCATCTTTCATACTTCACATTAATTAAATAATTCTTAATTATTTGATTGAGTTCATCTATCGATCACCATCAAATTTATCCTCCATAATTAATTAAATAATTCTAATTATTTAATTAAATCAATTTATCCTCCATATTTAATTAAATAATTTTGATTATTTAATTAAATCAATTTTTCTTCTCACATTAATTAAATAAATTTTAATTATTTATTTAATTAAAGCTAATATTCCATTTCTTCAAAATAAATAAAATTCAATATTTTATTTGTTTATCCATGTGCATGAAATTAAATAATTAATTTATTTAATTTTCTATTATTCCCTCTCCTCCATAATGCACTCACAATTAGTTTAGATAACTAATCAATCAAATTAGTTAACTAAATCAATCAAATCAGTTAATAGGTTAGTCAATCAAGTCAACTCTCCAATCAATTCAGTTCACTACCTAATCAATTTAGTCATCTCATCAATCAATTTAGTCAACTCCTTAATTAGATCTATTAACTCCCTTGATGCATGAGAGGACAAGGACACTTGTCACTCTCATTTATGCACATCCCCTCAACCATTTTTAGCCATTGATCTCTCATATCATCCACAACTGTTGATCTTCATCTGTAAGGGTCTATAAATAAAATGTTCTCCAAACCATCTAATCCTCTCTCATCTTCATACAACATCATGCTGTAGAAATCAGTCCAGATATCATCATTCTCATATCACAATCTTATGCTAACAAACAGAGCAATCAACATATCAAAGAGCAAAAAGCAACAGATTGGAGTAGGGTGCGCTTCAATATGCTCGATTAGTGAAGTCAAATTTGTTTATGCAAAGGAGGTAAATTGTAATTGATTTTGATTTCTTTCATTTACTTTTGCATATCAAATTTTACCCAGCACATTTGGCACGCCTGGTAGTCTAACTCTTGCCATTAGCTTGTTTATGCATTTGCTTGTTTGTGTATTTTGATTTGTCAATCTAATATCCTTTTTGTCAAGTTTTGGTGATCAAGTTTCACAAGTCATCTCCTACTCCAAATTTGACCTCATCGTTGAGTCCGGGAGGCCTCACAGGTAAAAAATGACATAAAGTTCACCTACTTTATGTTACTATGATATTTTTGAAATTTTTTTAATTTTTGACCCACCCCGCAGACCGTACCGTATGAATCCATATGACAGCTTGCACAGGCATGACGTAAGGTGGAGTTTGCAGGTTCTAATAAACAATCAAATACAAAAATAAAACAAAAAAAACTTTAAGGTTTACTTTTTTTTGTTTTGTTGTGGTTTTGGCTTTAATCACACCGCCCCCTGCTAAAATTCCCCTGTTCCCTACTCAAATTCTACTACCCCCTGCTAAAATTCCCCTACCTGCTAACATTCCCCATGCTCACCCCCTACCCCCCTCCTAGTTGCTTCCCCACCTCCCCTCTGCCCACACCCCCGCCACCACCCATTGCCCCACCCCCAGTCGCACTCGCTCTCCCTCCTGTGCGCCACCTTGCCCATCCTCTATGCTCCCCTGATCCACCACTCCTCCCCTCTCTCTCCCCTGCACCTCCTCCCCATGCGAAGCTCCCCCACGCCACCCACCACTCCCTGCCACTCAGTCCTTCGCTCTACACCTCTGCACTACCACCACCTAGCCACCCTTCCTTTGCCCCTATTCTCTACCCTACCCTAACTCCCTGCCTTCACCCATGCACCCTTCCATGCCCCCTATGAACTCCCCACGACCCCTAAAAAAAACAACAAAAACAAAAAATAAAATAAAATAAAACATAAACCTTTAAAGCAAAAACCTAAAACAATAAACATTAATCTTTATTTTTTTAATTTTAATTTTTAATTTTTTTTGCAGGCGGTTAGCTCCTGGTCACATGGTTGACCAGAGGCCTATTTAAAAACCCTTAACATTAAACTTAACCACCAACCTTTGTACTGTCCATGTGACCAAAATTTGCTCTAACCGCTAGCAGTTAATAACCCATCAGACTATCTCCCTTGCCCTCCTACATGCCAAAATAGGTTCTTTTTTTTTCTTTTTTGCACAACTTGGGTAAATCGTATCGAAATTACACAAAATTATAGTCATTAGAAATCTGATTCAACTTACGTTTTAGTGGTATAACTTTCATCAGTCAATTCAGTCAAATATCTTAGGTACACTCAATCAAAGTCAACCCTTCTTTGCTAACTTCAAATCACTATAACTTTTGCATTTCTTAACGAAATTTAATGATTTTTTTTTGAAATTGCATAGAATTTCCTATAGCATCTGATTATCATATCCATTTTTCTGTCACTAATCATCTTTCTTAGAAATTTTCTAGATTTCTCTTTTTCTCCCTAATAAGTTGGCTTACAATTTTTTTTGGCCTTTTTTGTTTTGGTGGAATCCAGGAAGACATCAGGACCTACACAACATTAGAATCAACATCAGATCTGAAGATAAACATTCCAGGTGCACACAACAGAACTTTTGTCTTTTCATTTAATCAAAAGCCTTGTTTACAATTACACTTTGATTTGGGCTTAAAACAAACAACTATTTGCATCCTCATACTTGACATTGGGTTTAAAATGAACATGTGTATTCATTATCACACTTGGATTTGGGTATAATGAACTTGTTCTTGAATTGCTTGGTGGATTTGAGTGTGATTCAGGGTGGGTATACTCTTCTCATGCACTTTGTGTGATCTTGAGAATAAAAAAACATCCCTTAATCCATTCATCTTCACATACACATTTCCATTTCTAAGGGTAAATTAGCATTTGTGAGTGTGAGTCAAGTGTGTGAGATCAAAAACACCACTTGATTTTATATTGTCATCATTCTTAGGAGGCCTGCTTGGAGACACACCACTCCAAGGGATGACCTCAACTCTTGTGTTCTGATAAAGTATAAACAGTGAGGAGTGAATCGAAAGACACACCTCTTGGAAGTTGAAATATTATCATTTGGGCTAAGCCCCCAAGAACTTTATACCTTGGGGAAGTGAAGGTGAAGGGTGGGTTACCCCTTTCTCCTGGTTTTGTGGCATTATTTCACTTTCATTTCACAAAATTCAGCCCCTTGTACCTTGTGTATAATGGGGACATCCCTAGACCATTTGTGTATCCTAGACTAAGACCTATTGGCCATACCCACTTGATTAATATTAGGCTTGTTGATGTGTCGTCAAGTGTCTTCATAATCATACCAATCAATCTTGAAATACAAACTTGCTATTATGTCTTGTGTATGTGATTCATGCATGTACATGTGAAATCTTTTGTTTAAAATTGCCAAAGTCAAGCCTTTAACATAAACTACATTCTACATCATTCTAAGTATCCTTATCATCACTTTCATCCTAATCCAACGCCTAATACTCCAATCCATATACACATCATCATAATAATCATCCAATCCAATCCAACTTCTTCTAATTCTCACCACAATCTAATCCCATTCTTGAACACCATCTAATCCATCACTTGTCAACATGGTTATGATCATTAAAAACCTAGGTCAAATCCAAAACCCAAAATCACAATCATAGGAGGTTATCCTTCTAGCTCTAATAATGATCATGAGAACCTTGTAGATTATGATGCATATCTTAAGGAACAAGCTGAAATACGAAGACTTAAACACATGTGTAACTCCATGCCAACACTAGAGAACACGATCCTAGCACCACAACTACAATCCATCATCCAAACACTTTACCAAATGCCACAACCTCTAGACCAACAAACCATACAACAACTACAAACCATCATCCAACCACTTCAACAAAACCAATCACCTCTAATACAACAACTCCTAGTTGAAATCCAACAACTCATAGCCACCCACCAATCCCAAGATCCCAACAAACACAAACACAATATCAACAAATTCCATCTCAATCCTATGTCACCTCTTTCATCATACAAACCTAGTTCATCCACACATCAAAACAATTCTACATCAACCTATCCCACTTCTTTCATTCTTATCCCCTATCTATATCAATCCATACCACAAGAACATCTAACCCAACCTACTCCAACCTCACATCATGTTACCCCTACATCAACCTATCCCACTTCTTCCAATATTAACCTCTATTTATATCAATCCATACCTTAAGAAAATCCAACTCCTTATCTTAACATTTGACCTCACCACCAAATTCATTCACAAGGCTATCACATTCCCTTACAACAATAACATGCAAGTCTAAGTTACCCTTTGCACCAAAATCAAGTGTCCTTAAGTCCTTATAATACCTTTGACAAGGGGAACACCACTCTAGCTTATACATGCTATGGGTACCCTACCTCATCATCCAATTGAAAATACCCATACAAGAGCATCCTAATCCTATCTTAACACCACCATGTAGTCACTATCATAGTCCATTGGTCCATCAACCTTCTAATCCATCAAGACTGATGCAGGAGCACCCGTCCATGATCAGGATATAGGATAATTATCAGCAGGATGACAGGATAGCCTATTTTTAGTATGTTTGACTTTATCATGTAATAAGGTCCATTGGACCGATGCTATGTATTAGATCAGCATAGGAGTATGTGTAGGCAGTTAGAGATCGGGATAAGGTTATCTGAGCTGTCCTCTCTCCCAGCCGCTTGGAAGCTCCCAGCCACTGGGAAGTGAGTTGGTAGTACTCGAAGGATTTGTTATATATACCTTCGATCTGTTAGGGTTTAGACAGAATTCACATTGATTTTGATAGATGTTATGTTCAGGAGAGTAGTATTGGTGGTATGCTGTACTGGTGATCAGTCCAGATATTGTGAAGCAGAATTGTAAAAGCAGGACATTTGGATTTCAATTGAATAAGATCTCATCTTTTGCATTATCTGATTGTATCAGTTGTATCTGTGTTGATTTCCTTTCTGTTTTGCAAGTTGATGGGTACTTTCAACCCTTCCACCGGTTGAACCTGCGAATCGGTGGAATGGTCCTGTATTATAGCTTAGTTTGCATTTGTTTTTCTGTTTATGCATTGCATTGTTCAAGAGATCAGTTAGGAGCATGCTGTAAATCAGCCTAGCATCCTCATGTGCTAGGTATAGAAAGATAAACTGTTAGATTTTGGTTTGAAGGTGATCCGGCCCGGTCGTCACATTATCTTTGGGTAATAGAGTGGTTCTGAGTGTTTACATGCAGTGGACGGATACACAGGAGTCTGCATGTGCGTTTCCAGCCGGAGCAAGCCGCATCGTCATCTGCGAATGCATCGCCATCAGGATCAGGTCGTGAAACTGTTGAAGTTTGCAAGTTGCAAGTGCATCAGGATGTTTTGAGTTGGATATATACTCAGTGTATATATCGCAGTCAGGATCATCTCTCGGAGAAGCTCATCATCTGCGTATCGCTAGCAGATGCGGGTGTGAAAGTTTAGTTTTTTTGACTAAGTGTTGAAGAGTTCATCAGGATATTGTGTGACGTCATTGTCATCAGGATATGACGTCATCGTCATCAAGATATTGAGATATCCCTCTATACGAGTTTATCCTGTTGTCGCTAAGTGGTTAGGTATCGGCATAGGCAGAAAGTTGTGAAACATCATCAGGAGGTTTCGAGGGAGCCGGATAAATTAGATCATGATGCTGTTGCTTGTATCGTCGGGTAGCGGGGCATCGAAGGGAAGGTGTTAAGTTGTCGTCATCAGGATATTTGGAGCAACCGGATATTTGGATATCCTGCTGACGAAGGTGGTGTCGAATATCATGATGATGCCGCTTGTGTTTGGCGCCCGATGAACAGTGCAACCGGAGGATGTTTGCGCCCGTTGATTATCATGATGATGATGATAGGCGACAGGCGGAGGAGGTGAACAGTAGTCGGCAGGAGGATAAGTGGGATCATCCGAAATATGATGATGATGCTGAGCCGATAGGGATTTCTATCAGGCTGTTTGTATTGTTGGCTCCTCCTTCCTGTTAGGTAGCCTCCGTTGCATTTCACTCTGCATCATAGTGGTATCAGAGCAAAGGTTAGGATCTTCTGGAAAAGATAAGCAGGATGTCAGACGAAGAAGGAACATCTGAGGTTCCAGCAAGGATGACCAACGCTGAGTTGGCAGTTCTGGTGAAGAAACAGATTGCAGAAAGCAAGGCCGTGAAGGCTCAGAATCAGGAGTTGAAAGATGAGTTAGCAAAGTTGAGGAGCAGAGTAGGTTCTGGTATAGAAGATGATAGGGAAGAAGAAGAGATCCCTAATTGGAGCGAGGAGGTCGTTCCTGCAGACCAGAGGCCACTGGTGAACGCCCTCAAGGCCATGGAGAGGAGAACCATGGATGTGAAACTGGATTTGCCAGTGTTTACAGGTAAGATGGACCCTGATTCAGTGATGGAATGGATAGATTGTTTGAACAATTTCTTTGTAACAGAGGAGATACCAGAACAACAGAGAGTGAAGATAGCACAGTCAAAGATGAAGGAAGCTGCCTTGACATGGTGGAACTTCGTTCAAGATGATAGAGTACAGGAAGGAAAACGTAGAGTTGCCACATGGAAGAAGATGATGGAATTGGTAAAGGAAGCTTATATTCCTTTGGATTACAGTATCCAGTTACACAAGAGGAAGCAAAACCTGAAGCAGAAGGAGCTAGATGTCAGCTCATATACAGAAGAATTCATGAAACTCTGTATGAAGACAAAGGTGAAAGAAAGTGAAGAAGAGAAGGTAGCCAGATACCTTAATGGATTGAGGTTTAATATTCAGGAAGATCTGAGTCTGCATAATCCAGATACAGTGCAGAAAAGCTTTCAGTTGGCATTGAAAGTGGAAGAAAAGCTGAAGAGAAAACAAGAACAAAACAATAGAGGAAGAGGAAGACAACAAAGAGGTGGAAGAGGTCCTTTTAGAGGCAGAGGACATGGACAGGGATATCAAGGGGAATCCAGTCATGACAATAGTAAGGGCACCAATAGTCAGAATCAGAGAGAGAATTACAGTCAGCAAGGAAACTTCAGAGGTAGAAGACCTTTCAGAGGAAGATCCCAGGGCAGAGGATCCATCAGATGTTACAACTGTAACAAAGAAGGCCATATAGCCAGCAGATGTCCAGACAAGGCCACAAGTTCAGCAGGAGAAAGGAGGACAAATCTAGTCAAAGAACCTGATAATCAAAGTAGGACAAGCTCTAATGATTTTCAGAGTGTGAATGGTCCTGAGAATTATGGATATCCAGAAAGTGGAGAGTCTCTGATGATGAGAAGAACAGTGACTACCATGAAGGTACCTGACAAAGAAGCCCCTCAGAGGAAGTCCCTTTTCAGAACCATTTGCAAAGCAGGAGGTAAGGCATGTAAGGTTTTGATTGATTCTGGTTCTACTGAGAACTTTGTGTCTGAAGAAATGGTGATAAAGCTGAAGCTTAGGAGATTGCCTCACCCATCCCCATATAAAGTCTCATGGCTTACTCAAGGTCAACAGACAACTGTAGAAGAGCAGGCTTGGGTAGAATTTCAGATTGGTGGATATAAGGATAAGTTGTTGTTTGATATTACCAAGATGGATGCTTGCAACCTTTTGTTTGGTAGACCATGGCAGTATGATCTGAAGGCACAACATGATGGTGTTAAAAACACCTATAAAATCACTAAAGATGGTATAGATATAACGTTACTCCCATTGAAGGAGAAAGAGGAGAAGTCTAAAGGAAAAGAGGTGAAGGTCATGCTGATGGAAGGCAAACAGTTCATGAAAGAAGTAGCAGCAGAAGGTGTAGTTGCATATGCCCTAATCCCATGTATGAGTGTGAAGAAAGAACAGCAGCAAGAAGGCAAGAAAGAGAAGAAGCCAAGGTTGATAGACCCAGCTATCCAAGAGTTATTGGATAAGTACAAAGGTGTCATCTCAGAGGGAATGCCAAGATCCCTACCACCTGTCAGAGATATCAGTCATTGCATAGACTTAATTCCAGGGTCAACACTTCCAAACAAAGCAGCTTATAAGCTTACCCCAGAACAGAATGCAGAAGTAGCCAGACAGATTGAAGAATTGATGAATTCAGGTCTGATTGGGAAGAGTTTGAGTCCATGTGCAGTACCAGCTGTACTAGCACCAAAGAAGGAAGGCACTTGGAGGCTTTGCACAGATTCCAGAGCCATCAACAAGATCACAATCAGGTATAGGTTTCCAATCCCCAGAATTGAGGATTTACTTGATTGTTTGGGAAGTGCTAAGTACTTTACCAAAATAGATTTGAAGAGTGGATACCATAAGATCAGGATTAGACCAGGTGATGAGTGGAAGACAGCATTCAAAACAAATGAAGGGTTATATGAATGGAAGGTTATGCCTTTTGGTTTGTCTAATGCCCCTAGTACTTTCATGAGGCTGATGAATGAGGTTCTGAAGGAATTCATTGGTAAGTTTGTCATAGTATATTTAGATGACATTCTGATTTTCAGTAACACCAAAGAAGAACATCTCAGACATATAGATCTGGTTCTTAAGAGGTTACATGAAGAGCAGCTGATGATAAACTTAGACAAGTGCTTGTTCATGAAAAAGGAGATCACATATTTAGGTTTTGTCATTTCACAAGGAAAGCTACAGATGGATAAGGAGAAGGTGAGTGCCATATTGAATTGGCCAACTCCACAGACCATGAATGATGTCAGGAGTTTCCATGGGTTAGCAACCTTCTACAGAAAGTTTATAAGAGGGTTCAGTCATATTTGTGCACCCATGCTGGATACCATTAAAGGAGGACAGAAGTGCAGGTTTGTTTGGACTCAAGGAGCAGATGATTCCTTTGAGGCATTGAAGAGGAAGGTGGCACAGCAGCCAGTCCTTGCACTTCCAGATTTCAACAAAATCTTTCAGGTAGAGTGTGATGCCAGTCACATGGCCATTGGAGCAGTACTCAGCCAAGAGGGTAGACCAATTGCATTTTTCAGTGAGAAGCTCAATGATGCTAAGAAACGGTATTCATCATATGATCTGGAAATGTATGCTTTAGTTCAGTCCCTTAAGAAATGGAGGCATTACCTGATGCCAAAGGAGTTCATAGTATTCACAGATAACTAGGCTCTGAGTTTCATCAACAGCCAGGAGAAGCTGAACCACAGACATATGAAATGGGTAGAGACCTTACAGGCTTTCACTTTTACCTTGAAGCATAAGAAAGGGGTCAAAAACAAAGTTGCAGATGCTTTGAGCAGGAGAGTTCTCACAGTAAATCAGATTCAGTTAGAGAGTGTTGGCATTGACTCACTCAAGACCATGTATGAGTCTGATGAAGATTTTGGAGAAATATATCAGGTCTGTACTTCTTTTGGGGAGAAATACCATGCTGAGTTCTCTGAATTCTTGATCCAGGATGGATTGTTGTTCAAGGGTGGACAGTTGTGTATCCCAAGGTGTTCTATGAGGTTAAATATAATCAAGGAGAAACATTGTGGAGCCATGGCAGGTCATTTTGGTCTAGATAAGACCCTTGATCTGGTCAGGAGGCATTATTTCTGGCCTAAGTTGCAAACAGATGTCAGGAAATTTGTAGAGACATGTGTAATTTGTCAGAAGGCTAAAGGCAGGTTAACTAATGCAGGGTTATATCAGCCCTTACCCATTCCTTCCAGACCATGGGAAAGCATCAGTATGGATTTTGTCTTGGGTTTACCAAGGACAAGGAGAGGATTTGACAGTGTTTTTGTTGTAGTGGATAGATTCAGTAAAATGGCACATTTCTTGCCATGCAAAACCACTGCTGATGCTTCATACATTGCAGATTTATTCTTCAGGGAGATTGTCAGAATCCATGGATTGCCTTTGAGCATAGTTTCAGACAGGGATGTGAAGTTTATTGGTCACTTCTGGAGAACCCTTTGGAGGAAACTAGGAACCAATTTGTCTTTTTCCTCTGCATATCATCCTCAAACGGATGGTCAGACTGAAATAGTGAACCGTTCCTTGGGGAATCTGCTTAGATGCTTGACAAAACAGCATGGAGAGAAGTGGGACAATATTCTGTCTCAAGCTGAGTTTTCATATAATGATACTGTCAATAGGAGCACAGGGAAATCGCCTTTTCAGGTAGTTTATGGAATGCATCCCAGAGGGATTTTGGAGTTGAGAGATCTACCTATAGTAGATCCTGTTAGCGCAGAAGGAGAAGCTTTTGCTGAAGCCATCAAAGAGGTTCATGATCAGGTCAAGACCCAACTCCAGCAAACAACCTTGAAATATAAGGAATATGCTGATAAGAAGAAGAAGGATGTTCAATTTGCTGTTGGAGATTTGGTTTGGGTTCACTTGAAGAAAGACAGGCTTCCTAAGGGAAAGTATACTAAGCTCATGCAAAAGAAAGTTGGACCATGTCAGATTTTGCTCAAGCATGGACAGAATGCTTCTGAGCTCCAACTCCCACCTGATCTTGGTTTATCTCCTATCTTCAATGTATGTGATTTAACTCCATACAAGGCTAATCCAGATGCAGATCAGGATATCCTACAGGATACAGTTGCTGAAGACATTCCTCAACATGATCCTCCACAGTTACAGAAGGTTCTGGACACCAGAGTGGTCAAACAGACCAGGAACAACAAGTACTTGGAGTACCTCGTCTCTTGGAAGGGACAGCCGAATTCTGAAGCCGTATGGATGACTACAGAGCAGATACAGAAACATGGTGCCGACCTTGATACTCTCATCTCAAGGGGACTTGAGATTTCTTCTTCTGGGGAGTATGATGCAGGAGCACCTGTCCATGATCAGGATATAGGTCCGCATGATGACATACATGATCAGGATATAGGATAATTATCAGCAGGATGACAGGATAGCCTATTTTTAGTATGTTTGACTTTATCATGTAATAAGGTCCATTGGACCGATGCTATGTATTAGATCAGCATAGGAGTATGTGTAGGCAGTTAGAGATCGGGATAAGGTTATCTGAGCTGTCCTCTCTCCCAGCCGCTTGGAAGCTCCCAGCCGCTGGGAAGTGAGTTGGTAGTACTCGAAGGATTTGTTATATATACCTTCGATCTGTTAGGGTTTAGACAGAATTCACATTGATTTTGATAGATGTTATGTTCAGGAGAGTAGTATTGGTGGTATGCTGTACTGGTGATCAGTCCAGATATTGTGAAGCAGAATTGTAAAAGCAGGACATTTGGATTTCAATTGAATAAGATCTCATCTTTTCCATTATCTGATTGTATCAGTTGTATCTGTGTTGATTTCCTTTCTGTTTTGCAAGTTGATGGGTACTTTCAACCCTTCCACCGGTTGAACCTACGAATCGGTGGAATGGTCCTGTATTATAGCTTAGTTTGCATTTGTGTTTTCTGTTTATGCATTGCATGGTTCAAGAGATCAGTTAGGAGCATGCTGTAAATCAGCCTAGCATCCTCATGTGCTAGGTATAGAAAGATAAACTGTTAGATTTTGGTTTGAAGGTGATCCGGCCCGGTCGTCACATTATCTTTGGGTAATAGAGTGGTTCTGAGTGTTTACATGCAGTGGACGGATACACAGGAGTCTGCATGTGCGTTTCCAGCCGGAGCAAGCCGCATCGTCATCTGCGAATGCATCGCCATCAGGATCGGGTCGTGAAACTGTTGAAGTTTGCAAGTTGCAAGTGCATCAGGATGTTTTGAGTTGGATATATACTCAGTGTATATATCGCAGTCAGGATCATCTCTCGGAGAAGCTCATCATCCGCGTATCGCTAGCAGATGCGGGTGTGAAAGTTCAGTTTTTTTGACTAAGTGTTGAAGAGTTCATCAAGATATTGTGTGACGTCATTGTCATCAGGATATGACGTCATCGTCATCAGGATATTGAGATATCCCTCTATACGAGTTTATCCTGTTGTCGCTAAGTGGTTAGGTATCGGCATAGGCAGAAAGTTGTGAAACATCATCAGGAGGTTTCGAGGGAGCTGGATAAATTAGATCATGATGCTGTTGCTTGTATCGTCGGGTAGCAGGGCATCGAAGGGAAGGTGTTAAGTTGTCGTCATCAGGATATTTGGAGCAACCGGATATTTGGATATCCTGCTGACGAAGGTGGTGTCGAATATCATGATGATGCCGCTTGTGTTTGGCGCCCGATGAACAGTGCAACCGGAGGATGTTTGCGCCCTTTGATTATCATGATGATGATGATAGGTGATAGGCGGAGGAGGTGAACAGTAGTCGGCAGGAGGATAAGTGGGATCATCCGAAATATGATGATGCTGTTGTTGTTTTTTAGGAAATATGATGATGATGCTGAGCCGATAGGGATTTCTATCAGGCTATTTGTATTGTTGGCTCCTCCTTAGTGTTAGGTAGCCTTCGTTGCATTTCACTCTGCATCAAAGACCTTCATTCCCTTTGTCCCCATCTTTCTCCAATCTTCCACCAAAGGATCACTGGGAGATTAGCCTATGACAATTGATCCCAACAACATTGCTTAAGCTACCCTTAATAAAACCATCCAATTCAAACCCTAGTATGTCCAATACCATTATCCCTCCACCTAATCCTAATCATAAGCCTACAACATCCACCCCTATTATCCCTCCACCTAATCCTCATCCTAAGCCTACAACACCATCCACCATTATTATTCATCCACTATATTGCCCATTCACCCATACACTCATGAAGGATGTGATCCAATGGCTATTTGCAAGGAATCAACCATCTCTATGTCAGCAAACACCTATCCAAGAGCCTATCAAAGAGCCTTCAAACATCATGTCCATTCCTCCAACCCCATCATGTAATCCACAACCCATCAAGCCTATTGAAGAGTCTCCTACCATGAGTCCAAGTCAAGATTCATTCTACCCTTATTTTGTTGGCCACCTAGAACCTATCAAGCTTATCCAAGAGTCTTCTACCACCGCTTCCATTCAATAAAATCAAGAGTTATGTCAAGAGTATAATCTAAAGCATGTGGAAACATTAACCCCTCATCCAAATCAAGATCAAACCACTTCCACTCATCCTCTCCATAATCCTCTTTATGATCAAGATATTATCTATGATCAAGTTACTACCCATGAGCAAGTAATCCAAATTCATCCTATCCAAGCTCACTATCACATTATCCATGTTAATCTTCTCTATGACCAAGAGCCTATCCATGAACAAATTGATCCTATCCATAATCTCACAACCATCCATGAGAAAGATAACCAAACTGTATACGCCTAAAAATGACACGAATCATCCTAAATAAATATTCTAAATATTTATCTCATTCTTCTATTAATTAAATAAATATTCCAAATTTATTTAATCAATTCACTATCTCACAATTAAATAAATTCTATTTATTTAATTGAAATTCTTCTATTTGTCCTACACAATTAAATAATCATAAATTATTTAATTAAGCCTAATTCCTCTATCCTAAAGTTCTAAATTCAAAATTCCACATCACCTTCACACCTCACCTTTTCCACCTCACCTTGTCCACCTCATCAGGTTGCACATGTAATTAAATATATTTAATATTTAATTGCCTTATTTTCCCTCACCCACATGGCCTATTTCTTCTCCAATCAGAGGTCAGTTAACCAATCAATCAAATCTGTTAACTAACCTGTCAGTTGAGTCAAATCCTCAATCAATCCAGTCAGTTCCACAATCCACTCTTCTAACTGATCAATCAATTCTGTTAACAGACCAGTCAATGGAGTTAACTCTCCAATCAGTTTTGTCACATCCCACCTTTCATGATGGAGCTGGGACACTTGTCACATTTCTACTGGTTGCACATTCCTCAACCATTCTCAGCCGTCGATCTTCATATCTCCTCTCAACCATCGATTCCCATTCTTCCAAGTCTATAAATGAAGCTTCATCCCTCCATTCTAATCATCCAGGCTTTTGACATCGTTACTCTGCAGAAATATCACCAGCGCGCCTTTGGCACCCACTTGTCATCTACAAGCTTGAGATCACCATTTGTTGCATTGGAGCTCACCTTCATTGCATATCACACCATAGCCGTTCACCATCGACTTCCTCAAACAACTTTAAAAGATTGCACTCTCTGAGGGCTCATCTCATCTGCGAAAGGACGATTCGTGATAGGCGAACAACAGAAGTTTCGAAACGGAAGAGGTTTGCTGTGTTTGTTCATTTCTTTGTTCATTTGAATCTTCTTTGTTTCTCTATTCTGTTGATGTTTGGGTCTTATTTAATTCATTTGATTGATTCGACATTTTACCCTCACACAAACTACTCCTATCCATAGTCCACCTAATCTTATCCATGATCCTACAACATCCAATTTCCTTGATGAGACACTTGGCTCCCAAGTACACATAGATTATCAGCCAAAGAGCTTGGATCTTAATGAGAATAATGATAATCAAGATCCTAATAATCATACATCACCCACTATCAACCATATTTCACATCCACCATCATATACCCTTGGTCTTACCACCTTCATCCATGAATGTTCCTCCTTAGGAGAGCAACAACCATTATCCACAACCTCACCTTCCCCATCAAATAATGAGCTTGCATCTAGTGTCCAAAACACCCATAATGCCATTGTCCACCACATACTCCAAAAAATCAACTATCAAGGTAAAGGCTTAGGCCTTCATGAACAAGGTATTTTGGAACCCATCCATGTCAAAGTTCCTCCACGATCATATGGACTTGGTTATATTGCCCAAGAAAAATAATCGCAAGATGTTGGTACTACCTACATGCCTTCTAAATCCACTCCTTTCCATCATAAACTACATCGTACCCCCAAAACATATGTTGCCATTCCTCCTCCATTATCCTACAAATCCCAAAAGCATGTGACCATACACCTCCCACCATCCAATCTACCTCCACTCCTTCCAACTCCTAATATCCCTCCATCCAATCTACATCCACTGATCCCAATGCCTAATATCCCTATCCTCCAATCCCCTTATCTATTTGTCCACAAATCCACTTTTAATCCCTCCATTCACAAATCCCCTCACATACCTAATCATGACCAACAAATGCACACATCAACCAAACATGAAGCTTCCACCAAGTCCATGGGATTCACAAATAAAGTTTTGGATGCCTCTATCCATAAAGCAAAAAATCCTAAAAATGCTTATGCCTTAGGACATCAATGCAAAGAGTCCAAACAAAATCTATCCAATAGGCTACCCATGCCCATACTTTCACAAGAAAAGTCCAAAAATAAAATAGTTTGGGTTCCTAAGAAAAAATAAATCAAGTCAAGTGAAGCATCCACATCTCAAATATCCCAAAAAGCTCACTTCATCCAAAAATCTCAAGTTCCTTTATCCCAAAAATCCCAAAAATCTCACTTCATCCAAAAATCCCAAATTCCTTCATCCCATAAATCCAAATGCAAAAATCATAAAAATCCTAAGTCTATGTGGGTACCTAAATTCCTACATTGGCCATCTCCTCCTAAAATGCATCCATTACTTCCTACACCTCCTTCTAATTAAAAGCTTTAATGTTTATCATGGTGTGTGCAACTGTTGGTCTTGGTCCCTTTCCATTCCGTAACATTTTCACATACCTCCATCTCCCCATTTTTAATCCATTATCCTACATATTTCACCTATCATATCCCTATGGTCCATGCTTTTCCATAATCCACATCATAATCCACTATCCTTCCATCCATAATCCACATCATAATCCACTCTCTCCCATCCATCCTTGCATAATCCTTACATACCTAATCCACATCATAATCCATTATCCACCTACTCCACCTCTCTCTCATGCAATCCCTTACCAACATCTATGAGTAAAGTGATGTTTGATATGGTCCATGTGTGTCATCCATCTTTAATTGGAACCATCACATTTCTTGGAACTAGATGTTTGAGTCCTTCTTGTCCATATCCACCCTTTCCATCAAAGTATACAAAGCAAAAACAAACAAAAAAATGAAAAAAAAAGTAAAGAGAAATCCCTTTGTCCAATGGTGAAAACCTAGTAAACAAACACCTTGGATAAGTATCATGATGAAAACTTGGCAAACAAGCATCATGTGTAGGTTGACTATCTATGTGTCTTACACGTGGGGGCACATTGTCTCATCCAACATATCATTTCCTTCCTATCTTCCTCATCCTATCATATCCTATCCTACCATCCTTAGCCATTATACCCACATACCTATCCCATCTATCCATCCATCCTCCCTTCCTCCTTTTGATCTTGACAAAGGCATAGAGGCAAAATGTTGAAATATGCTTTTGCAAATCTCTTGATATAGCTCATCCTTTTCAACCAATCCACTCATCCTCTTGTCCTAAGTTTTGTCATGTAACATCCTAAACATACTACCTAGAATGGGGCATGTTATTCCTATGCAGCATAGTCTTTGGAGATCACATCCTAGCTCAGTTATGAGACATACATCCATTCCATCCACTATTGTCTATCCTTTTATCCATCCCTCTATCATGAGATTTCCATCCCACACACTATTGCCTACCCTTTCATGCATCCCATTATCGTGTCTTCTATCCCATTTGTTATCACCCATCCTTTTGTCCACTTATCTACTCCCATTTTCATCCTTGAATCTAGACCTAGTTTTCCCTTGTCATTGGTATCTAGCAACAAGGCTAGTCAAACCCCAATACAATGCCATCCCATAAAACAAAAATATCCAAAAATAATCAAAAAATAAAAAATATCAAAAAAATAATAAAAATATCTCAAAAATATCCAAAAACAATAAAAAATTCTCAAAAATATCCAAAAATATTAAAAAATCTCAAAAATATCCAAAAACAATAAAAAATCTCAAAAATATCCCAAAAAATAATAAAAAATTCTCAAAAAAAAAGAGTCAAAAAATACAAAAAAATAATCAAAATATCTCAAAAATATCTTAAAAAATCTCAAAAATATCCAAAAAGCAATAAAAAAATCTCAAAAATACAAAAAACAATAAAAATATCTCAAAAATATCCAAAAACAATAAAAAAATCTTAAAAAAATCCAAAAACAATAAAAAAATCTTTAAAAAATCTCAAAAATATTAAAAAACAACCAAAAAATCTCAAAAGTATATAAAATAAAAATTAAAAAATCTCAAAAATACAAAAACTTAAATATTTGAAAAATCCAAGCAATAAACCAAATGCAAGTCATCCTTAATCCATACTAGTCTAGTCAATCAATCTAGCCAAATCATCCAATCATATCCTTTGGCCTTGATCCTAATCTTGTCGTAAACTGCATCAATTAATCATCATCAATCCATCATCAATGGGATATATTGTTTCCACATCCTTGTGTTGATCTAGGGATATATCAATCCCCACAATAACAACACTATCATCATTAACATCATGAAATCAATCAATCAGTCAATCAATCAATCAGTCAATCAATCAATCATTAGTTTATAGCTTGACAATGACAATACCTTGTTTGTTTTTGTATCATTTGTGCACGCTTGCTTACTTGCTTGTGTGTGTTATCATTTTATCTTGCATTTGTATCAAATCCATATCTTTCTAGCTAATATTCATATCTTGTGTATATTGGAATAGCTTTTTGCATTATCCTTTGCATCTAAGGTCATGTATCATATATTCTATGCATTAGGACATTAATGCTCTAAGTATCCTCCCTCATACGTCTCAACAAGGTTGTATTATGCTTGGTGCACAAGACACATCGTCACCCTAGTCCTTATACCTTGGTGCATAATATCTAGTGCTATATCAAACTATACCTGATTGCTCTACTCAAGTCAGCATAAATACTCCGCATATTAAATCCATCATTCTATCATCCATCCTTTTATCTTCTTCATTTTTCTCTATTTTGTTCTCAATCTTCTATCTCCCTCTTTTCTTCATATCAATTCATTTCGAGAGCATATCTGTATTCTTCCAATTCGTCTGTCCTCTCGAGGGGGCATCATTTAACCTATTAATTAATCTACTAAGTACTTCTTCTACCCGGCTGGGGCATCATCATTTCTAAACCAATAATATTATTTTTCTAAACCAATATCTTCTTCTATCCAACATAGCACTATGTTTTAAACTTCTTTGAAATGATGTTACTTCGCAACACCATCTCAAAGATGGGCAAAATGTAGACACCTAAAATTGACCTGTTCCTAGAACAAGCTTTCATCTGTCATACTTCACATTAATTAAATAATTCTTAATTATTTGATTAAGTTCATCTATCGATCACCATCAAATTTATCCTCCATAATTAATTAAATAATTATAATTATTTAATTAAATCAATTTATCCTCCATATTAATTAAATAATTCTAATTATTTAATTAAATCAATTTATTCCTCCATATTAAATTAAATAATTCTGATTATTTAATTAAATCAATTTTTCTTCTCACATTAATTAAATAAATTTTAATTATTTATTTAATTAAAGCTAATATTCCATTTCTTCAAAATAAATAAAATTTAATATTTTATTTATTTATTTATGTGCATGAAATTAAATAATTAATTAATTTAATTTCTTATTATTCCCTCTCCTCCAAAATTCACTCACAATCAATTTAGATAACTAATCATTCAAATTAGTTAACTAAATCAATCAAATCAGTTAACAAGTTAGTTAATCTAGTCAACTCTCCAATCAATTCAGTTCACTACCCAATCAATTCAGTCAACTCCTTAATCAGATCTTTTAACTCCCCTAATGCATGAGAGGACAAGCACACTTCTAACTCTCTCATTCCTGCAAATCCTCTCAACCATTCTTAGCCATTGATCTCTCAGATCATCCACAACTGTTGATCTTCATCCTTGAGAGTCTATAAATAAAACATTCTCCAAACCATCTAATCCTCTCTCATCTTCATATAACATCACGCTGTAGAAATCAGTCCAGATATTATCATCCTCATATCACAGGCTTATGTTGATGAACAGAGCAATCCACATATCAAAGAGCAAAGAGCAATTGATTGGATTAGGGTGTGCTTTAATACACTCGATCAGTGAAATCAAATTTGTTTATGCAAAGGAAGTAAAATGTATTTGATTTCAATTTCTTTCATTTATGTTTGCATATCAAATTTTACCCAACATTGAAACTTAGCAAAGGATAATGTTTATTACACAATACTCAAATACTTTGGCTTCCCAATGTAAAATTTTAATATTAACATTCAATAATCCAAAACCAAAAATCCCTTCATAAATAATGTTTATGAGTTGGGGTTACATAAATATACCATTAAACACCATGGTTGTTACTTTTAGTACAACTATTTATCCTCTTATTTGCTATTTTAAATCATCATAAAAGATAATAATTATTGAAATCTTCCCTTATACAAAACTTAAGGATTACAATCCTTTAAACAAACTAAATGCCCTAATACTAAAACATTTGATAAACCCTAATTCAAAATAGAGAGAAGAAGATCAAGCATTGATGACATTTGTAACAACATTTGAACCCTTAGAGACTGCATGCTTTCCAAGTTCCATTGGAAGACATAGCCTCACAACTGTTTGAATCTCTTGTATATTGATAATGTTCTTCTTGTTGTGGTGAGCAAAGTTGGCTACCTCACTAGCAATTTTCTCAAAGATGTCATTGATAAATTTGTTCATTATTTCCATAACCTTGTTAGAAATATTGATATTAGGGTGCACTTTCTTGAGAATTTTAAACAAGTAGATCTTGAAGATCTTCTGTTATTTTTATTTTTGTTAGTACCTTTCTCATTTTCATCTTTTTTAGGGACCTTCTTTTCAACCTTATGAACCTTCTTTTTTTTGTAAAGATTTCTTAGTCATGAACTTTTTCTCTGTGATGAGCTTCTTGTCTATCATTTTTTCCATGGATAAGAACTACAAAAATCATAGAGCCAAATTAGAAATTAAATTTAAATTTAAGTTAAAAATAAAATTAGGAGCCATTTATAGGGGAGACCCTATGGTGAAATGGTGGGGCTTCTTGCCTATAGTTCCAACAACCCAGGTTCAAACCTCACAAGGTCGCCCTCTACTGTGTCAACAATTGAGGGACCTTACCTAGGGGAGATCCTATGGTGAAATGGTGGGGCTTCTTGCTTATAGTGCCAACAGCCTAGGTTCAAACCTCATGGGGTTGCCCTCTACTGTGTCAACAATTGAGGAACCTTACCTCCAATTTTTTGTGGGCGGTTGGATGGGTGCCACTCCACAATTATCTGTGTGGAGTGGCTGACTCGAGAGAGTTGATGTGGTGATGGTTTTATTTCATCATAGAGGAAAGTAATTGTAATGATTTTCTTTCATCCTCGGGCTTGGTTGGCATGTTTTTCACTTCAATCTTTTTAACTGGTGATTAGGGTGAGCTAGAAGCTCTGTCTTTGACGATATGGTGTAATTGGTGTCCACTAGAATCTGAGCTCGGGGGAGAGTCATCTGTAATAATTATCTAGCAAGGACTGGAGGTGAAGAGGTATGATGGTGGAATTCCCAAGATGATTGATTAGAAGAGATGCTTCACATGTCTGAAATTTATTTGAATAAGAGTGAAGGGTGGTAGAGAGGACTACCATTAATCATTCACAAGAAAGGAAATCCAGCCCCTAGATTTATCGATATCTGCCGTACTAAGAAGGCTTAGCTGGCCTCAAGGAAGTTAAGTATATATGAGAATCTCACACATTTCTTTCTAATTATGAAGTCCGAGTTAGCCAAGCATAAGTACTCAAGGAAGGTTAGGGGTTTTCTGTGACGATGATTATAAACTCAAGTTAATGGTAGATGCTCCCTATTTGGTTTTCCACTTGCTAGCAGAGAGCTTGGCTTGCAGTGGAATGGAGTCTCCCACCTACCTAACCAGCAGGGTTAGGAAGATGGCCTTCTTGGGCAAAATTACGGACCAGCGTCTGAGGAGAGTGTTATTGTAGAATGATGCTTTTATGATTGGAGCCACCAAACTCATCTTGGGGAAGGCTTTCGTGGAAAATGGGGAGCATTACATAGTCGATTCAGACATCACCTCGCAGTTCGTAGCATCTCTATTGGATCTGATGGTGTCTAAGGATTGGATAAGCACATTGGCATGCAACCTGATTAAACTAGAATTGCTAGAAGGTCTAGACAAGGCGCTGGATTTAGCAGTGTTTGGTGCAGGGCTACTGAGACCGTGAGACCTGAGCAAAATCAACTGGCCCGGGGAGGTGGTGAAATACTATCCCTTCCTTCTAGACATAAGCGGAGATGACTTGATCTTCCATAGACTTAGAGCTTGCAAAGGTTGTGAATTCCTTAAGAAAATGATGTAGATGACTGTGCTCAAGGGTTTTGAATGGGTTGTTGAATTTAGTGATTTCCTCTTTGAGCAGGGTGAAATTTGAAGTGGTAATTTGTCCATGGTCTATGCTTTTGTGTTTCAAGTTCTCAATAGTAGAGTTGATGCGATCAGGGTTTAGTATGTAAAGTTGGATAAGGTTTGGGACTGTCAACGTTATAGCTTATTTATTTCTATGGTAGTTGCCCTATGTGGCAGTTTTGCTATGGACCCTGCATGGTCATTTTGAGTATATTGGGGTAGTAGAATCTATTGATAAGAGTTGCCCGAAAGACATCATCTATCTGTAAATTTATTTTTTGATAATATAATACAATCTATCTTACCCAGTGAAAAAAGATTAGGAGCCATTTACTAATGCATCTCTACAATTTAAATAAAACCAAACCAAATCAAACTAATACATTTATTTTAATAGAACTAAATGCTAAACTAAAATAAATTGAAATATATTTCAATGACTCATATCTAAATATTAAACAAATTTAATTTAAGATTTTATTAAAAATAAGAAAACTTAAATTTAAATTCAAAATTTTATAAAATCTAAATTAAAAATTAAATTTAAGTTAGTTTGAAAGTAAAATTAAATTAAATTTATACTAATTTAAAAAAACAATTAAATATAAGAAAACAATCTAGTAAAGAACATAAAAGTATTTACCTTTGATTTCTTTCTACATTCTCTAAATCAATTTCAAAATTGTGTGCACCAAAATTAAAGTTAAACAATTTAAAAAATAACAAAATAAATTAACTTTTAAATTTAAATAAAATATAACTAAAAAACTTTTCAAAATTAAATATAAATCAATATGTATTGGAAAACTTGGCCTCTTGCCAACAAGTTACAATTAAATTTAAATAAAAATTAAACTAAAATATAAATAAAACCAAACTAAATTAAACAAATAAATTTATTTTAATTGAACTAAATGCTAAATTAAAATACAATTATTCAAAAAGAAAGAAAATAGGAGGGACAAAATCATAGATGTAGTTGTAAACAAAGTTGAAATTGCAATACCAAGTGAGTTGGAACAATTTACACTTCGCTAAGTGTACAATTCATGCTAAGTAAAAATACATTTAGCAAGCCTTGGATCTAAATACAAACATGGAAGAAGCAAATGGAATTTTCAAAATATTGCCCTAAATATTGCATACAAACCAGTAACAACTAAATTATTTCCACCTACTTGACTATAAAGATTTCATATAATGCATTCATATCCTTCAAGTCCATGCTTATAATTTTAAATGAAGTTGAAATTAATAAACCTATCTTAAGACCAATATTTTCATATTTTCTTTCTCTCATGATTGAGTTTAGGTTCACAAAATCATAATAGTTATAACTAGGTGTCTAAATGCATGTGCATTGATTAGGAAGAAAGCCACATAGTTTGTGTGTTTACGGAGCACTAATGGTGTATAAAAGAAACCTAAGACAAGAATGAGTAGGTGGATATTGAGATGGGAAAGCCATAGGCTTTAAAACAAGAGTGTGACATGAAGAAGAAGAGAATCACATGCTTGGGACAAATTCAACAAACCTTCATTTGTGAAGACCACTAACCATCAATTAATAGTGAGTGATAAGGAAAGATTAGATGGTAGTGATCATGCTACTATAGTAGATTCCAATCCTATGCAATAATCAATATAGATCTAAAAGAAGATCATGGCAACCAACAAACTTATGTACTTCAAATGATTTGGCCACTAGCTACTTTATTCACCACTAATCATTGTATTTCATGTGTTTCAATGGATGATACTGTTGAAAACTATGTATTTGACCATTATACCGATTCCAACACTATTTATCTTGCAAAATACCCTAAACTACACAAAACAAATACACTTTTAGCACCATTCATGCTAACATTGAACCAATCCAGATCTCGTAATATTAACCATCAAACCCTGGATATACCAGGTTTCAAACATTTCATGTGAAGATTGAACCAATGGATATCTTGTAACAAGTCATCTCATCATGAGAAGCAATGCAGTGGGTACAAAGGAAACACTAAAGAAAGCAAGCAGCCCAATGGATAACGTTGTCTTCTCTTGCTTCTAACAAAAAAGGGTAATAATTGCAGTTGGACACCATATAGATTCAAACCTTGTGCATTAGCAACATGAGTTATGACTGGATAAAATACCACATCTAAGTCTCGATTGACTTTAAGCAAAGAGATACCTCTCTGTCATAGCACCTAGGCCATGGAAGAGATGCCTCATGGTAGCAACATCTAAACTATAGATTAAAACTCATGATCATAGCATTGATGACACCGAAGGGACTCCTAATGATCACGACATCTAAGCCATAAAAGACCTACCTCTCAGTGAGGCATTGACACCACAAAATAGATATCTCTCACTCATTAACATCTAAGTGTAGAAGAGCTCCCTCCTGGTATAATATCTAATCTACAAAGGAGATCACAATTCTTGATCATGAAATATAAGCCAAAGAAGAGATGCCTCTCGAACCCGCCACCTAAACCACAATAGATACCATGCAGTCTAAGCATGTCAATAATAGAAATAATACCTCTTGGTCTAAGTATCTTAGCCACATAAGTATTATGTATAGGTCATCAACAAGTAAAATCACCACTTTTGAAACAAATGAACACCAGACGATAGAAAGTTTTATGGAAATAAGGATATGGAGAAATGTTTCTTAGATCACCAGATACTATTTTTTGCGAATCATACCAAGGACTCCAACAACAAAAGTAAATGAAGTTGTAGTAAGAAGCCTCTTGAAAAGTTTCCACACTGATTCTCCTTTATCGTCAATCCAAAGACAATGATAAGTCTGTAAAATAATTCCTCAATCCTACATACAAAACAAGTCTAAAAAAACTTCTTCTTTATTACCCAACCATGTTCATTTAAAAGGCCATAAAATGATCTTTACCACTTCTTTACTGACTAATTTGGTTAGAAATAATAGGAAATGAAATGTTTGTATGTGCTGACAAGTTTTTTAATTTTTGTTTAGTTTTTTTTATTATTTAATTTTTTTTTATTGATTTAAGTTGATCAATCTAAATTAAATTTTTTTATTTGGAAAACGAAAATATTGAAGGACGATCAATTTTTTTAAAATTTTGGACGATGAAAAAAATATTTTTCCTTGGACTACCAAATTTTTGGCAGTTACAAGATATGGCCACATATAGAATGGTCTATCGGCCAAACTAAATAATAACAATAATATGTAACTAATTGTAGAAAAATATTAGATAATAAATAAGTAATAAAGAGGTGAAAGGAGTTGTGCTTAAATGGCAAGGCCATAAGGTTCTCAAAATGGAGATCCAAGTTCAAATCCCCAAGTAACACCTATAGTTGGAACTCCAAGCGGATGAGGAAGGGTGGATGAGGAGGAGTTACGGATTAAAAATGAACGAATAAATAAATAATAATGAGAAATTTACAAGATTGACACACATAATTTCCCAACACCATTGGCTCCATTGCAACCGTCTTGGTCCACTTTTTTTCAGTTAAACAATGATTCATGCCATGTATTTGGGTTTTCAATACGTGGATGGAAGATTGCTTGCAAACGTGCTCTTTTTGATGCTTGGCAACACGTGTGCCCATTGGTGACTGGTGGAATTTTGTGAGGATGTACAGCTCTTTAGCTGGTCGCCTGCAGATCTTCGTTTCCTCTGTGGCCATATGCAGGACAAACATGACATGGCTTATCCTCCCTGGGCCTCCCTTTTAATCTTCCTAGCTAGTTTTTTCACATTTTTAGAACCTCCATGCTTTTCTTTCTCTATACTGCACTGCATTCTATATTTGCCTTTGTATGGACTGTTGTTGCACTTGAACTTGTGTTGAACGTTACAAATTGACCAGAGACCTATGCCATTGCTCGCAGACATTATTTTCTTTGTTTATCAGCATGATTGATATGATTGCTCCATGCTTCCATGGTCAAATCTTCAAAGAACTTGTTATTTGGTGCTCACTTGCAGCCCTTGGTTGGTTCACAGGTGTCCATGATTGCACTACATTCACAACTTGAGCTCTTTTCCATTCCAATGCACATCTTTCACAAATATGGGGTTGTGCAAATGTGGGGTTGTGCAAATGTTCTATTCCTTTGAATTGTCATTGGTTTCTATTTGTATGCAAGATTGCCCTTCATGGCTAAACATCAGCTGCTGCAACATACTTTGGAGACCGAGCTAGAATGATGTGAAACATGAATGCCCAGAGATGGTACCATTGCAGGCCTGCAACCAAATTGATCATTTGCAAGGATGGAGAAAATTCTCACCCTTACTCTAATATACTGAAGAGCTGATTGAAATACAGATTTCCTTCTTGATGCAAGTGCTCCTCAAGTTCCTGCATGTGTGTGCTCAGTTGACATGGCTTGAACTGATTTGACTGCAAATTCAGAAATGCCAACGCCACTGTGCTAGAGATGAGCTTAATTATATATATTCATGTATCTATGCTGTATTATTATTAAAAAAAAATTGGACTTCAATCCCATATCACTAACCTTAATTTTAATTTTATAAGATGGCTAGAATTCGTATAAAAAAGTTGTAGAATCAATTACAGATGCACATTTAGAATGGTAGGCAAGGAATTGGATTAGTCAAACCTACACGGTTTGATTATTAGTTGGACGTCGCCACACCTCCATATATCGGTAGTTCAGCTGCCTCTATTTTCACAGGTCATATATTTGCCTGAACGGTTACTAGTCTGCATCGCGTACCCCATTCTTTTTCAGAGTTTGCCATTGGAACAAAAACAAAACTGTGTAGATTATCTGTATCAGGGTTGGTAGAGCGGGCCCCGCCAGCATTAAACGAAAAAGCTCTCCCTTGACGTAAAAGCTCATATAGCTATTGAAGACCCTTCATTTAATATCCCTTTCTTCCTTTTGTAGATAAAGCTTGAAATGAGTGTACTTTGAAATTGCCCCAAACTATACAACAAACACAATTTGTTTTCTAGGGGACTACACCTAGAGTCTAATCCTCCTAATTCAAAATTAATTTCTTCTTTTCTGGGTTAACCTTTTTAAAGAATATAATAGTTATCTGTGGGGTTACATATTAAAACACTTCAAATTAAGCACAAAGTTGTAGTGCCCTACCTATCCACCACCTTGGTTCTAGCTCAACCTTAGCTAATAATGTTTTATCATTTGCGTTCTTATCTTAACAAGACATGTGGACTATTAGTATAATTAAATCACATGATATTGTGAGATGTGTGGCTTGCTAAGCCTATGGTAATGGACCTAGATAATAATTATGATTATGGTAATTTAGTTTTGGATAAATGAAAGAATATCCTATCAAAGCTAATGGTACCCTTGATTATTGATATTAATTATATGATTGGTATTTTGATTAATACCAAATCGTATGGTGAAGTGATGTTATGTAATTTGAGTATGTAGATTATAGGAAATTAAAGTTATTGAGAAAAGTTGAAGGGGTATCCCTGGTTCCATGAGAGTGTAATAGAGTCAATCAAGAAAAGGTAATATAATAATAAGTGACATCATATGTAAATCAGAGCTATTGGATACATGATAGAGTCATAATTATGTAGTAGGTGATAATTAGAAAAATGTGTGGCCATTAACAATAAACCTAGGGCTTAGGCTAAAAATGACAACCCTCAACCTGGTATGTAAACAATGATATCAACTACAACAAAATTGGAATAAGATTAAGATTCAAAAAGAGAAAGAGAAACAGATAGATAATAAATAAGGGAGGTTAGGTTAGACTTAGAAGAGACTAGTCAATCTACAATTAAACACGATAAAGGAATTGGATGAAGAAAATATAGTACGACATGGTACATTGAGGAAGCCATCCCTAAATCAAATGAAGGAAACTTCAAATCTAGAATAAGTCAAAGAAGAACACAAGGCAATATGAAAATAGGAAAATGACAAACTTGAAACATTAGAAACCAGTGGGAAAACATAAGAACCATTGAAAAAATTAGTTGAGGAAGTCAATTCCATATAACCCCTTGAAGGATAGAGAAGGATGTGGAAGCCCACAATGAAATTAATGCAACTCAGTTTTCCAATAAAATGTGAGAATACTTAGGAGTAATAAAAGGAGGGTGGAGGATGTAAAAAGGGCTTGGAATGTGAGGGATTGGTGCATGGAGTATAGATCTATGTATAAACTCAAGGAACCTACATAGAAAAAATATGATTAAGCCCCAATTATCTCTTATTATGAACTCTTTTCATAAGTTGCTAATTTTGAGAATGCCAATGATTCCTATGACAAACTATTATGTTGTTTTAAGTCATTTTATGAGGATTATAATCCTTATTTTCTTTGGATTAAGTGATGCTTCATATCCACCACCTTGATTCTAGCTCAACCTTAGCAAACAATGTTCTATCATTTGAGTTCTTATTTTAACAAGACATGTGGATTATTAGTATATTAAATCATATGATACTTTGAGATGTGTGGCTTGCTAAGCCTAGATGAGTCTGGACCTAGCTAATAGTTGTGATTATGATAATCTAGTTGTGGATATATGAAAGGATATCCTATCAAAGATGACGGGGTCCTTGATTATTGATATTAAGTGTATTATTGGTATTTTGACTAATACCAATTATATCATGGTGATGTGATCCTATGTGATTTGAGTATACACAATATAGGGAAATTGAAGGTATTAAGCAAAGTAGAAGGGGTGTCCCTAGTTTCATGAGGGTGTAATAGAGTCAAGCAAGCAAAGGTAACATAATAATAAGTGGCATTATATGTAAATCAGAGCTCCTGGATACATGATGGAATCATAATTATGTAGTACTTAGTTGATAATTACTAAAATGTGTGGTCATTGATAATAAACTCAGGGATTTTGCTTAGAAATGACAACCCTCAACCTAGTATGTAAGCAACCACATCAACTACAAATAAATTGGAATATGATTTGGATTCAAAAAGAGAAAGAGAAATAGATAGATAATAAATAAGGAAGGTTAGATTATACTTAGAAGAGACTAGTTAGTCTACAATTAGTGAAGATGAAGGAATTGGATGAAGAAAATATAGTAAGGCATGGTGCATTGAGGAACCCATCCCAAATAAATAAAGGAAACTTCAAATCTAGAATAAGTCAAAGAAGAACACAATGGAAAACTTGAAACATCACAAGGTGTTGGGAAGACATAAGAACCATTGCAAATTAGTTGAGGAAGTCAATTCCATATAACCCCTTGGGGAGAGAGAAGGATGGGGAAGCCCATGGGGAAATTAATGCACCTTAGTTTTCTAAGAAAATGTGAGAATACATAGAAGTAATAAAAGGAGGAAGGAGGGGGAGACCCTATGGTGAAATGGTGGGCTTCTTGCCTGTAGTGCCAACAACCTAGGTTCAAACCTTGCAGGTTTTCCCTCTATTGCGTTAACAAATGAGGCCCCCCCAGTATCTTGTATCATGATTTACTTGTGGCATGTG
This sequence comes from Cunninghamia lanceolata, assembly GCA_027924645.1. Taxonomy (NCBI): domain Eukaryota; kingdom Viridiplantae; phylum Streptophyta; class Pinopsida; order Cupressales; family Cupressaceae; genus Cunninghamia; species Cunninghamia lanceolata. The sequence goes on along the minus strand of BSBN01000435.1, from coordinate 1,250 downwards.
GAGTGGGGCATTTGCATTTCACATAGGGGTACATCCTTGGTCCTAATTCTTTTCTGTTAAGGGCATGGTTCGGTGGTCAAGTCCCACGGTTGTTGTGTGTGAAAAACTTAGAGTGTAGATGTGTAGGAGAAAGAGGAGAATTTTGGAGAAAGAAAGAGTGCAGGTGTGTAAAGAGAAAGGGGGAGAATCTTGTCTTGATGGTTGTTGCAGTTTTTCACATCATATGTTGCCATCAATGACAAAGGGGGAGATTGTTGCAAGTATGTGCCTAATCAGTGTTGTCATTGATGTCAACATATCCTTGTTGTCATTAGTATTACTTGTTTAGAAAGATTTGTATGTTGAGGATATTGAGAAAATTGGCGTCTCTGGAAGAAACAAGTGAGTTATAGTGAAGTGCAGTATAGACAGTGAGTGGTATGTTGAAGAACAACCTGGTAGACTACTCCACATTTCTTTCTGGATGATGATCTGTTAATGCAGTTTAGGTATGATGTTCTTAGTTGTTTGATAGTGTTATGCCTCAGAGATTAAGTCCTAATCCTCTTTGGAAGTCATCTTGAAGGAATGTCTAAGTCCAGGTAAGCAAAGGTATAGCAGGAACAGTGAACAGGGTCTAGTGTAATGGTCTGCATTCCTCTACAGATAAGTATTTTGTTATGCAGTCTCAAGGTGTTGTAAACACTTGTATGAAATGTCTTATTCTAGAGTTAGGGATATTTGAAGTCCACCGGAAGGTTAGCTACAAGCTACTAAGTTTCGGCATAGTGTTTGACAGAGTTTGACAAAGACAGGGTCTGAGTTCTGATGGTCCGCATTTCTTCGCAAGATGATATCATGCCTTGCAGTTCTAAGGGTAAGATTGGGAATGTGTAAAGAGTCCTTGACATGATTTTGGAAGTGTTTTGTGATCAGCAGTAGAAGTTGTAAGACAACAGATGAAGTTGTTAAGCATGTTCTTGAGGAATAGGCCGACTGGTGAGATAAATCATTGTGTAGAGAAGAGTTAATGATTGGAGGATTTATGTAAGCAATTGAAAGATTAGAGATGACCTATATGAACATGCTTGGGAGAATATTTGGGTCCGCGCAACACTTAGTGAACTGGATTGAGTGACAAGATACATCTTTTTATGTACAACGTTTCACTTCTTGGATACCAACCTGATTATGAAGTAAATCATGATGCAGATATATAAAGGTGATGAAATTCGGTTGAGTAGTGTGGGAAGTGTGTGTATGAGGTGAAG